>CM073000.1:192742629-193942629 GCA_037038555.1 Rhynchonycteris naso
GGAAGGTGGAGATGAGGCCTGGTGTGGGCACATGGGGAAGAAGAAGTCACTGTACTGGGGACCCCAGGGAGAATCTGGGAGGTCCATGGGGTTGTAATGGATGCCAGGGCGAAGAAGACGCTTCAAGTGTGGCTTCACCCAAAGTAGAGGATGGAAGGAACAATATTTATTGGACATTCCAGGGACTCTTCTAGACACTTTTACATACAATAAATTCCTTCATCCTTGAACAAAACAGACAAGGTAGCAACACTGTCTCCATTTTACGGATGAGACAATGGAGGTGCTAGGAAGTGAATGGGATCCAGCCACAGCGTGGGGAGTTGACCTTGACTTGAGGTCTCTCGGAGCTTCTATCCACTACACCCCACAGGGGCCAATGGAGAAGCGAGTCTGCAGGGAAGAGGGCTCTTCAGAGAAGGAACCAGAGAGGATGCCACAGCTCCTAGAAGTGTGGGTACTTTGGTTCTCCCCACCCCCACCCCTAGGGGACCTGAAGCAGTCCCCGGCCCCAGCGGAGTTTCTGATGACCACGACACCCCCTGCTCAGTTCATTCTATCTCTCTGCACGCCCCAGCCCAGCAAGGTGCCAGCGGCCTTAGCTAATGTTCCCGAACAGGCCATTCCCACAGACCCACACAACAGCCCAATTATCTGTGGCCAATAGCAGGGCTGCTCCCTGCTTGGGTCCCACATCTAGCGGCGATTTCTCTTTTCCAGGAGAGTCAGCCAGGGACCCGAGAGCCGCTGTGAAGGTAATTAGGAAAGTTTGGCCATGGAAACCCACTTTCCCCTCCTCCCGTGGAAGAGAAGGGAGGGGCTGCAAGAACCACGGGGTTGGGTTTTCAACACGGCTTCCTGAACGCAGAGCAGCTGGGAGTCAAATCAAGGCAGCAAGATCAGAAGAGAGGGGACGGACAACCTGGAGTCTGTGCACGTAGAGCTTTTATATTTCATGTCTCTTCCAAACCGGTCCAGAACAACAACAACAAAAAGGAATAAAAAACCAGTTTGAGACGTGCCTCCCTCTTCTTCCTCCAGCTACACTTCTTTCTTCTTTCTTTCCTCCAGCCCTGTGCCCGCAATTGGAGAGTGACAGTCACCAGGAGCTATAGCTGCTTCCTCTCCTGTCCTTCCTTTCCCCAAGTCCCCCACCAGCAAGTGCTGTTGGCCTGCCTCCAACAGACACACTGGATCGGATAATGTCCCTCCCTCCCTCTCTGCTGCTGCCTTGGTCCCAGTCATCCCACCCCTCGTCCATGTCTCCCTGGCAGTGTCTTAACTCCGGACGATCTATTAGAAATGCAAATCAAGTTACTTGTCACTACCCTGATTCAAGAATCAACCCATCAGTGACTTCCCAGTGCTTTTAAAATTGAAGCCAAACGCCTTCAGTGAGCTGACCAGTGCCTGCCTGAGACCTTGTCCTCATGACTCCCCACTGCTCACCCCATTCGGTTCACCTGGGCTTTGTCATTCGTCTCAAAAATGCTACCCTTTGGGCCTGTGGACTCTCAGTTCCCCTGTCTGGATGCTTCTCCCTCATCATCTGGCTCCTTCAGGTCCAGATATCATCTTTATTCAGAGGCCTTGATGAACATTTTTTCTAAAGTACCAGCCCGCCTCACTACCCAGTGAACTAGGCTCCCATGCCCTCTTTGATTTTTTTCACAGCATTTATCACTGTCTGAATAGATTTTGTTTGTTGCTTTATGGTTGTGTATTTTTACTAGAATGTAAGTTCCATGGGCGTAGCGACCTCTCCTGTTTGCTCATCACAGTGTCCCCATGCCATGTAAAGGTGCTTGAAAAACATTTGTGGAATATACGAATGAATTCCAAGTCTGAGGTCAAATGATTTTTATATCAGGTCTTATTATTCTATCTGAAATCCTATAAGTTAGGGATTATTGCTATTCCCATTTACCAGGGAGGAATCTGAGAGACTGAATATACAAATGGACAGTGGTCAATTCATATAGGGCAGCAGCACTCTGACCACAACTGTTGTGGGTACCTGCCCAGGATGCCAAGCTACAGCTTCTGCAGCAGTCAGCCCCAGTCAGCACTTGGCCAGTGGGCCCAGCTTCCCTAATTTTCACTCCTGCTTCCAACTTAGGACCCACCAGAGAAAGCCAAATGTGAACCCTTAACCATTTGTACTTCTGGGGAGCCCACCTCCAGCTTCCTCTGGCAAACAGCTTCCAATCAGGACACACTTGAAGCCTCCCCACTTTTCACTGTGAAGCTCTTCCACTCCTCTGCCCCTCCTTGGGTCTCTGCTATACACAAGTGATAGTATCTCACTCCCATAGTATAGCCAGCTCTGAATAAACAGCCTTTGCTCGTCTGTGTTTGGGTGGCCTTTGTTATTTCCACAAAACTGAGGTAGCTTGGAGGGACTGGGGACTTCTCCAGGTCACACGGCTGAGGAACAATTGGAGTAAGTTTTGGGTCTCCTGCGTTTGACTCCACAGCCCCCTTTCTTCCACTACATAGTGCTTTATTTCAAAGAGACTCCTCACTTTCTCTGTCCCAGACTAAGGAACAAATGGTGTGGTCACAGACAGGAGAGAATGGTGGAGCACAGGGTCTCAGGACTGTGGCAGCTGGGTTGGCAGGGGTCGCTCTGTCATAGAATCTCAACTTCACTGCCCTCTTCCTTATCCACTTAACAAAATGAGTGTTAAATGTTGGAGTCAATCATTTGTCCTTAGGTTGTTATTTGTCTAAAGATAAGTATTACTATGGAGAGATTCATGGGAAAAGAGCAATTAGTATTCCCATCTATCTTGATGAAAGATAATAATAACATTAATTAATAGCCAAACCAGGGTGCAGCAGAAAATGTAAAAGTCTACAAACGAGAGTTCTTTAGGGGCCATGTCTTTTCCTAAGTGCTTCTCTGACAGGTGCCCATTTGTTATGGGAATGAGCAGAGGCTGTCTGCCTCTTCCATCACCAGTAGCTGGTACCCAGTGCCCCGTTCTGCTATGCCAGCTGTGGGCAAGTTTCAGGGACAGGATGTGAGCTCCAGGAAGCTGGTGGACAAAGATGGTTATCTCACATGAAGTCATGACTGGTGAGAGCAATGGGGTCACCCAGCTGGACTGAGGGATGGAGAGACTTTGGAAAAGAGCATCTGGTAGGATTAGCACTAGATTTCATCTGCCTCTAATTGTAGCAGGGCATTTTCCTCTGGGAACTGCTCTTGCCTGGTTGCCAGTCATTTTGGTTGACCTAGAACTGGCCCAGTCTCCCTTTCCCAGACTCAGGGGTGAGACCAGGCAGGTCTGAGGTGATATCTCATTGTAGTTTTTATTTGCATTTCCCCCCGATAATTAGTGATATTGAACACCTTTTTATATACCTATTGGCCACTTATATGACTACTTCGGAAAAATGTTTATTCAGGTCCTTTGCCATTTTTAAGAATTGCATTTATTGGGGTAACATTGGTTAATATTATATAGGTTTCAGGTGTACCTATTCATCTGTATATTGCATTGTGTGATCACCACCTGAAAGCTAATCTCCTTCTGTCACCATATATGTGACCTGTTTACCCTCTTTTTCCTGTTCTTCCTCTCCCTTCTCTGGTAACCTCCAGTCTGTTGTCTGTATCTATGAGTTTGTTTTGTTTTGTTAGTTTATGTTTTATATTCCACATATCAGTGAAATCATATATTCTTTTTTTTATGTGGTTCTCCTTTCTGTCTGACCTATTTCATTTATCATGATATTCTCAAGATCCATCCATGTTGTTGCAAATCCTTTGTCATTTTTAAATCACTTTGTTCTGTTGCTATTGAGTTGTATGGGTTCCTTATATATTTTGGATATTAACCCCTAATCAAATATATATATTGAAAATATTTTTCCCATTTTGTTAGAATTGCTATTATTAAGAATATTATTATTAAGACTGACAAGCGTTAGGATGTGGAGAAATGAGAACCCTTGTACACTGTCGGTAGGAATGTAAATTGGTGCAGCTATTATGGAAAACAGTATGAAGATTCCTCAAAAAATTAAAAATAGAACTACCAATTGACCCAGCAATCCCATTTGTGGGTATATAGCCAAAGAAAATAAAATCAGCATCTCAAAGAGAATCTGCATTCCCATGTTCATTGCAGTATTATTCACAATAGCCAAGATATGCAAACCATCTAAATGTCCCCTGATGGATGAATGAATAAAAAAGTGCTATATATTTATATACGCACAATGAAATATTATTCAGCCTTAGTATAGCATCTTGTCCTTTGCAACAACATGGGTGAATCTGGAGACACAATGCGAAGTGAAATAAGCCAGACACAGAAGACAACTACTGCACAATTCCACTTATATGTGTAATCTAAAAAAGTCAAACTCACAGAAATAGAGACTAGAATGGTGGTTGCTAGAGGCTGGGGTTGGGGAAACTGGGGAGATAGTGACCAAAGGGTACAAACTCTCAGTTATAAGATGAATAAACTCTGGAGACCTAGTGTACAGCATGCTGATTACAGTTAATAGGTAATTTACATTAATTTCAAGTACACAATGCACCACCTGACTCAGACCAGACATATTTCATTTCCTTGGTTGCCCTGAGTGGTTCAAAGAAGAGAAGTTTAGGTTGAATTAAGGATTTGGGAGAGGCCGACAATGAGAACTAAGAAAGGCCATGGTTAATTGGTGGATTAGAGGCATTTATTATTTTTTATATCTCATGAGACAATTGCTTTATCCACTATTGGTCAGCCTCCCAGATTACCAGTTCAACTATCTAATTGACAAATCATTTAATATTCCCTTTATCTGAATTCCCAGGGCACATGTGCATGGTGCAGTGCTGAGACAGTGAAAACTCAGTGGATACCATAGCTGGATGAGTGAATGGAGGCTGGAAGGTATCTGCTACGTATCATGCCTACAAATCAGGTAGTTCTGATAATACGGGTGGTGGTATCTATTTATATTTGTCACTCCAATGGTTAATATAGCCCAGGTGTGGCTAAATGAGTAGAAAGACATAACACCTGGAAAAGTTTCTTAATTATGCTATTTGTAAAAAGCCATGCCATCAAGGTGACAATACTTAATAGTAATTGTAGGAAACAAACTAAGGACGAAATAGATTGGACATAAAATGAAGGATGAGTGAAATGTAAGAAAACTTTACACCGAGTTTCATACTTTTCGTAAGTTTTCTGCTTAACACCAACTGCTGAGATTATCAAAGTCCAAAGTTTAAAATTTATCCTTAGGTTCTTGAGCGATGTTTTTCAAAGTGTGGGCCATGGACCACCTGCATGAAACAAACTGAACCAGAATCTGTGCGGGGCCAGAACGTGCATTTGAAGCAAACTCCCAGGTGAGCTGATGATGCACATGAGGGTCTGAGACCACACATCCCGGATTCATGGCCATTGTGGGGATGGGCTTGTCATAGCTCATGCAGGTCATGCACAGCTAGAATCAGCGTGACTCTGGCTTATCAAGCTGAAGAGATGGAGGACAAAGACTGGAGCACAGTGAACCTTAGAACAAGGGAAACAGAGATGAGCTTGGACAGGAAGGTGCTAAGGGAAGTCACCACAGGTGAAATGAATTCTGCCTCAAAGGAATCAAGGGAGTATTAAATAATAAGGGTGGGTTCAGAGTGAGATTTACCAGATATTGAGGTCACCTGGGGAAAGAGGAGTCCCCAGGGAATGAAAAGAAGGGTACATCTTGGGCAAGAGAAATAGAGCGCCCATCATCCACTCCACAGGCCAGGGAGCGAGCTCGAGGAGGGATGGTGATAAAAGTGAACACTGTGTACATCTTGGAAAGGAACCTGTGGTAGAAGCATTAAAAATATGAAAAATGGGGGGAATAAAACTGGAATTATAGATGGGAACCGTGGAGAGACTAAATGTTATGCCGGCAATGCAAAGCCACTTACTCTTTTAATACATAACATAAAATTTACTTTCTAAGTTATTTGAAAGTGTGCAGTTCAACGGCACTGAGTTCAGTGCCCTCACATTATTGTACAACCATCACAGTCATCCATCTCCAGAACTCTCTTGTTTTTTCAAACTGAGACCCTGTGTCCATTCAGCATGAACTCCCTGTCCCTCCCCACCCAGGCCCCGGTAACCACCTCTCCACTCTCTGTGTCAATGAATTTCCAGATGCTTCATTTAAGTGGAATCATACAACATCTGTCCTTTTGTATCTGGCTTATTTTGCTTAGCATAAAAATTTCCAGGTTCATCCATGTCATAGCACCTGTCAGGTTGTCCTTTTGCTTTTCAGGCTAATAATATTCCATTGGATTCCACATTTTGTTTAACCAGTCATTCAGCGATGGACATTTGGCTTGTCATTTAATGTTTTGAGCAAGAGAAGGTTATGTCTGGGCACTGATGAAGGAAATTGGTGTTGGGGGGTGGTTGGGGGAAGGACAAGATCTTATAATGGGGAGACACAGCAGGCTCTTCATGGCCAGACCAGGAGGCTGGGTTCTGGCTAACTAGGGAAGATAAATAGATGGAATGGCACCACCACCAGCTGGAGTGCATGAGTGCTATGTTGCACAGAGGGGAAAACACTCTGTGATTGATTAGCCGCGTCTTTCACGCTCAAGGAGGGAGGAAGGGAGGGAGGAGTGCCACATATGCACATTCCTGGCCCAAAGTGCATGGCAAGTTTCACAGCCCTACTGGGTAGAGTCAGCTTCTGCAGCTGTCTGCAGGGGCCTGGGCAGTGCCTGAAGGGTCATTTCTGGCTTCAGATTATAACTCTGGTTTAAGGGGCTTGAAGAATTCAGCCTGCGCCCTCGGCAATATCTCAAACTGAAGGATCGATGTTTTATTTTGTTTTCTTTTTCCTCTGCTGAGTCATCAGTGGTGGGAACGGGACAGCCCTAGAATTCTTGATCATAGGAATCTGTGATAGTCCTTCTTCACAGAAAATAAGCTTCTGTTCATAGACCCAAAGTCCAGTCAAAGTGAAGTGTCCGGGACTGGATGCTTTGAAAAGCAAGGAGTCTCTTGTTTCTGCCTATTACCCCCGTTTTGATTCACTCATGTCTTTTGAATGGTCTTCCCTTGGTTTTACCTGACCAGCATGCCTTCCTTCTTCTTCTGGGAACAGTCCTTGGCTTTGCCCTGGGAGTAGCGCCACTCCTCTATTCCCCGTGGTCAATCAAGGTGCTCTGACTCATGTCCACCCCCAGCCATGGGGCAGGCACGTGGCGGAAGCTGGCAGTCAGAGCTGTCTATATCCTTGGTCACAGTGAGGTGAGGCCGGGAGAGAACCATGACCTAAGCATAATCCTCCAGAGCACATAGCAAAAGTAGGAGCCTTTCTTCTAGATAAGAGCCTGACAAGTGTTTTCTGGAAAGATCCAGGTGGTAAATATTTTAGGCTTTGGGAGCCATACGATCTGTTGAAACGACTCAAATCTGCCATTGTGGAGTGACAGTAGCCCTAGATCTTACACAAATAAATGGGCGTGGCTGTGTTCCAATAAAACTTTATTTATAAAAACAAGCAGAGGTCCATATTTCACTCATGGCTAACCCCTGTTTTAAGTGAAAATTACTGACATTAGGTATACAGGACCCACTCTGTGTAGAAGAGCTGTCTTAAAACCAGATCAGAGGAAAGCAGCACAAGAAGGCTGAGAGAATGAGTTCTGACAGCAGCTGGTAACTCCTGGATTTAGCCATGCCTGAAGGTAGGGTAGCTCCCTCTTTCCCCTCCGTGGAAGACCAGTTATGTAATTCAATATTACCCTTTATTGATTACTTAAGGTACTTTGATGGAAGTTTTGGTCATTAGAAAGAATCCTGACTCATAAGCGTCCTCTTCAGCAGTCTGTTCTCACAACCCTGAGCGGGAAGGACTCATCGATGACCTGGGAAGCAGCAGGAGGGAAAGGGCTTTTAAAACTCTTAGCCTGGTGGCCTCAATTGAACTTAACCACTGTCCAGATTCAAGAGATTGAGCCCGTTCATTCACAGCCCGCCCAAGCCCCACGCAAATCTTTCAACCATTTATTGAGCAATTAATATTCGCCAGACCTCATGCCCTGATTGAGAAGGAAGAGAAGAACAGACATTTCTTGCATTGTGTAATATATGTACAGTGTCTGTACTATGACTAACGTAGCTATTTCATGCCATCCTTACAACAGCCTGAGAAATAGGATTGTTATCCCTATTTTGCATTTAAGGAGTCGGCAGTAAAACCAAGAAGGGTTAAGTGATTTGCCCAAAGTAACCAAGGTAGTAAGTGAAAAAGTTAGAATGTAATCCCAGCCCGGGGAGGCTCCAAAATTCAATTCTTCCCCCTCCCCAACACCATTGCTATCTCTCCCGACAAGCGGCCAGGAGTGGTGGCTTTGGTCCCTGTTAGAGAGGCAGCATGTTTATAATAAGCAGCACGTTCCACAGATGAGGAATGGAATGAAGAGAAGCCCGTGGCATCTGTCAGCTGTGCACCGGGAGCGGGAGCGTTATAAGCAACCCCTGCCCGTGAGCTGTAAATACAGATCCCAGCTCCTCGTCCCAGGAAACGGGTGGTGTCGCCTTAGAAAACTTCTCTCTGCAAAGAGCTAACAACGCAGTGGAGCTTAAATCTTCCGGGTGCAAGGTTATGATCAGATACATAAAGCGGGAGGAAAAATATCTGTAACTGACAAGTCTTGGGTACACAATTATTCGTTTTCCTTTTCCCCCAGCCTCCTTCCCAAGCAGCTCCGGAGCGCAAGAATGTCCTTGAGGAGAAAGTTAACAAACGGAACTGCTGACTGTAGCTGGTGATCGGCCCTCCCCTTGCAGGGGGACTTCAGGACACTGGCGGTCTCCTCTTCTCTGGAGGAGAATCAAAGGCTGTCAATGGGAACATAGCAGCCTGTTTAAAAGTCATGATAGTCCCCCAAAAATGCACTGGCGTTGGGGGTGTGGAAGGACAGGCTCTGCTTCCCTCATGTCTGGGGCTGACTCGATTGACTGCTGGAGTTCTTTCTCACTGCAGGGTGTTGTGTGGGCAGAGCCTGGGACATGAGCTCAGGCCCTGGACTGATGGGGAGAGAAGAAACGGAACAAAGAAAAGTCGCTGTCCTTTTCTCTGGCTCTCCTTGACATAGTGGAAGAATGAGAGGAGGATCAAAGAGGAACGCAAGACAGAGGGAGACTGACATGGAGTGACAGGGTTCGACAGAATTAAGGGGAGGAATCAAAAAAAAAGGGGACGATGAGAAAGAACCCAAGTCAGAGCCCTGAGGACAAGTCAGAGAGGCACAGAGATGTCAAAAGAGAGAAACAGATAGTCACATACACAGATGCAGTCACACACACATACACACATGTACAGAGATGCATCTCTCTGTGCAGAGTTGTAGAGAGATAGAAGGACAGAGAGAGAAATATCAGAGAGTGCAAAGAGCAATGAATAATAGAGAGCAGTGGTTCTTAACCTGGGTTCTATCGAACCCTAGGGGTTCGATGAGTCGGTCTCAGGGGTTCAGAGAAGCCTCTGCCGCGGAGGCCAGAATAAAGTAATACCGTCATTTGTTGTGAGTTCATGCACTTTGTTGGTTTTGTTCTTTGAGCAAGGTGATGTTCATGCACGGCTCATTTTGTGCACCAGTAAAAAAACATATACCTATGTCTTGAATTTTGAAAACAAAATCTTATTTTTTTTTATCACTAAAGAAGGGTTCGGTGAATGCGCATATGAAACTGGTGGGTTCTGTACCTCAAAAAAGGTTAAGAACCACTGAGAGAGAACAGAGAAGCCTTTCTTGGTGACTTTAATTCTGACATTCAGCCTGAGAAATGAAGGAAAGTGAACTCCATTTTTGAGTCTTTTAAGACATTATGTGCCCAGAACTTGAGCTGAATGGGAGGACATTTGAACACTGACTGAGAGCTCGCCCACAGCCTGAACATACTCTTCAGGGTGAGAAGACATATGTGCTGGCATCCTGTCCTGTTGTCCCTGCCAGCTGATTCCTCCCAATCATGGCCTGAGAGCCCGGAATGTCCTGAAAGACAGACACCCTGGTGACATAACATGGGTCTGCACTGACCCACTCGTGGCCCTCTGGCAGTCTGGGTGGTCTAGCAACGCCCACTTGTCAGGGACACATGGACACCCAGCAGTCACACCCTGGCATAACAGCACCTCATCGTGGTGACCCCTGATGTGACCCTCATGTTTCTTTGAACCAAAATCATGATGGACAAACCATGGCCGGTGTGGACACGGTGACCACACAGGATCCTGAGAGGGCACCAACAATGTGAGTGGATGTTGTTACTTTGACAGTAGAGGGTGTGATGTTTGTGTGTGCATACAAAGGTTGGTGTATTCTGTTCCTCTAAAGGGCATGCAGTCTGGGAGCTTCTTCTGTACTTGTTCTTATAAATGGATATCATCATTGATAACTGATGAAGTGTTTTCAACAGTCCCGTTGTCCAGCCTTGCATTAGACAGAATTCTGGGGATGAACCATTATGTAGTTTCCCCTTTTCTTGTTGCTACTGCAACAGCCTGCCAGAAGATGTCCATGAACCTGCTTCCGTGTCCACACGTGACTGCTTCTCCAGATCATAACATGTAAACTTACTGTATGGAACATCAGGGCAAACATTGCCAAGTAGATTTCTGAATCTTTTGCTCTTGACTTCTTTCTGTCCCCAAAGGTAGCAGGGCAAGGACATTAAATGTGATAAAAATGTTGCTAGCACTCCTAGGACAGGTAGTATCATCCCCCACCTGTCCACCCACGGATGTCCATGTCCTAGTTTCTGCAAGCTGTGAACATATAGATTACATGGCAAAAAGAAATTGAGGTTGCTGACCAGCTGGCCTTGAGATGGAGAGATCACCCTGGATTATTCACAGGGTCTACTGTGATCACAGGGGTCCTCTCAAGTGGGACAGGAAGGCAGAAGATAGAGTCAGAGAGATGATGGTGTGAGAAAAGCTTGGTTAAGGATTGCTGACTTTGAAGCTAGAGGAAGGGGCCATGAGCTAAGGAATGCTGGTGACTTCTGGAAGCTAGAAAAGGCAAAGGAATTGATCTTTCCCTAGAGCCTCCAGAAGGGAATCTAATCCTGCTGACATCTAGGTTTTAGGGCAGGGAGACCAACATCAGACTCCAGAGCTGTAAAATAATACATTTGTGTTGTTTTAAGCCTCTAGGTTGGTGGCAACGCATTCCAGCAGCAACAGGAAAGGAATATAATCATATCTCCCCCACCCCCACCCCACTCACAGCCCAGAGCAAAGAGGAGTCAGTCTACCTCTGAGAGTTTTATGGAACTGATGGGCGGAGAGCTAGAGGAGGATGAGGCTTAGGGGAGGTTTCTAGGGCCACCAGATCAGAAGAGACAGTATCAATATTTGCTGTCAAGTGACTCCCATTTGAGACCAGACCCTAGCCTGGTACTTACAGACATGCATGGGTCTGCAAAATGCTTACACAGCGCACCTGAGAGACAAAGTTTGATGAGGAGAGAAGGATTCTCTACAGACCAAGCCCACCGCCATGCCTGCTCAGAGAGAGTCCCTTGTTCCTCAGTGAATGGGCTATCCTTGTATATACAAGGTCACCCTGATCAAACCCTCATTTTCAAGAATAGCTCAGAATATAGGATCAGGCCCCCAGGGGGGAATGAGCAACCATGGTATCTTTCTTTCTTTTCTTTTTTTTTATTTTTTTGCAGAAGCACTATTTCATCTTACCTTGCCCTTCTCTCCCCTTGCCTTCCTGCCTTCCCTCTCTGTTCCACACATTCAGACTTTCTCTCTCACTCTCAAAATTAAAAGAGACTAGCAAATGCCCTCGCAGCCCTGACACACGCTGGCAGCATCAAACACTGGCGCGGGTCTGGGGCGGCGTCTGCCAGGGGCAATCAGCCCCGCAATTCGGAAGGGTTGTATACCAGGCAGGCTCAGGCCTCATCGGCCGTGGACTGGGACACCGCTGTGGAGAATAACATGGGCAGCGTGTATCTTCTTTTGGTGCAGGAGAGAAAGAAAACACAAAGATACTTCCATTTGTAGAAATAAAAAGAGATGGGCTCAGGGCCGGGAACAGAGGAAGCATCTGAGCAGATCCAACAGGAAGAGGATTCTATCTGGAGGTAACAGAGGATGGTCATTAAAAGCGTCGTGGATCCTGGAGTTGAATCTGAATCCCAGCTCCACCACACTGTAGCTCTGCCACTCTCGGATTGGTTTTGGGAAACGGAATACTTAGTCCCTACCCTACAGTGTGCATTTAGGCGTTGATAAAAGAGAAACATACGTGTTCGCTAGTTAATGTGTTTGAAAAAGCTCTAGGTTTGTGACCTTGAGCAAGCCACTCTAATGACTCTGTGCCTCAGTTTCCTTAAATGTAAGATGGGAGTACCATTGAGAGCCGCTCATAAAGTTGTGTGGATTTAACACAAACGAAGCCTTGAGATTAATGCCTGGCATAGAGTATGTGTCCAATAAAGGTTAGCTATGGCACACGGATCGTCATGAGTTTCTTGTTTGCAAATCATGGACACGCATCTTGATTGAACCTTTCTAGGGTGAAAGGCGGTGGTGGGTTACGGGCTTGCGTAAGCAAACGATAAATAGGATAAGAATACAGCCAGGGAGAGATGGTCTCTTTCTCTCTCCAGATCTCAGGTTTCTCCTTTATGTTTACCAAGTTTTGCTTTATTTTATTCTTTTTTGGTTTTACTGAGAATGGCTTTCTTTCACTGGCCTTCATGACCGCCAATAGGTTAAAAGCTACATTCTTCTGGCTTCTCCACCATGAAAGGTAGAACTCTAGCTCCAGCTCCAGGTAGAAATATCCTTGGGGAAGAAGTGTGATTAGTTTGACTTTCATTATGTTCCTGACCTCTTAGATCACTCACTGTAGCCAGTGTGGTGAGGTTCTGTGATTGGCTAGCTTTAATCACATGACTAATTCAGGTCCTGTGATTGGCTCATAATTATTCAGATAACTGTTCTTGGCGGCTTGTATGTGTGGTTGGTATAAAAAGAGTAGTATTTCCTTAAAGAAGGGAGGTGCTTTGCAGGTAGAAGCAAATTTTTGCTACCATAAAAAAAAAAAAAATCCCAGCATATTTTCTGGCCCAGAAATAGGTCCTTAGGGATCACCTCCATTCACTAGCCCTCAGCTTGAGGATCCTCATCTAGAAAATGAGTCTTATAATACTAGTAGTAAGGATAGAGTAACACATTTTAGAACCTACCAGTGCAGGAACACAGGAGCAGGTGCTCCGTATATTACATTGCCCTTCCCCTTTCCATAGGCAGAGATGCAGCAAGCCCGCCACATGAATAATAGAAAGCTTCCTGAGCAAACCTACTGGAGGCCTGCCGCCTTCTAGGACCCCGGGAACTCTAAAGCAAATGTAACTCAAGAAACCCAGCTCCTACCACTTAGTAATTAGGCCGTGATTGTTGTTTATCTGTGCGCTGTACTGTAACTCCCTCTGCCCGAGGCTGGTGCTCGAGCTGGGAAAATACAATTTCCTCCAAACTAATTTAGTTTTAAGAGGAAAATGAAAGTTTAAAGTAGTTTAATGTTTCGGCAAAACCATAATGGCTGGGGAAGATTGGACAATGTGAACCAATAAAGCCCCTTAATTCTGATAATAACTCAAGGCTTAACTCTTGCCCACATCAAAACCCATCCCAGCGCGGATATTCCACACAGGTCAACATTGGTCCAGCAGGTGGCTGAACAATCACTCTTCTCTATTTATTTTAATTTATTTTTAAAAGAAACAGCATCACTTTTGACTTTAGTAGAGCTCTAAGGACACAGCCATTAGGATCACTTATGTAGCCCTGAGATACCTCCAAGGTATAGGCTCTTCCATTCTAGTCACATGTTTCCCTTAGACCTGGGATTCTCAGGGTAAGAGTTCTACCCTTGGGTATTACATGTAAAATAGTTGTTGAAAAGACCAGAGTTAAAATACTAGCTCTATAATGGGCTCTGGGAGCCTCACTTCCTCCTTTATGCAATAAAGAGGGTGACGAAACTTGTAAGGCTGTTGTGAAAATTAAATAAGATAGTGATGTAAAGTAACTGGCCAGTGAAGCAGACAGACAGACACAAAGACAGAGAGAGAGAGAGAGAGAGAGAGAGAGAGAGAGAGAGAGAGAACACAGAAAACAACATTTATTCGTTTGTTACATTTCTTGAGTACCTACTGTGTGGCTGGCATTATTATATAGAGGTTGAGAGATTGATTCATAAAACCGTAAGACATTAGAGGACAGGTCTTCGCACTCAGATGACCTTTGTAGTTTTGCCTCCTGCTGCTTGACTTGATTACTTTCTTTTAGTCAACTGACTTCTTATTTTAGTCAACTGACTTCTTACTCGAAAAATATTGTTCTCTTTTACGCATGTATCCTTTCTAGCCTAGGTGTATTTCCCCCTTCTTTCACCTGTGAAATTCTTATTCATTCTCCAAGATCAGGCTCTGATTTCACTTGTTCTGCAATGTCTTCTCTGATTTCCCAGGCAAAATTCCCTGCCCCCTTCCCTGTCCTGTCACACAGCACTGTATTCATATCTCTGGGATAAACCATAATTCAGTTTTATAATATAGCTCCTCACATGTTTTACCATAACATGACCTGGATATGCTTTACTCTTTCTCCTGTCTCAGTGTTTGGGAAGCACATGGCATGCCTGCCATAACTCTCAATTCCCTGCTCATGACAGACATCACTAATCGATAAGCTCAGGTTCAGGATTTGTCTCAATCTAGGCTCTCCAGCAGACACTCTCAATCAATGACAGTTAACTTGTAAGTGAAAACTTATTGGCCATGCCTGAATCAGAAGATCTTTCTAATTGGTGTTTCCCAGAGATAGTTCTTCAGACCACTTGCATTAGGGAGTTAAATCTTGGGAAATAGTGCACAATGACTTGTTTTTGAAAATAAAATGTTATGATTTGGGGGCATGCTAAACACTAAGATAAATGGATCAAACTGTCATGACCTTGAGTTACTTAAATGGAGTAAGCTGAATTATTTAATGTTTCATTCATTTTCTTGAAAAGGATTACAAAAGGAGAAAGAAAGGGTGGCTCAGGCAGCCTCCCTCCTCTTGACTCCCCAGACCCTTCAACAAGACAGTGATAATACTCCAGACTTCTGATTTTAACTGACTGCACACCTCAAAAGCTCTGTTCCAAGAATTCCTTCATTTCTCCCTCTTCTTTATTGTTAAAGTCATATCAAATTGCAGCAATCTTTCTACAATGTCAATTTAAAAATCTCAAAATTTCTCACTTCCTTCTTTGTTGACCCATAGACAGCAAGGATGTTAGTTGTAACTGAGCCAAATAAAGAGTTAGCTTTGGGTGGCAGCCAGACATGGAAAAATTCTGTAGTGAATATATACCTATTTTCTAAGTTGGGAAGCTGTTTCTCTATAAAGTGAATCCACAAAGGATTCCACCCATTTCCCATAGTGGATTCTGGGCTTCTTTGCGCAGAGTCAGATGTCAGTCCCCAGCCCCTTCCACTTGACATGGCCTCGCTTCACTCACTGCAGGTGCACAGAACCTTGATTCCCACCCTCCTGCTGCCTCTTTCCTCTCTCTTCCCAACCTCTAACAATCTTTATCCAATTATCCTGAACACATGAGGGCAGGGGTGTTCCAGGCTGGACTTGGGAAAAGGGCTGAGAATGAATGATGGGTGGGCACGAGTCTCAAATGGGCAGGGGCATGAGTGACTCGGGGAAAGAAGAAGAGGAAAATGAATTTCTCCCCATTGTTCATCTTGTCTTTTCTCAGCGCAACTGACCAGCTGGTCGACCTGACAAGCGAGAAGACAACTGGTGTTTTTTAAGTATCAATTGTGTTATTTGGAGCCTATATATATACTTCGTTTCACCATCTCATTTACCTCTTGTAACCATCTTGCCATGACATCAGTTATTATCACTATTTTATTTTTATAGTCAAGGAAACTAAGAATCATAGGCTTTTATTCCTTATTCCCTATTTTGTATTTTTATTTTTCAAAAACAGCATTGATTATTGACAAGGACCTAGTCTCCATGCTGGTTACTGGGGACAGAACAATTAATTGAAAAGGTAATTGAAATGAATTTCTGTGGCTTTATGTTACTTATAAGGCAGCGGTGGAAAAGATATTCATCGAATAATCCCAGGGATCCCTGTAAAGTGGCCGCCCTGAGACGTCCCACGGAAGCACACACCCTCGCCATGTGAGGTGCAGTCTGTCATGCCCGGAGGAGCTTGGAACATGTGATATCTGGTCTGAGTCGGCAGGAACCAGAGAGCGGGAGGGGAAGCGTTTCACAGCGAGGAGGAGATCTGCACATGTGGACCCTAGGGTAGGAGGAGACTTTGTATGCCAAAAAACAGCAAAACAAACAAACAAAAAAGACTCAAAGGAAGCCAATTATCTAGAGAATGGTGAGTGAGGAGGGACCTAGGTAGAGGTAACACTGTAGATATTTGTAGGATTCAGGGCATGCGAAGCCCTGTAGATCCTTGTTCTGCTCAACTGTACAATGTAAAAATATTCTCCAGGCAAAAAGATTGTGGCCTAAAGCTTGGGCGCAGGGCAGAAAGCTGTCTCATTTCTCACTGGCCATTCCAAGCAGAGCCCGGAACCCCCAAGTCTGGCCCTGAGGAGGATGGGCCAGGCCAGGGGTCAGTGTTGTACATTCACAGAACTGGTGGCGGGTGTTAGCCTATTCTCTCCCAGCCTCCCCCTTGGTGATACCCTACAGCAGGGGTGCTCAATACTTCCATCGTGAAGGAAGTGTGGGTAGATCGCATGACATTAAAAAGACATTTGTCTTTTGATTGGCATACAGGGTAGCCAATCTGACGTCTGAACTTTTGACACCCTACGCATGCGCGTTAAACCGTGCTAACTTGTTCAGTTACACTGCTGCGTAGTTAGCCTTCAATTCATTTAAACTAAATACAACAAAGGGTATAAAAATGAGTGCCGTAGCTGGTCCGAGTAAGAAGCCTAAAACCTACCACTTTCATACAGAACGGGAGGGAATTTTTTTCACTATGTCATATTCTAAGTGCGTTTGCCTCATCTGTCTGTGTGCCATTGCTATTCCAAAATGTGGAGCGGCTTTTTCGGACTGTTCATAAAAACTATGACATTGACTTTCCTCTGAAAAGAGAGCTGAGAAGGAGAAAGGTGAAAGAAGAATAGACAATATTAAACAGTAATAACAGTAACTTAAATAATGATAATCTAGAAGAAATAAATTTATGTTTTGCATTTTTATTGTAGGTAGATCATTTTGACTTGGTCATCTTATAAGTAGCTCGCAAGCTGAAAAAGTGTGGGCACCCCTGCCCTTCATGTATTATCCTGCGCTGTTCTTGAAGGCTAGCTCCCCTCCATCCTTTCCTCCGACCTTTTCCCATGGCAGCTCTGCTTGGAGCAGGGCTTGGTTGCAAGAACCATCAGATTTTTGGAAAATTCAATCTTCCTGAGCCATGATGAGATTTTGCTCATTATTTTAAGAGTATTGGGCCATCATAGGAAAGCTTAAACATGAAAAAAACAGGAGTTTTGGGAAGATCATTCTGGCCAAAGGGAAAACAGGTACATCAGGGTGGCCGGTGGGAAGACTTCTCCAGGTGCCCAGGTGAGAGGTGGAGGAGATGTGGCGTGGCAGCGGTGGAGAACAGTGTGTGGGTTTTAGACATCTTAGGAGCTAAAGTTGCAAGGAACTCATGGTGAATTGGATTTGGGTGGGTCGGTGGGGGCCCAAGGACAAGAAATATCAAGGGAAACTTCCTTCAGAATCTCAGTGCTCTATGCACTTGACCAAGGGAAATGAGAAGAAGATCAAGGATGGAGATGTGTGGAAAAGGAAGAGGAGCCTTTTGAGAAAGGAGAGAATGAGAAGGAATCACCAGAGACATTGGAGGTAAGACAACTGGAGGGTCATGGAAATCAAGAGAGAGTATGTTGTGAGGAACAAAGTGGTTGATACTATAAAATGCTGTGGGGTCAAATATAAGAAGTGTTTGTTATCTCTGACAACCCGCATGTCCCTGATGACCTCAGACTGATCTTATTTCTATCCTTGTACAAATTGAGAAAAGGTCCAAATTCTCCCTAAATACACATTGGCTTTTTATTATGTATGTTTTGAACTATTCAAGACCTGTATAATTGTTTCCTTCTCAAAATTATTAGTTTCAAGAGGGCACTATTAGTAAAAATATCTCCACTAGTCACAGATACTCTAAATTCTGCCACTTTTTTCTAAATCAGCACTTTTCAACTCTAACTTATACATGTAACTCACATGAGGATCTCTAAAATGTACCAAAGCCAGGGCCCCACAGCCTTCTTAATTAGGTCAGCGTCTCTGATCATGGAGCATTGACAGGCTTGGTACTGTTTATTTTGAAACTATGTATTAGTTTTATTCAGCTTTCTAACAAGTGGCGACAAATTTTATGGCTTCATATGACCTTCACTTACCTCATACTTTCTGTAGGTCAGAAGTCCAGGAATGGCTAAGCTGGGTTCTCTGCTCAAAGCCTCATAAGGTGTGTGCTGAGCTCTGTTCCCTTCTGAATCTTGGAGTCCCCTTCCAAGCTCATTCAGGTTTGTTGACAGAATTCAGTTCCTTTTGGCTGTAGAATTGAGGCCTTCAACTCCTAGGGGCTGTCTCACTCTATAGGCAGTTGCCAACATGATCGTTTGCTTCTTCAAGGCCTACAGGAGAGTGTCTGCTACTGTTTCTTGTCTTCTATTCTAAACCATCTATTAAAGGCTTCACATGATTAGGCCAAGCCCACCCAGGATAATCTCCCTTTCTATTAACTCAAAGTTAACTGACTAGGGACCTTAATTGTATTTGCAAAATCTTTGCACCTTTGTTATATGATGTCACCTAATCATGGGATGACATTTGCAATGACATTGCACTGAATGTTTATGTCCCCTGCCCCCAATTCATATGTTGAAACTCTAATTCTAATATGACGGTATTTGGAGATGGAACCTTTGGCAAGTAATGTGGTCATGATATTAGAATCCTCAAGAATGGGATTAATGCCTTTAGGAAAAGAGGCCAGAGAGCTAACTAGGTGAGGATACAAAGAGAAATTGGCTGTCTGCAAACCAGGAAGTGGGTTCTCACCAGACACCAGATCTGCCAGTACCTTGGTCTTGAACCTCCAAACCTCCAGAATGAATGCCGTTTCAGCCAACCAGTCTATGATAATTTATCATAGCAGCTCAAACTAAGATAAAAATCCTATCACATTTATAGGTCCCACTCACTTTTAAGACAAGGGGATTATATGGGGTCTATATCAGGGCGTTGGAATCTTGGGGGCTATCTTAGAATTATGCTTACCACAAATTAGTACAATGGTTCTCAACCATGAGTGATTTTTCTCCCAGGGGACATTTGACAATGGTTGTCACCAATGGGGGTGTCAACTGACATCTACTGACATCTGTTGGGCAGGGACACTGCTGAACATCTCATAATGCGCAGGACATCTCCCCAAGACAAAGTTAACTGGCTCTGAATGTCAATAGTGCAAAGAAATATTGAACTAGAAGAAAGAGGAGAAATTTTGGAAGGAAGGTTTGGTATTGGAGGATGGTGGGCTATGTGGATGCCATTCCTTATCTGGCTCTATAAACTGCCTTTCCCTAGTGACAGAAGTTGATCAGAAGCTTAGGGAACATTTCTTTAGAGCATTTTCAGATCCTGTGCAGAGCTGAGTTTAGCACTAGAACTGGAGAAATGTGGTTCTCTGCTTTTTAATGGAATGGAGTAGCTCTCTGTCCCTCTTCCCTGAACCCAGCCATGGGGGCTGTTGGAGAAGGAATTCTTGGCATGGACATTGGTAGCATGGGTGTAGACCAGGGTGGTCAGTGGAAGGAGAGGAGAACTGGGCATGTTTAGTTTAATAGCTGCAGCTGATAAGTGGGTTTGTGAGCTTAGGTGGCTATAGAAGAAATTCATAACTGGAGACCACTTTAAGTGGGGTTAATTTCCAATAATCAGGGGACACAAGTACCATAATTTGACCATTAAAAGGAAATGTGTTTGTCATCAGGGAAATGCAAATCAAAACCACAATGAAACACCACTTTACAATCAGCAGGATAACTATAACAAAAAGACATCCAATAACAAGTGTTGATGAGATGTTGGAAAATTGGAACGCTCACACGCTGCTGCTGGACATGTGAACTGGTGCAGCTGCTTTGCAAAGCTCTCTGGCAGTTCTTCAAAAGGTTAGACACAGAACTCCCACATAATCCAGCAATTTCACTCCTAAGTATATGCTTAAGAGGATGAAACACATAGATTCACACCAAGACTTGTACATGAATATTCAGAGCAACCTTATTCATAATAACCAGCAGTTGAAAACAATCCAAATGTCCATTAACTAAATGAATGGATAAATAAACTGTGGTCTTTATATATAATGGAATAGTATTCAGCCATAAAAAAGAATGAAGTACTAATATATGCCACAACATAGGGGAAGCATGAAACATCATACTAAGTGAAAGAAGCCAGATGCAAAAGGCCATATGTTTTATGATTCCATTTATAATAGTCATATCTATAGATACAGAAAACATTAGTGAATACCAATGGTTGGAAGAAGGATAGAATCTAGAACGACTGCTGAAGGACACAAGTTTTTTTTGAATTCTGTTTTTTTTTTTTTTTTTTTTGGTGGGGTGATAAAGAAAAATGCTCTACAATTATACAGTAAGTGTGGCTGCCCAACTTTGTGGATATACTGAACCCCACTAAATTGTAAACTTTGAAAGAGTAAATTTTATGGTATGTGAATTATATCTTAATAAAAAATAATTTAAAACAATGACCTTACTTTGTGGTCTAAGAGGCTGAGGTCTGAGACAGCTCAGTTACATACGGAAAGTCACAATGTCTAGGAGGATTCTGGACCCTCTCCATGACAGTTTGGTTAGAAGCTTGGATGTAACCAGAATGGATTTTTGGAGTTCATTGTTTCTTTCTTGTGAGTATTCTTTTTATCTATCAGGGTAGAGTGCAAACGGTATCTACTGAGGAGTCTTTAATACTCCTTGTAACTTCTTCTGTACTTGAGATAGCTATATCTATACCTGTGTCTATATCTACATCTGTATTGATAACAATAGAGATAGATTGTAAGTGTTTTTTTTTTACTTACGACACGTGTTGCGTACTTCTTGTATAATACTTTGCATTATAAGCAAGTTACTGGACTGTGAGATTCTCAAAGGCAGAATAACCATTAAGATTCTTTCTGCTGCAAGTGATACAAAGCCAATTTTACATTCACTGGAGAAAAAAAGAATCTAGAGACTGGGCTGCCTTCAGATATGACTTCATGTAGGACTCCATTCTCTCTTTCTGTATTTTGACTTCACTTTCTCAGTCTTTCCTGCAGATTTATCCTCACACTCAACTCCAGTGGCCAGTGGAAGCAGGGCCCTCTCTTCCGATAGGTCAGGCTCAGCTCAAGGTTAGCTCTGAATGGCTATTCCCTGGAAGCGTCTTTGTGAAGGGGGTGGGGGACACCAAATGGCTGAGCTTACACCGCTCATCCATCCATGCTGCTGCGGGAATTTGGATTACCCCAGAGGCCACAGTTTAGGAATAGAAAAGGGGGTAATTTTTAGAAGCAAATTAGGGTGGTGTTGCCAAAACAATGGGAAATGGATAGTCATGAACAAGTGTCCACTGTGGTTCATTTTGTATCCCCCAATACTTAGACGAGGATAAGAGTTTAGTGGACACCTTTGAATTAAACAAAACCCTAAAACACCAGCTTCCAAATCACAGTTCATAGGAAAAAATGAAATGCTTCTCTAGTTGGGCTGAATGGGGAAGACATAAGATATGAAACCTTCAGAGTATTTGAGATTTATGTAAAAAAAGCCCATGTTCTGACTGTTATTTTTGACATTTTTTTTAAACCAGTGAAGGTGTTCCAGGTACTCCAAAAGTCCAAATCAGTGGGTCACAGTCTTTTCATTTAGTGACACAGTTACTCTTTCTTTCTTTCTTTCTTTCTTTCTTTCTTTCTTTCTTTCTTTCTTTCTTTCTTTCTTTCTTTCTTTCTTTCTTTCTTTCTTTCTTTCTTTCTTTCTTTCTTCTTTTGAATTTTTCTGAAGTGAGAAGCAGGGAGGCAGAGAGGCAGACTCCCGCATGCACCCGATAGGGATCCACCCGGCTTGCCCACCAGGGGGTGATGCTCTGCCCACTTCAGCCTCCGCTCTGCTGCAATGGAGCCATTCTAGTGCCTGAGGCAGAGGCCATGGAGCCATCCTCAGTTCCCAAGGCCAACTTTGCTCTAAAGGAGCCTTGGCTGCAGGAGGGGAAGAGAGAGATAGAGAGAAAGTAGAGGGGGAAGGATGGAGAAGCAGATGGGCGCCTCTCCTGTGTGCCCTGGACTGGAATTGAACCTGGGACTTCCACACGCCAGGCTGATGCTCTACCGCTGAGCTAGTTGGCCAGGGCTGCTGCTGCTGCTGCTTCTGCTTCTTCTTCTTCTTCTTTTTCTTCTTCCTCCTCCTCCTCCTTCTCTTCCTCCTCCTCCCTTTCTTCTTCTTCTTCTTCTTCTTCTTCTTCTTCTTCTTCTTCTTCTTCTTCTTCTTCTTTTAGTGAGGGGCGATAGAAAGACTCCTGCATGT
This sequence comes from Rhynchonycteris naso, assembly GCA_037038555.1. Classification (NCBI taxonomy): domain Eukaryota; kingdom Metazoa; phylum Chordata; class Mammalia; order Chiroptera; family Emballonuridae; genus Rhynchonycteris; species Rhynchonycteris naso. The sequence continues at coordinate 192,765,360 of CM073000.1, forward strand.
GTCTGCACGGGCACCCACCTGGCAATTTCAGTCTGGGACCGATACTTGAATCAAATGAGCTAACTTCAGTGCCCAGGGCCAATGCTTGAATCAGTCGAGCCACTGGCTATGAGAAGGGAAGACAGAGAGAAGTGGGAGAGAAAGGGGGAGAGAAGCAGATGGTCACTTCTCATGTGTGCCCTGACCGGGGATCAAACCCAGGATGTCTGCATGCCAGGCTGATGCTCTATCCACTGAGCAAGCTGGCCAAGGCTGCTACTCTTTTAAAATTCAATGAAAGCTGTAGGCTTTTTAAAAAGAATTTTTGCATTATACAGTAATTTACTTGAAATTTTGGGAGTTCCTGGACCCCCCTAAATCCCAAGTTAAGCGGCTTCGCTGTGATTAATTACTGGTGTTGGATTTTGTATATTTCAGGATTTCCCATTGTTTTCCAAATCTTTCCTCTTGGAACTACCCTGACTCAGGACTAGAGGGCATTGTGTACCCAGAAACCACATCAGGCCCAGTGTGAGAGAGCCTTAGATTTTCACACAAAAAGGTTTGTTCACTGCTCGGTTAACAAGTAAGTCCTTCCCTGCTCCCAGGAGGGGATGAAGCCAGCCCCCTGTGAGGAAAAGGATGGGGAGAAGGGAGGAGAGCGGCCTAAATGTTCCCCTCATTTGTATGTTGATGAAATGTCGGCAGTCTCCCCAGAGTTCAAGTGCCTGGCTGGCATTGATTTCCCAGTCAGGAAGGATGCTGGGGTGTTGGGATGAGCTAGGTTTGGGGGGCCTCTGAGGTTCAAAGTGCCAGCCTTGCCTCTGGCTTCCTGCAGCATCTCGGGCAGGCCCCTCCCCTCCTCTGCACCTCTCTCCCTCAGTGCTCTTTTTCGCAAAAAACGAGGGATTGGAGTAGCTACTCCCAGATAGTTAAAGTAGGGGATGTAACTCAGGTTCAAATAGTTGAGGAGGGGTGGAGAGACACGAGGGCAAAGCAGGCAGCCCAGGAAGAGTGTGGGTGGACTCGGAGATGAGCAGATCAGGTGATCCTGTGTGGGTTGGGGTCAAGCCAATCCTGAGAATGAATTAGGAGAGTTGAAGGAGATGTTCCCTCCACAACTTGAGCTCTGCTTGTATTTGAATGCAGGTTGCCCATCTGAAAGAACAGCACTGCAGCATGCAGCCTCTGAGATACCTCATGTCCTTCCCTCCTTGTTTAACCCTCTCCCATTGAGGGGGGTCCACCCAACGACTTCCTTCTCACCATAGGAATAAGGAAGAAGTGCCCGAACGTCACTTTGAAGATTAAGTTACAACAAGAAGGGAAGTTTCACCTTAAGCCCTCTCTCCGTCTAGCTCTCTGCTCCGACTGATCCAGCCAACATGTGGACAGCTGCCCTGTGGAAAGGTCCTGGTGGGAAGGAGCTAAGGCAGGCCTCTGGCAGACCATCAATGAGAAGCTGAGCCCTCAGTCCAGCAGCTCACATGGAATTTAGTGCCCTCAACAAGCATAGGAATGGGCTTGGAAGTGGCTCCTCACCCAGCTAAGCCTCCAGATCAGACTGCAGCCCCAGCTCACAGCTCGATTACAGACTCCAGGAGACTGAACCACAGAGGTGTGCATAGCGAGCTGCGGAACATACTCCCTTACAAGAGTCAGAAGCACACTGGAGCTTGGCAGGCTGGATAGTTTCCCAGGTAACCCAAGAAAAGCAGCTGATCAATCTCCATGGGGCACCCTGGGACTCTGTTCAGTGCACCTGACAAAGGAGAGGTGCCTACTCTGAGGTCTCACTCAGTGCCATGGCTCCATATTCCCTCCATACACTAATTACTCTGAAATGTATACATCCAGCCAGGAAGCCTGTAGAAACTGAGATAATAAATGTTTGTTATCTTAAGCTGATTAATTATAGGCTAATTTGCTACATAGCATTTGGTAACTAATGCAAGGGTTAAAGAAGGGCTCTTTTTTTTCAAGGTGAGAGGAGGGGGACAGTGAGGCAGACTCCCCCATATGCCCCAATAGGGACCCACCCGCAACCCCATCTGGGGCCGATGCTCGAGCACTGAGCTATTTTTAGCACCTGAGGCTGATGTGTTGCTGCAATGGAGCTATCCTCAGCCCCTGGGGCCACGCTCAAACCAATCAAGCCACTAGCTGTCGGAGAGAAAGAGGGTTAGAAGGGAGAGAGGGAAGGAAGAAGAGAAGCAGATGATCACTTCTCCTGTGTGCTCTGACCAGGAATCAAACCCAGGACGTCCATACACTGGGCTGACACTTTATTCACTGAGCCACCAGCCAGGGCCCAAGAAGGGATCTTCTAAATTGTTCTTCTTTCTAGTAGTATGATTTTGTTAAATTTTTTCACTTCTCTAAGCTTTGGTTTTGTCATCTGTAAATGGTCCCTCCATCATAGGATCATTGCGAGGCCTAAATGAGATCATGCACAGAAAGTCCTACACAGTGCTTGGTACATGAGCAATAAATGGCAGTTGTCATCATCCAAGGAATTAAAGAGTGGAGGGGTGGAAGCTAATAACTTAAAAAAAAACTATCGGTCTAAAGATCTTCCTATCCTTTCATGAATAGAAACTACAATTATCTACAAGTGGCTGGCCAATCAGTGAGCTGCATCCTTTGGCAACAGTGATTGGCCCAAGGAAGAGGTGTTGACCTAAAAGGACCAATGACAGTTCTTTCCTGAGATTTACCTAGAATTGTAGGGAGAGGAAGACTGGAAGGCTTCTGGAAGGGGGCAGAATTCTAGCGACTCAAGCTTTATGGAGAGAAATCCTCTAACATATTCTCCAAAACAGAGATTGTCAGTAATTTCCAGCCAAGATCTTTGATATTTATTTTATTTCCATTAGAGTTAAATTCCAGTGATTAATGGAGCCTAAGAAAGCATCCCCAAAGAAACAAACACAACAGCAGAAAGGGAAAACTACTAATGCCCTCCTCCAAATTCTATCTGCAAATAATCTCTCACGCTTTAATTGGCCCTTTTAGGTAAAACCTTTCACTGTTGCAACAGAAACTGGTTCTTTCTACTTCAGAGAGTGCTCAGGGCTGATTACCTCTGAGGAGTGAGACCGGAGGGCAGATCTTATGGAACCCTTTTATCTATTTGCATCCTGGAAATTGGGAGGTGGGAGGAAATCCCAGGCATGGGGGAGGGGGAGGGAGGAAAGCACTCTCATCTCCCAGCTTCCCCAGGGGGCTCCCAGAAACCTTTGTGACCCTCCCCATTGCAGACACCGATGCTTTCTTCCTGTGTGGCCAAAATGGGTGATGGCAGATTGCAAGTGATTTATTATAGAATAATCCAACTATGGATTCCTTTCATAGTTCTTGGAAATTAGAAAGGACTTACATGTGTGTTGTTTTTTGTTTAAAGGGGTAAAGCAGGGGTTTGATTTGGGACATGTTGAAACTTGAGACACTGAAAAGACATCCAGGGGAAGATCGGCTGGGTGGGTCTGTAGGTCAAGGCTGAATGTGGACATTTGGGAGTTACCAGAGTGTGGAGGGCATGGAGCCAGAGAGTACTGGGGAAGATGGTTGGCAGCAGTGAGAACAAAAACAGTCCAGGTGTTAGACGGGTGGGGTCAGACTGGACCTTGCTTCAGCAACCTTGGTACGTGAGTTCTGGCTAAAAAAGAATTCAGAGCCACTATTCAAACTGTAAGAGAGAATTTATTTAGAAAGTCACAGAAGTAAAAGAAATGGACTTCAGAAAACAAGTTACAGAGGTGAAAATAAAGGGCCCTTGAAGCTTAGGAGAGAGACAAGGAAAATGCATGTGGGTGGGAAGGGTGGGAGGGAGTCGAAAAGAGACAAGGGAGGGATGGCACAGGCATGCTCCCACGAGGGAGAGCACACAGGGTCCTCTGTCCAAAGAGCTCTTAGAGGTGGAGATTTTAGGGGAGGATCTTAATAGAATATTTATCAGCTCTCCAGGTGTGTCCTTTTTCAAGGTTCATGGTCTCCACTGATTGGTTGGAGCCAGGAGCTCCTTAATCAGTGCAGCTGGTCCTGAGGTCAGCCATGGAGTTGCTTGTCTGGTTTTGTTGCTATTCTGGGCTTGGAGCTGAAACACAAGGGAGACCTGGCCTATAGTCCTTGCTTTGGTGACCTTCTCTACCTGGCATATTGTCCTTGCTCTGCTCACGTCTGTCTAACTGCCTACCCCAGGGTCTTGGAGAACAGGGAACTTCTGCTTCTCCTGAGCTTGGGAAGGTACCTCCCCTCTGGCAGGTGAGCTGAGCAGGACCACTGGATGTCCCAGGGGGACCGATCAGCTGCTTTGCTTGGATTTACCTGCAAAATGTTTTTAGTCTCCCACCCTCCAGTGTGCTCTTGCCTCTTGCAAGGGAGTGTGTCCCAACCAGGAGCTGTGGGGGAAGGAAATGAGAAAGATTCGTCACTGTCTGTGATGGTTCATTTTATGTGTCAACTTGCCCAGGCTGAGGGACGCTCAAATAGCTGGTAAAACATTATTTCTGGGTATGCCTATAGGGTACATCTGGAAGAGATTAGCATTGGATTTAGTAGATTGAGTAAAATGGTCTTTTTCACCATGAGGGTGGTGTCATCTGATCCATTGAGGGCCAAAAGGTGGAGGAAGGGTAAATTCTCTTCTCTTTTCTTGAGCTGGGATGTTCATCTTTTTCTACACTTGGACATTGGAGTTCCTGGTTCTTGAGCCTTCAGACTGTGGTACTTACACTAGTGGTGACCCCTTCCCCCAGGTTCTTAGGCCCTTGGCGTTGAACTGGGAATTAGACCCGTTGGCTTCCTGGTTCTCAGGCCTTGGGACTGGACTGAATTATACCATTGGCTTTCCTGGATTCATGGCTTGCGGATGACAAATTGTGGTATATCTCAGACTCCATAACCATGCGAGTCAATTCCCCTAATAAGTTTCCTCTTACATATCTATATCTATATATCCTATTGTGCTTTTTCTCTGGAGAACCCTCGCTCATACAGATTCTGTACCGAGAGTGGTTTTAGAAAAACAGAATTTTAAGGACGAGTTTTCTGAATTGGTTTTGGGGTTTCTGGAAATGGTCCTCCAATCGAATTTACTTTAAAGAGACTAAGGACTTTATTTCCAGTAGTAAAAAGAGCACTGAGAGTCTAGGAAGTTCATGTTTCTAGAGATACACCAAATATCTACACTGGATCCTCGTAATCAATCACTGATAGGAAGTAAGCGGCTAGGGAACTGTGTAGGTGATTCTTTTGAATGTTTGTAGAAAACTAAGGAGTGTAATGACGTGAGATGGTTGCTCCTAATGTTGCTGGACAAATTGGTGAGAAAAAAGGATGAGCTCAGGGACTCAATTCCACATATACGACCTAAGAGACTCTGGGTGCCCTGAGGGAGGCACCTCTCTGTTGTAGTGGCAGGGTTGAAATCGGACCTCATCCCATAATTGGCTGAATTACAAAGCAAGCTGAACTCCCAGGTCACAGCATGGCTGCTGCTAAAGTGAAGGCGTTGACTGGGAAAGAACGGGGTCCCAGTGTTGGATTGGGGACATGTGCGGAGACCCTGATGAAGTTGGGGACGTTGAACCCCTAAATTCTGGTGAGCCTTTTTTGCCAGTGGAAGAGATCTCCTCACCTCTATTTTGGGGGATTAACCCTGTATTGTCTGAGGAAATGATAATAACCCCCTCCCCACCCAGGTAGTTGCCATGTGAGATAATGCTGATTCTCCCCAGGACACCCCCTACCCAACCCCTCTTTGCATATAGACCTAGAACTACAGTCATGGCCCAGTAGGCATCTGAAGGTGAGGTACGAAACGAGGGGGTTTGTTATACTCCGAAAGAACTACCTGGATTTCCTCATTTATACAAGCAGAAATCTGGGGAATGTGAGTAGGACTGGGTTGGATGTTCAGGGTGTGGGATAATGGTAGAAAGAAGATAATTTTGAGTTAGGCCTAATTGACTGATATTCCCCATGAAGAAGAGCTTCTGCATTTAATGTGGCTCAGAGAGCTAGAAAGGGCTCTGACAGTTTGGTTGGTTGATTGGCTGAAACAGGGACAAAAGGTGTCCCACTGTGAATTAACCGGAAATGCCAAGTCTCTTTGGATTCAGAGGCATATATAAGATTGGAATGTTACAGGGGATTTGTCACATTTAAGACCAACTCAACCACACTGGGAGGGTCCAGATGACATACTTTTTGCTATTATTTTGTGAAATAAGTCTGAGAGGGGAGCACCAGCATTCTTGAAGAGTTTTGTCATCACTCTTCCCTTTAGGACGGAGGGAACCACAACCACTGACTTGGGAAACCTGAATGCAGTGGGCGTCATCAGACCCCAAGGTGGCAGGGGCCAAGTGGTGTCACTTCACCACCAAGGCAAGAAGAGTGTGGTCACCACAATAGACAGAAGAATCAAAGCAGAATCATATTGGTACAGTCTGACTTGCATGGACCTATGCCGCCGGCGAGTTAATCATGGTGTTCTGTAAGTAAGAGAGATGGGAAGATGACTAAATTCTTACTTGTCCTGTATAAACAGAAAAGTTTTTGGTCAAGTGAACAAAAAAATCATAAAAACAGAGTCATGGTTCCTCAATCAATTCCAACGCTGGAACCAGTTTATATATGACCTAAGGGACCTAGAGTGTCCCCTCCAAGGAAGGGGAAGCTGGGTCATCTTGAAGGAGGACCCAGTCAACTACCAAATATTTGTAATGTTAATCTTTCTCACAGCCTTTCCCCACGGGACCTTTCATCAGGGTCACAATACATTGGGGAAAAGAAAACAATCAGACCTTTTGGAGACTACGGAACACTGGCTCTGAAGTGACATGGATTTCAGGGGACACAGACGTTTCTGTAACTCTGCAGTCAGAGCAGGGGATGATGGCGATCAGGCGATCAATGGAGTTTTAGCTCAGGTCTGTCTCGCTGTGGGCCCAGTGGGTCCAGCAGGTCTCCCAACCCATCCTGTGGTTATTTCCCAGTTCCAGAAGGCATAATTGGGACATAATTAGGATGCACATACTTAGCAGCTGGTGGAATCCCTGTTTTGGTTTTCTCACCTGTGGAGTAAGGCCTCTCCTGGTGGGAAAGGACCCCTGGAGAAAGTCACTGTCTCCTTGAGCTTCAGTGTCCCATCTCTGCAGTGATAAGCTGGACCAGTGATTCCCATGGACCCATTTCACTCTGGTATTCTCTCTCTTTATCAATTCCAACAGGTTAAAAACCAGCCAGTGGTGGCATGTGCTTAAGGTATGGCCGAGTCCAAATAATTATGGCAAATACCATTTGGCCCCAATGTTCAATAATTCTACAGAAGTTTCTAGTGGCTCCATCTGCTTTCTCTCTCTATCCAGGAGGCAAAGGGGGCACTGAATCCTGTCATCTCCACTCATTAACCTTCATGGTGGATACTTAGGATGCTTTTGCCATAAATAACCGACTTTCCACTCTTTTCATCTCATGGCGCATGTAAACTAATGAAAAATGAAAATTCTGTGGCACAGCAAAACAAACAAACGAACAAACAAACAAAACCATATATATATCCTGATCTGACAAAAATAAGGTTTAATTTCAATTCACTCACACCAGAAAGCTATAGTGTTGGCTGTTGTCATGTATATTTTTTTCATTTGACAAACTAAGAGAAAGAGGTCAGTGCCCCTGACTAAATAGTCAGGTAGTGCATGTTTTAAAGTTTCTGCAACATGCCATTGTGACATGCACACTATTTAAAAATTGGTGTCATAAATGATTGAAGAAGAGAGGGGATTACATTCAGACATAAATGGAATTCTGCATGTAAATTCCACTGTGATATATAATATATAATGTGAGGGCTTCTAAGAATTTGGGGGGGGTGTTGAGATAAGACTGATTTCCTAGGAGACATTGCATCAACCCAGAAGAAAGGATGGCTTATACAACAAATGTTTAATGAGCACCTACTATGTCCTGAGCACTATCTTCATGATGTCAAACTTCTCAGGCAAGGAAATAATTTTTGAGTAGAAGATTAAGTCCCCAGACCCAACATTGTCTCTTGGCAGTTGGGTTACACAGATGAGGAGATGAGAGGCATTAAAAGACCAGTGGCCTCATCTTCACCTCTGTCACTTTGCATCCTCTCAACAGTCTTGTCACAGGGGCTATTTTTATTTTACAGCCTGAGAGGCTGAGGCATGGGGAGAGTAAGCAAATTGCATTAAGTTTCAAGGAGAGTACAGGTAGAGATAGGATTCAAAGGGTAGATCTGATTCCCAAACCTGTCCTCTTCCCCTTAATCAAGGTAGAAGACTGATGAAGAGTTCCAGTTCTGGGAACAGATGCCCGGTGTTCTAATTAACTAAAAATGACAACGATAAAAACCATAGTGTTCTTGCTACCCCCCTCCCCCCACCTCCCATTCTCTATCAGCCTTCTCTGCTTTATTTTTCTCCTAAGCACTTATCATCTTCCTGCAGGTTGCATATGGTATTACTTACTCTGTTTATTGTCTTCATCCTTTTTACTAGAACATAAGCTCTGTGAATGTAGGGATTTTTTCCTGTTTTATTCATTGCTGTATCCCCACTCCCGGACTATACTTGGCCCACGGTAGGCATATCAACAATAATTCAGTCCATGAATAATCTCAACTCCACTACTCTGCCACTTTGGAGCTGCCTACTTGCTTTGATAAGTTACTTATTCTTTCCTCTCTTCGGATTCCTCCGTAGCAACGTGGAGAAAATGGTAACACCCACTTCCCACAGTGCAGGTGAGGATTAAAGGGGTTAATGCATGTGAAGGGTTTAGAACAGGATCAGGAAAACAGTAGGCACCCAATAATTGTTTATTATTATATAACCCATTGCATGAAGTACTTTAATGACACTATCCCTTAACGACAGTCTACTGCGTCAATACCATTTTACACATACTAGCTAATTAACTCTGTCAAGCTACTATCATGGTCACTCTGCAGATGAACAGAAGGGATTAAGATGTGTTTTGCCATCATGCTCTTGCTCAGCATCCAGAGAAGGCATTTTCATTGTATCCAACACAGTCACCTCCCCAGTCTTCTTTCCATGGAAGAAGCTAGTCGCACTGCCATGTTGGCATTTCGAGGTTCCATTTGTTAAACTCAAAAGCTTTACAGAATCAGTGTTGGTTTGCAAACTGCCAGCTTGACATCCTCTGTTTATTAATGCCAGTCTGAATGGAAAGCCACATAAATAAGACCATTGTATCTCAAGGTCCTGGGTGATGCAATGTCCAGGACAATCTATTTATAGCCAAAGTATTTAAAATAGTATCCCTACTTAAAAAAAAAATCAACTTATACTAAATGCTGTTATAAAATCAGATTTATCACCGAGGAGATTTAGAAAAATGAAGGGCCAATTTAATGACTGGTTTCAGTTTATTATTTAATTTCTAGCATGTAAATTATAGATTTTCACAGATTTTTTATTCTTTGGGTGCCCTCTACCTAATTCCAGAAAAAAGAAAACCCCCCAAAGCAGAAGTCTGCATTACAAAGAGCAAGGGTCTAGTCTATGGCTATACCACCCTGAATGCACCCAATCTCATCTGACAAAGAGCAAGGGTCTCCTCTCTGGGCACAAGAGCCGTCCCCTCTACCTTCTGACAGACGATAATCTGTCAAAATGAAAAATTAATGCCTGCCCCTTTAATTCATCATTGCCTGCCTCTGGTCTGTTAATGCCTCTCCCCTTCTTCCTTCCTTCCTTCCTCCCTCTCCCACTCCCCACTTCTCCTTCACCCACCCTCACCATATGACTCCATTCACCAGCAGTGTGTTGGAGGCAGAGAACTGGACTAGTGATGGGAACAGAAAAGAGAATCCAATCCATTGACCTGTGGATCCACAGTGCATCTGTTCGAGTGGGAAAGGAATGGTTCCACTTTACTCATAAATACAGCAGGACCCAGGACATAAATGCTGATACAGCCTGTGGGCACCACCAAAGGCATCCTGGACACTCTGCTCCCCTGCAAGATCTACTGATGGTATTGGGCAGGGTGGTTAAACTGGTATTTCACTGTCATCAGCTTCACTGTCCAGCTAATAAATCTTGGAATTTGCTAGGAAAACTTTTGATCCAACCCTCCTGTTTTACAGATCAGAAGACAGAACTTCAGAGAAGAGATACATTTTGCTAAAGGTCATGCAACTAGTGAGACTGGCAGTGCTACAAATTATGAATGTCAAACTCAGCTGGGCTATCAAGGCAGCCTATTGATCCTTTCCTTTGTTTGAAATCATCTCTCTTCTAATTCCCTTAAAGACTCTTCCAAATCCCATTTAACTTCCCTGACTCTGTAGAAATCACACCTCACTGTAATAACCACTTATGCCATCCACCAAACATTTCTAGCTCTCCAATTCATGGACAAATGCTAGTGTTGCATGTCTCCGTGCACCTTGTAGTTAGGCTTGTTCATGTGGCTTGCTTTCGGTGAACGAAATGTGAGCAATGACCGTAAGAACAGATGTGAAATTTACCATATTTCCTTCTTTTTGCAGTGGTCATTGGGTGTGGTGGAACTGAGACCCATCAGCCTGGGTCCTCAAGTGACTATATGAAAAGACCCCTGTTGACCCAATTACCGTATTCAGTGTAAGAGATCAGTTTTGTTGTGTTAAGCCACTGAGATACTGGGGACATTCCTCACCCCCACCCCAAACCCACCCCTGCAGCTAACTAAATTGAGCCTATTCTGACTCCTAAAATTTATTGAAAGAATTGAGGTCACCATGCTCTTCCTTCCCCAGTTTTCTTTAGATGTATTCAGATGCATTCATCATCATCTCATCTCCAGCCTGAATATACGAGGTATCTTTTCTGTAAGACATGCCATCTTCTAGAATTTATCTCTTTCTTCCTTTTGTTTCTGTCTTATCAATGTGTTTTTTCATTGGCTTCTCCCCACTTTAGCTTTTATCTATTCTCTTATCCATTTCTCATACAATACCTTTGAAAGTGTTGTCTACTCTTTATTTTCTTTCATTTCTCACCTGTGTGAGAAATTACATGCCTCTCAATCCATGTAATTAGGCTTCTCTCCCAGCACTCCAGTGCAACTCTTATGATGATCAACGACATCTTCTTTGTGGGGTTGAGTTTATTTACCATGCTAAACCCTGTTGATTTGTTTTAAACTGTTGATTTCATCTCCTCCTTGCAATACCATGACCCTTGGCTTCTATGACAACTGGTTCTCAGATCTTTGCATGCTTCTTGGTCAGTTCCTTTCTGCCTCCTTGGGTGTTACTTTCCTTTAGCCTCCAAATGTCTCATTAGTGTTTCTCGGAGTTCTCTCTTCTTCATGTGACCTTTCTTCTGTATTCAACTCATTCTAACTCTTACGTCATATCTCCAGTCTAAATATCTATTAAAGACTTCCACATAACATAACCAACTACCTACTGGTCATCTCCATCTGCTCTCTCGGTGTCTGTCAACCTCAGCAAGTCCATAATCAGCATTCATCATCTTCTCCCAAAACTTGGTGTTTGCATTTTTTCTTTCTCCTAGTTGGTGACATTGTTATCTTTCTAATCATCTGATCCAATCCTTCCTCCTTTTTAGAATCTTATCACATAAACTAGGTCATTTCTATTATATTCCCTCCTCTCCCAGGGGATGAAAGAGAGAGGGGGGGGGGCTCAGAGATGAACTCCAGTTGTCCAATGTATCAATCTGCTTTTATTTCTTTTCTGAGAGAATAAAAGAGATACTGATCAAGGAAGGGGATCTCCCTGAGAGAGAAGGGGTTATGTGTGTATAGCTATTGGTCTCTGAGGTTGCAAACTTCTCTGGGTGACTCTAGGAAAATTCCTTTACCCCCTTCTCACAAGCCTCTTTCCATTGATAATTGAGCAAATGGGATCCAGGAGTCTCTATGGGATTTTTCTGCTCTGATGTATAACAGGACAGGTATCTCAACAGTGCTCAAACAGGCTTTGAATCCTTCCATCGTTCCAAATTAAGATGCAGATATGGCTTCTGGGTGTAAGGTGGAAGTAATAAGGTGGCATTTTTACGGGACTGGAGTGGATAATGAAATTCAGCAGGCCTAAGGCCCATCAAGCATAACTTAGCTGCCCTGTCTAGAAGACAAGAGAGGGGCAGAGAGAATGTGCTGGGACAGTTGATGAGGGATAAATCAGTCTCAACAAGCTAGAGGCTATGGGATAACCATAAAAAGTCACAGCCAGGATGGAACCTGTTCCCTGAAATCTCTGATGGCCTTTAATGTGGAGCCTGTGGGCAGCAGCTGTTTCTCACCTTCAGAGGCTGACCACACTGCCGGTTACAAATATCAGCCATTTTCAGCATCATGCTGGAAGGTGGTTTTTATGTTCTTTGATTATAACCCTTCAATCATGCACCATCAACCTACCTGTTTCAGGCCAGGCTGGAAGTTGAGGCTTTTCATGACATGGTCGCTGGCTTTGTCTTCAACCTCTCCCCCTTTGCATCCAGTGTATTGATCTCCATACAAGAGAGAAAGGTGGAAAGGCCAGATGAAGGGACAGAAGAACGATAAAGGAGATGGTGGGGTTTAATGTGAGTATAGCCACAGTGACTCTCAGCTTGAAACCCTGACTGGCCCTCCAGTCCCTTTAATGAGAACCTCAGACAGTCAACTGAGAGACAAGAGACAGTGCATCATGACACAAGAACATGGGCTTTGAAGACACACACAATCTGGATTTATATCCTGGTCCTACTACCTAGTAGCTGGGTGACTTTGGGAAAGTTGCTTTACGTCTCTGATGTGATGTCTTCATTACAGCTCTATCAGTTGTAGGTGATGGAGGCTGGAGTTTAAGCTGATGATCGGAACAAGCTTCCACCTCTCCACTGAAGGCTGCTCAATCTCACAGGCAGCCTGGGTACTGCTTCCCCTCCCTAATCAGAGACGGATTTAACAGCGGGTGCACCGGGCATGCGCCCTGGGCCTCGACTTCTGAAGGGCCTCGCAAAACCCAACCTCATACTTTTTTCTAATGACATCAAGTTTGGTTTCATATGTGTAATTTTAACATTAATAGTACATAATATTTTTTTATTTACTTAAAAATATGGTTAACATGTATTTTTTTAAGATTATTTTTATTTATTTATTCATTTTAGAGAAGAGAGAGAGAGAGAGAGAGAGAGAGAGAGAGAGAGAGAGAGAAGGGGGAAAAGTAGGAAGCATCAACTCCCATATATGCCTTGACCCGGCAAGAACAGGGTTTTGAACCAGTGACCTCAGTGTTCCAGGTTGACACTTTATCCACTGCGCCACCACAGGTCAGGCTGGTTAACATGTATTTTTATTTTCTCCCTTTCTCTCTCTCTCTTTTAAGAGGCCCAATATTTTCTTCTGCACCCAGGGCCTCAACCGACCTTAATCTGCCTCTGTCCCCAATTGTATCTGTCACCTGTGCCTTTCTTTTCTGAATGTTGTTCCAATAAGATTGCCCTTCCTTTGTACTTTGAAAGATGGCATGGAAACATGGAAACAGAGAAAGAGTGTAGAAACAGAGAATGGCTGTGGAATGCAGATTTAGTTTCTGTTACCAGCTCTATGACAGATCATGTGATCTAGCTGAACCTGTACCTGAACTTGTTGCTGTATTTTAAATTAAAAATTTAAATTAAATATCAAATTTAAATAAAAACCAACAATACACTTTTCTCAGTGTTTTTCTAAGTATTAAGTGGGATAAAATGCATATGTTTTGGGCTTCATCCATCTGTAGGCACCAAGTGAAGTCACATTAAAATTAAAATCTAGGGAGAGGGCAGTCTCCTTCCTGGAAGCAGGCCCATGTCTTTTCCTCTGGTACCCTCTGGAAGAAAGCATACCAGAAAATCTGGGAAGACATCAAGGGAGGATCAGATTGTAAGAGCCTCTGGCTTTGAGAAAGAAGATAAAAATGATCTGAGTGGTTCAGAGGAGGGTACTGACGTGAAGATTCCAGTGACTGATAAGCTCAGGAAGAAAAGGCCTTCTGCAGGAATAGATGAAGGTAGGGAGGTGGGTGGGTGAAGTACAGATTAGGCTGGAATTATTTGGAGCTGACATTAACAACATTCTTACAAAGAGCAAAAGACTAGCAATGTATACCAAGGCTTGTCTCAAAACCAGTAACCAGAAAATTAAACATATTTGGAAAACCCAACAAGATCAAAGGCAGAGGCTTAACCAAGAATATTCTCAGCAGTTTCTGACTTTGTTTCAGCTGTGGGAGCTAGATGTGCAGAAAGCTGAGAAACAAGAAGAAAAACTAGCTAATTTGTTTTGACAGCAACAAAGGGTTTTTCCAACAATCTAGAGTTGGTCAGAGCCAGGGACGGAAAAACAATTAAACAGTTAAGTGAGCAGTTCACAAAGAGTATGGAGGACTGGGAGAAGAATCACGATACTCTACTTACTGGTGCACAAAATGAACTTGAAAAAGGAATGGCTATGTTGCAGGAACAAACAATGATGGACACTCAGCAGCAGGAGATGGCAAGTGTTCGAAAGTCTCTTCAACTCAATGTTGTTCTGATGATATTTTGAAGGAAGAACTTGAACCTAAGTAATATGCTACAATTACAGCATTAGTTAAGAGGCACATAAGTCTTTAGAGTGGTTTAAAAATTCTAGTTTAGACTATTACACCGTGTTGATTACTGGCTTAAGTTCAAGCCTCCTCTTTCTGTTAACCTCCAAATAAAGTCTAAATAGTTATGTGAGTGGCAGCAATTCCTAAATTTTATGTACCGGGTTTTTTGCTTTGTAACAGTAAATGTGAATCTTTCTCACACTTGTCAATTGACTTAGTGATAAAGATGATTTAATTAAAAATTAAATTAAAATCTGGGGCCTCCCATCAAGATGGAAGCATAGGTAAACGCTGCGCTTGCCTCCTCCCACAGCCATATCAAAATTACAACTAAACGACAGAACAGCCGTCGTTTGGAACCACCTGGATTCTAGCTGAGCATGGTCCTATAACTAAGGGTATAATGGGGAAGCCACATCAAGACTGATAAGAGGGACCACGATGTGAAAGGGCCTCCTCCCACACCTGCATGCAGCAGATAAAAGTCAGGAGGGATATTCTGGCTGCAGAGGCTCACCCTGAGGTCCTAGCCCCACGCCAGGACTCCCCACACCAGGGTTCCAGTGCCTGGAAGAGAAGTCTCTATACCTTCTACCTCTGAAAACCAGCAGGGATTGAGGCTGAGTGAGATAGAAGAGTGCTGGAGTCCTAGGTGTTCCTTTTAAAGGGCCCATGAAAGGACTTACTTGGATTCACAGCAGCTCAAAAGGCTCTAGGGATATGTGAGGGAGGAGGGGTGGATTGAATTGTCCAATGAGGATTGGAAGGGCAGCTTTCTCCCAGACAGAAGTGCTGGCAGAAGCCATCATTCTTCTGCTGAACCCCATCCTCACAGGGCTGGCAGGCAAATGCTATATCTGAGTCTTCATCAACCTAGCTAACACTGTTCACTCCACCCTAGTGACATCCTGAGACCCCCAACCCACCCAACTTGTTGGTTCTTCCAAACTGTTCCAGTGGTTTATGCTGTGGAATTTTCTAAAATCTCTCGAACAAATGGCATCTGGTTTTGACATACCTTGTACCTCTTGCTAAGTGGTCCCTGGCCTGGCAGTAGTGGTGGCCAGCCTTGGGTTGCAGCTTGGCCTCTCCTGGGCACCTCCAAGCCCAGTGCAAGTAGCAGCTATCTATCTGCAGATCATTTTGTAGTTCATGCACAGTGGTCCAGGCAGGGCATAGGTGGTGGCTGACTTTGGCCTGCACCTCCCAGAGGGATGCCCCATAACCAGCGCACCCACTGGATAGCTTCAGACCACAATGAAACATTACCCAACCACCTCTAAACTTACACATTCAAGGAGCAGGCACCAGTGGCCCTCTGAAACCTGTCCTACTCCATGAGGTTAGCCTTTATAGAACAGATTCTCTTCGGTGATTATGATCAGTCTTTGAAGCTGATTGGCCTCAGGGTAAATCTCTCCAATGTTGTACATCAATCAACTACAACAGGAGGGTGCACACAACCTAAATGAGAAGCACACGTAGAGTGCCAAGCTTTGATGACTGGGAAGGCTGCACCACTGGGCCCTATGGGACACCTACTACATAAGGACACCATACCAAGCCTGAGAGACATAGCAACTCTACTTAATAATAGAAACAAACACAGGGAGACAGCCAAAATGAGGAGAAAAAGAATTGTGTCCTAAATGAAAGAACATAACAAAACTCCAGAAAAAGAACTAAACAAAATGGGGACAAGCTATCAAGCAGATGCAGAGTTCAAAACACTGGTTATAAGGATGCTAAAAGAACTTAGAGAAAATGTAGATGAATCTAGTGAGAACTTCAACAAAGAGATAGAAAACATAAAAAAGAGGATAAGAAACAAAAAAGAACTAGTCAGAAATGAAGACTACAATAACTGAAATGAAGAATACATTATAGGGAATCAACAGTAGACTAGATAAAGCAGGAGATCAAATTAGCAATTTGGAAGATAAGGAAGCAGAAAACACCCAATTGGAACAACGAAAAGAAAAAAGAAATAAGAAAAAAGAGATTGTATAGGAGTTTATGGAACAACTTCAAGCATACCAACCTTCACATTGTGGGGCTGCTGAGTGAAGAAGAGAGAGAGCAAGAAATTAAAAACCTATTTGAAAAAATGACAGAAAATTCCCCTAACCTAGTGGAAGAAATTGACTTAAAAGTTTGGGAAGCCAGAGAGTTCTAAATGAGATGAACCTAAAGAGGCCCACACCAACACACATCATAATTAAAATGCCAAAGGTAAAAGACAAAGTTAGAATCTTAAAAGTAGCAAGAGAAAGACAGTTAGTTACCTACAAGGGCACTCCCATAAGACTGTCAGCTGATTTCTCAATAGAAATTTTGCAGTCCAGTAGGGATTGGCATAAAATATTTAAAGTGATGAAAAATAGGGGCCTACAACCAAGATTACTTTACTCAGCAAAGCCAGCATTTAGAATTGAAGGAAAAATAAAGAGCTTCCCAGACAAAAAAAAAAGCTGAAGGAGTTCATTACCACCGAACTAGTATTACAAGAAATGTTAAATGGGTTTCTTAAAGAAGAAGAAAAAGAAGAAGAAGAAGAAGAAGAAAAGATAAAGAATATGAGTGATAAAATGGCAATAAATACATATCTATCAATAATTACTTTAAATTCAAACAGATTAAATGTTTCAATCAAAAGACACGGTGGTTGAATGGATAACAATACAAGATCCTTACATATGTCATCTACAAGAGACTCACTTTAGATCAAAAGACACACAGAGACCAAAAGTAAAGAAGTGGAAAAAGATGTTTCATGAAAATGGAAATGAAAAAAAGTTCTGGGATAGCGATATTTATACCAGACAAAATAGATTTTAAAACAAAGGCTATAAGAAGAGATAAGGAAGAACCCAGCAATTTCACTTCTGGGTATTTATTGGGAGAAACCCAAAACACTAGTTCAAAAAGACATATACAGGCAATCTCCAGATTACAAATGAGATAGGTTGTGTAGGTTTGAAAATGTTTAAGTATTTATAGGCACAGAAGGATAAAAATAAGTACTATGTTGAGACAAACATCTAAGTTGCACATAATAGGTAAATGTACCTGTTTCAATTTACATACAAAACAAACCTACAGAACCTATCTTGTTCATAACCCAGGGACTGCCTGTATATCCTTATGTTCTCTGCAGCATTATTTATAATAGCCAAGATACGGAATTAACCTAGGTGTCCATCAATTGGTGAGTGGATAAAGAAGTGGTGCATATAGACAATGCAATATGACTCAACCATAAAAAACAATGAAATCTTGCTGTCTCCAACAACATAGATGGACCGAGAGGGGTACAGTGCTGAGTGAAATAAGTCGGACAGAGACAGACAAATGTCAGATGTTTTCACTCATATGTGGAATCTAAGAAACAAAATAAATGAACAAGTATAATAGAAACAGACTCAGACACAGAGAACAGACTGATGGTTGCCAGATGAGAGGGGGAGTTCGGGGGATGGGTGAAAAAAGTGAAAGGATTACAAATTGGTAGCTGTAGAACAGTCACGGGGTTGTAAAGTACAGCATGGGGAATATAGTCAGTGATACTGTAATAACTATGTATAGTGTCAGAAGAGTACTAGACTCATTGGGGTGATATCTTTGTAAATTATAGAAATGTCCAATAACTGAGTTGTACACCTGAAACTAATATAATATTGAACATCAGCTGTAATTAAAAAATAAAAAAAATTATTTAAAAAATAAAAATAAATTACAATCTGGGATCTTGATTAGGGAAAGACCTACCCTTCCCAAATAATTTCCTGAATGCTTATGGCATCCATGTGCGTCTAAAACTTGGTTTTCCTCTGTCTGCCCAGGTAGAGTGTGATAGAATACTGTTTCAAATGGCTCATGTTCTCAGTAACAGCTCTCTACCATCTGGGTTGCAGAAGAGTTGAAACTGTCACTCCTCAATGCTGCTAAACCAGAAATGCCACTTCTAAATTCTGATGCCAATGATCCAAGCCTGGAGAGTGGGTGGAAGGATGCTCCTCTTTCATGCTCAGTTAGGTGGCCCCACAGTTTGGTTACTTGAACCCTAAGTGTCTCAGGGTTTAGTAATAAAACTTTTTCTACTCTTTTCCATGCCTCATTATGCCAGGAATCCACTGCTTTGGGCCCAAGAGTTCACTGAGGTGCCACACTGAAACTGGGGTTCTGTTCCAAAGCTATCCTTGGTACTCAGGTACAGGGGCACTAGAGCCCAGAAACATCCAATGTTGGTGGACCGGAAATGCCAGCACTGTGCCTCATGCCCAGAGGCTTAAGTGTTATCTTATGAAACAGGACAAACACTTCCTTTGTATTAGGCTTGGTGGGGGTGTCACACTATGTTACTTGAGTCTCAGAGTGCTACAGCATTTTAGTGATGCCCATGTTTCAAGTCACGTCCCTGAAGTGCACAGAAAGGCACATGTTCTTTCTCCCTGTGACTAGGACTGGCCTTCCTTTGGATACCCATGACTTTCTGTTGAATCCCATTTGTAATGCTGGCCTCTGTCTTCCCTTCTAGTGGTTCTCCCAGGAGTCCTTGATTCTTCTCCTAATACGACCTCTTGTGGGGTGCTCTCACGCATCACAAATATCTGAAATACTCCAGAATCCCTATGTTGGCCAAGGCCCTCTTCCCACATTGTTCCTCCATGTTTTTGAATTGCAAATGGGTAGGACTATCTTCCAATTCCACCCACCAGAAACAATCTGCAGCCCAGCCTTTGTTTAGATGAGGACCCTGCTATAAGCCCAGTGCACTGTAGAGGCACTCAGAGGTTAATTCCCCTTTCTACCTTTTCCCTATCATGACCGTGCTTCTATCAGAATATCAGCACTTGTGAATGTTGCATTCCTTCTCATCTCCACCCATCTCACCAGTGCTTCCCCTCCCCTCCCTCACTAGAATAAAATAACATCAAAAAATATATTGGCTTGATTTCTCAATAAATTACCATTGCATAAGTGTCGGGCACTTCGCTAGAATATTCAGGAGGAATTAATAATATTGTTGAGTGGCTACTATGAAGATTTATGTGTGGATCTAGGGAGGTTTGCTTTCTTTCTATTTTTTCTCCCTTAAAGTAATAATAAAGATTATAAAAGATAAATACGCAGGGAAAGTTAATTTGAAGTGAATCTTTAATGAGGTTTCATCTGCTCTAAGCCTTTGTCTGAGCGCGGCTGCAGAGGTGGAGCCCGGAGACACCATTTTGTAGATGCATCTGCAAAGTCAAAGCCATTTTGACAGAAATCAAAAAAGAAATAATTTCTCCCTGAAGGAATTCTGTTTTAGCTTAATGACGGTTGGAGTGTTCTTGTTGAAATGGCATAATGGTGGTTCTTAATTACGATTCATACTATCTGGTTTAATGGCAACACTTGTACGTATTTATTTTTTCCCCCCCTGAGCTCAGAAGCTTAGTTGTTGAGTGTATATTGCCAAATGTAGAATACACCCCCAAGGTGAAGAAGTGAATTAACTACTAAAAGCTGGACCGTGTTCCAATTTCCCCCTTTACGGAGGAGAAGAGGGCACCTGATGTGGCCAGAGGGACTTACAGGGTCAGGCTGGAGCTGGGAACTGACTTCCCAAGACCACTGCAGAGGCACTCATGAGAGGAACGAGCTGAGTCAGCAGAGTGAGCGACTTGAGATCCAGAATCCAAACATGAACCTAAAACAGCCGTTAAGAACCATGGTTTAGGCCAGGCACCCAACCATTCAAATAATTAAAAATGTTCTGGTGTTTGTTGTGTAGTGGAAAAGACACTTGCAATCATATGGCTGGATTGATGATATAGCTTCATGAAAACTAGGGTCATTTAACGCCCTTGAATTTCAGCTTCCAAGGCCTCAGACTTAAGTTAATAGAGAAACTGAACATAACATAACAAACAAACAACCCATCTGGACCCAAGTTGGAATACACTCCTTGCCTCTTGCCAGTCTGTAGTGTTACTTAAGCCCTAAGTGTAAAGGGAAAAACATGGATGCAGAAAATCATATGAAACATGCAGGTTTTCATATTAAATTAGAATGAGTGCATCCTGTTCAAACGTAGCTCTGTTTTCCATTTGCTGCTAGAGAGAAGGCTGACATTGTCTCAGAGCAGTGGTTCTCAAACCTTTTAAAGTTGGGGCGCATTTAAAATTCTATGAATAATTGTAGGCACACTACCTACAAATTTCTGAGAAATATGTTATAATAATTAAGTCAAATATTAAAGAAAAAAAAGTCCAAGCGTGCTTTTATGGTAATGAAACAGAATAAATACAACAAAATCAAATTTATTCTGACATTAAAAAATTTTTATGTTACATTTTTTGAGTTATGCTTTTTAGAATTCATAAAAAAGAGGGGTTAAAAAATAAAAAAATGAGAAGTTATCTTTTTATATATATAGATACATTCTTAGTAAGATTTAGTAAATTCAGCAGGTCCTGGCACGAATGTGTTAAGTTTTCTCATTCTTGTGTTTCTGAGAAACATGAGCCTGATGTGTCCTAGTGATTTCTTTAATGTTTCGGTATATATTTGAAAGGCAAACTCTCATTTCCTCATCAATACATTGAAGAATTCCTCTCTTTTTAGTCTTGTGTTGATTGCAGAAAATCTCCACCATACATACCATCTTAACTTTACACCAAACAAGGATAGAAGAAACTTGCCTTCAGTCTTTCCGGGGAACATGGGGGGTAGTGTAAACAATCCAGCACCACAGTTTAACAGCCTTTTGCAACCTAATCAGGCAAATGAAGTGGGGGGTTGGGAAGACTGTCAGCTTACAGCCAATTCCCCACACCTCTGTCCCCCAAAAATCTAAACTCCAAAAACCCTGTTGGTTTTTTGGTCCCTTCTGGAATGCCATAGGGTGCACCTGGAAATCTTCTAGGGTGCACCAGTGCGCCCTGGCGCACACTTTGAGAACCATTATCTTAGGGTCTCTTGGCATTGAATGGCTGCCCATCTACATAATGACTTTCCTTTGTTTCTTTACTGCTTAATTAATTGAGTTAGAGTATTCTTGTTAACAAACAGTTCTCTAGTCCTTGGGCCTAGTCACAACCATATTACGGCAAGAATATAGGTGGGCAGGGTGAAGAATTCCCTGTGTTTTCTGATTTGGTATAAAAGATACAGAATTCAGAATGATTCTGGTTTACTTGGATGTTTAATGAACAAGGGAGGGCTTCTTGGGAAAGTAGAAAAATTAGCTTTTTCTTCTCCTCCTCCTTCTCGTCTTCTTTTCTTTCTTTTTTGTTTTTCTTTTAGATTCTTTCTTCTCCCTATGGTGCAATTTTATATGGACATATATAGTTACTGGCATGGGTGGGAAGGTTGTTGAATGAGTGTAGGAAATTTCTGTAATTTTGGAATTGACAAAATCTTTGTGAAAACCTTCTCTGAATCAAACTTGGTTTCGGATGTTGTCTGCGCCCAGTGCATGGTACCTAAATTTCACTGCTGAGTCATCTACTGTGCCTGGTACAACTTTTGGATTAAAGTTGGTGATTACGAACCTACAGGAGAGGCAGTACAAGATTCCTGGTTGTTTGTTTGACTATCAGGTCCATTCCTCTTCTGGTTGTGTGGCTTCGGGTGACTCAGTTTTTACCTCTTTAAATCCTTGTTTACTAGTCTGTAAAATGGAGATCAGGGTTCTTATATTTTCCACATCACCAGGTTTTTGGGAGAACGACATTGGGTTTCTTGTGAAACCCAATAAAAGTTTTACAGTTCTATAACTACATGAGAGATTATTGGGTATAGTTAAAGTACTCTTGATGTGACCAAGTTCATAAAGTTATCCTCTCATAGGGCCAGAGCCCTCCCATTGACACTACTTATAATTATAAACTTACATCTGTACGATAATTTAATCCATATCTTTTTCTTCTGCCACACTGTTAGCTTCTTGAGGACTAGGTATGTATATGTTTGAGACCTTACATATGGGGTTGTACTAAATGGAAGTGGGCGGATATGACGGTGAAGTTATGTGTCAGCTTGACTGGGCCACAAGGTGCCTAGACACTTGGTCAAACATTATACTGTGTGTGTCTGTGAGCGTGTGCTTGGGTGAGACTAACATTGAATCAGATGAGTGAAGTAGATTGCCTTACCCAATGTGGGTGAGCATTTCCCAATCCACTGAGGGTCTGGATAGAATAAAAGGCTAAGGAAGAAAGGACTCTCTCTCTCTGCCTGATTGTCTTGGAGCTGGGGCATTAGTCCTCTTCTGCCTTTGGACTTGGACTTGAGCCTGAACTATACCATCAGCTTTCTTCACTCTCCAGTTTGCCAACTACATTTCTCAGCTTCCATAATTGTGCGAGCTAATTTCTCATCATAAAATTCTATCTATCATCTATCTATGTATCTATCTATCTTTTATATATGGTATGTAATTATATCTTTATATATAGTGAGATTTACTCTAAAGAATAAATACATATTATATGTTTCTCTGGGAAACTTAGACTAATACAGTGGATACTGGGGGCCTCCTCCAGGGTATAGCAGGTTCTAGATGTACACAAAGGTCGAACCATTGGATGTCTTGGCATATTGGGTATGGGTTGTGAAAGACAGAAAAGCATCAGTGAGGATTCCAAGGTTTTTTCTTGAGCAACTAGAAGAATTGAGTTCTGTCAACTGGGATGGGAAAGGCTGTGGAAGGAGCAGGTTCTGAAAGGAATATTAAGAAGTTTTTCTAAACTTAATGCTAAGGATGTAATTATAGAATAACAGGTTCTAAGAGTCTAAGGGTCCATAGACATTGTCTAACCGAACAGTTTCAGTAAATGACCAGCTAGTTTCTGCTTAAATACCTCATGAAGAAGTCTTTTATGACAACTCTGAGGGCTATGACCTGGACATTAATTTTCTCTCTTATTCCGTAAGAGAAGTTTGAGCTCTTGTTTCCCAGTCAGTCACATATTTGGAGTCATTGATCACACATGAGTTTTTTCCTTCTTCCAGAGAAACACTCTCAGTCCCTCCAGACTTTCCTCATGTGGTCTGGGTACCAGTCATTCACACTTTAGTGTGAAAGTCACTATTCTCCGGAGACTGGCTTGGTGTAGCCCACACATCTGAGTCACAGACAGCTGATTTTGCTTAACAATATGACCAGGTGTCAATGAAGCCTGGGAGATAAGATGATAAAAGAATATACATACAAAGCCAGCCATGGCAATTGGATATGTTAGAAATTAGGAGCCAAGTTATAGTGAAAACGTAAAACAATTATGGTGGCAGTTTGGTCCGTCTTGTTCAAAGCAATATCTCTAGTGCCTTGCATGAGGCCTTGCATGCAGTACTTCCAAAGGATCCTTTATGGAGGGATTCCCTGTCTCCTCCACCAGGTCAGTTTCTCTTTTTGTAGTTCTCACTCCTCCCACTAAACATAGACTCGGTAAGGCTGAGGCCATCTCAGGTTTTGCTTGCTGGTGAATCTCAGTATTGTGCACTGTACCTGGCACACAGGAGACACTAAGAAAAAGTACTTATTACGCGAACAAATGGTCTGGATCTCAAGGGTTCATTTCTAATCAATGAGCTTGAATCTTAAGATACATAGTAAGTAATACTCCTTACAAAATAACTAGGGCTGATTCTGTTAAATCAGCGACACTGGTTTTCATCAGCCCAACTCTTACTTGTTTTATGGGGACATCGTCCACGGGCCAGCATTTGTCAATGCCCAAAATATAAGAGTTGACTACATTTGATTTTGATGGCTTTTGCTCCTAGGTGGCTTCCTTCAGTATGTGACCTTGCAAGTTTACTCGCCTTTGGACTTCAGTTTCCTCATCTGTATTACAAGGAGGATGGAAGAGATGCTCTCCTATGGACCTTTCAAGGTTAGCAGTCGGATTCTACCCACTTCATGCATTTTAATTTTTATTGCACTGGGCTGAGCGGCCAGTGAACTCACAAAGCAACCTGGAAGGAAGTCCTTCAAAGGTGTGTGAGCTCCGCTTGGCTTCTGTAAAGCAGCGATAAAGAGGAATCAGCAAGGAGTCCTGAGCCTGGGAGGACAACCTGCCGGAACAAAGAGATCAATCGTTTGGCTGCCGGCGGTGGACAGCCAAAAAATAGGTGACAGCAGAGATGCAGACTTCTCCGTGAGGTGACAAGCCCTCTCTCTGCTGTAATGCAGGACAAAGCAGCCTTGAGGCAGCTGTTGGGGCAGGGAGGTGGCAGAGGGTCCAATCGGAGTCTGGATAGACTTCCAGCCAGAGTGGTGGGCGGGAAGACACACGCAGGAAGCTCCTCCTCAGTGAGCGCTGGGCCTCTTGTTGACGTCAGCTCATTCATTTCTTCTAAGACCCCCAGGAGGAAGAAATTCTTCTTTGGAAATAAAGAGAGAAATACATAGAGGTTAAAATATGTATTTGCCAAACAGTATTACTTGGAGTAGGCTAAACTGATCTCACAAAGAGCCCTTAATTCAGAGATTTAAGGAACAGAGAACTTTAATTCTCTCTGCTGATAGTCCTGGGAGACTATTCCAGGCAGGTAGGTGGCTCGGACCTACATGGTCATTTGTGGTCTCAACTTTACAGTTATTAGTGGCTGTACCATCCCCTGGGGCCACACTGCTACTCCCTGTAAGTAGTAAATTATAAGTACAGGAAGGCCACACAGGCTAGGTCTCACTGGCCAGGCTTGGAAGTTACGCGTGTGCACACACACATCCACGGATATCCTTTTGGAAAGATGTTCTATTTCCAGGAAGGGCTAAGAGAGGTAGTGAGTGGGTCCCAGGCTGGGCAGCATGTCTTTGCTGCAAACCTGCTGCTATTGCAGACGGGGATGGTGGATTTCGGTGGCCACTTAGTAGTTTTCATCCCATAGATACCACACACAAAGGGACTGGGAGCACAGGGGTCCATGCTTGGACTCTGAGTCCAAAGCCTCTGTGGGTTCTTCCCCCAGCTTCCTCTCAGCTCTTGGGTCCCTCCAGCGTCCTGTCCTCTCACTCTCACAATGGTGACACACATGGTCCACTCCTAAGTCTCAGACATGCTGGGCTCTTCCCACCATCAGGACCATTCTGTGCTATTCCCTCATCTTCTACATTTCTCTTTCCCCAGTCTTTGAATGACAGGTCCCTTCTTTACCTTCCGTCCCAGGTCAGATGTCACCTCACAGAGCTGGCACCTCTCTAGGCCTGGACTTCATTTGGAGAGTTCTGTCTTCAATCTCAGCCATGTAAGATTCATCCATCAGAACCAGGTGTGGTTAGATTATTTTTCCCCGAGATGTTTTTCTGGTTTGATTTCCTTCCTGGGCTTGGAGAGGAGGGAGAGAGTGCAGCCAACCCTCCTCCTGCACATACGGTTAAAGAAGAGAAAGGAAGGCAAGGAGCCGCTGGCTGGAAGCAGCACTCCAACCATCGATTGGGTAATTGGAAGCCCTCCGTGAGAGTCCTCATTAAGGCTGAGGGATATGAATCATTTTCTAATGACACCTCTTCGATCGCAGCAGCTCAGCATGCAACCTGCCTCCACGGCTGAGCTGCAAGTCAGGAGAGCCGGCGGGGTCCACAGCCGGGCTGCCTGCCATATGTTGTTTCTTACAATTAGCAGGTGCTGGAGTGTGGGCTGGGCACCAGGAGGGCTAGGTGGCTGCCCGTGCCAGGGAAGTTCTCCTGAGCCATATCCAGAGCTCAGGGAGAGAAAGAAGGGGCTGAGGGAAGGGTGATGGTGACGTGTGGCCCCCTGTGGCATTATAACGTGGTGGTCAGGAGGGAGACCTTTGTCTATAAATAGTTTTGTTCCTGTATTTATTAATTTAAAATGGATGACTTTTTATTCTTGGAATTGAAGTCACACTGGTAGGTCTGCAGAGAAAGATACTTTAGGACAGTTTCTTTGATGTTTATTATCACACTGTAAAAAGAACTGTGAGCGTGTTAGCCCCTCTTGGAGTAACCAGTCATTAATGGTATTGGTTAAGTTACTTTTTCCCCAATTTTTTTGTTCATAGATTTTTCTTGTGAGGCAGACAGTGAAATGAACAAATATTACATGTATCAGTCACATTTTGGTAAAGGCAAACACCTATGTGTAACCCCAACCCATACCATAATATAGAATATTATCATAACCCCAAGAGTTCCGTCCAGTCTTTTCCCAGTCGGTCCCATGCCCCTCAGGCAAATACTGTTATTTTTCCACAGTCGAATAATTATATCTGCTCCAAAATTTCACATAAATGGATTCATGTGATGTATACTGCTTGGTCTATGCTTATTTCACATAGTGTAATGTTTTTAGGACTCACCCATGTTGTTGTTTGTATCAGAAGGTTTTTCCTTTTTCCCTGCTGAGTATTATTCCATTGTATGCTATACAGTTTCCTATTGAGAAATACCTTCCCAGTAATCACCTATTATGAATAAAGCTGCTATGAAAATTTTCTGCACAAGCCCTTTGTGACTATATGTTTTCTTTATCTTGGGTAAATAGTTTTGGCATGAAATTGGTGGATCATAGGGTAACTATATGTTTAGTTTTATAAGAAACTGCTAGATTTTCCCTTCTAGGAGTTGTATAAGCAATGTATTTTCAAGACAACATATAAATTTAAGTTTCTAAACAATTTCACTAAAATCTGATGTCAGCTTAAAAATTTTTTTTAAGGCATCCTGGTGGGTGTGAAGTGGTATTTAATTTAGTTTTAATGTGAATGTCCTTGATGACTTTTGATGTTGCACACTTTATGCTTTATTGGCTACTTGAATATATACGAAATGTTTTTAAAAATCACTGGCCATGTTTTCAATTGGGTTGTTTGTATTTTTATTCTGGGTGGTGGATAAGAGCACCGACTACGTCTCCGTTAAGATCAGCGGTCCGTTCTGGCCCCTCCACTTAACCGGGTGGCCCTGGGAAGGTCACTTTCGCCCTCTGAGGTTTAATTTTCTCCCTGCAACAAGGGGATAAATAATTGGACACAATTAATAGGGTTGTTGTGCTCAGAGATGAGACAATGAACTGAAAGCACAAGGCACTGTGCCTGGAACCCTTCAGGAGATCAATATGTGGTGTCTTTTTATAATTGCTACCTGTTTGTGGTCAATGTGGCAAAGCGGGAGCTCGGAACTTAGCAGGGGTCTGCTCTATATGTTCGTTGAACCAAAGGGAGTTAAAACTACTTCTGAGATCCCTTCCAAAAGCCTTTGTGCCAATGCAATCATGATGACAAAAGACGTCGTTGGAGGCTGTGCCGAGGATATGACCACAGGCTGACCCAGAACGGGATGTGGGCAATTGGAACCCCGCCCACTCTCCCTTCGGAATGATCACTCCGCCCCCGTGCCCGTGACTGGAGTTATTTTCAAGGACGCAGCCTGGAAAGCACTATGTTGTTGAGAGCTTCTGGACTGTGTATGTGACTGAACCCATTAAAGCCTCCATAGAAACTTTAAAGATTCTAGTGGGAGAGCAGAGACTCATTCGTCTTGAGGCTGTGGGTGATGAGCCTCGTAAGTTCCCTTGCTTATTAAACCTGCCACTTACCCAGCAGGAGTGCTTCTGGTCAGCCTCTCCTTGCCCTCTGTGTATGGGGCCGTGTGCAGACCAACAAATGTCCAGATTCCAGAGGTTTCCAATATGCTCACAGATGTGATTCCCTTTCATCCTCACCACCATCCTTTCAGGTAGGGTGAAGATTATAGATTAGGAAGCTGAGGCTCAGAGAGATGAAGTGATTTGCTTAAGGTCACAGAGAGCCTTAGAGGTACAGCCAAGGTCTGTGACCACATGCTCAGACTCCTCATCCGGTGCTCCTTCTAGCACCCTTCCTCACGTGGCTCTGAGCCAGGCTTCAGGGTCCCACCTGCAGGGTGAAGGGCTGATGAAGGTGATTTGGAAGCCCCTTGCTGCCCTCTGGATCGCTGTGTCTGGAAGGGAATGGGTTTCATGACGTGGGGAATTCCATAAGGTCAGCAATTCTTCATCCAAGGGAGGGGAGAGTTCCCCAAATCCCCAATGACCAAATCCAGGCCAGGCCACAGTATCGTTTTATGCCTGTTTGACGGGAAGTAGTGGGATTTGCTGTTGAGGCAGCGACTAAGGTCTACTAATCCATTCATTTGTTTATTCAGCCTACTTTTTGCACACGGCTATGTACCAGGTGCTTTGCTGGACTTTGGTAGTTATGACAATGAAAAAAGACAAATAAAGGAACTGGTGTCATGAAGCGCTCCTCCTAGCAGGGAGAGAGGGGGTAGCATGGTGAGAGAAAGCTCCAAGCCGGTTGGCAGCTCCCTGAAGCAAGGACAGGTGATGAGAAAGTGGAAGTTAGAGCTGCCTGTTCCCCAGCTGAGCTCAGAGACTAAGGTGATGCTGCAGGGGCATCTGGGTTGCATCTGCTCTGGTGTAATTACACTGTTTTGCTTTTTTTTTGTTTACATGTTTGACTTTTCTTTGAGCTTTTCCATCTCCCCTTCATGCAGGGTGCCAGGATTAGGGGAATTAACAATGAAGAAAACACACGTGGTCCTGCACTCCTGGGGCTTGCTAACTTCAGGAGAGGAGCAACCCTCAGATCACACCGTCTATGTATAATTTCAACTGTGATAAGAGCTGTAAGAATGCACAGCAGGCGCTTCCCTGGAGCATCAGGGAAGGCTTCTTGGAGGAGAAAGTCATGGGCAAACTGAGCTTGGAGTAAAGGATGCCTGTCCGTGGGTCAACAAGGTAAAGAAAGGAAAGAACATTCATTCCAGGCAGAAGGAATAGCATGTGCTTCTGTGGCTGAAGTGTTCACGTTATGTTCAGAGACTTGATGGATATCCCAGCTTCCTGCTGTCTCTAGGTCTGCGGTGGACAGCACGCCTGGCTCTCAAACCTAGTGATTGTTTGCTGACCTGAACTAAGCCCAGCCCTTCTCTTTCCCCTGATGGGAAAAATGAGAACACCAGGAATTATTTTAAAAGAAGAGGTGGCCTCATCTTGGAAAGTGATTAAATCGTTTTGATTTCTCATACCTAGTGATTGTTTGCTGAACTGAACTAAGCCCAGCCCTTCTCTTTCCCCTGTTGGGAAAAATGAGAACATCAGGAATTATTTTAAAAGAAGAGGTGGCCTCATCTTGGAAAGTGATTAAATCATTTTGATTATTACTAATTCGACTTATACTAATAAACACTATTAGGAGATGTCTGTGCCAAAGGCTGTCAGATGTTTCGCCATACGTCTCAAACCCTAACAACAAGACTCCAGAAAGGCTTGTATTACTCCGGAATACATACGGGGAAGCTGAGACTGAAAGATGTGAGGTGGTACCTTCAGTGTAATAGGACTTGGTAGTGGTGATGCCAGGGTTCAAGTGTATGTGGCTTCAGAACCCATATTTTTTTCCATCTGTATCTTGTTGACTGGAGGTGGGGGTGAGGGCATGGTACCAGTTAAGCTGCTCAAGTTAAATTTGTTTCAGATGCTTCCTAATGAAAGCAGTCCAGCCAAGTTCTCAGCAAGATGCTTTATGGAGTAACTGACAGCCAGAGATTGCCAATTCAAAGCAATTAATATGGCGTAATGATGAGTGATAAGAGATGAGGATCTAAAGTGAACTATTAAACGACAATATCATTTTCTTGTCTTCTTCCCTTATGCACACTGACAGGAAGAGAGTTGACACGATAATTTTATAAAACTCTCTGACGCTTCCTGTTAACTCCCCTCCATTAGCTTAGTAGAATAATTGGCAAGAACAGACACGAGCTTAGGAAACACACTCTTGAAAGATGGAGAGTTACTTCAACATGGGACACGGGACCCTTGCGTCTCTCCGTCTCTAAATTCCAGTCAGAGTCTGAGTGGCGCACTTGGAACTGTGGGTATTTCCTTTGGCAAATCTAGATGTAGAGAAAGTGTACATTCAAATCTCAAAAGCAGGGGGAAAATATGGGCTTTCTGCCTTTGATCCTTGACATTCTAGCCCCTGTCTGGGAACCCCTGCCTCCTCCCCTTCCCTCAGCTACATGTTACCCATTCTTCAAAGCCCACCTAATTCTCATGTAGCCAGGATTCCTCCCTTCCATTCTCACTGCTGACTCAGAACATGCACTTGGAGGCAGGAACACAGGCTTTAAAATTTGTCCATGCTTGTGGATAGCAGGAGAAGAGAGGTCTGCAATTTCTACTTCTCTGAGAAAGCCTAGAGCCCAAATTCTATACTTTTACTTTTTATTGAATTTACTGGGGTGACATGGTTAAATAAAATTATATAGGTTTCAAGTGTAAACTTTTTATTTTTCTATAGGGAAATGGGAGCACAAAGAAGCCTAGGGCTGTGATGGCGAACCTATGACACGCGTGTCAGCACTGACAGGCGTAGCCGTTTTCGATGACACGCGGCTGCATGCGGCTGCATACCAGAGAAGTATGGGGCCGAGAAGGACGTTTCATCCTCGGCTCCTGCACAGCCAGGTGCAGTAGCCGAGGATAAAACATTTGCTGTAGTGTAGACACTCTGTGCCGGAGGTCTGCAGGCCAAAACAACAGAACTCTGGCACAGAGCGTCTAGTTCTGGGACTTCCGGTTAGGCCGTTTTTCTCGAAGTAACACACCACCCGAGTTATGCTCGTTTTTTTGGTGAATTTTGACACATCAAGCTCAAAAGATTGCCCATCACTGGCCTAGGGATTGAAATGTTGAGTTATTGGAACTGTTCATACTTGATTTTAAAAATAACTTGACATTGCAAGTAGAAACATCAGTGTTATAAGATGAATTGTGACTCACTCCATACTCACATATTGTAGTCCTAACCCCCTGTAGTTCAGAATGTGACTGTGTTTGGAGATAGGGTCTTTACCGAGGTGATTAAATTAAAATGAGGTCCCTACACCAATCTGACCGGTGTCCTTATAAGAAGAGGAAATTTGGACACAGCCACTAACAGGGAAGACAACACAGGGAGAAGATGGCCATCCACAAGCCAAGGAGAGAAGCCTGGAATACATCCTTCCTTTGTGGCCTTTAGAATCTAGCCATTTAATATAATCAGCCAAATAAATAGTAATGTATTGCACTGTGAATACCAATACTCCTACTTCTATAAATAGCGCTGTCTTTTATTGAGGGCCAGCTCTGTGAGACACATGGGCCCGCTGTGTTACACGCATTAGCCCATTGATTAATAGTCTCTTCCCTTGATGACTGCCTGGGTATCTCTGGTTCTAAAAGCCACAGTGGATGAATGACAAGAAGCAAATTAGGTGAGTCACGGGGCAAGACTGAGCCCCAGCATCTGTTTGGGGGAGAAGAAGAAGATGGAACAAAAGGACTATTTTTAATCAGGTGGGTTGACATTTGAAGAGATTGGATCCTAGCTCAGAGCACTGTGATTGCATTTCTGCCAAGCTCTGGGACATATGGATGAGTGAGACAGTCTCTCTGTGTTTTTCCAAACCGCAAGTCTCTGGAAGCACTGAAGGCCACTACATGTGTGCCTGGGTAGTTCCTTCCTTAAGTCGCTCATTCATTCACTGAAATAGACATTTAGAAAAACATTGCATCATAATGGAAAGACTATGTCTGTGGATGAAAGTCTTGGCGCTACCATATGCTAGCAGTGTGACCTTGGTTAAGCCATTTAACCTCTCTGAGCCTCAGTTGGGGTGAATTAAGGTAACCAGCTCCTATTATGGCCATTTATCTCCCCAGTGACCCTGACCTGGGATCTTAGGGTAGCAATAAGTAGACAGAGAACTATATACCTTGAAAAATTTAAGGAGATTTTATTGACTCAATGATCTATTTGGTGGAAGTAGATGAATCATCATAAGGTAGTAAATGTCCACAGAATTTTATATAAATTAAGTTTCTCTTCATGTTGCAATGAAATCTTCCTCTCTCCCTTTTTCCTTTTTCCCTCCCTCCCTTTTTTCCTTCCTTCCTTCCTGCCTCCCTTCCTCCCTCCCTCCCTCCTTCTTTCCTTCCCTCCCTTCCTCCATTCCTTTCTTTCCTCTT
Source organism: Rhynchonycteris naso (assembly GCA_037038555.1). Lineage (NCBI taxonomy): Eukaryota > Metazoa > Chordata > Mammalia > Chiroptera > Emballonuridae > Rhynchonycteris > Rhynchonycteris naso. The sequence continues at coordinate 192,797,988 of CM073000.1, forward strand.
ACCTTTTAATCTTTAGGTGTTTTTTTTTTTTTTTTTTTTTTTGCAATTAGCCCTTCCCTCCCACTATAGCAATTTATCTTTTAGGGGTTGAATTGTGTCCACTCTGAAGGATATGTTAAAATCTTAACCCCTGGCACCCGTGAATGTGACCTTATTTGGAAATAGGGTTTTTTGCAGATGTAACTAAACAAGGTCATTCTGGAATAGGGTGGATCCTTAATCGAACACGACTGCTGTTTTTATAGGAAAAGGAGAAGAGACACAGAGACAGGTAGGTACACACAGAGAGGGAGCACCATGTGGACACAGGCACACAGAGAAAGACAGTCGTGTGACAAAGAGGCAGAGACTGGAGTGGTGAGCTATAAACCAAGGAATGGCAAGGACTGCCGGCACATCTAGGAACTGGAGGCGAGAGCAGGGCCTGCTGACTTCTGGCTTCCAGAATTGTGAAATGATAGCTGTCTGCTCCCTAGTTTGTGTTACTTTGGGATGGGAGCACTAGGAAACTGACACACTTCCCTCAGGCGGGGCTTTACTAGGACCCACACAATGTTGGTGCTGGAGGCCTGGCTGGCTTGCCACCTTGGTGCTGGTGCGAGTCTGTTATTTACCTGCTTCACCACCACCTTAAAAATTTCCTATCCCTGAGAATATCTTCAAAATATCTGGAGAAAAACTTTTGAGCGGGTTTCTATGCTCATGCCTTGCTCTAGGGCTGGACGATATGAACAAACCAGGAAAAAGACTTTGCAAGCACCACTTTTCAATGGGCAACCTGGTATACAGGAGTGATATTTCTTCAACAGGAATGGCTTCCCAGTGCTTCCTTATTTTTTGAGGAAGTTATTGACATTGGAATGGAAGAAATTTACTGCTAAGCCTTCTGTCTCAAAAGCTCACAAAACTCATCTTTTAGCGCCTGTCGGGTAGCGGTCCCTCCCGTCCAGAGCCTGCCCGGCCTTGAGCAATCTTGATTCCAAATCGTTTGTGGGACAAGGCAAGGTTGTACCTTGTCTCTAGTCTTATTTATTAGCACATTACGACCACTAATCACAATTAAAAATAACGATGCTATCAAGATTATTTAAATCAGGAGCAACCAATTTCAACTACCATTACTTCTAGATGGAATTATGGGTCTTGCTCTCTCTTCAGCACTTTTAGAGGAGTCCTTTCTTTCCATTACTCCTCCACCCCCCCATCAGACTCTTGAATTATATCAAGAATTAACTTAACATGTAAAGTCACTTTTAAATGAACTCTGGCTACTTTTGCTTTGCCTGCCCTCAAGTCCCATATCTCTCCTGATAGCCTTCAAATGTCAAAACAGGACATTCTGAGCCCAACAGCTGGTATTGTTCTTGTAAATAACATTTTTTTCCCCCACAGGTAGATGCTTCTTGGGGTGAGTCAGTGCTCTGTTCATCGAGGTCATTTACATAGAAATGGCATTCTTCATTGATACTTCTAAGATGCAGGACGTTAATTCTTTAAGCATCCAGGATTTTCTTATAGCATTAGATACAGAAGACAAAGTCCACGAGCCTCTCTCTCTGTCTCTGCCTCTGTCTCTCTTTCAGGGTAGGACCTCAAGGGAAGCTTTTCTATAGAGGTGAAATTTTAGCTGAGACCTGAGTAATGAAATGAAAGCAGTTTTTAAGGAACTTAGTGATTGCATTTGAGACAGAAGAGCAAGGGTGAAATCCATGAGGTGGGACCGCATTTTCCGTGTGTGAGTAGCAGAAAGGAGGCTGGTGATGCTGGGGCATGCATAGCAAGAGGGCAGTGGAGTGGTTAAAAACCCAGGCAGAGTGGCAGGGAAGGCTGATTACGCAAGATCTGCAGGCACACAAAGAACTTGGCAGGTACACAAAGAAGTTTTGGTACTGGTTCATGGAATATAGAGTGCTGGAGGGCTTGCTGTCTGAGCCTGACATGCATACGTGCGTCACCCTTGATGCTGATGAGGTCACACACATCAAGCACAGTTGAAGAAAACTGTCCCCTGTGGGAGTGGAGGAGTCTTCATAGAAGGTCACTTTGATTTCTTCCCCCTTACTCAGTCACTTACCACATCCATTGCCACATGGACATCCATAGTGAGTCCTGTTCCTGTTCCCTTTCTGCATGCCCACCACCACCATGGCCCTGGAGCTGGTCCCTTAAACAGTGGCTGTCACATTGACCCACTACTGTCTTCCATCCCCTTCAACCTATGACTATATTCTTTACATTTCCCTAAGAAGCTCTAGTTGTAAGAGCCTACCCCTTTTCCACTGTTGACCAGATAATGGAATCCTCTCTGACTTGATATTTCAGGTTCACTGGGATGGGATTGTATTCACTTTCAGAACCTCCTAGCTCTCTCTACGCAGACACACTCTCCCTCCTTCTGATTTTCAACCTCTTCTGTTTCGGTTGCCTCGGCCTGAACTGTTCAACCCCTTATTCCATTTTCTGCTTATCAACTTTAATCCCATTTGCAGTTTACAGTGAGCGGTCCACAAGATTTCAAGCCAGGAAACCTGAGATTGAATCCTGACCCTGACAATCTCTGCGAGTTTCAGTGTATTTATCTATAAAGTGGGGACAGTGACACTGTCATTTAGCAGGCTTTGACTGCATGCAATGTACAAAACATGTTTAAAAGTGGCTTGCACAAGAAGACTGGGGTAGGATGGTTTCAGAGATGGTTTATTCAGTGGCTCGATAATGTTATCAACTAGTCAAGTTCTTTTTCCCCATCTAACTTTCTGTTCTGTGCTGACATGGGTAGCATATTGGCTTTCCTTCTTAGGCTGGCTCCCACAAGCTCTAAGATGGATCCTGCTTATTAGATATTATGTGCAGACAACAATACCCAGAGGCAGCAAGGAAAAATCTGTTCCCTGTGTCTTGGTGAGTGAGTAAACCCTTTCCCGAAACTCTGCAGCAGACTCTCCATCGTACTTCGACAGCCAGACCAGAGTCACAGGTTTATACTTCTACAGTTGCTTGAGGCCACTGCCACTGGCTTAGAGAAATCACGATTCACAACTTGGGCTGGGAAGGGGCCCATATGTCACATGGCTGCACGGAGGAACAATATGGTGGCTCTCTTACTGAAGAGAAAGGGGGTAGATGGCTGTTGGGTTGGACACCAAGTGTCTGATACAGGAAATTGCCTGAGGGTTGTATGGGAGCAATGAGATGATGTATTAAAGCCTAGCGTAGTATTAGGCTCATAATAGGTATTCATTAAATGGTAAGGATTATTATTATGGCTAATCTTAAATGTTTTTCTCCTTCTTCAAGCTTTCTCCAGTCCTGGATGGACTAACTGAAGCCTCCTTTGATATTTTCACAGAATTCTGAGCTTATCTTTCTGTTGGGTGGAATGAGTACAGTATCGCCATTTTAGCTATACAATGGCCTTTAACTTAACTCCAAGTAACGCTAGGAGCTAGATGATTAATTATACTTTTCTCTGATTTCCACCTACTGGGCATGCTAAGTTAATGTAATCTGACCTGAATATGACTGTGTTGAATTTTGAAAGATGCCACATCTCTGATTACCCATGCCCCTGCCTCCATGTGGACATACCAGGCTGGAAACGAGGGTCTAAGGACCTTTTCAGTGCCAGATATGAAGGAAAAGAGCCACTAAGATGCCACCATATTTTCGGTCTTGTATTTTTGTCTTCTACCACGTGGAGTAACCTTCCTACACTTGGCAGACTGGGAGCCCCGTTCTCCTTCCAGGATAGCAAATGGAAGTCTATAAGATGTTTTATTTACTTACTTAATTTTTTTATTATTATTAATTTATTATTATTAACTTTAATGGGGTGACAATAAGCCAGGGTACATATATTCAAAGAAAACATCTCCAGGTTATCTTATCATTCAATTATGTTGCATACACATCACCCAAAGTTAAATTGTCCTCTGTCACCTTCTATCTGGTTTTTTTTGTGCCCCTTCCCTCCCCGCTCTCCCTCCCTCTCCTCCCTCCCCCCACCCCATAACCACCACACTCTTGTCCATGTCTCATAGTCTCTACTTACTTAATTTTTTAAAGCATTGTATGAATGAGATCAATAAACCTTCTGGATATAATTCAAGCTTTCTAACATGACACAAGAGGAACTCTTTCTCCAGCCTCAGTGCCCACCAATCTTGTATGCTTAGCGTCTGCTCGAGCCACAGTGAACATTTTCTGCTCCCTTTCACCTCTGTGTTCTGCGCATGCTGACACTACACCAACACCTCCCAGGCACGTGGGCAGGTACATGCATGGGTACACACACACACACACACACACGTTATCATACTGATGTGTAATTGCATTTTGCTTTCCTGCCAGCTTAGCCCTTCAAGGGCAGGGACTGCACTGCCCTCTGTGTTATGTCTCCAGCACCTGACACAGGGCATGGCATTTATCAGGAGCTTAATAAACGTTTGTTGAATGAACAAATGATGCATCAGCAGAAGTAATGGATGTGGCCATGAAAAAAGTCCTTCTGGGAACGTCTCATGGTCATTTTCAAGATGCAATCCCAGCAAGGCAAAACCACCTCCCTCCAACTTTGCCCTCATTTCTTCATTCTTCCATTTTTTTCCATCAAATGGATTTTGAACACCTGCTCTGTAGCAAGCGCTGTGCTGGGCTGCAGGGACACAGCAAACCAATTTGGTGCCTGGCTTCATAGAACTTAAAACCCAGAGGCCTTATTTGCAGAGTTGGTTTCTACTCAATACTCCATCACCAGTGCCTATCATGGTTTGTGGCATGCAATAAATATGCTAGATAAAATGAAAAAAGGAAACAGTTTCAGGGCACACATATGTCAGAGTGAGCTTCCACAGGAGAAAAGCAAATGGTCTTCTTTCATCTAGAGGAAGAGCTGAGGTTTCCCCAGGAGAGACCAGGCAGGCCCCGAGACATAGGTGTGAAGTCAGCACGGCCACTGTGGTCATGCTGCTGGCCATGCCTGGGTTCAGTGGCACGATGGCACTATGTCATCTTTGACAGCGGTTGTGACCTCTTCATACCTGTTTCCGCATCTGGAAAGTGAAGATGATGGAGTTTACGTCATTGGATTTGTGTGGGAATTCAATGAGCTAGTCAAGCCCAGACTTCCAGCATAGGAGGGACCATTTAGGAAAGGTTAGCTTACTCAGTTATGAAAAGAGGCTTAAGATGATATGCTGGGCTTGGGAATGGCAAAAAGTGGTGTGTGTGCGTAAATGTGTGTGTGCACACACACACGCGTGTGCGCAAATTAGGAGGTGAGCCTGGAAGGCGACCAAGCTATAGTGCTTTCCGTGCCAGGGAGCTTGGTCGGCCCTAGTGGGGAGCCCCGCGGGTTCTACATGGGAGATGGACATGGCTCTGTCTGTCCACATGAGACATAAGGAGTGACAATGGAAATTCTTTGAGAAGGAGAAAAGAAAGAATAAAGGGAAGGAGGAAAAGAGTCAGAAAGAAAAGAGAAAGGAAAATGGACGACGGGAGTGGAAGGAAATAGGCAAAAAAAAGATGGCTGTAGCTTCTGTTCTGGACCGGGCTCCAGGCTTTGCACTTCAGCTAGTGAGGCATTGAGGGCCTGTGTCAGGACGGGGAGAGGGGGGAGGGGAGTTGGAAACATGATTTAGAGGTCTCCATTTCAGGGGTTTAGGGGGAGAATGAACTCTCAAAGGCGCCTACGGCAGACTATACAGTCAGGGCTTCTGTGTCTCAGGGAGCACCTGCGGCTGCAGGCTGCCTGCGTCGGCTGCCGGGCGAGGGTCAGACCTCAAGAGCAGCCGGCCCTGCGGTGTGCGTTGCAGCCTCTGGGCCTCCCGCCCACCTCCGAGAATGTCCCTGTAATGTCACAGCCCGGCGCCCGAGCAGCACCGCCCCCGTCATCCTTCCCTTCCGGCAGTAAATCCAAGGATATTTTTCTAACTTTATTTTTTTTAAAAGGAACTTTATGAGCCTGTTAATAAAAGGAAAACTTGCTTCTTGCCTGACTGTCACTCAGCCTCTGCTTGTCTTCTCTCGCCTGGGACACCGTTGGCAACAATGCGGGCCCCTTTCTGCCCGCACATAAAAAGGTTTATAGATCTCCAGTTCCCTACAACTCAGCCCAAAGCAGCTCTCACTTGACAGTCTTGGGGAATCAGCGCTGTTCCCCTTTCCACCAAGCTGCTGCCCCCGCAAAGTCAGGATGTGCTCCAGGAAGGTACCGCTGTTTGAATCCCGCTGGCCAGGGCTGCCTGGCGGCCTCGCTGCGCGATGTTTCTCCTTCAGATGACACCTCCGTCTTGGAGAGGCTTTGAAATCTTTAACAGCACAGACAAGAAACTTACACTTGTCAAAGAGACCCAGATCCCTGCTGAACGGCAGTGAGGGACTCGGACGTGAGAAAGGGGTCTGGCCTGGTGGCGCCCTCCTCCCTCTGTTTCATTTCAGTGAAGGATTATGGGAAAGATGGCTGCTTTAGGTCCAGGCTGGCTGCCTGGTGATCGTGCTCTGAGCTGTGGGACCCCAGCGGGCTTGACAGTAGCCATGGGATACATACACCCTCTGTGCCATTTTAGTGTGTATCACCTTGTTCTGTGACTGAATGGCTCACAGTTACGAGTCCTAGCCAAACTGGTCATTTGGTGTATCATTTAGCCTAAAAATATAAAGAAGAAATTGGCCTAAAGCTGGATTTTGACATGTGGACACCTGGGTCCAGATTATTCTTTGTGGTGGGGGCAGTCTCTGCATTGTAGGATGTTAACAGGCCTCCACCCACTAGATGCTGGCAGCACCTCCCTTTCAGATGTGTCAAAGGCCTGGAGAACTAGAGGTTTAAATCATGCATTTTATTTATTTTTTATTTTTTGAAGATTTTTATTTATTGATTTTAGAGTGAGGAAAGAGAAAGAAAGATGGTGGAGGCTGAATGGGAAGCATCAACTTGCTTGTCATATGTGCCTTGACCAGGCAAACCCAGGGTTTCAAACCAGCGACCTCAGCATTCTAGGTTGATACTTTATCCACTGCGCCACCACTGGCCAAGCTAAATCATGCGTTCTTGATGGGGCGATACGGCGCTCAAGAAGGGAAGGCTTGGTCCTTGGGTGGTGAAAAATCTCATTCTTTTTATCTTTAAAGTGCAGATATCCATATAGTATATAAATAGATATATAGCCTATTTGTGGTGTTAAACTATCACTTAGCATGCCCAAGTCATTATTTAGTTCTTTGTTCCTCAGTTTCTGCATCTGTAGAGTGAGGGGAAAAAAGAACCTGTATCAGGTAGTTGTTAGATCAGATGAATTAAGATTTACAAAACACCTAAAATAATGCCCAGCATATCATAAGCATTGTGTCAATATGTATTGTCTTAAAACAACATCTTGTGCCCTCCTTGTTTACCCCATGTGTTCTTCAATGTTAGCCAATGTATTCATTGTGGAGCTTCCCATACCTTTATCCTGGCCCATACAATCATGTGTGGTTGTGGGTAATTGCTTGTTTTATAAAAATGTGATCATATTATATACACCTCTGAAAGATGACTTTTTTTTTACTTGTAATACCTAGATTGTGAAATATGCTTTGTCACATTAATTGTAGTCAACAAATGACTTAATAATTCCATGGCTGAGAGGTAAATCCTTTTAGGTAACTGTTCCCATATTAATGGTCATTTTCTTTGCTGAAGATTTCTGAGCATTAAAATGTTATGTTGGAAAGGCATGGGAAAGGCCAACCTCATTAATTATACTTCCAAAGTTGAGTGAGCTTTGGGGGCTGAGCTGTTGATTCAATGCATATGGCAAGTGGTTCATTTTTGAGTTAAGGACCTAGTTGAAGTCACCCAACAGTTAGATAATTGACCCAATTTAATTTTCCTATAGAAAGACGACCGCTGGTTTGTCTGCTTGATCTATAGGTATGTCACCGCGTGTATTACAAACCAGGCGGCTAAGGATGAAGCTATTATTACTAATTAAAATCACTCTTCTGCACAGCCCTCACCTTTCCTCCTCGCTAGCCCACCTCTCCACGTTACCCAGGATTCACCCCTTCAGTAACAGTTAATGTGAGCCAAAAATCAATAGCTCAATTAACAATCAGGATTGGGGCTTCCAGGCAACAGAGATCAGGATCAATAACTTATGTTCAGTGAAATTAAAGGCAGTTGTTAAGTCAAGTGTTTAAGAGCTGCAGACACGGACTATGAGGATATCCATCAAAACCTGTTGGGCTCTTTCTCTGGAGAGACTGGGAAGTACATCTTTCTTTGGTCCATCTTCCACATGGATGGGCGCCTAATGAAGCAGGAACATCCTCACCGATTCTTCTCTGAAATAAATCCCCCAGCCCCGGGACTGCCATGGGCCCCTGAGCTGACTTGAGATAGAATCTTCTTTTATCAAGAAGAATACAGCACAAAAGCAGAGCTCCAGAGTAATCACTCAGTGTCCTCTTCAACCTCCTTGGGAGGGTAGAGTGGGCAAAATTTCCCCATGTCTTTGATTCGTTCAATCTGTCCAGCATCATCGCCATTTAATCATCCAGCCAGCATTTAATGAGCACTCACTCTATTCCCCGAAGCTTGACTTTTATGGTTCTAGTATTATTACTCGTATTGGTTAGCATAGGCTGGACTGAAGTAGCAAATAGCCCCAGACATGTCATGGACAGACACAACGGAAGTCTGTGCCTGTTATATAACTGTCTTTGGTGTGTTTTCATGTGGAAGGGGCTTCTCTAAGTGGAGGCTTAAGCCGCTTTTACCTTGTAACTGCTCCATTCTTTAGGACCTAATTATTATCTTTATCCAGCTGATGGACATGGCAAGACAGAATGGAAAAGGCACACATCACTTCTTAAGAGCCTGGGCTCTGAGGGCATTCAATATTCCTGCTTCCATTACATGGCCTAGATATTAATCATCATCCACATTGAAAGATAGCTTGGAAAGTATAGGTCTAGCTATTATGCCCAGGAAATAAAAAAGGGAAAAACAAATTTGGGGAATTAGCTGGTTATATCTGCCTCATTACTTCCCGTTGGGGTATCTGTAGCTTTATCTGTCCATCATGTCTTCCCCTTTCTTTTGGCACTAGAAAGGCTCTTCCCTTTAGAGAAGTTAATTCCATCAGATGTTCTAGTTCATATTGCAAGACACAAGAATAGGCACATGACCCAAGCTGGGCTAATCATCATCCCTCTTGGGATATTTCTGTTAGATTCGTCAATAAAAATTCATCTCTTTCCACTAGAGTTTCTAAGTTGGTAGGATGAGTCTTGGGCTACCTAGCACACATACCTGCATTCGAATAACACACGCCTAAGTGATAGTTGCACCATTGAGGTTTGTTTGAGTCCTTGGATCTAATTGTGCCTGATATAGTTATTTCTGGACTTTTCCAGAGAAAAACACCAGTAAATGTTCATATGTTCCTTGGCCTGCACAGGTAACCATGCTGACTAGAGACAGGCTCTTCTTTTATTATAAACCATTTCTATTCAGCAAGAAGAGAAATCTCAAATCAATGTAACCAAATATATTCCTTCTTTCTTATTTAAGGTGGTTGTTATTTTGGTTTCTACTACTAGTAGCTGAAAGAATATTGATCAACACACTTCTTCCCGTCATACACTGGTTATAGACAAGGGACATTCTCTGCTTTCACGATAGACCTCTCCCTATACTCTGTTTTACACTTGCTTCTTACTTTGCTGGACTCTTTCCCTTTCTTCTCTGTCTGTTGGACTTGGATGAATCTCAAATACCAGTCTAGTTCAGTTCAATTCAATAAATAGATTTAAGCTGTCTTTCATAGGCTGGACAAATTGCCGGACACTGGAAAGCAGAAATGGCTAAGTTACTACTAGCTTATGGTCTTGTGTAAAGACAGTCATAAACTCAGACAATTAATTACAATACAGAGAAATAATAATCATAATAATTAGGATTTGTTGAGTGCTTGCTTTGTCCCAGGCACATAGTTTCAAAGTTTTATGTTTATTCACAATGGTATTTGTTCTATTGTACATATTTCACCCAGGACAAGACAGCGGCACAGAGAGGTTGTGATATTTTCCTGGGGTCACTTAAATAGCAAGTGGTAAGGCTGGAATTTGACACCAGGCAGTCTGGTTAAGGCTCTTGCTCTTAATCACTGCAGATGGTTGCTTTTAAGAACACTGATGAAGGAAGGTACAGCATAATGACAACAGATGGGAGGTGAGGGTGGTCAGGAAAGGAGACAGTGCTGCCTGTGCTCTCCTCTACTTCCTCATGAGCTCTTTGGGCTCAGGAACAAGGTTTTATTATCTCGATATCACAGTGCACCTAGTTAGTACTTAGTAATCCCCTTTATCCAGAAGTTCTGAAACTTCTGGTGGAAAAAGGAATGTATGGTGGTAGAAAGATTAGAAAATGTGGGTGATCTCCCTTGACCACTATTAGCCCAACCACCTTGAAATCTTCAGGTTTAGTAAGAATGGGGATGGTGGGCATGAAAATATGGCATCACTTGCTTTGGAAGGTAACTGTGATTGTGATGTTACCTTCAGGGGTCAGGATCCAGCCAAGTGACAGATCCTCTTTGCCTATCAACCTTCTTGGAAATGATGCATTTGATCTGCAGTCTTGTGACCAAACACAATAGAATCTAGTATTCATGAGCAGATAAGCTCTTTATTGATGCTCAAATCAACCAAGCTATCCTCTGCGTCGGGCCATGCTCAATTGAGCCGCTGGCTACAGGAGGGGAAGAGGGCAGAAGGGAGAAAGGGAAGAGGAGAGAAGCAGATGGTCACTTCTCCTGTGTTTTCTGACCGGGAATCAAACCTGGGACATCCATACGCCAGGCTGACGCTCTATCCACTGAGTCATTGGCCAGGGCCTTTATCTGTATTTTCTTATTTAATCATTAGCCTTCCCCTCTCTCCCTCCATGATAGGCACTTTATCCTTATATTACTTTATGGTCAGTGCTTGGAGAAGTTGCTAGCATGCAGTGGGTACCACATCCACACAATAATACTGTACAAGGCCCCCTCCCTGCCCCCCACGAAACCTCAGCAGCAAACAAAGAAAAATAGGATTTAGTTCTTAGAAACCTGGGATAAACTAGGAGTTGGCTAGGTTACTATGCTCATCTCTGCAGGGGATCAGCTGGCTGTAGCCTGATAGGCTGGCTTTGGCAAAGGACTCTGAGGCTCCACGTGCCTCTCATTCTCCAAAAGGCTGTCCTGGACATGTTCTCATGGTGATGACAGAGGCACACACCTTTTTCAAGACTGTGTTGCATCATGTTTGCTAACATCCTATCATAACCAAAGCAAATTGCATGGCTACTAAGTTCAGGGTCAAGGGGCAGGGTGGGAGGACATTGAAAAATTGTGTAGCAAAAGGTATGCCTAAAGGAAGGGGTGTGGAATAGGGGCCGTTCATGCACCTGACCACAGTACTCATAAGTGGGTGGCGTATAAATGAACAAGGCCCCGAGGTGTTGAGGGAAGAGCTGCAGTCACACTGTGAGTACAACACAGAGCTGGGCTTTGAGTCCAGGCGGGCGGGGTGAATTATCTGAGAGAGTGATTTGGAGGCTGGTAGAGGTCTCTTAGTCCATCACCTGAAGTCTTTTCCCTGTTAGTCGAGGCCTGGAGTTTCTTATCCAGGGACCTGAGCCATTCATGTCCCAAACTAAACTCAGATTATGCAAGCCCATGTCCCTGGAGAGAGAACGCAGTAACGCTTACCAAGGTAACAGTGATTGGTTTGAAAATCTTAAATGAGCCCACCTTTTTCTCCTTACATTAAAAATAGTTAAAAAATATATTAGCCACATATGTTCATTATATATAAGATGGCAAGAGAGAAATACACAAGTAAAATGAAAATCATTTATAACTTATAGATAACAACTGGTAATACTTAAGTGTATTTTCTTCTAAATATTTTTATTATTATTATTATTATTATTAGTTACAAAACTAGGAGATGGCTTTGATACAAAATTTTGCCTTAAACATATGTCATGAACATATTTTCCCACCCTTAAAAGCTCATTACACACATTTTTTCCGGAGATTACATAATATTCTTCATGCAGGTAATTCATTTGACCAATATTCAATTGCATCTTTATGTTGTTTTCAATTTGTCATTGTTATAGTGTTGGGGTTGTTAATTTTTAATTGAATATAGTAGCTTTTCATTATATAAGTGACAAACTGCTCTATGTAAAAATTTGAAAAAGAAACAAAAATACCAATCACCTACCACCATCAAAACCAGTGCTAAGAAATATATTTTTCTATATTTTCTTCTAGTCTTTTCTCCAACACATAATTTTATGCTCAGTTTTTTTTTTTGACTCTAAAAGTAGTAAATGATGACTTTCTAAAGATTCGGAAGTATGGCAACAAAGAAGCAGGAATAAAAGTCATCTATAATTTCATTGCTTAGAAGTAATTACTATTGACTTTTTGGGCTATCTTCTCACATTATTATTATTAATTTTAATTATTTTTTATGTACATGATTGAGATTGTACTAAACCCACCATTCTATTTTTTTTTGTTTTGTTTAATACTATATCATAAGCATTTCTCCTTGTGATTAAAAGCTTAAAATATTTAAAAATAATTATAAAAGCGTTCAGTATTACAACATAACAATATCTCTTCAAACAGATGTGTCACAATGAATTCAACAACCCCACTGGGGGACAATTCTAGCTCTCATGTTTCGCTGCAAGAAACATCTTTGCACATATATTTTGATCCCATTTCTGATTTCTCTAGATCGATTGCTAGTAGTGGAATTACTGGCCGTGGATTAGAAGTGAATGAAGATTTTACAGACTTCTTCAGGCACATTTTAAAATACAGTTTACGCAGCTAACACAAAGGCACACCACACTATATCCTGATTTTAACTTCTCTTGTTAGCATTAGCATTTCCTCCTAAACGCCATTCTCCTTGAAGGTGCCTACTCATATGTTCTGTGTCCCTAGTACAGTGACTGGCACAGGAGCCGGTGTGGCTGTAACTTAGACCCAGTAGAGGGGAAAGCACTGATTGTGGGTGCAGAGACCCTAGGTGTGCAGCCGGGATGCATCCCACACCAGCAGGGTAACCTCCCTGTCTTTTCATTTCCTTCTCTGTGAAAGGGGGATGGAGACAGGACCAACCTCGGGGGTTGTGAGGACGCAGTACGGGGCTCCTAGCATGTGCTAAGCACTCTGTGATCCTAAGCCGCATTCATTTCTTTCTGAATTGGCGGGGTCAGCGTGACGGGCCTTCAGAATTATGCAGCCTTAAATTTTGTGCAGCCTTTCTTCCTTTCTTCTTTTTTTTTAAATTTAAATTTCATTTTTTTCAGGTACAGTTTACATTCAGTATTATTCTGTATTAGCTTCAGGTGAACGGCGTCGTGGTTAGACAGTCGTATACTTTACAAAGTGATCCTGCTGATATTTCAAGTCCCCACCTGGCACCGTACATCGTCATTACAATATTATTGATAGTTCCTCTGCTGGACACTCCTGTGACTATTCTGTAACTACTAACTTGTACTTCTTCCTCCTTTCATCCTTTTCACTCAGTTTCACTCAGTGCCCCAAGCCCCTCCCCTCCGTCAGCCATGGGTCTTATTCTCTGAGTCCATGTCTATTTTGTTTGTTCTTTAGATTCCACATGTAAGTGCTGCTTTCTGCCGTGAGAACTTCAGATATTTTACCTCCGAGCCTTACTCTCTTCACTAGTAAAATGGACCGATCATCATACCTACGTTATGGTGTGAAATAAGGTGATTTAATTAAGCATTTAGCATGTGGCCCGGCAGCTAGGAAAATGTTTAATAAATGGGAACTATGATAATTACCGTAGAGGCAACACTGGCTTGCTGTAACATATCCTGACTCCAATCTCAGTTACAGCATTAGGAATTTGATGTGTCATTGTAGACCTTTTCTCTATTTACAGTCATAAACATCTGTGTGTGGGGGTACAGTCGCAGTTGTTGCTGTGATCATATTTTTCTTGTACTCTTTTTAACCCAATGGGGGTGGGAGTTGGGAGCTATTCTTTGTATTTCTGTCCCATAAGCAGGTCCTGGTAGTAGGATGAGAAATGTCTTCAGACATCACTTTTCACCTGCATGCTGACCCCAGACAAGACGAGGTGTTTAGAAGCAGCAGGCTGGAGACATTGCTACGAGGATCACACAGCTTCCTTCGCCATCTAGTTCATTTGTGTGTGTTTTGGACGTCTAAGCAGGAATTTGTTCTATCGGTTATTGAGAAAGGGATATTTAAGTCTCTGAATATAATTATATAATTGTCTATTTTTCCTCGATGTTCTATCATGTTTTGCTTTGTGTATATTGAAACTCTATTGGGTGCAAAACACTTAGGATTGTCATGACTTCTAGATGATTTGACTCCTTTATCATTATGGAACGACTGTCTTTTTCTCTAGTGATGGTTTTTGCTTTAACATCTACTTTGATATTAACACAACACCTCCACCTTTCTTTTGACTTGTGTTATCATGGTATATATTTTGGTCCACTTCCTTTAAACCTATTTGTTTATTTACTTTTAAAACACCTTTCTTGTCAACAATATATGGTTGGGTTTTACTTTATCCAATCTGATGATCTCTGCTTTTTAATTGGTGATACTGATCCATTTAAATTTAAGTCGACTTTTGATATAATTAGGTTTGAGTATTTCATTTTATTTTCTTTGTCTTTTTTTCCCTGACTTCTTTTAAATAATTGGATTTTTATGGTTTAATTTTATCTCCCTTGGTGACTGATTAGCTATGACTATTTTGTTACTTTAGTGGTTTTAACTTATATGTTTAATTTTATATTTATATGTCTATCTCTAAATGATATTATGTCACTTTATATTTACTATTGGCCCCTCTGGCAATTATGCTATGTTTTTAATATAATGTGCTTACACATATACTCTAACCCTTAAAATACAGTTTTTAGTTGTTAAAAGTCAATTATCTTTCAAAAATATTTAAATAATAAGAGATAGTCTTATATACATTTTCTTTCAGTGCTTTACATTGCTTTGGGTAGATATATATTTCTATCTAATGTCATTTTCCTTTTTACTGAAGGAGCTTTTTCATAATATCTGTTAGAGTGCAGCTCTGCTGTAGATAAATTCTTTCAGCTTTTCTATGTCTGAAAATATCTTTATTTTCTTTCATTTTGAAAAATATTTTTTGAAAAGTATTAAAAGTATTTTTGCTGGTTATAGCATTCTAGCTTGACTTTATTCAATCACTTTTTGAAAAAGGTTATCCATTGTCTTTTTTTAAATATATTTTATTATTATTAATTCTAATGGGGTGACACCAATAAATCAGGGTACATATGTACAATGAAAACATCTCCAGGTTATCTTATCATTCAATTGTGTTGCATACCCGTCACCAAAAGTCAAATTGTCCTCTGTCACCTTCTATCTGGTTTTCCCTGTGTCCCTCCCCTCCTCCCTATCCCATCCTTCCCTCCCTCCCCCCACCCCGTAACCACCACTCTCTTGTCCATGTCTCATAGTCTCACTTTTATGTCCCACCTATGTATGAAATCATGCTGTTCTCAGTTTTTCTTTTTTTCTATTTTACTTATTGCACTCCGTATAATGTTATCAAGGTCCATCCATTTTCCATTGTCTTTTTGTCTACATTATTTCTGAAGATAAATTTGTTGCCATTCTTATCTTTGTTTCTCTTTATGTCAAATGTCAGTTTACTCTGGCTGCTTTTAAGATTTTTCTCTTTATCACTGGTTTCCAGTAATTTGATTTTGATGTGTTTTGTTATAGTTTACTTTCTTTATTTCCACTTTGTTTGCATGTAAATTTTGTTGAACTTTTTATTAACTTTTCACCCTTTGTGTATTTCATTTTAGAGACTGTAGTTTTCCATGTCTAGAAGTTTTGTTTGGGCCTTTAAAAATATTCTTCATGTTATTACTTAAAATTTTGAACAGATGGGATACAGTTATAATAACTACTGTAATGTCTTTGCTAATTCTAACATCTGTGTCTGTTTAGATTAATTTATTTTTCTCCTAAGGGCTGTAGTTTTCTACTTTACTTTTTTGCATGCATAGTAATCTTTGATAGAATGTTAGACATTGTTGGCTGTTGGATATTTTATAAATCTTCTTGAACTTTTTTCTGAAATGCATATGTTATTTGAAAATAGATTCTTTTGAGTCTTGCTTTTGAGATTTGTTAGTAGAGACCAGAACAGTACTTAGAGTAGGACTAGTTGTTTTCCACACTGAGGCAAGATCTTTCTAAATACTTTGAATTATGAGGTTTTAAGTCTGGCTTATCAGAACAAGCATTATTTCCAACCTTATGTTACACCTGTTATTAATTCCTCTAATCCATCAAATGGTTCTTTCTTTGGCCTTGCAAAGGTTTCTCATTCATATTTACCAAACAGTACTCTGTTGAATACTCAAGGAAGATTTCTTGTAGGTCTTCAGGATTCTCTTTCTGTGGAGTTCTCTACTTTCCAGTACTCTGTCAGGCAAAAGCTGCTTTGGTTTCCCTGGAATTCAGTTTCTCACCTCAGGAAATCCACTATACTACTCCTAGATCCTCCTTTCCTGTGTTGGGGCCTGGGACACCCCTTAGGGAGTATGATTGGGAACTCCTATGGCTCATTTTATTTGTTTCTAATCTCTCAGGATCAGTGTCTTTTGTTGCCTGATGTTCAGTGTCCTGAGAATTGTTGTTTTACGTATTTTGTCTTTTTTGTTATTGACATGTTGTTATTTCAGGTGGAAGAATAAATCAAGTTTATTTCATTCCATCTTGGCTGGAAGCAGGTGTTCCTTACAAGCTAAATAATTTTCCAAGAACACATAATTGTTTTTCAGCTTGGAATCAAATTTCTAGACACCATATCATAATACAGTTCTTATTCTACTGTTTTTAAAGATTTCTGCTAATGTTAATACTCCCTTTTTGTTTTCGGCTCTTTAGTGATGATCTGTTTTATCCTAAAAAAACTTTGTTTTAAGATTAGGATGTATGGCATTCTGTTTTATAAATATGAGACAGTGCAAATAGAAAGAACTGAGTAAGGTCTCAATGGTGATTTCACCAGTCCTAGGGATTTGAGAGCTTTATAAAGACAGTTTAGAAAACCCGCTGCATTGTCAGTAGCCATTTCATGTTCCATGTTGCATTATTCTTTTCATAATTGCATTCTTAAAACATGTACTTGATGAATAATCAGCTCCATCTTCTACTTTTAATTATATTTACTGTATAGCATTTCCCAAGGGAACTCTTAAAAACACACACTCATTAGCCCCATCCAGTTGTTTTACAAAATAAAATGGATATCTCTTTTCCCTGAGATTTTCTTTTGTATTAAGGGACCATAGTTCTACCAGAAGCAGGGCAGAGTCAATAAAAGAGTTTGCTGAACAAACTCAGAGTGATACAATTTTTTCCCTTTTAATTATATTTTCCCTTAAACAGAAATTGGCTTTGCTGAGTTTGAATTGAAAATTTTAAACATTTTCTGATGAAGGGTTAATTGCCCACATTCAAATGCATCATCTTGAGATACTTCTGTAGGAAAATTTAAAACTTTAATGATTGCTTAAATTTTTTTTAATAAGAAAAAATAACTTGTAAAGGATGCTAGTGTTTCTTAACTCTGTCTTCACATTGTAACCACCTGGGAGCATTTAAAAGATGTCAATTCTAACAGCCCCTACTCAGACCAATTAAATCAGTATCTCTGGGCATAGAACCTAGGCATCTGTACAGTTTAAAACTCCCCTAGTGATTTTAGTTTGCAGGCAGGATTGAAAACCATTGATGTAGTAAAAAGGCCCTCATTTTATGGATGAGAAAGCGGAAGCTCAGAGGGATTAGCTAATGTCTAATGTTATACTGAGAAAGGGACATTCTATGTGTCAAGTACACACTTGGTGCCCCATATGAAAGCCCTGGAGTAGTGCTTCAAGGGCATTTTCTTATTCAGTTCTTATAATGATCTAATGATCTTTTTTATCCCATTTGACAGTCAAGGGAACCAAGGTACACAAATGCTGAGTAAATTATCTAAGGTCATATTGTTAGAAACTTGGACACACATCTGTTTCTTGATCCTCAGCATAATGCTTTTCTCATTAAATCTCTTTGTGTATACTGTCTTTGAAATTTTTTTGTAACTCTGTTCACAAAGAGGCATCTTGGGATTTCATGAACTGAGTTTAGCTAGAGCTGCATCAATGGCTGGAGCCTTTCATAATGCCTGTGTATAGCAGGTGCTGGATATGTTTGTTAAATGATAAAATAAGTGAGGTTATGTTTATCACAATTAAAATTGTTAGTGTAGTTTATTTATTATTATTTAAAAAATTTTCTTGAAATTACAGTTGATATACTACATTACATTAGTTTTGGGTGTACAGCATAGTAATTAGATAGTACATGCCTTACAATAAGATCACCCTAATTCTAGTACCCATCTAAAACCATATACAGCTATTACAGTGTTATTCACTTCATTCCCTATACTGCGATTTACATCCTTGTGACTATTTTTTAAAATTGACATTTTCTACTTCTTACTCCCTTTCACTTTCTTCACTGAGTCCCCCAGATCCCCTCCCATTTGGCAACCTTCAGTTTGTTCTGTTTTTATGAGCTTGTTTCTGTTTTGTATATTCCTTTATTTTATTTTTTTTAAGATTCCACATGTGAAATTTTATGGTATGTCTGTTTCTCTGACTTATTTCGCTTGGCATAATACCCTCTTGGTCCATCTATGTTGTAAATGGCAAGATTTACTTTTTTTTTATGGATGAGTAGTATTTTATTGTATATACACCACCACTTCTTTCTCATTTGTCTATCAATAAACACTTAGGTTATTTCCATATCTTGGCTATTGTAAATAATGCTGCAATGAACATAGTGGTGCACATATCTTTTCAAATTGGTGTTCTGGATTTCTTTGGACAAATATCTAGAAGTGGGAATTGCTGAGTCATATGATAGATCACTTTTAATTTTTTGGAACCTTCATACTGTTGTTTATAGTGGTTGTACTAATTTACAATTCTACCAACAATGCACCAGGGTTCCTTTTTCTCCACATCTTCTCCAGTACTTGTTGTTTGTTGATTTAGTGATGATAGCCATTCTAGCCGGTGTGAGGTGCTTTGTTAGTATTATTTTTATTTATTTTTATTTTTTGACTTGTTAGTTTTAAATAAAAGAGAAACTAGATCCAATTGGATTAAGCAAAGAAAGAGTATATTGGCTTACTTTATTTTATTTTTTGTATTTTTCTGAAGTGAGAAGCAGGGAGGCAGAGAGACTCCTGCATGTGCCCAATTGGGATCCACCTGGTATGTCCATTAGGGGGTGATGCTCTGCCCATCTGGGGCATTGCTTCGTTGCAACTGGAGCCATTCTAGTACCTGAGGCAGAGGCCAGGCCAACTTTGCTCCAGTGGAGCCTTGGCTGCGGGAAGGGAAGAGAGAGAGAGAAAGGAGAGGGGGAAGGGTGGAGAAGTAGACGAGCACTTCTCCTGTGTGCTCTGACCAGGAATTGAACCCAGGACATCCACACACCAGTCTGACATTCTACCACTGAGTCAACTGGCCAGGTCCAGCTTATTTCATTTTTAAGTCTAAGTATCCTGAATGTAGCTGGTCAAATCCTATAGTGAGGAGCTTTGTTTAGCCCAGTTTCTTATTTTGGTTTTCCTATATTTTGGCTATGGGCTTATGATATTTACAGGCTCTGATTGGCTTGTTTCAAGTCTTGTGTCTTCTCTTGAACCAATCACTGTGTTGAAGGAATGAAGTAGTCTCATTGGGTTTGGATCGCCTGACTGCCTGTGGAGCCAAAGAAATGGTTGTGTTAGATCCACTGAGTCATTTGGATGCAAGAAGGGAGGAGAGGCTCCTTTCTAAAAAAGTAAGGGTTGAGATTCTGTCAACAGAAACAAATGGATTATAAAGAGGCAAAACAATAGGTGCCCATGAAATTGGATAGGAGGAGTCTGACTAAGCTTTGAAAATTATCAGCTAAGAGGGCTGAATGCCAGGGAAGGCTCAGAGAACTGTAAGCTCCCATCTTCTCCCAACCTACTTGCCTCAGGCTTTGCAAGTATACCTTCCCAAGGGCCCACATATCTGCATATGGACTTCATCAGACCTCGACTGCCACCCACATCAAGCCAGAGGCCAGCCACCCATTCTTTCTGTGCCAAGACAGAGAAAGAGCCACAGGGAGGTCACTTTATAATAAGGTTTTAAACATTATAAGAGAAAGTTTTACTTATGGTGTGTGTGTGTGTGGTGGGGTGTGGTGGGACCTGAGCCTGTCCTTGGGCTGAATGTCAGATTCCTCATGCTTCTTTTGGGAAGAAGGAAATGATTGGAGAACTGAGCACATCTTACAAGTCAAGCAAAGAAATTCCACTGACCCCAGGCTTAAGTCTGTTAGATGAGCAAACTGGGACCAGTTTTGTCAAGGCTAATCATGTCTTCTGAGGATTTCTGAGCTCTCATAATAGAAGGAAGAGAGCCTCTGTGTGCACATGTGTGCATGTGTGTGTGTGTCCCCATAGCCCCATAAAACCAGAATTGCTTAAAGCCCCATCAAGTAAATAGAAATCAGTGAATTTTTTCCATCTCCCTCATGACCTACTGGGAATGTTGCT
This sequence comes from Rhynchonycteris naso, assembly GCA_037038555.1. NCBI lineage: Eukaryota > Metazoa > Chordata > Mammalia > Chiroptera > Emballonuridae > Rhynchonycteris > Rhynchonycteris naso. The sequence goes on from CM073000.1 coordinate 192,818,718, forward strand.
GATTCCTGTGGATCTTTAGAAAAAAGAATGTGGGGTGGGGGGAATGAAAGAAAGAGAAATAGAGAGAGAGAGAGAGGTATTTAGGTTACTTCTAAGGAATCCTTAGGAACTTGGGAGCACCCAATGACATAATTACTCTGAACATCTGATGAATAGCACCAACATCATCATTTATTGCTCCAGTAATGAACATGCGCAGATGTTAGCTGGAAGAGTGGTTCTTTCTTTCTTTCTTTCTTTCTTTCTTTCTTTCTTTCTTTCTTTCTTTCTTTCTTTCTTTCTTTCTTTCTTTCTATGAGGAACTGTTTTAAGGGAAATGAGCAGTGTGGTGACAATACTGTTTTCAGTTGAAACACCGTAAGGTTGGCCTTTTTTATGCTGGCTGCAGCTGGAAGGGCTGGAACTGGGGCTGTGGGGAGAAAAGCAAAGGGCAAGGCATTTAAATAATCAGACCATGCATATAAACATTTTGATAAGAGTGGATGGGATTTATGTACAAAAATGTTCAGTTCGGCTATCACTAATAGTATGAAAAATGAAAATAACTCAATTACTTCTCAATTATATAACAATAGAGGATTAAACCAATTATAATTCATTCATTTATATGCTGTTATATAGCCATCACTAATGATACTGTGAAGAATTTGCAATAAAATGCGGGAGATACTTTTGATCCATGAAAAATGAGTGGGATATACAATCAGAACATTATCTCAGTCATATTCTCGGTTCCATTTTGTGGTCTAACCATCTTATACTTTCTTTTTAATGCACTTAATAAAAACATTTTGTTTTTATGCTTATGAAGTCAATACATCTACATTGTGAAACTATGGAAAGCATAGAAAAGTATATATAAAAAATGAAATTCCAGCTTGACCTGTGGTGGCGCAGTGGATAAAGCGTCGACCTGGGAACACTGAGGTCGCCAGTTCAAAACCCTGCACTGGTCTGGTCAAGGCACATATGGGAGTTGATGTGTCCTGCTCCTCCCCCCTTTCTCTCTTTCTCTCTCTCTCTTTCTCACTCTGTGTCTCCTCTCTAAAATGAATAAAATAAAATAAGATGAAAAAAATTAAAAAATGAAATTCCATTATGTAGTGATAACTATTGACAATGTCTAAGTGCTTTTCCTTTCAGTTTTTTCCCCCTCTCTGCATGTGTTACCCTAGACTTCTCAAGTCCTCAGAATTTTGGAGAATACTCTTGCCTTTGTAATGAACATAGCTTGAGCCGATATTTCTGAATCTGTGGATGCCTAGTCCTTATAAAGATATTTGTGGATTCAGTGAATTCACTATATTTTCTCTCATTCTGCCTTCTTGGATTTGTCACTCCAAATAGAGCACACTGGCTCCTTTTTACGTATCTTCTCAAAAAAGCTATGGTGTGAGAAAGGTCTAAGACAAGCTGGGGCTAATTACAAAATATGTTAAACATCACTCTTTCTGGAATATATTGACTGTTACCCCCCTCCCCCCCCGGAAATTTCCCTGTCTTGTTTTTTTTGCAATTACTACCTCCCACCATCCCAACTGCTATCTTGATCAACTACCATTCAATTAAATAATTTCTTTTAGTGTATTCAGTGATTTAATACTGCCTTTGTTTCATTCCATCTAGACATAAAGAGCCTTGAATTTCAAATTCAAAAATTACCATCCAGTTGTTTTCCCAAACTAAAGAGAAATAATTTCCCTAAAATGTGTTCTGTCCTCTAGAACAACCAAATTTTATTTTTTGAAATAACACATTTGAAAATATATACACACATATGTGCACACATAAAATATCTATCTATAATACACACACATAACATTTGTGTAAATAATAGATATGTGTGCATGTATATTATATGAATTTTAATGGACAGGTACTGTATATTTTAATTTATAACTGATTTTTTTAATCCACCATTTTTCATAGAATCTAGGATGTTGTCTAATACAGGCGTGGGCAAAAGTAGGTTTACAGTTGTTCATAAGGAAAATAATACAATAATGAACAAATACTAATACAAGAACAAACTGTGTTTCATGTATTCACAACTGCGAAACTTCTTTGCTCATCCCTCGATAATAAACACCCTTCTTTAAATACGACAAAAAAAGAAAGAAAAAACCTTTGCCAAAAAAAACTACGACATTTCATTGATTATGAGACATATTCTCACTTCAGTGATGTTAGGATATGGAAACGCGTATTTTAGCATAAGTGAAACAGCAGCTGGATCAATCAGCTATCGTCACAACAAAACTACACAAAAAACTACCCCATATTCAACTCAGTAGCATGCAATAATAAAGTGTTTATTGCTCTTGCCTCTGCTGGTTTGCTCAGGGTGGGAGGGGTCTGCAACACACGTGTCATTTTGGGGCCCCGGCGGAAGGGGCAGCGGCCTCTGCGGCATGTTATTTCATCGGCAGATCATTGGAGTAGAAGAGGTAGTAAGCCCAACGAAGCAAGCGTGTTTTGTGTCTGTATTCATGCATCGCTACTATTCCACTAGCTAATTATATGGCTTGATCCAAAGTCAAAGGATGTGTGTGTGTGTGTGTGTGAATGTGTGTGTGTGTGAGTGTGTGTGAGTGTGTGTGCATGTGTGCGTGAGTGTGTGTGTGCATGTGTGTGTGTGTGTGAGAGTGTGTGTGTGTGTGTGCATGTGTGTGTGAATACATATTTCATCTATCATGTCAGGATGTGCATACCTAATGTACTACCGAGGAGGGAAGCATTGAGACCACTACTTCAATCGATAGGGTACTTTAAAATCATTAATTATGTCTTGCATTTTATGCCCCTCTCTAACCTACTTCGTACAGTTGTCAGAACAAAGTATATTATAACACACATAAAGTGCAGGGGGAAAAAAAAGAAGGAAATACACCAAAACGTTAAAAATGGTTGTTTTGGAGAGGTGGGTGAAAGATGGCTTTTATTTTCTTATTTGTCCCTTTGATTTCTCTAAGTTTTCTGGAATGAGTAGGTGTTACTTTTTAAAGTCAGACAATAAACCTACACCCACATCGTGCATTATTTCCTTTTAAAAAAAAGTCCCTTTAGGGCAAGAAATAAGCAGTTACTTTGGAGAAAATTCAGGGAAAGGTACTGGTTTTTGGGGAGGGTGGCGCTGGAACCCTCAATTAGGTTAGACAGACGAGGGGTACGAGACAGTGGATTCAGATAAGAAATTCAGATCCTGGGGAAAAACAATAGCATGGTTATCAGAACAGGTGGGCCAGATGGGAACTGCGTCTGTGAAGCAAGGTCTCCTCATTAGAGACGGACACGAAGGGGTCAGAACAAGTGGATCAGGAACATGAAGTCTTCGCTCAGTCTCAGAGTATTGAGCCTGGATGCCTGATGCCCTTCCTACCTCGGGTGAGAATTAGGTTCTGGAGGTAAAGGTGAAGCCGAATTTAGACGTGGAGCAAAGGGACTTTAATTGGGAGCAGAGTCGGTAAGAGGAAGCTTAGCTGGACCTGAGCACTGAAAAGCGGTTCTTAAACTTGACTGTGCATCAGAATCACCCGGCGAGCATGTGAAAATGCAGATTGCCGGGCCCCGCCTGCAAAGAGTCTGACTCGCGAGATCTGGGATGGGACTAGAGAACATGCATTTCTAGAAAGCACCCTGGTAATGTTGATGCTGCAGGTCTGGGGACCACACTCTGAGAACCACTAAGACAATGGTTCTCCACGTGCTTGCAATTTATACCACCTGGAGAGCGCTGAAAATTTCCCAATGCCCAGGCTGCACCCCAGACCAATTAAATCAGAGTCTAGGGGTGGGACTCAGTCATCAGTATTTTTTTTTTTAATGCTCCCAAGATAAATACAATGTGCAGCCAAGGTTGAAAACTGCTGCTCTAAGGAGAATTAATTTAATCTGTTTAACTACCGCGTACATTGGCAGCAGGTACTAAATTAGCTCAGCAGCAACTGCCACCCCTTTCTCTGTGGACCAAGGAGCTAAAACTGTGCATGTGGAAGCCTCTGGGAAGGGGGATACTGGAAGTTGGAGCTCAGCTGCCTTTCTGGATGCCAGGAAATCAGGCAAAGCTCCTGACACTTGGTTTGAGGAGAAAATGAGGAGAAACATGGTGGATCTTGACCTGGTGATGTCCTCATTGGAGAGGGACAAAGGTCAGGGGAGATGCAGGCTGCTTTTTTTTTTTTTTTTTTTTTAACATTTATTCTTTTTTTTCTTCCAGGGACAGACAGACAGGAATGGAGAGAGGTGAGAAGTATCAATCATCAGTTTTTCATTGCCGTTGTGACACCATAGTTGTTCATTGATTGCTTTCTCACATGTGCCTTGACCGCGGGCCTTCAGCAGACAGAGCCACCCCTTGCTGGAGCCAGCGACCTTGGGTCCAAGCTGGTGAGCTTTTGCTCAAGCCAGATGAGCCCGCACTCAAGCTGGAGAGCTTGGGGCCTCGAACCTGGGTCTTCCGCATCCCAGTCTGACGCTGTATCCACTGCGCCACCGCCTGGTCAGGCAGGCTGCTTTTGTTGAAAAGTAATGTTGTGAAAGGTACTGAGGTCTACACACAATGTGGCATGTATTTAGGAGGCGGAAGGATGGGGTCAGCTTTCTAGGTCCTCCATGCGTCTCTGTGGTTGCCATGGAAGGGGTCAGCGCTAGGCCCCATGAGACGTCTCAGGAGCCACACTTTGAGGGAGATGGAATCTTGTCTCCTTTATCTTTTTTTCCTGATTCTCTGAGTCTTTCTTCTTTCCAACCCAGGCATCCACCAAGTCATGTTCTCTAGAGCGTTTGTTTGTTTTTAAAATAAATCTGAAATGGCAGCCAGCTCTTTTTCAAAGAGGCATTAGTGCCTGAACTGTGGTGGCACAATGGCTAAAGTGTCCACCTGAGACACTGGTTCGAAACGCTGGGCTTGCCGGGTCAAGGCACGTATGGGAGTGGATGCTTCCTGCTCCCTCCTTCTCTCTCCTCTCTGAAATGAATAAAAATAAAAAAATGAGGCCTCAGCTTATAGCATACCTCTTTCCACAGGACAGGTCTTGCACCCCTCCACCTTGATGAAGCACACCCTGGAATTCCAGGAGACATTGTTAACATGAGAAGTGGCTCTCTGATGGCCGGTCGACAGGCCTGGTGGCAGAAGAGGAATGGTTTTCAAAGGCTTTTTTAATGAATTGAATTATGTCCCCCATCAAATCCATATGTTGAAGTCGTAACACTCAGTATCTCAGTATGTGACTGTATTTGGAGACAGGTCTTTTTATTTGTTTATTTATTTATTAATAAAGAGGTAATTAAAGTAAAAGGATGTTCTATGGGTGGGCCCTAACCCAGTATGACCGGTGTCCTTATGAAAACAGGAGGTTTGGACACAGACATGCGCAGGGGACAGACACTCATTAACAAGCCAAGGAGAGAGGTCTCCAAGGAAACCAGCCCTGTTGACACCTAATCTTGGACTTCTATGCTCCACAATTGTGAAAAAATAAATTTCTGTTGTTATAAGCCACCAAGTCTGTGGTGCTCTGTTGTGGCAGCCCTAGGAAATGAATACAGATAAGAACGATGATTTTTTTTTTTTTTGGTGTTCTTGGGATATATTCCTAAAAGTGGGATGGCTGGGTCAAAAAAGCAGTTCCATTTTTAATTTTTGAGGAATCTCCATACTGTTTTCCACAGTGGCTGCACCAGTCTGCATTCCCACCAGCAGTGCGGAAGGGTTCCCTTTTCTCCACATCCTGGCCAGCACCTATCATGTGTTGTTTTGTTAATGAGAAATGCACCCCCATGTTTATGGCAACATTGTTCACAATAGTAAAGATCTGGAAACAGCCCAAGTGTCCATCAGAGGACGAGTGGATTAAAAAGCTGTGGTACATATATACTATGGAATACTATGGGGCCATGAAAAAGAAGAAAAATCTTACCTTTTGCGACAACATAGATGGACCTGGAAACTGTTATGTTAAGTGAAATAAGCCAGGCAGAGAAAGAAAAATGTCATATGACCTCACTCATTTGAGGAATCCAATGAACAATGAGAACTGAGGAACAGAATAGAGACAGAGGAGAGATCAAAGGGACCAGAGGAAAAGAGGACAGAGGGAAAGGGGAGGATAGGATGGGATAAACCTGAAGGGAAGGGGGGAGGGCGCTGTTGGGGGGGGGCAAGGGAGATGTGAAGGGGAACATGGGGGAGAGGGGATGCAGTCGGGGCAACACTAGAATCTATGTAAACACAATAAGTAAAAAAAAATGATGATTTGTTGTGATGAATAACTATTCAACTTATTGCCACAGGACTGAACCAAATGAGTGCAAATTAGGGGTAGATGGATTCGGTGCAAACAATGTAATTGAACACTGTTGACTGGCTGCTACTTATATAAAAATACCGCCTTTCTACATTGTTTGTCTCCAGTTACGAGTATGGGAGTTTTGTTTTGTAACTGGCAGAGTCAGCAAGTTTTTTGGGGGGCTTGGGGGGTTGAAAGGTCAAACTATGGGAAAGGAAAACTGCGAAGGACGGACTGATATTTGTGTTTCACAGAGTCTTTTGAATCTTTTGAATCTTGTGTTTAGTTTGAATCTCTTTGGAAAGAGGTGTCTAGATGCATAAGATGTAAAAATAAGAGAGTTGATAGAACATATTTTAGATACTTCCCTGACATAGTGCCTGACGCACAGAAACACTCACAAATGTTAGCAGCTTGCTCACTATCCCTTCTCCTCCTGTATCTTCATAGCAGACACCCTTTGGTGGGTCTTACCGGCTGCCCAAAGCTGCTCTTCTTCTGGAAACTTCCCACCCCCATGCCAAGCATCCCAAGGGTAAGTCCCAATAGCCATGACAAGGGTACTGTGAGATCCAAGCCCCCCGCTGCAGCTGATTGGACCAGAAGGGCTCACAGGACCCAAGCTGGGCCAGTCGCAGTTACTTCGTATGGAATCTGGAGTTGGACCTAAAAGACTGGTGACTCTGTCAAGCTGGTTTAAGAGTTAGAAACTTTTTTTTAAAAGTTTTTTAAAAAAATTAATTAATTAATTTTTTATTTATTCATTTTAGAGAGGAGACACACACACACAGAGAGAGAGAGACAGAGAGAGAGAGAGAGAGAGAGAGAGAGAAAGGGGGGAGGAGCTAGAAGCATCAACTCCCATATGTGCCTTGACCAGACCAGTGCAGGGTTTTGAACTGGCAACCTCAGTGTTCCCAGGTCGACGCTTTATCCACTGCACCACCACAGGTCAGGCTCTGTCAAGCTGGTTTAAAGAAACTAGGGAGCTGAGGCAAACCCTTTGCTATTATTATTCATGTGGTATGTAGTGAAGTTTTCCAGGGAGAGAATGACTGACTATTAGACAGAAGAACGGAAAGAAGTCAGTCACTGATGGATTTTCCCCTGGTTTCAGTTTCTTCCTGTGACCTCACGACACTCCTGCACTTGGATCCTATAACAGTCCCTCAACACTTACCATACAATACGTTCCCACTTGACTCAAGTCCTTCCATCGTGACTACTGAACTTAGTAACATTTTCCTGTGATGGGTATGAAGACTGTTACTTATTTGCCTTTTTATCTGCAAAGCTGATGTCGACTAGGTTACTGTTACTGGTAACAATTACTGACTCAGAACTCCTCTGTTCCTCTTGAAGAGGCTGAGATGGCCTCCAGTCATTCCTAGAGGAGATTCCCAGAAGTGCTATCATTGGTCCTTCTCGTATTGAAGAGCGACCATAGCTTTGCAGGGTAACTAAATAATTTCATGTGTCCTTAACAGAAAAAGAATGATACTCTCTTTTAAAAACTGGGAATTTTGAGGGTCTGTAGAGTCATGGACTGTTTCCAACATGGATTTAAACTGGAAGTCACTTGGCCTAAGAGGATAATTAGACTTGATTCATCATTTATTCTGATCTGTAAAGTTTGATACCCAACCTGACCCCCCACAGCTGGATGCTCTGAAATGTTAATTCAGCCTGGTGGCCAGTTAGTCAGTTCCTTGAAGAAACACCTTTTAGGTGGTCAACTCAGATGTGCTGAATGATATGACGCTTTTGCATGGACTCTGGTTCTGTTTTCTTATCTCTCAAACAAAGCCATGATGTTCTCGGAATAGAGAGATTTTGTCCATACCGAATTTAGCATGGTGCCCAGCCAATGACAAGAGCTCACTATGTGAGTTGTTGTTATCATTCTGTTACTTAAGGAAGGCCACGGAGCAGATACTCCAGGGTAGCCACCACAGATTATTCTTCCCCATTCTCTTGACGACGGGAGGAAGCACAGTGGACTGATGGATGGACCAGGTTGATAGATTTTTGTCTGTCATTTTCCCAAAGCTGAGGATTAATTAGACCCACAAGTTGGCACCTGACCTGAGGCTTTATATCTCCTTGTCTGGGATGGTGCTCATATATTTAGGACTGCTGGGCAAGGAATCTTTCAAGGCCCATTATTTGATTACTCCCTATTGAGCTGAATCAGCTATTATTAAACCCAAGAAGGGCAGTCCGGCCAGGTTGGTGGCTTTGTCAGAAAAGTGTGCTTGTATCTGTGTATATCTTTCTTGATTTGTTTATCTCTGTATCTATCCTCATGTCTCTGTTTGTGTGTCTGCTGTTTTTTCTCTTTGCCTCTCTTGTTTTCATTTGGGGACTCATGAATATTATTTGAGTGTGTCCATGTCCACATGTGTGTGTGTGTGTGTGTGTGTGTGTGTATGTATGTATCTATCTATCTATATATCTCTCTCTCTATATATATATCTGTAGGTGTGAGATTTTTTGTCTTCCTATGACAATCACATCAAACTTGTAAAAATCATATCCCCACCTTTTCTTTTCAAAGCAACTCATTTGTTTTGTACCCTCCTTTTAAAAGAAGACCAAATATAGTAGTTGCTTTATTGCTGGTGTAGAGATTTTGATAATCACATTTTCTAATTTTTTTAGAAGAATTCTTTGAATCTGCCCACTCTAGGATTGCCTTTATAGCCAGAAATTAAACACCTTGATCAAGATTCTGTAAAAACACACATCACATCAATTAACAGATATCGCCAGGGGCAGGCTCCTTGTTCAACATCTGCTACTTTATTACTAACAGCACCAGCAGAATATGTTATGGGGAGTGTGTCTCTGGATTTATGCTAGCCTAGGAGAGTGCACAGAGAATGCCACTAAGCTGCTCACTTCTCTGATGGGCCGTATTAATACTCCCTACCGAATTTGTGGAGTGGCGTATTTTCCTCCCCCCCGCCCTGGAAAAACCATGGAGACTGATTATATGAGGGAACTTGACTTCTACTCTCAAGGAATTTGTTTTCACAAAGGGCATCAAGAACAAGAAATAATGATAATGAATGATTAGAGCTATATTGTTGAGTATGTGCTCTATGTCAGTCATTGCGCTTAGACATGTCACATGAGTCATCTCTTTTAATCCTAAATCAATCTTATAGGGAGGCATTATTTGTCATATTTTAAACATAAGGAAGCTGAGGCATAGAGAGTTCAGGTATGTTGCTCAAGGTCACGTAAGTAGTGAGTGGCCATAGTAGATAGTTAGTTCTTTGTTCCCATCTCTTCCCCCCCCCCTTTTTTTAAGAGAGAGAGAGAGCAAGAGAAGAAGGGAGAAACATAAGAAGCATCAATTCATAGTTACCTCACTTTTAGTTGTTCATTGATTACTTCTCATACGTTCCTTGACTGGGAGCTCAACTGAGCCAGTGATCCCTTACTCAAGCCAGCGACCATGGGATAATTTTGATGATTCCATACTCAAGCTGGTGATCCCACGCTCATGCTGGTGGCCTCAGGGTTTTGAACCTAGGACCTCAGCATCCCAGGTCAATGCTTTATCCACTGAGCCATCACCGGTCAGGAACCATCTTCTCCTCTTTGGGGAATGATCCTGACCTTAAGACCTAAGGATTCAGCATAAGATTTATGCAGGCCAAACAAATTATCTTCTGGACAGTCATGACTGATCTTGGGTGGACACTGACCCAGCATATCCATCTATGAGATTAGGGTTCAGATGCTAGGAGGAAGAGGAAACCTTTGCCCTGTGGGGTTGCTGAGCTGGGTGCCAGTGGCTATTTTGCCCGGTATGTGGTGATACTCTTCTTTCTGCCTTATGGAAAAAATAGAACCAATAGGCAAAGAGAACCAGAGCAAGCAAGTTGAGAAACAGATGGAGGGAGAATCTGAGGAAGGGGGTGTTCAGTCCCAAGTTCCAGTTCCCAAGGTCTGATTAATGCAGCTCTTCCATCCATATGGAGAGTGTCCATATTATGTTACCATATTATCCTTTGCCTTTTGGAAGCAAATAAATCTCCTTTTTGGTTTACGTATGTCTGAGGTGGGTCTGCTGGTTTAAAAACACCCACAAACGGGCTCTTCTTCATTCAAGAGGCAGAGTCTAATTCTCCTTTTCTTGCCTGTGGACTGAACTTAGAGACTCACTTCTAACAAATACCATAAAGTGGAAGTAATAGTGTGCAACCTTGGAGACTGTATCGTAAAGGAAGTGCAGCTTTCTCCTTGCTTCTTCTCTCTTGGACCACTTACTTTGGGGAATCCAGCTGCCATGTTGTAATGACACGCAGCTCTGTGGGAAGAATCCAACAGCCACAGGAAGGAACCATCTCGGAAGTGTAGCCCCCAACCTTGAGATGCACACAGCCCTGCTGACACCCTCACAGAAATCTCACGAGAGACTGCCGTTCCTGATCCATAAAAACTACGAAGTCATAAATGTTTATTGTTCTAAGATGATACATTTCAGGGTAATTCATTAGGCAGCAATAAGGAGTTAATGCAGTGGGATTCTGTCACTTAGAATGGACTGGATCCAGTCAAGTGGAGAAGTGGAGGCACCACTCGTATTAAGTGGAGGCTTGGTGTATACCCCACCCACATCTATTTCCCCTCTGCTCACAGAGTCATGATTTCATCTTGGGTAAATCAACAACTCGCTGGTCTTAGTTGTGCACTTTGGGTGGGACTAGTTCCAGTGGTGGGGGTTGTGTCTGATTGGTTTAAGCCAATGCATTACATTTCCTGGTTACAATGATTGGTTTTGTGGATGGACACCATATTCCCAAAGAGTCACTGAGCTGCAAGGAGATAATTTTTGAGCCTTTGAGAAAAAGTTTTCTTTTCTTATGAAGAAGACTTCAGAAAACTGTTGCTTTCCTTCCTTAGAACATGTGGAATAAGGACACGAAGGAAGATGCTCCTACAGCCATTTTGCTGCCATGAGGCAGTGTCCAGTACAGGGTACTGCTGCGTTTGAGTGAAATGAAAGACTGACAGATACCAGGTCTTTGGTGATATTGTTAGTCTCACTAGCAATTACCTGAAGCCGTCCTATAGCTGTTTTAGTCACGTAAACCTATGAATTCTACTTATTGCTTAAGCTACTTTAATTTGGGTCTTTTGTTCCACAAAGCAAACAGGTTCTTAACTTACACACAATCTCAGATCTATCAGAATCCGATGCACACACTCTTTTAAAATGCCACGAAGTATACGGGACCATACTGAACATGATCAATGGACTTCCATTTAAAAGTTGTATTGGACACAGTCTTTTCCAACTTCATATTAAAAAAAAAAATGAAGAAGACGTAGAAAAATGGAAACTCGTGCAACTGTGGAAACCAAAACGGATACTGAAACTGTTGTTGAAATCTGTGAGACTATTCCATTAATCATAAGACTGATGGAGCCAAATTGAGAACTACAAAATTATGGCTGACACCTCTTTTGATGTTGAGAACAAGAAAAGTCTGGTATCTATAAGCAGCGGAGGATAAATGTTCTTCTCCTCCCACTTTGCAACCTAATGACTACATGCCAATGGGCTGATCTCAGCTTTGTGGATGCTGATTGGCATGATAGAACATTGCTGAAAGAAGTTTTGTTTTTTTTAAAAAAAATATTTATATTTTATGCTCAAGTGCTTGGTTATTTTAGGTTATGCAACGGCTTGGAAAAAATAAATTTATTTATTTTAAACGGTTCTTGAAGATACATTCCAGCAATTGGGAGAGTAATTAAAACAGAAAAATAAAAAAGTGAGAGTATTTTGGCATAAAAAAACTGGCAGTCAAATTGATTATGAATATCGATACACTTTTTGAAAGGCAAGATATGTATTAGAGAAAACAAATAGAGCATAATGGGAAAGAGAAAAGCATACTAATTTTTCTCTTACATAGAAGAGTGTCAACAGATTCCATTTTGCTCACGTTATTAAGTTCTTATTATGTTCTAGGCACTATGCCAAGTATTTCACAACAAAAAGTTTATTTAAGAAATATATGTTAAGTATATTTTTAACTAACTTAAATGTGATATATAACATAATTAAGTCCAATAAATACTATGACAGATCCAACTTGACTGAGAGACATATTTGAAAGAATGTATTTTTTAAATGAGAAGATTAAATCTTATCAAAGTGTCAGTTATTTGAAAACTTATATATAAGTTCACAACATCCCAATCAGAATCCCATTAGAACTTTTGAGGATATTTGAAAATCATTCTAAAGTTCATCTGGAAGAATGAATGGATGAGATTATCTAAGCGCATTTTGTAAAATGAAAAATAGTAATCCAATGACATTTAGAAAACAAAGGTACTTGCCTGGCCAAATCACAAAATGTTTCATAAGGCAGTAATTATTGAAACAATGTGACACAGTATAAGAAAGAATCAATGGAATAAAAAAGAATACCACTGACTAAAAGCTGAGCATAAGGATCATATAAAAATGTGACAAAGAAAGCATCATAAGCCAATGGGAAAGAAGCCAAGAAGTCACGTCAAAAGAATTGGTTGTCTAGGGGAAAAGAAGCAAGTTAGATCTTCACCATTAAATTATGCTCCCAAATACACTCAAAGTAAATGAGAGAGGTAAATGCGAAAAAAAAAATCTGTTATAACTAAGAGAAAAAGTAGAATCAAATGCAGATATTTATTTCATTTTCAGATAGAATTGTTTTAAGCAAGAGACTTAGAGAAGAAATTACAAGAAAAATACTAGTAGATTCAATTAAAACTCAAGACCTTTGCATAAATTCTGGGGACCTAATGTGCAACATTATAAAAATAATCTGAAGACTCTCTGTACAACAGAGTGCAGTGATCAAAATTAAAGGGCAAGACCCCGGCCAGTGGCTCAGTGGATAGAGTATCAGCCCAGCATACGGATATCTTGGGTTTGATTCCTTTTCAGGGCACACAGGAGAAGCGACCATCTGTTTTCTTCTCTCCCTCTTCCCTTTCTATCCTTCTTCTTCTCCTGCACCCAGTGGCTTGATTGCTTAAAGCATGGCCCTGGGCACTGAGGATAGCTCTGTTGGAGTGCACTGGCCTTAGGTGCTAAAAATAGCTTTGTACTCAAGTATTGGCCCAAAATGAGGTTGCCAGGTGGATCCCAGTTGGGGTGCATGCTGTAGTCTGCCTCACTATCTCCCTTCCTCTCACCTAAAAAAATGTGAAAAGGGCATAAAAAGTTGATTTCCAAAGTGAGACATACTAATGGTCTACAAGCATATAAAGAAAAACGCTCATCTTTAAGAAATGGAAACCAGCCTGACCAGGAGGTGGCGCAGTGGATAGAGCGTTGGACTGGGATGCGGAAGACCCAGGTTCGAGACCCTGAGCTCTCCAGTTTGAGCGCGGGCTCATCTGGCTTGAGCAAAAGCTCGCCAGGTTGGCCCCAAGGTCGCTGGCTTCAGCAAGGGGTCGCTTGGTCTGCTGAAGGCCCGCGGTCAAGGCACATGTGAGAAAGCAATCAATGAACAATTAAGGTGTCGCAACGGCAACGGAAAACTGATGATTGATGCTTCTCATCTCTCTCCGTTCCTGTCTGTCTGTCTATATCTATCCCTCTCTCTGACTCTCTCTTTGTTCCTGTAAAAAAAAAACCCAAAAACAAAGGAAACAGGGAGGCGTAATTTTACCTATCAAATTGCCAATTAAAACATTATAAGACATATTGATGGCTGGGGTGTGATGAGCAGGCACACTAATGTATGGCTGGTTGTTATATAAATTCGTGCAAATTGACTTTAGGGTCTCCAGTTATTTCTATATAAAATTGGAATGATCATGCCTCTTTGTTATGGCAAGGGGAGAGGAGATAATAACTGCAAAATACTTCAGTGGTGTAAAGTTAATTATTTACATTGGAGATGATGACCATGGAGTGGTGAAGAAAGATTTCAGAGGACTGAGGAGCAAAGTATTAGTGTGTGAACTGGGCAACCGATTAGTTCAGGGCCGAAGGGAGCGTATAAGTAGAAGGGAGAAATGCCATTTCTCTTTGCCTCCTGGATTTATGGATTCGGACACCGAAGCTGTGTTATAAGTGTTCAATGAGAAGGGATTTACTGGTCTTTTCCCATGATGGATGACACATGCAGGCTGACTCCTAGGACAGCCGTCACCAATCAGCCTGCCATGTGACAGTTGACCACTTTCAACCTCCTTGCCTCCTTATCCCTCTTCCCTCATCCTTTCCTTCTTTACCCACTAGCTTGGTTTATCCATTTCTTTTCTTTCTTTTTTCTTTTTCTTTGTATTTTTCCAAAGTGAGAAGTGGGGGGCAGGCAGACAGTCAGACTCTTGCATGCGCCCAACCAGGATCCACTCGGCATGCCCACCAGGGGGCGATGCTCTGCCCATCTGGAACGTTGCTTTGCTGCAACTGGAGCCATTCTAGCACCTGAGGCAGAGGCCATGGAGTTGTCCTCAGAGCTCAGGGCCAACTTTGCCTTAATGGACCCTTGGCTGTGGGAGGGGAAGAGAGAAAGGAGAGGGGGAAGGTTGGAGAAGCAAATGGGTGCTTTTCCTGTGTACCCTGACCGGGAATCAAACATGGGACTTCCACACGCCGGGCCGACACTACCACTGAGTCCACCAGCCAGGGCTTTATTTCTTTTTAAAAACATTTGATTGATTGATTGACTGATTGATTGATTGATTTAAAGAGAGGAAGGTAGAGAGAGATATAAAAACACTGGTTTGTTGTTTCACTTATTTATGCATTCATTGGTTGATTTTAGTGTGTGCCCTGACCAAGGATCGAACCTGGATCCTTGGCATATAGGGAAGATGCTCTAACCAACAGAGCTACCTGACCAGGGCTTTTAACTCAGTTTATCCAGAAGCATTCTAGAAACACACTGATGAGGAAGATAGCACCATTTACACATTATACCTGACATTCCAAAGATATGGGTGGAACCCTTTGATAAAAGGCCAGGTCTCTCGCCTGACCAGGCGGTGGCGCAGTGGATAGAGCGTTGGACTGGGATGCGGAAGACCCAGGTTCGAGACCCCGAGCTCACCAGCTTGAGCAGGGGCCCATCTGGCTTGAGCAAAAAAAACAAGCTCGTAAGCTTGGACCCAAGGTCACTGGCTCCAGCAAGGGGTTGCTCGGTCTGCTGAAGGCCCTGGTCAAGGCACATGTGAGAAAGCAATCAATGAACAACTAAGGTGTTGCGACGGCAATGAAAAACTAATGATTGATGCTTCTCACCTCTCTCCGTTCCTGTCTGTCTGTCCCTATCTATCCTTCTCTCTGACTCTCTCTCTGTCCCTGTAAAAAAAAAAAAAAAAAAAAAAAAAAAAGGCCAGGTCTTTTCTTCTACTCTGTTAGTGTTAAATTTCATACAGCAGTAGCCATGGTTTTGATTGGAAACATACAAAATATATCATCACCAGCTGTGGCTGCCAATGTCTCAAAAGAAGAAAGACATTAAAGGTTGCCCAATAATTCATTGGGCTTCAAAATGAGCTGGCATTCAAGACCCAGTTGACGTGAATGTCAGTGAAGCCAGTGACTCATGCTCTCTGAGGTGGTCAAAGTGGTCTAGTTGTTTTTGCACCTCCAGAAATTAACTAGAAATCTCACACTGTCCATCTGTGTGCAGACAAACTTGGAAAGCAGCACCTCAAACTGAGAATGTTTTCCAGATGTGGTAAAAGAAAACCATCTGTGAAGATGATGCTCAGGAAAACAATGGAGCTTGCTTGCTACCTGTTCTCATTAGCATACTGGCACCTTACATTAGAGTCACAGGATGTCAGGTGAAGATGGGAGCTTACATTTTGAAATCTGGAAGGAATTGCTGATTTGGAGATGGTAATCAGTTTTTATTTTTTAGGAGGAGTTCAAAATTTGCTTTATGAATGGACGGTCCTTATATTTCTTTTGGAAGGGCCATTTTGGAGGGCACACTAGATGTGTGAATGCCAAAAATATCCTTTCCCACTGCCTTGGAGAATTTCTAAGTACAGCAGAATAACCATAATGCAGATGCTTCAGGCCAACACTAATTTACTTTGGTAATATGAAATGGATGCAGCGGTGGAACAGCCATTTTAAAGTTAAGTTTTTATCCTAAATCTGAATATAGACTGCTGTATGCTTGGAAATTGTTATGGGGTCTTGGGCAGTGCATGGGCAGTGTGTGATTTTGTTTGAACCTTTGTTATGGTCCATGGTGGGTAAAGAATGATTGTGGCAGGGAAGACCAGCTGGACATGCTACGTTAGAGGAAGGAGCAATAGAGTTTGACTCAGCGCACCCCAACTTCGCTGATGCCTTCAATGGGGTGTTGTTAAAGTGGAATTTAGCTTGTGTACCGTTTAGCAGTAAATCAGTTGGCTAGTTCAATAACCTTCTCATTGGTCCCCTGCCTCACCCTAATAGCTGCCCCCTCTGGATCTATTCTCCGTAGCAGCTAAAATGATCTTTAGAACTGTTAGTAAGATTATGCTACCCTCCTCATTAAAATTCTCTCCAGGCTTTCATCACATTTGAAAGAAAGTCCAACTTCCCTCGATATTCTTGTATTTGTTAAAATATTATATAACTGGAAATCTATTCAAATCGCACATATAATTAAAGTAGAAGGAGAAAGACAAGGCGTTATGGAATTTTGTAGTTTCGTGCTAAGCAGAAGAGTGGGGTATATATGTGTGTTCCATTAGTTTCACCCTGACCACCCGCATCGGAACTAGCAGGGAGAGGGCAGTGCTGGACCTGTGGAAATTCTTGACCGTGGAAATCTGTCTCTGGAGGAGGACCCTGCAAATCTGCTGGTCTGTCTATACATTTCTAGGCTCACTGCCCTATATGGTCCTGAGAAACACGAACATAGGGGATAATCTAGACGTCTGACCGTCTATCTTCACCCTTGCTTATACCTGGGTCCAAGCCCAGAGGCAAGTTTGTGTAGAGAAAGTATTTTTACCCAATTAGAAGGCCAAGACTAAAACAAGGAGAAACCATTATGCAGATATACAACTATTCAAAGTTGTTTTGCTTGGAAGGGAGTGGGGTTCGGTCTGAGCTCCTTCCTGATTTCATTAGGATGCCTAATATTTACCTTAAACATAATTTGAAGAGACGGGTCATGGTGGGCCAGTGAATGGGGCCATCCCAACGTGGGGCGCCTGCATTGCCACACGCGTGAATCCAGTACACTTCTTCAGTGTGAGTCAGAGAGGAGCAAACGTCGCAGTGGTACATCCTCTTGGGGATGTAGCTTTCACTGCAGCGACACGGTGGTTGCTCAGGTTATTCTGTGTCTTAAGGGTCAGGCGAATCTTCTGCTTCTCCCCGAAAAGCTCCTACATCCGAGTTTCTCTATTTTTTTTTCCCTTTCTTTTCCAAGTGAGGAAACGGGAGATTGAGAGACATACTCCTGCATGTTCCCCAACAGGGATCTGCCTGGCAACCGCCGTCTGGGGCTGATACTCTGCCCATCTGGGGTCATACTCACAACCGAGCTATTTTTAGTGCCTGAGGCAGAGACTCCATGGAGCCATTCTCAGAGCCCAGGCCAATGCACTTGAACCAATCGAGCCATGGCTGTGGGAGGAGAAGGGGTGGAGAAGCAGATGGTTGCTTCTCCTGTGTGCCCTAACCAGGAATTGTACCTGAGACATCCACATGGGGAGCTGATGCTCTACCACTGAGCCAACAGGCCAGGGCCTGAGTTTCTCAAAGTGTATTCCACAGTCCACTCTCATTGGAGTGACCCAGGGGTACTTGTTAAAACAAAGATTCCTGGGTTCTGTCACTGATCTACTGAACCAAAATCTCTTAGAATGGCCACAGGAGTTTGTCTTTTAAATGCATAAGATTTCCGGTTTATTCTAATGCACACTGAATTCTGTCCTATAATTATGCTGTCCACTACAATATCCATTATGATAGGCACCAACCACATGTGACTTTTGAGCTCTCAAAATATGGTTAGTGCTACATATTGAGATGAAAATATGTTGGCTCTGTTGGGTTAAATAAAATATAATGTTAAAATGTATACCACTTGTCTCTTTTTACTTATCTAATGTGGTTCCTAGAAAATTTTAAATCATGTAGGTGGCACACATTTTTGTTCTATTGGACAGAACTGCTGTAGAATGCCTGTATCTTATAAATTCCCAAAGAATTGTTGGAAGGATGTTCTGGAAAATTCTGAGAATGGAGTGGTAAGTAAATGAGAGGAATCACCTTCAGAACTTGGGGAAGGGAAGTCTAGTTAAATTTCTAGATATCAGGCCCAAATTCAGTTGCAGATAGCAGCCAAAGGTCTCTGCAGACTGTATGTGATGACTTAGATGGTGTTCAGGAGCTTGAGGGTTTTTTTTAACAGGTCATGGTCATATTCTTCCTCACAATGTGGCTTTGATCAAGCTAGTTCTTTTCTCTGATTTCAGGGCTTTCATCCTTAAGAGGAATGATTCTGATAATGATAATAGTTAATAACAATACATCAACATAAGACTAAAAATAAAATAACTTGATAGAAGCTTAAGCACCCACCAAACTTGGGCATAACAGCATTCACCCAAAGTGTTCATGGTGTATATTGTTGTCATTATTATAATGATGTCCAGTTCAGCCCTGCTTTTTCTTGCCCAATCCTTAGGTTTTTGGGGTTTGAGTCACTGGAACTGGAGAGTCCATGTGAATTGCAGGCTGTTACTGATGAGTGAATGGAACAGGTTAGTGTTACAGACTGAATGGTTAGGTGTACCCCAAATGTCTATGCTGAGATCCAACCTCCAATGGTGTTAAGAAGTGGGGCTTTTGGGAGGTGATTAGGTCATGAGGGTGGAGCCCTTATGAATGGAATTAGTGCTCTTATAAAAGAGAACACCAGAGAATTCTCTGGCTCTCCACTATGTGAGGATAAAAATACTTGGTAGTCTGCAACCAGGAAGAGGGCTCTCACCAGAACCCAACCAGCCTTCCACCTTGATTTTGGACTCCCAACTTCCAGAAATATGATAAATAAATATTGGTTACTAAGGCCACCCAATTTTGGCATTTTTGTTAAAGCAGCCTGAGCTGGCTAAGACAGCTGAATTTCTAGTTAAGTTGCTCACTGGTATTAAGAGTGGATGTCATTAAGGGTCCCTTTCCCACTAGTTAAAATGTTATGGTTACTTATAATAGCATATAATTAATAATTAATAGGGTCATCTTGTTACACAATTCTGGGGGGCACTATTGACATAGAATACAAATGTTGCATTGGAAACACTTAATTGTAATATCACTTCTTGACAATGGACTACTATGGTCATTAAAAAGTCACACTTTCAAGGAATGTTTAATGGCATAAGGAAATGGTACATATTAAGAATTAAGTGTGGAAAAGCAGGATAAAAATTTATACATGGCATAAGTCTTACTTTGTTTAAAAAATTTAAAATAATAACAAAATAATTAAAAATAATTAAGAGGAATGATACAGAATGTTAGGTGGTTGCCACTGATTGGTGAGGTCACTGGCGTCTCTCCTATATCTCTGCATTTTGCACATTTCCAATAGTAAACATGTAAATAGAGACGGTTATCTGTTCCTCCCCATTCTCGGCACCAGTGGGCGGCTCTTTGGTATAAATGCCCTTTGACATCATTCTATGAGAGGTGATCAGTGTCACCAATAGAGAGCCTAGCTGGTGTATTATTAGTTTAATTCTAGATAGGGGTCCTATGAAACTCGCTGGCCTCAGCCAAAGGGGCAAGTTATTTCACAGGACAGAAAATGAGGGAGGAGGCTGGGAAGGAGCATTTTAAAGATCCAGGGAAAGTGAGTTTTGTTTGCTTTGGCTTCTAGGAAGAAAACCAATCTCCACGTCAAAGCAGGAGTGGTTTGGAAGCCCAGACTTGGAGAAAAATGGCAGAATCATTTGAGGGGAGGGAGGAAGGAGGTAAGAGCAGAGGTTTTTCGGTTCTATTAGAGGTAGATGTGCAAGACTGAAAGGAGACCTGATGGAGAAGGAAGGGCACATTATGCACCACCATCTAGATTCTGGATGTGTTTGTGATGGCCTAAGGGGTCAGACCTGGTTTGTTTGGTCTGTTTGTGCCTGCACTTCCTCCCTGACAGTCTGGCGCAGTATGGCCACATTGTGTACATGCTATCTTGCACAAAGAAACAAATACAATTGCCATACGAACCATGTTCCCTGCCCTACTACCTGACAGGGTTGTTGATGAATCAAAACGAGATAATACGCATGCTGGTGTTCTGTGAGGTGCAAATGGATGGAACAGTTAGTAATGCATTCCTGGCGGGGTCTATGCAGCGCTTCAGCCTGGCAGCTTAACCCAGCAGAGCCAGGTCCCTTGTTAGCATTTGCTGGTGCTAACAGGGCTGCACTCATTCTTGGCTGTTGACCTGGGGGTCAGTTCTTTGTCACTCTGAGTACTGCCACTGTGGGAAGACAGAAACTCACTTCTCAGAGAAGCTTTGCAAAATTCTTCCAAACATCCCCTGCCTGCCAGGGGATTGAGCCACTACCAGGGGTCAGGAGTGGGTGTGGGGCTCTGTGGTGCTCATCTGTGCTGCAGGCAGAGGGATGAACACTTGTCTCATTAAGGAGACTGCAGGTCGGAGATGAATCACCGAGGTCAGGCTTTGTCTAAATACGCTCTTGGAAACAGATCTTTATTTCAACTCCGGTGTCTGGTCTGAAGATTTGACATAAGAGTCCAATGCATCTGAATTTAGTACATTTCGAGGTTTTTTTCCAGTAGCAACCACGTGAAGGAACGGGTTGACCTTTAATTTATAATCCTCGTGTCACAGAGTTTACCAGAGCTTAACCTATGTCGGTCGCGGTTCAAAACCATCTGCTCTGCTTTGGAAAAGGCCGGTCAGGCTTTCAGCGTCAGTTTGGAAAAAAAAAAAAAAAAAAAAAAGGAAACGTGGGATAACAGGTCTCCACTGCAAGAGGCAGAGACAGACTAGACAGAAAATGAAGACTGTTCAGAAAGAAGAGGGAAAACTGAGATGCGATCAAAGTCTGAAGAATGAGCAAGGTGCTGATCTGGGGGGAGCACAAGTGTTTGTGCCTCTTGGTTACTTGAGGGCAGCCAACCTGAGCCCATGTGAAACCAAGGGCCAGAAACAGCAGCGGAGAGGCAGAGGAGAGATGCTGAGAGGTCTAATCAAACAGAGACTCACTTTGTATTCAGCATTTATCAAGATGCATTTGTCTCTGCAAGGTACCGCGGATGCATGATGCACACAGCGAAGACGCTAACGCTGCTGCAAAGCCTTGCTCTGCTCCCTGACAGAGCTGGGCCCATTACCCAGCAGTTCCCAACCAAGAGACAACTCCGAGATGTTTTTTATGAGAAGGAACCATAGGGTGAGCCAGCAAGCGAGGAACACACTGGGTGTCTCTCCCAAAACAGTGCATCCCGGACACAAAGGATCAGATTCCTCTTTATTTTGGGAAATCTTGCAGAAACATCGTCATCACGCGCATAGGTGGGAAACTTTCTGCACATGCGCAGTTAGCAGCCAGGTATATGAACACATCACCTGTTCAAAAAATGGTGGAAATCTCCGCCCTTGGAAGGAAATTTTAGTATCATAATGAAAGCATAGTGAGAAAAGTTCACGACGAGGTCAGTAGAGGTTCCTCTAGGACTCTTCAGGCAGCCCAGAGTGGCTTGAGCCATGTTTGCCCCCTGGTTCTGCAAACCATCCCAGCGCCTCTCTGAAAAGACAGGTCTGGCAATTTCAGTGTTAGAATGGCAAAGGCATGTAAGAAAGTTTCATTAGGTCTCAGTTCTTGTGTTAAAGTCTTAGCCAATTACAGGATGTGGTTAGCATACCTTATATAACAATTAGGGTGATCTAAGTAGGTTTACAGGTTACTCTAATCAAAGTTATAAATTCTAAATAAAAGTAAGTCTGTGCTAGGTTATCTGCAAGGCTATATATGTGTTGGGTTACATTTCTCCTGGAGGTCGGGAGCATTGCCTGGGGTGCCCCTCAGCTGCCAGCCCTCTTTGAGGATGAAGTCAGCTGATAAAAACCTGCCTTGCCTTGGGCACCCGTGTCCAGTGCCTAATAGAGGGACTGGTGCCCTCCTCCGGCTTTGGGCAAACCTGATAGACATCCTGGCTCCAGAGTGCAGTTGCCTGAGGCTTTTGCTGAGCCTGTATCCCAGCTTCACGTTTCCCTGTCTCCAAATCCAGCTTCCTTACCACCTTTCAGCAGATGTGGTTTTCTACAGCATTCCTGATCAACGTCCTGCTCACAAATCTCCTTCTCAGACTCTGCTACTTGGGACCTCACCTGTCACAAAGTGTTATTTGGGACCTAGCTGCTAAATCCATTCAAAAGTGATGATAACCAAGACTCCAAGCTATTGGTGGATGCATCTCATTTGTATTCTTAATGACGAAATAATAAGTGGTGTGGTAGGCATAGTAATGGTTCTGTGAATATGTTACCTTACATGGCAAAGGAGAATTAATGTTAGAGATGAAATTAAGGTTGTTAACCAGTTGAACATAAAATAAAGAGATTATCCTAGGTTATCTGGCCCAATGTAATCACAAAGGTTTTTAAAGTTGGAAGAGAGATCGAAAAAGGAGAGTCAGAAAAAGAGATGTGATGATAGAAGCAGGGTCAGGGAGATGCTGCGTCATTGGCTTTGGCTAGGAGGGGCCACTAGCCAAAGAATGTGGGCAGCCTGGAGAAGGTGGAAAAATAAAAAAAGCAAGGACACAATTGACCCTTAGAGTCTCCAGAAGAAATGCAGCTCTGCCAGCCCCATGTTGGATTTCTATAAAAAAGTAAGAGAATAATACACTTATGTTGTTTTAAGCCACTAAGTGTGTAGTAATTTGTTCCAACAGCAATAGAAAATTCCTACAAGCAGGCTGACACTTTTTGGAGAGCAAAAGGGCAACACGCAATAAAAGCCAAATAAAGAGTCTAACTTGTTACTACTCCCCAGATAGTCCAGTGCCTAATAGAGGGACTGGTGCCAAAGTAAGGCCCACCTCTGAAATTTATCCTAAGGAAATAACCGAAGAAGGAAACTACATAGTTGGTATGAATTATAGCATTACTTTGATGCTGCCTCCGGATAGAATATTAACTTGAATTTTGTTAATTATGAAAGCCAAGTCTGACTTTGTCAAGCATTGCAGAGCCATCAGGGTGGAAGGAATTGTGGGCAGGGAACATTCTCTAGGACTTCTCAAATTATACCGTGAGTATACCCACACAGGTCTGTGTATTTAAAAAGAGGAGGTTCTGGGGAATATTAAAGTGATTGAAAAAGACACACTTTATTTTTTTTCCTCGTGGGACTTTAAGGATTCCCTGGCTCCTCTGAGGAATTTTCATCAAATTTTCTATTTTGTGGTTTACTTCACTAGACCTGACTGCTCCTGAAACAGGTCCTTATTTTTGAAAATGCAGAATATCTTTTGGCCTTATATTGACAGGAATAAGAACTGACATGATGCATAATTAATTGTTTTGCACATCAATATCAATCTGCAATATTGATTGCTTAAATATTTCAGAACCAATGTTTTTATTTATCTATAGGTATGTGTGTGTATGTATATATAATATAAATGTATTAAAAAATAATCCACTAAATCTTTTTCCTGAGTCTGGTGTCCAACTTTTGAGAAGGCCAACTAAACTTCCACAAAGACAGGAAAGAAATAAGGGTAAATCAAATGAAGAAGCTCTTGATATAGGAGGGGAGACGTGTCTTCATGGTGGCTGACAATGTTAGAATCTATGTGTCTGATGGGATAGCAAGTATTTCCTCTCAATTTTACCCAGAATGCCTGACTGGTGGTGGCACAGTAGATAGAGCATTGACCTGGGACACTGAGGTTCCAGGTTTGAAACCCTGAGGTTGCTGGCTTGAGCACTGGCTCATCTGGCTTGAGTGCAGGCTTACGAGCTTGAGCATGGGGTCTCTAGCTTGAGCGTGGGGTCTCTAGCTTGAGCATGGGATCATCAACATAATCTCATGGTTACTGGCTTGAGCTCAGAGGTTGTTGGCTTGAGCAAGAGGTCACTGGCTCAGCTGGAGCTGGAGCCGGAGCCCCCTGGTCAAGGCATGTATGAGAAGCAATCAATGAACTACTAAAGTGCTACAACTGTGAGTTGATGCTTCTCCCTCTCCCTTCCTGCCTGTCTGTCTGTCTCTCTCTTTGTCAAAATTTATCTAGAAAATTTCTTCTTTGCCTCCCCCCACTCCCAGCATCTTACTTGATGAACAATAAAATCTGAGAACCATTGCTTTCCTGTTAAAATGATGGTCTTCCAAGTTTGATCCAGAAGAGCTCTGGACTCAGTAGGGTTGAGGTTAGGTGTCAGAATCTGACTTTTTATCAGGCCCTCCAGGAAATTCTCATTTAGGTAGTGTGTGGCCGCCACTTTATTAAATGCTGCCCTGCTTGAGTTCCAAAACAATTTTACAGGCAGATTTCCTTTGTGAAAGCAGCTGATGCCTTGACCTCCACCATAAGTAGGCAGTTGGAGACATTCCCCTCTAGGGCTTTGCATGAGTTAATCCATTTCATAAATAAAGTCTTGGTTGCAAGTCAAATATTTATTTCCTATGTGGAGTAGTAGGAAACCCCTTTTCTATCAAGTCTCATCATGACACGCATTGGAATGGTGCCGATGAAAAGTGATTGCACTCGGTGAGATTTTTATTATGTGATTTCGATTAACAAAGAGAAGAGAAAAATCCAATTAAATTCCAGGAAGGAATGACAGAGAGGGATCATAATGGAGCCATATTGTTCCAAGCAGGTTTTCCTTCCAGAGCAGAGGCTCTGGGCAGAGTTAACTCATCAGCAGACAGCCGGGGATGTGGGGAAAGCGGCCAGGAGACCCGTGAGTGAGGATTGTGGCTACTCACAGAAGGGAGTGACTGAGTTCTGAAAGACACCGGCAAAGGGTCACTATGTTTCAAAAAATGCATGAGATTCAGAAACTTAATCGTAAAAGATGATTTCAATATAACACAGACTGTAAAGATTCTGACTTTTCAGCTTGGAAAGACAAGAACTAATATGGAGTGCACTGAACTCCTAAACTCATTGTAATAGGAAAATAAGCAGTTTCTGTGGTTGCTGAGCAGTGACAGAGAGAGCTGTGAGTGGGTGTGGGATTTCTGACTCGTTAAGGAAAGAAATTGTTAATGAGAGTAATAATGGAGACGTTGAAGAGTAAAGAATATTGACAACAGTTAACACCTGTAATAGGTGCACATGGCAATGGATGGGGCTTGAATTGGGGGCTCTGGACAAAAGGACTCTGTGATTATGCCATGAGAGTGAAGAGACTGCGGGGACAAGAGATTATAGGTGGCAGGGCATTACTGAAGAACTCATCCTGGCGTAGGGGATCAGGAACATCAGCTCTGGTGGAGTCTGAGAAGGAACCTGTGGTAGCAAGTGAGGATGGATCTTGGTGCTTCCATTGAGAAGAGCGGGAGACAGGAAGGTACAAAGCCTGTGGTAGGGGTGCCTTTGGGACTTTGGAGAGGAGAGGACTTGAAGATATCTTCTTCCTAGAAACTGGAACTGCTGTATACATCGATGATGCTGCAGTCCTCCAGGATGAGGAGAACCCGAGGCTTGGTGAAAGATGCCCTCTCCTGTCCAGCTCCAGGGTCAACCTGAGTAACAGCTTGCATCTCTCTAGTGCAGGGGTCCCCAAACTACGGCCCCGCGGGCCGCATGTGGCCCCCTGAGGCCATTTATCCGCCCCCGTCGCACTTCCGGAAGGGGCACCTCTTTCATTGGTGGTCAGTGAGAGTGCTCCTCTCAGGATACATCTGCACCCATAGTTCCCATTGAAATACTGGTCAGTTTGTTGATTTAAATTTACTTGTTCTTTATTTTAAATATTGTATTTGTTCCCGTTTTGTTTCTTTACTTTAAAATAAGATATGTGCAGTGTGCATAGGGATTTGTTCCTAGGTTTTTTTGTTTTTTTTTTATAGTCCGGCCTCCAATAGTCTGAGGGACAGTGAACTGGCTGCCTGTATAAAAAGTTTGGGGACCCCTGCTCTCGTGCCTTGAAGTGCTTCTCCCTGATCTTGGTTGTTTTGCACTTACAATAAAAACACATTTCTAATCAAAGAAGTAGGTGCACACTGCAAAACAATTCAAGTTATACTCAGGGCTGATAATGAAAAATGACTATCCTCTCTACGACCTATCCCACTTTTGAGCTGCCGTCCATTCTTTTGGCTGTTTCTCCTGGGTCTGGAGTATCACTTGATGTTCTAAGATGCCAGGCAAATGACATATTGTATGAAGACACGGGCCCGACTCAGGATCCCTCAGACACGGGATGCTCTCTGTGATAAGGGCAGAAAGAATGGGTCTTAGCAAGGCAAGGATTCTGCACTTAAT
This sequence comes from Rhynchonycteris naso, assembly GCA_037038555.1. Classification (NCBI taxonomy): domain Eukaryota; kingdom Metazoa; phylum Chordata; class Mammalia; order Chiroptera; family Emballonuridae; genus Rhynchonycteris; species Rhynchonycteris naso. The sequence goes on from CM073000.1 coordinate 192,845,469, forward strand.
ACGAATTTCTGATTTCTAGGATTAACAAATTTTTTCTTGACTTTGATGGTAATGACACACCTCGTAATAAGAGTAATACTAATAATAGAACAACTAGCATTGAGTGAGCACTTAGTAAGAATCAGAAAAACTTGGCTAAGTAATTTATAGAGATAAACCCTTTTTTTTTTGAGCCTATGAGACCTGCTAAAGACCACATTTTTTATAGGAGAGAATTCAAGCACAGAAGAATTATATGTGTTCCTCTGATCACTCTGGTAGATTACAGAGTCAGGATTTAAGCCCCAGAACTCTGACTTCTGCACCTATGGTTTCATCCTTCTTTAACTACTCCTCTATGAGAAATTGAGACACTAAGAGTCTGAGAATTCAGGTGATAAACCCAAGCTTATATCATTGGGGGTGGAGTGGGGGCAGGGATGGTGATGGAGCTCATTCTAGAACCAAAATCTTCAGACTCCAAATCTTGGGTCCTGTTCAACATATTACCTCCTCCTCATAACCTAATCTCCAAACCACTTCCTTTGATCCAGAAGAACTTTCTAAAAACCCAAGAAAATTAAAGAATGAAGCCTGAGCCACAGGCTCCTCCCTGGTGTACTTAAGTAAGCTGCAGAAAAGGCCAGGCCATTTATTTTCAGGAACAGCCTAATGATCACCCAGCAAGTCTAGTTACAGATGTGGTTCATCAGGCCACCTGTATATACTAGTGCAAAAAGCTCACAGTCCGTCTCGGGCTGATGGATTGCCTGAGTTATTAATACAGAAAAGGAGAGAGATTTACTTTCGGTAGTGGAATTAAGGTGCTTCAGTGCACCCTGGACCAGTTGTTTTAAAATAACAGGGGACTGAGTTTCTCTTGGAAAAGGACTTCATTTTTATTGAAAACCTACCACCTTCAAATGGCCAGAAAGTTGAAGAACTATAAAACTGTCAAACAGCCCCATTATTAAAAGCTTTATTTGACAAATCTTCCACTGCTGGGGTAACTCGTGCATTTTCCCTCCTCTCTCACAAGAAATAAAACCACTCACTTATGCAAACTGCTGACAAGGAATGGAAACAAATGGACTTCTAAACACGAACAGAGACACCCTAGCCCCATCCCACAGCCTAATGGACGGTACAGCCATTCATAAATCTAGGGCCACTCGGACAGACTGGTGGTTTCACAACTTCTCATCTTATTGTAGTCAGATCTGAGGAAAATATCCTTGTTTCTGGAAGGTTCTGTGTCGGTGGGAGAGAATAAAGGGCAGGAAGAAGCATTTTACTAATACAATTTCCTGTCGCTTTATCACAAGTTACCACAGTACAGAGACTTACCACACTCACATTTATTATCTCATGGATTGTGCAGATCAGAGATGCAGAAACAACATGGATGGGTCCTTTGCTTAATATCTAAGAGGCCACAATCTAGAGGCTCAGCTGGAGAAGAATTCATTTCCCTGTTTGTGTGGCTGTTGGCAGCACTCAGTTCAAGTCCTTGGTATATTAGCTGAGGTTTTTTTTTTTTTCTGGCTGTTGTCCAGAGGCTGCCCTCAGCCCCTTACCATGTAGCTTTTTGCCCATGAACTTCTCCAACACAGTTACTCAATCAAGCCAGAAAGAAGAATCTCTAGGGAGTGAGTTAGCAAGATGGAGTCTTACATAATATAATGTAGTTGTGAAAAGGAGAGTCCATCACCTTTGTCATATTTAGTTGGTTAGAAGGAAGTCACCTTGATTCTTGGTGGCTCTACCCTGCCAAGGTCTGGGAAGAATCCAGGACAGACTGAGTTATGTGGTTCTGGAGTGGGGGTCATACCTCCCACTTCCCCAAGTCTGACTAGCACTTCCACCTCTCCTGACCCTAAGTGGCCCTGCCCTGCTGAGATTGGACTCCTGGCAGAATTTGAGACAGACTGAGTTATGTGACTCTAGGACAGGGAAAATTTTTCCTTTGCATGCCCAAGTGGTTTGAACTTTCCCTTCACACAGCCAAATCTTGTACTGCTTGGGCCTGATAAATTCCGCTGGCCTTATTTGATGACTCTCTCAGACCCTGCCCCATGACAAAGGTGTCTGAGCACCCAGCAGATGGCAGCTAGACTTGGTATACCCTGGGGCATTTGCTGAGTTGCATCAGACCCAACACTGGTACCAAATTTGAACCTGTATAGAGGCAGTGAACACCTCTCACCTTACTTGGTGACTCACTGAGAACCTATAGCATGTAACTCGAGTACCACTGGAGGCTCTTTCAGTGACTGAGACTAAGAGGCAGCTGGTAGGTAGAAATGAACCTTGGGGTTCCTAGGGACTTTTGCTGGCCTGCCCCCAGGTTTGTAGATGGTAAAAACCAGCATTTATGCATAACTTGGTCCTTCCCATGCACACCTAAGCCCAGAAGAGGCAACCAAAAATTGTGGATTGCTTATAGCTCCAAATAGGTTGCCCAGAGCCAGTCACAAGCAGCATCTGACATTATTCTGTATTAGAGTTCCTCCCAAGAGGCTCCAGAATCAACATACCCAGTGGCCAGCTTCAGATAAAATCAGAACATGATCCAATTAGATTCACAAGTGGCATAGCCAAAGGGAGATTCCAGTAGGCACCGGACCCTGCTGAAGCAAATCCTGCTTTGCATGGACAGCATCTTTACAGAAGCTCATACACTGGTCAGGGTTGATCCTCATGGTCAGCCAGCCTAAGGGTCAATCCCACACATAAATGGGCCAAGACTCAATTGTAACAGGAAGGCTCACATAACCCACACAAGAGATACTTCTGGAGTGCCCAGCACGGGTGATCAAGGAGACTGTATCAAGGGATCCCACAGGACACTACTACATAAAACCACCCTACCAAGACTGGGAGACATAGGAAATCTCTTAATGTATAGAAACAAACACAATAATGCAGCGGAAATGGGGAGACAAAGAAACATGCTCCATATGAAAGAATAGGTGAAATCTCCAGAGAAAAAGCTAAATAAAATGGAGGCAAGCAATTTACCAGCTATAAAATTCAAAGCAGTGATTATAAGGATGCTCAAGAAACTTAGGAGAAGATGGATGAAATCAATGAAAACTTAAACAAAGAGATAGCAAGCATAAAAAAGGACATAGAAACCATAAAAGGAACCAGTCAGAAATGAAGAATACACCAGAAGGAATAAACAGTAGCTTGAAATGAAGCAGAGGATCAAATCAGTGATTTGGAAGACAAGGTAGAAAAAAACACTCAATCAGAGCATAAAAACATCTGCATTCTAGGGGTACATCAGAATGAGAAGAGAGAGAGCAAGGGAGCAAGAATCTATATGAGGAAATAATGGCTTAACTTCACTAATCTAGTAAAGGGAAAAGACACAAATCCAGAAGCACAGAAAGTCCTAAACATGTTGAACCCAAAGAGGTCTACTCCAAGACATATCATTATTAAAATGGCAAAGGTTACAAACAAAGAGAGAATCTTAAGAGCAGCAAGAGGAAGACAGTTAGTTACCTACAAGGAAGCTCCTATAAGACAGTCAGCTGATTTCTCAACAGAAATATTTCAGGCCAGAAGGATTTGCAAGAAATATTTAAAGTAATGAAAAGCAAGGACCTACAACCAAGACCACTTTACCCAGCAAGGCTATAATTTAAAATGGAAGGAGAAATAAAGAGCTTCCCAGGTAAGAAAAAGCTAGAAGAGTTTGTTACCACCAAACCAGTATTTGAAAAATTGTTAAAGGACCTTCTTGAAGAGGAAGAAGTAAAAGAATAAGAAGGAGAAGGAATAATAATAATGATAATAATAAGGAGTAGGAGGAGGAGGAGGAAAAAGAAGAAGATAGATACAAGAATAAAATGGAAATAAATATGTACCTATCAATAATCACTTTAAGTGTAAATAGCTTAAATGTTCCTGTAAGGTATTTTTCCCCGCTGAGAAAGAAGGAAGGGGGGCCGAGAGCCACAAAATGTGGAATAGCAAAGGCTTTATTAAGTACTGTGCGTCCCACCCGACAATGTTCCCTAGGAACATTGCAAGAAATATTTCTGGCTGACATCACTGGCTGACAGATGGTCACTCTTTTCCCAAAGACCTCTGGGGACTTTCTTTTTGGTGCGCTTGGTTGTGAGGGCGGTTCTAGCCCAAAATCTGGGGTCTGAGTTCCTCACGTGACCGTCTCCCATTGCTGACCACCCTACATTCCAGCCTTTTTGTTAAATAGAATAGGGGTGCAGTTTATTCATCTGGCTACTTCCTGCTGATTAAGGGTGTTGTGGGAAGGGGAGATTGGCAGTTGGTGGTTTGGAGGGGTATCAGGAGGAACATCTGTTTGGCCGTGAGTTGAGAAACTTTGTGGATGCGCTTCTCTAAGAATTTAAAAAAGAGAAGCAAATATGAGTTATATGCTGATAATTAGAAGATTTAGGATAGGAGCAGCCCAGGTAAGAATGGGTGGCTGCCATCAGGAGTTAGGCAGGTTGTAAGAGGAGAGATTCTTGCTTAATTTTTTCGCAGATGGTTGAGGAGATTGAAGCTTCTTTCATCAGGCCAGTCCTACTGAACAGTATTTCTCCCTGCTTCAGCTCACTCTGGTGGCAGGTTCCTGGTGGGAGGGACAGGAGCAACAGGAGGGACTGCAGGGCCCAACCTCTTGGTGGGCCGCAGACGAGTAGGGCCCAGTGGTTCTGACTGCCAGTGATCCTGCATGGGAGCAAGCTTGAGGTGAGATACATGATTAGAAATGAGGGTAGCATTGATTATGGGGGAGCCCTTGGCAGTGAGGAATTGGAAGAGTAAGTGGGAAGATGCTGTCAGCTGGATAGTGGCTCTGAGACTGTGAAGAATGTCTCAACCCAGAAGGGGTACAGGGCACAATGGCATAACAAAGAAGGAGTGCAAAAAAGGGGATTCCATCCAAACTGCATGTCAGGGGTAGAGTGTGAAGGAGAAAAGAAGGGGTTTCGTCCATTCCTATAACTGAGAACTGTGAGGGAATTAGAGGTTTCGAGTGTGGTGGCAAAACAGAGAAGACAGCTCCTGTGTCCACAAGAAATGAGATGGACTTAGCAGTTTCTGCAGCATCACCCTGGGTTCTCTGAGTCCAGGTCGTGTCCTAGGAGTTCGAGCAATGTGCCCACATGGCTGCCTTGTCCTCCAGGTAGAGGTGTTGAGGATGAGCCTGCTGCCCAAAGGGGCAATCACTCTGCCAGTGACCAGGATGATTGCAGTTAGGGCAGGGCTCAGTGGGCAGCAATGGGCAGGGGCCCTGTTGGGCTCAGTTGTCCTGCTTGCCATACTTAAAGCAAGCTGCTGGTGGGATTCTTCTTTGTGGTCCAGACTTGGGCCGGGAACTTCCTGTGCCTCGCCCCCGTTCTGCTGGCCTCAGGGTTGCCACAAGAGCCTGGGTTTGGAGCATTACCTTCTGCTGCATGTGGGCCTAGCGAACAGCCTTGGCCATTTCCCATTAGCCACGACCATTGAAAACTTTAAATGCTATGTTCATAGGTCCCGGATAGGGGTCTGGGCATTGAGAATTAAAGGAGGAGGACTCCTAGGGAGCCAGGCCCTCAGATCTAGCTGGAAATGCTGGATCCAGAGGCAGGACAGGGTCAGAACTTCCTGCAAGCAAATTGGGGTTGGGCATCTTGCAAACTGGTGTAAGAGCCAATAATAGGTGGAGAATGGCCTGACGGAGGAGGGACTTAAGAACACAATGGAGAAGGGAGGGGCCCCTCGCCAGCAGGGGAAGAGAAAGAGGGAATGGTATTTGCAAATGCATGAGAAACAGGATTCTGTGAAGGGAGGGAAGGGGGCTCTCTGGAGGGAAAAGACTGGAGCGGAAGAGGTCCGCAGAGGGACCAGAGAGTGGGCACCCTTGGGGGTCAGGCAGGAGAGAGAGAAAGTTGGAAGTCTGCGAAGAAGAAAAGATTAGAAGTGGAGGGTTTTCTCTGAACAGAAACAGCCTGTGTGGTGCAACAGGTGGCACAGAGGTTAAGGACAGGCATGCGAATAATTAGAGGCCCTGAAAATAAAGGGATCTCCAATCAGCTCTCAGCTTTTTCGGCGATAGTTAAATTGGTGAGGGTGTTAAAACAGAAAGTCCCTTCAGGAGGCTACCTGGTCCGATTATCCAGTGGGTTCTGTGGCCTGGCCACAGTGGAGAAGAAGAACAGTTTCCTCTTTTTAGGGAGGGAGAGATTTCGGATAAGGCAACTCCCGGAGTGTTTTTAGGATTCCTGTGCCCCCACAGCTGTCCTCAGTTCTCGGAGTGGTCAGAGATGAGAATTGGCATCCCCAAACTCAAGCTCTGGCCATGTATGGATAGGGAAAGTGGATGTGCTTGGAACGTCTCCACGGGCACACACATACTTGGACGGAAAAGACTTCCCTGACGTAGCTACAGTTTCAGACAGGGAATCTGAGCGGAAATAATTTAGGGAAGTTTGGAAACAGGGGACTTATTGCACTGTGTGCTGAAGTGGGTAGATGGTCGGAGATCCTGAGATCCTGCTTCTTTCTCGTAGGGGATGGGGAGAGGAGCGACCCCAGTGGGCTTCTGACTCCTCCCGGGTTTTGGCACCAAATGTAAGGTATTTTTTCCTGCCGAGAAAGAAGGAAGGGAGGGCCGAGGGCCAGAAAGTGTGAAATAGCAAAGGCTTTATTAAGTACCATGTGTCCCACCTGACGATGTCCTCTAGCCCCGGGGTTAGAAGCTAGGGGAGTCGCTCGAATTAAACGAAGTGAGAGGTATTTAAAGGGGTCCTCTAGGGTAGGTGAGCAATTATGATGTGGTGAAATCTCACTGGCTGATGGACGGTTGCTCTTTTCCCAAGGACCTCTGGGAACTTTCTTTTTGGTGCGCTTGGTTGTGTGGGCAGTTCTAAGCCAAAAGTCTGGGGTCTGAGTTCCTCATGTGACCATTCCCCATTGCTGACCACCCTACAGTTCCAATCAAAAGACATAGGGTAGCTAAATGACTAAGAAACTAAGACCCATGTATATGCTGTCTTTAAGAGACCCATCTTAGAATGAAAGATGCACACAGACTAAAAGTGAAGGGATGGAAAAGATATTCCACGCAAATGGAAATGAACAGAAAGCTGCAGTGGCAATACTTATATCTGATAAAATAGCCTTTAAAACAAGGACTATAGTAAGAGACAAAGAAGGATCCTACTTACTGGTAAAAGGGAGCAATCCAGCAAGCGGATATAACCCTTTTGAACATTCACACACCCAAGGTAGGAGAGATTAAATACATAAAACAAATTTTGATGGACATAGAGAGAGATTGACAGTAATACAATCATAATATGGAATTTTAACACTTGATTGCCATCAATGGATAGATCTTCCAGACAGAAGTTCAACAAGAAAACAGTAGCCATAAATGACACACTAGATTAGATGGATTTAACTTTTACCTTCAGCATGTTTCACTCCAAAGCAGCAGAATCATACATGTTTTTCAAGTGCACATATAAAATTTTCAAGGATAGACCACATGTCAGGACACAAAACAAGTCTCAGTAAATTTAAGAAGATTGAAATCATATCAAGTGTTACCTCAATAAATTCAGTAAAATACTAAGGAAAGAAAGTATCAAGTTCACAGTCTTGGCCATGCTCAAGGAGAGGGGACTATGCAATGGTGTAAATATCAGAAAGTGGGGTAATAAGGTAGGGGTACTCTGAGAGTCTGTCTACTACATAGCCCAGCCCACCCTCATGGGCTAGCAAGTTGAGTTTGCTTAACCTGAGCTGCTGGAAGAGGAAGAAGGCCTATTTATGGGGTACTTTGAACAAATATGAAAACAACAGTCATGTGTTAAGCTATCACCAAAAGAAGAAATGAAGCCCTTTCCTTGGCCAGGTCTAATTCTGCTTCTACACGGCAATGTATGCAGTGTAAGTTTTATGTCTTCAAGCCAATCTGATAATATTCACTGAGTTTAGAGGTGCTAATATTTACCTTTGAAAGAGTGATTGCCATTATGACTTCTACATAGTTTATGTGGTTCAGAAAATTGTGTCACCAATCGTGTTTTTTTGTGTACTCAGTCTTCCTATTAAACATCGACTTTCTTATCGACAATCATTTTCTGCCTGTTCACTCGCCTATGCTTGCTCAGAAGCCCCGATGAACATGTAGAACATTACAACTCCTAAATGAGTGTTCAGTGAATTAGCATGGTTGGATTTTTTTTTGGAGGGGGAGGAAGGAAGTGAGTGAGCAGATGAATAAGGGAGACAAGGAGCGAAGGTAAAGATAAGGATGTAGGGAGGTGAACAACCAGCATTATCATCATACACAGATGATATAATTCAGGGTTTCTCAACCTTGGCACTATTGACATGTTGAGCCAGATAATCCTTTGTAGGAGAGAGAGGGGCTATGTTTAGGAGCATATTACCTGGTAGATGCCAGTAACACCTACTCCAACCCTCTCCAGACATTGTCAAATGTTCCCTGGTGAGGAGAACAAAATCCCCTTCAGTGGAGAAGCACTGATATAATTCTAGTACAAAATAAATGCCAATGATTTTCTATGTGGCTTGAGCTGTTTCACCTGGACCAATATATATACATAATTGTTCAGGTTTCACAAATGCTAGAACAATCTCTTGGGCTTTGTAGTTTTGAAAGTGGGAATCTAGTGCTTGAATCCTGGCTTTGCCATTTGCAAGCTGTGGCACTGGGGGCAAATTTAAAAAATGGCCTCTGTTCTGATCTTCTTATCTGCACAATGGAGCTAAGAACTCCTCTAGCTGCTGTGAGTACACATAATGAATGGAAAATGCTTAGTCAGGGGTCCTGTGCAAACCATGTATGACCGTCATCACTTAACGTGATTTCCTCAAGGTTCATCCATGTTATAGTGGTGTGTCAAAATTGTCTTTCTATTTAACTTGAAAAATGTTTCTCTGGGTGTGCACGTGTGTATGTGTATTACACTTTGTTTATCCATTCATCTGTTGGTGGACACTTGAGTTGCTTTCACTTTTGGTTATTGTAAACAATCTTGCAATGATCATGAATGTACAAATACATGTTTGTGTCCCTCCTTTTACTGCTTTAAGGTATATACCCAGGGTGTAATTGTTAGATTATATTGTAACTCTGTTTATTGTTTTTTCTGAGGAAGGCTATGATCTTTTCTATAGCAGCTGTGCCATTTTAAATTCCCATCAGCAATGCATGAGGGTTCAAATTTCCCCACATCCTTGTGGTTTGAATTTGTATTTCCCTAATGGCTAGTTTTGTTGAGTGTCTTTTCACAGATGTGTCTATATTTTAATAAATAACTTTGGGAGACTTCCTAGTGAAATTTCAGGTAGCTGTAAGGAAGAGACAATTTAGACAGTGCAACCTTCCCAGTTCCAAACATCCCAATGTCCAGAAGGGCACAGGATGCCTGTTTCCTGACTGCATGAGGTCATTTCTGATGCCGGAGGCTCTGAACACTTCCCAGTTTAAGTTCTGCTCATTCATCTTGGTTACCAAGTGATATCCCGCCTACAGAGTCTGCTGAGAAAAGTGCGGCCAGCTGCCATCTCTTTAATATTTAGAAATCTGCCTTAATAAATCCTAGCTCTTCCTGCATGTTGCTTTCTGCATTCGTGGTCTCTAGTTTTCTGGGAATTCAGTGGGATGGTTTCTTATCTGTTAGCTTGTCAGAAACAGGCGCGAGGACAATCAAATGTTCATCTATTCACATCTGGTGTTCTGCGGGGAGCAGTGTTTAGACCCCTACCGGGTTTAACTGTATAAATGGGTTCTATCTATCATCTAAATCAGAACTGCTTACGTGCAGAGTAAACTGCATCCAATAGAGAGCTACTTAAGACAGGCATAGGGAGGGGGCAGAGTCTCTGCCCTCTTTGAGAATTGGGAACTCATAGAATTGTCACCATTCTCCTTTCTTACATTTTCAGTCCTGATTCCTAGTTGAAGTTTAGATTTTAATCATTGCCCTGCGTGATGCACATTTGTGTGTATGTGTGTGTGTGTGTGTGTGTGTGTGCACGTGTGCATACATGCACATGTGTGCACTTAGGGTCTCTGTGTGTCTGCACCTTGTATTTCTTACTGTGCCTGTCTGTATTTGCATGTATTTGTGTCATGCATCATCTCCTGCGCGTGTTTATGTGTTTCCTGGCAGATGTGCTTGTGCACGGTTTTACGGTGTCTGGATGTCACGCTGTGCTTATTTGTGATGTCTGTCTGCTTGTCTTTGCATCTCTCTGTGCAGGCATTGGTCTGCATGTCTGTGTGTGCCTGTGATTGGCTGTACCTGTGGGTCTCCCTCTGTGTATGGGCTCCGTGTGTATGTCCATGTTATGTGAGTCCTTTCCTTTTCTACATGACCTGACCTCTTCTGTGGACGGAAGCAGACAATCTATTTTCAAGCTAGAAGACAATTATTGGCTTGGACTATGACAGCAACAGGCTGCTGTCCCTGTGATGCATCTGAGGCTTGATTTGCAGGGCCACCTGCGACATCTCCCACCACTGGCTCTGTGTGACCTTGTGCTGAAAACGTGCTAATGGGGCAGCATACCCGTGTGGAAATCAATGCCTCCTTCCTCTCTCCTGCTAACAAGGTCTGCACACAGGTACCTCCACAACCACACTTGCCGGGACCCGCAAGGAAGTCTCCATTAAATTGTTCAGTTTGAACAGTTTAAGTTCTGCGAGCTCTAGGTGGCTCCTGGCCTGGAAATTTCCTTGTTTCCAGGATAAACAACTGTGTTTGGTCAGTTGGCCAAGTTTCTGTCCCCTTGTTAGCCAGCTTGCCCTCTGCTGTATCCTGGTCTTCCCTCTGAGCTCCTGAGGAGGGCTCATCATTGCACTGTGTCTTGTCAGCAAGGACGGTGACAGCACTCGTCATTATCACCACCACCACCACCGCCATGTTAGCATTGTCATCGGCTCCCTCAGTTGACATGCCACTTCAGAGGGTACAAAGGCCTCGGTAAAGAACCCATGACACAAGTGAAGTAATTTCCATTTTCCCAGAAGCATCTGGTATTGACCAGAAAACACAAAGCGTCAGATACAATGCTAAACCCTTTACACGAGTTAAACTACTTTATACGCAACACAACCCTAGGGAGTAGATATGGTCATTATTTCCACTTCACAGACAGGAGAAAAATGGATACCAAGAGAGGTCAAGTGATTTGAGGCCACACAGCCTGTAAGAGGTAGAGCTAGGAAAAGAGCACAGACGTTTTGGACGCAGAGTCCAAGTTCGTAATGCCATTCAGTGGAGACTCTGCCATCTGACCAAGCTCCTGGGTTGCAGCTGGTCTTTGACTTTCCTGGGATCAAAGACACCGAGGATTGCCTTATAGCTTTGGATAGTGCCTGTGCTGCTGGTCTGGTAAAATTTGCTCTTCTAAGATGCCTCCCTGCTCTTCCAGATTGACTGTTGGTTAACAGACACACACACACACAGACACAGACACAGACACACACACACACACACACACACACGCACAGACATGTACACACATGTTTTCCCAGAGGCCTGGGCCAAGAATTTTGGTGTCATGTGTGGCTCTTCTCTTCTCACACCTCCCATCTGACATGCTATGCAGCCTGCCAGCTCCATCTTCACACTATATGAAGAATCGAACCCATTGCCACCTGCTGCACGTCATTGTCCTCTCTCTTCTGGATATTGCAATTGCCTCCTAACAGGTCCCCTTGGTTCTGCAGTTCCTTATGTCATCCATTTTCCATACAGAAGCCAGAGTGACCATTAATACTAAGGCATTCAGCCAGGTCACGTCACTTCTCCCCTCCAAGCCCGCAGTGGCTTTCATCTCACCCAGAGTAAAAGCTCTACTCCTTCCTGCAAGACCCAAATGATCTGGCCCACGCCACCACCCAGGCATTACCTCTTCCTCCTGCTTCTTGCTCTGGCCACATTGATATCACTCATTCTCAGCCTTGAACACAGACATGCTGTGGTTCCAGCTCTTTCTTTGTCCAGCACGGCCTTCCCCTGTACCCACAGGGCTGGCTCTCTTGCTTTCTTTGCTCAATATCAGAGTAACGTGCCCTAAATTTCAACCATTCTTCACCAATCAAAGCCCCCTACATTTCTTCATTTTCTGTTTCTTTAGCACGTATGGCTGGCATATGTGATTATATATTTAGTGTATTTATCTTGTTTTCTATCTCCCTACTAGCAGGAGCATAAGGACTGTTGTCTGCTGATTACTGCTTTGTACTTGGCACACAGTAGGCACTTAGTTTATATTTGCTGAATGACATTATCTATGGCAACACGTGCATGTAATAAAAGGTTATTTTTTTTGAGACTTTTTATAAGAGTTTATTTGAACTAAACTGACGACATATGCTGGGGAGCAAGATCTCAAATGCCCTCCATTTGAGATAATACAAAATGCAAAAGGTGCAGGAGGGAAAATTTTCTTCCCCACTGCTGGCCTTCAACCATGCACTTTCAGTCTCAGGAAGCAGCTGCTATGTCTGGTTATCCTGTATCCTTTCAGAAATATTCTATACAGACAAACATTGATGTGCACCTGTGTCTCCACCTGTCTCTAGCCTCGTCCTTATCCCTGTGCCTGTTCTTATCTTGTCCCTGTTCCTGCCTCTCTCTCTTTCAATCTCTCTCTCTTTCTCTATCTCTGTAGCAAAATCACACACAGATTTCATCTTTATTTTTTGTTTACCTAATATCTTGGCAATTTTTCACGTCTGGATGCGAAGCATAGTTCAATCTTCTGAATGCTTGCCTATTGTGTACTTGTACAAGTGTGTGCATATATTGTTTCTCCAGTCCCCTAGAGATGGACTTTTGGGCAGTTCCCAATATTTGTCATCTCTTGAAGACATGACTACAGCAAATAACATAGTACGTGCATCATTTCTCACAGATGCAAATGTCTCGTGGGATAGATTCCAAGAAATGAAACGGCATTGGCTTACTTAAGAACAAAAGTCAATGCTAGGCAAGTTCAACTTTCTTGAGAAGGGTGTTCATGGCAATGTTGATTTAGAGAGTAATGGTGTTAGTGTGTTTTATAATGTTAGAATTTAAAATGAGCTCATTCTACAGTTAATAGAGAACTCACAATGACTGCTAAATTGGAAGACCAGCCCTACAACACCCTCGCCAGCTGCTCACCTTGAGACGGTGCCTTGAGTCTCAGGGACTATAAATGGCAAAGAGGTTCACGGGATGATTTTCTGTTAACAGTAGCATAAGACTCAATTATCTTAAGAGCAGCCCTGAGGTCAGGACTTACTTGCTATACTCTAAATGTCTCTAATTTTGGCTTTGCCTATTGTCTCAGAGATTATATTTCCTCTTCCTGTGCTGCTGGATTTGAAGAGTAGGGTGGGGTGTGATTAGTAGGGCTGCTTTCTACAGCAAGAGACAGTGGAGAGAAAGGGGAAACTCGGAATGCCAGCCATGCAGCTATAGTGCGGACTGCTGCCTGTAAGATTGGGATCATGGTGATCTACCCCACATTGGGTCTGTTCTGAGGATTTAATTAGTTCACCATTCATTTGTTAAAAAATATTTTCTAAATACCAATCATGTGTGAAGCTCAGGAAATGGAGACAAAACTCACAAAATTCCTTGAGTGCATGGGTATTATTAGCATGTAAAGTGCTTTGCACTGTGTTTGGTGCCTGGTAGGGGCTCTATGCATGAGAGCTTCTGGCATTTATCCTCAGCAGAGGGTAGACAGGGACTCAATCTGTTTGGGAGACTTGGAGCACAGGAAGAAGTATTTGAGTATGTCTTGAAAGATAAAAGCTTAGGTTTTCAGGAAGGGAAGGGGGTTGGGTGCTGAGACTTTCCTGGCTGAGGGTACAGCATGGGAAAAGGTGTGAACAAGGGAGTACACTAGGGTATTTGCAAAAGTGAAGAATCTAGTTCAGATGAAGCATCGGGGTACTTCTCTCACCCTGATGTTATGCTGGCTCCTGGGTCTCTAGGCTGGCCTTATCTGTGGACAGATCCCACAGCTCACAGCCTGATGTCTCGTTTCCCAATGTGCAGCTCCTTTCTTGCTTGGACCTCAGCCTGAGCATTTCTGACCCATTGCTCCCATGTCCTACTGCGCTTATTCTCCTTAAGACCCCATGTATTGCCTCCACCCTTCCTACTCTATGACCTGATATTTCAGCTGAGTAATCCGTGATAGGCCAACTCCGGCTCATGTATGTTCTCTGTCTGCTTCCTTATGGTTTTTAATCATTTTCTTTTGATTTGATAAATGAGTCTTGGCTTCTCACCACTTTCCTGAAGACCCAGGGTAGAAAAACATCCTTTCTGGTAGCGATTGCAGTTGTGAGAAAAAAATGAGCCTCCTCTATAGTCAATAAATCACTTTGTCACCTTAATCTTTTATTGATCTCAATAAAAGTTGTATCTTGTTTCTTAACAAAAATCCACCAGGGAAGACATCCCGTGCAGGTGGGGCACGATGGAAGTAGTGGTCAGGCCATCACCTCCCATCGTTATTTATGGGAGAACAATAGATTTGAGGGGGCCAAGGCGGAGGAGGGGAGCAAGAGTCTAAGAAACCATTCTTGCAAGTGATGCATCATGTTTTAAGAGACACACTTGACTCCAGGTAGCCTACTCACAGATGAGACTCTGAAGCTGTATTTTATGCAGACTTTTATAAACAGGTCATAAACATCCTGCTTCTCCAAGTCAGGAAGGGAGAGGCTCTTTCTTGCTTGCAAATAATGTATCTACGTGGTCAGTTAAATCTAGACCGTGGCAAACATTGTGCTCAGACATGACTTGATCTCTGGGGGATGGTCATCAGGAATGAGTAATGTTCCATCAAGGCTGGGGATCAAGCTTTTGTTACATCTTGGGAAAAATATGTTTCTCCCTCGGTGCAGAGGTAAAGACATACTAATAAAAAGTGATCTCCAATGTTAATGTTTGTGTCTTGCTTATAAGCCCCTAGAGTGTGGATAAAAAGAGGGTTTGGTGGTTTAAGTTTTTTAAAAAGGAACAAAATAAAGCAGTTTCACACACATAATACTTGTATTTTTATTTTTTATTTTTTAAAATCTAACACTCAACTCATTGCGCTCTCTGTCAGGGCTGGCTGTCTGGGACAATTCCTATTCTCACCAAATATCCTAGGATTTCTTCTGTTACCATGTTATCCCACTTTACTGTGTGAACACAGCAAGGTCCCTGACTTCATGGAGTTTACATTTGTGGGTGAAGCAGCATATGACGAAGACACAAAGCTAGTCACATAACAGGCGCTCAAAGCATGGAAGTTCAAGTTTGTTTCTATTTCTTCTGGTTGATGGTTGTCATGGCATTTCTGGATACACAGTATTTGTGTGTGTATGAATATTAAGGGTCCGTAGCTCTTAAAGAAAGATATGAACTAAATGATCTTCAAAGAACAATTTCAATTCTTGGTATAATAGCTAACATTAGTTGAGTGCCTTCACTGTGCCAAACATCATGGAACCTTATTAATAATTGAATTTAATGTGTGCTTATTGCATGCCAAGCACATAATACTTGCTGATTACTTTTCATGTATTCATCATTTACTCTTCAGAAGGCTGCAGGTACCAATTTCTGTTTTACTATAGAGGAAACGATGCCCATAGAGGTTGAGAAACATGTCCAACACCCCCCACCAGCAATGGCACAGTCAAGCCAAGAGCCCAGGCAGCTGGACTCTACAATCCATGCTCCCCACCATGTCACTTTTCTTCATAACATTTTATTAGCCTAATTCTCCTAAAGGTAAAACCCTCCTTTGGATTAGTTCAAACACTGGCCTACCAGCTTTGATATTCAACCCAGGACTAGAATATGTTCTGGCATCCATGTGGGCCACTATCCATGTTGGATAGTGGACAGAAGCATGTTTATAGCTAAAGTTTGATCTCCGTTGACCAATTGGACCTTAGAGTCCATGAGCACCGCTGAGCCCTTAGGACTGGGTTTCAGGTTTCAGTGTGGGAGTTACTGAAGCATGTTTGGCTGTTAGCAGGAACGATTCCCCGGTAGGACCTTCCCAAACGCCAACGGAAGGGAAGAATCAACAGGCCCCCAAATACAGTGTTCTCTCTGGACAGCGTGATCTCCTTTTATCTCTTCTCTGATCTACTGAAGTGGAATGGATGTGTAAACTAATTAGTGGATTTAGCCTGAGATATGCCAGAAGAAATGACACCGGAAGAGTCTGGGCGGTCTTTTCCTCCCCGTCCATATGCGGGCTTTTATCCACTTGCTGATTGCCGAGAGCCCAGGCCCGTGTACATTTGGAGAAATACAAAGCACTCCATAAAACAAAGGGAATTGTTAGTGAAACAGATGCAGTGTTAATTGCACTTGTGAGAGCAGCGTAAATAAAACAAAACATGTGCTAGAAAATTCTTTCATGATGCTCAGATTTGGACAAAACTGGACTTTCTGCAAAGGTAAAGAAAAACATAGCAGAATTACTAGAATTGAATAACATCTTTTAAAAAATTATTTCACTTGATGCTAATGGAATCAATGATTTTCTGTGTCTTACTCATTTTTTTTTTATTCAACAAATATTTGCTGCAGGCCCGCTCTGTGCTAACCCATGGTGCTTGGTATGATGATAATAACGAAGAGGTGTCTCTAGCCCTTGTCCTCAAGGGGCTACCAGTTTAAATGCTCAAGTCAGTATTTAGGGCAGCGCTTCGCACTGATGGGGCATGTGGGCAGAAGGGAATTTGATGATATCTGGAGACATTTTGGTGTTTGCATCTGGGAAGAGTGCGCTATCAGCATGGTGGGCCAGGAGGCCTGGGAGGCTGCTAAACCTCCCACAGTGTGCAAGGCTGGCTCCTACAACAGGGCATTATTTGGCCTCAAGTGCCAGTTGTAAAATTGAGAAACCGTACTACAGAATATTAATGGATACTATATATAAGAAGCCACATGCAAGTACCGTAGGAACAGAGACAGAGCAACTAAATCAGCCTCTGGCACTGGGAAAGTTTTCACGAAGAATGTGACATGTGAATGCAGACTTGACAGATGAATCAAAGCTTACTTGGTGTGGAAGGAGAGGAAGGGCACTCATAGCAGGAGGAGCAGGATGTGCAAAGGCCTGGGGCACACAGGTAGATTCGGTGAAGAATGATAGTTTAAAGAAGGTTGAAACTGTGTGTGTGTGTGTGTGTGTGTGTGTGTGTGTGTGGTGTATGTTTGTGTGTTGAGACAAAGCCACTGGCACACAATTGTGAAGGGCTGCCAATGTCATGCTCAGGAGGCTTTGTTAGATCAGGGGTCAGTCATCTACAGCCCGAAGAACAAACCCAGCCTTCTGCTTATTGCTGAATGATTCATTAGCTATGAATGGCTTTCACATGTTTAAATGTTTCAACAAAAATCCAAAGCAGAATAATATCTTGTGACATGTGAAAATGATATGCAATTCAAATTTCAGTGTTCATAAATTAAGTTGATTGGCACACGATCACACTCATTTGTTTATTTATTGTTCATGGCTGCTTTCACATTACAACAGCTCAGATGAGTGGTGGCGGCAGAGACAATATGACTTGTAAATCCTAAAATATTTATTATCTGGTTCTTTACAGGAAATGTTTGCTAAAGTCCGTGTTAGTGACTAGAGTGATTACAGAAATCACTATCACTTCTTCCAGGTTTGGAAGATGACTTGAAAGTTTAGAAAGTTGGGTGGAAACTATGGTTAATCCAAGAAAGATAGTTTTTAAGGTAATATATCAGTCAGGATATGCTAGGTTGTGCTGTAGTAACAAGAGAGACTGCAAATCTTGGTGGCTTTCAAGGCTGGTTTCTCTCTTACAGTACATGTATTAGGGTAATGTATCAGTTAGGATATGGTAAGGTTGTGCTGTGGTAACAAACAAGCCCTCAAGGCTAGTTTCTCATTCAAAATACATGTCTATCATCAGCCAGCTGGGGTTCTTCTCCATTGCTTTCTCACTCCTGGATCTAAGCTGAGAGAGAAGCCTCAATCTGGGACATTTCAGCTGCTGTAGCAGGAGGCAAAAAATAGACCCAGTGAGTCACAAACTGGCTCTAAAAGTTTCTGCCTGAGGGAGATACACCATGCTTCTGCTCATCATTCAGTAGCCAAAGCAGATCTTGTGGTACTTCCTGGGCTCAACAGTGCAGGCACACATAATGCTCCCACAGGCATGGGCACCAAAGGCAGTAGCAGAACTAACAGAGATGAGGAGACTGACCCCTTCCCATTTCAGAGAGAGATTAGATTGGAAAGAAGAGTAAGGAGAGGGCAGAGTTTAGGGAACATCTCGTTTTCCGCCTTTGATGTTTTGGTGCATGGTGATCAGTTTCACTGAGATGGGAAACCCAAGAAGGGATGGTGGATTCATTCGAGGCAGGGTGACCTTGCAAAGCCTGTGGGACATTGAGGTGATGGTGCCTCAAGCTGGGGAAGTAGCTTTGAATAATCATATGACAGGTTTAAAAAACTGGAGATTACCATTGATCTTATTTGCCTCGTGGTTGTAGAAAGTGATTCTCTACCTAAACTAGATTACAAGGTAATTAATGTGCTTAGCACAGTGCCTGTCACAGAGTGAGAGACTAAGGATGTCTGCAATTTTTCTTTTTTCTTTTGAACCAAGTGAAATTATGATTTGCCTTGCCTAACTTTGGCCACCTGGTCATTCTAATAAAACCGCTGGAATATACACACATTTTGATGGCTTTCTCCAGACCTGGAGCTGGTGTCATTAAGCATATATACTTTGCTAAATTCTAGAGTCACACTCAACTTACAGGGTCAACTGTTATGACCATATGTTAGAGAACTCCAAAGCTTTGGGGGATACCAGTGTTCGGGAGCCAGGTTGTAGGGACTGTCTACACTTTTTATCCCCTAATAGTCCGAGTAGCAAACTACACAGAAACCCAAATTGTAACTCCGGTTACTCTGAGAAGGGCAGCGTTTCACCTCTGATGAAAATAAATTAAACTGATTAAAGTTAAAGTTAGAAATCAGTATTGATTTTGGTTTTCTAAAGCTAGTCAGTTTTGGGGAATAACATCCTTCCTTCCTTCCTTCCTTCTTTCCTTCTTTTATTTGTTCCTTCATTCCTTCATTCAATACTTACTTGAGTTCCCACTATGTCGAGGCCACTATTCTAGAATTTGGAGAAGGTGTAGTAAATGAGACAAATTCTCTGTCCTTATTTCCTGGAGGGGGAGATAGACATTAATTTATAAAGCAATAAATATGTAATATAACATTAGGTTATAAATTTAATGAGGAATAAAAACAAAGAAGGGCAAAGTGTTCGTGATGTGGGAAGTGCTGGGTGTCAGTATGTGGTGCCTAAATGTCTCTATGTTACTTTAAACAGGATGATCAGGAAACCTCTTGATGAGGCTATGCTACTTAGGTAGAAGTCTAAATGAAGAGAGATTGAACTATACTGAAATTTGGGGGAGAATTATTCTAATGAGAGGGAAGAAAAGTGCAAAGATCCTGGGGTAGGAAGTTAATCGGCATGTTCAGAGAGTAACAGGCAGACTCATGTAACTGGGACAATGAGCTGAAGGAAGCAGCTAGGAGGTGAGTTCATGAAGCATGCCAGGGAGCAGGTCAGGGGAAGGAGCTTGGTTTGGTAAAGGCTGATGGGAAGTGATTGAAGCTTTGAGAACAAGGGTATAACATGATCTGATTCTCATTTCAGAAGGACCACCTGCTTTGGCTGCTCTGTCGGGAGGCAATTGTAGAATGGCAAAGGTAGAAACAGCGATGCCTCATATGTGGCTGTTGTGGTTGACCAGAGATGAAGGTCATTGTAGAGCAGGTGAGAAATACACTATTTGGGGATATATTTTGAAGTTAGTGTAAATAGAATTTGCTGAAGGATTACATGTGGCATGTGGGAGAATAAGAGGCATCAAATATAACTCCATGATTTTTCGATGGACCATCTGAATATTGTCATCCACTGAAATGAAGCCCATTGAGGGAAGAGTGGGCTTTGCTGGGTCAAGAGTTCTGTTACCCTTTACATAACCAGGGCCATGTAGCCAGGAGTGACTTATGTCCTATAACACTTGACATTTTGCAAAAACAATTTCATGTCAGCCTTAGGAGCTAGGCAGGGCTGAAGGTATTTGTTTTCATTGTGCAAAGGAAAATAACCAAGGTTCATAAAGAGTTAGCCAGAGTTAGTATAATAAGACTATTTTAAATGAGTAGACACAAAAGAACTCCAACTAACATAAGCGCAAAATAAATGATTTGGTTCTGGCAAATGAGGTATCTAAGGATGTAACTGGCATAAGTCTTGGCTAGGATTGATGGGGAGTACTGTCTACCCCTTTGTCTGTCCCACATGTTACTCCCAGCCCAGATGCACAATCTGAGCCCCTAGAAAGAAAATTTAGAAGACTCTGCATGTATTCTTCCCTGATAACCTCTCTTTCATTCTGAAAAGCTCCGGCAATACTGTCAGAGCTAAATCTATAAAGATGGAAGATTGAGTGGTTAGCGAGTTGGCTGACAGGCTCTAGTTTCATTCTGGTCTGGGAGAGGGGAAGCCATTGGAACCTGTCACCTCACTGCCAGAAGAGATTGCCTTCCTCCTGTCGGGAAAGATGAACTCTCCACCTCCCAGCGAAGCATTTTCCCTAAAGCTGGTCATGGCCAGACCTTCTGCCACAGACAGAAGGTCCTACAGACGCAGCTGCAGCCAGGGTCAGGCTTATAGAAAGGCCACTGTTACCATGTTGTGAAGGGAAAGACGCTTGGCCAGGTGCCTCTGTACTAGAAATTCTCCTGGTCAAAAGTCATTCCTTAGGTCTTCAACTGTTGGTGTTCCCTCTGCCTGATCCTGTCGGAACATAGAAATGTCCTAAACTCTTTGCTATTTACAGGTATTTGCACTTTCTTGTAACTGATACCCCTTCTCACATCCCTTCTTCTTCTTCACACTTTGGGTCTCTGTGATACCACCACCCATTTACCTTGTTCCTACCTCATTGGTTATTCTGTCTCGAGCTTCTTTGCTGCTATCTCCTTTTCCCAACTTCATAACATTGGTGGTCTTCGGACATCATTGCTGGGTCTTTTTCTCAGCTTTGCATGGACTCTCCCCAGATGAGATGTCATCCATTCTCCATGGCAGAGGCTCCTGGCTTCCTACTGACAATCCTCCCTTCTTCTCTGTTAGCAATCAATATGCCATTGGGTTGAAGTCTGAGCAGGTATGCGTTTAGGGAAAATGGATGACTCTTTCATCTCTGGACAATCCATGATGAGATCTAAGCCAATCACTGGAACCTCATAACTCTTTGCCAACATTTGGTTGAGGTATAAACATATGACTCAGTTCTGGCCTGTGGGATCTCAAAGGAAGTAAGGAATTCAAAGAGAGATATTCCATTCCAATCAATAGGGAGAGACACCCACACTCACCTCACATTCCTCAAGCTTTTTTTTGTCTCTGGACAATAAATAAGTTCTCCCTCAGGCTTTGAATGTTGTCCCTCAGGTTTGTCAGCTGATGGAGCTTTGATTCATGCTGTCAAGATCCCATGAAAATGGCACTTGTTTTCTGTAGCACTCATTTTTTTTTTTTACAGGTCCAAACTTTCTCCTCTTGGTTTGTGCAATATCTCACACTTACCTGGAGCATGAGATCTCTTAGGTAGCATTTTGATCGTGTATCTTTTCTCCTGAACTTTGAGCTTTCCTAGACGGAAGTGCTGGCTTACTTATGTATGAAACTGTCCCAGTGAATGGCACTCTACCTGACATGCGGAAATGCCTCATTAAGGCGTGATGAATGGAAGTGTGACCTGGGGCTGGAGAAAGGACTGACGCTATTGACAGGTCAGGGGACAGAGCTAAGTGGGGGAACCTGGAGGTACCACAGATTCTCATTTCCCATTGTTTGCGTGACACCCAAACTCCTTGTCATGCCCTTCAGGGCCCCTCCTGCTCTTGTCCCTAATTACCTCTCTACATATCGCTTTTTGCCACAGGCCCACACTCATGCTGAAAGCGTGAAGGTCTGTACATACATATATGCTGTGTTCTTTCAGATGGCTGTGCCTTTACACTGGCAATCACCTTGCCTGGACTGTTTCCCATTTTATTCATCTGGTCAAGCTCCTATTCATCTTTCAAAGCCCTGTTCCCATATCATCCTTTTAGGATGTCTTTGCAGACCACTCCTGAACAGGCTCCTTAATTACTTCTTGTTCTGGGTTACCTTTGCACTTTCAACATAATTTCACGTATGGCATTTGGTCCTGCTCTTTGTGAGGCTGTCTCCTCTTCAGGACTGTAGATTCCTCCATACATATAATGTGTATTTCCAGTGCCTGGCTCCAAGCCCCGCACATCATGGGCTCTGCAACTATTAACCTGAATGAGTTAAATCTTATGCTTCCTAATTTCACTGAGGTTACTTCTGATATATCAGTTCACAGCCTGACAGACTCAAACCAGATTCAGTTGATTTTCCAATGGGTGAATATAATCATAATAATAACCTTGCATTTAAGTTCTTATTATGTGCCAACATTGTTTCAACACTTGGCATGTATTATTCCATTTTACCTACAACTCTACCCTATTAGTTAGGTACTATAGGTATCTGTATTTTACAGACAAGGAACCAGAGTCCCAGAAAGGTTAAGCAACTTGCTCAAAGTCACAGAACCAGTATTCAGACTTAGACAATGTGACCTTGAACCAGGACACTTCAGGAATCGATAGCTCATGCCAACCTGTTGTCAGTACTGCCTGCCATATTTTCTGTGGATCCACATCTTTGCAGCAGGGCTTTCCAATTCAGAAGCCTGCTGGAATTCATTCTCCCTCCTCTGGCTGCAGGGAGCACGCCAGTGAACATCACTGAAATCTTGTGGCATGGTCTTCAATCTTTCCCACAGTCAGCCACTTCCAACCTTGACCTTAGAGGCATAAAGACGATCCTTTTGGGGCTGTTACTCAGAAGCAAACTGAAACGAACTCTGTGGGAAGACTGCAGACTTTTAGTTCCAGCCTTCTAATTTCATATCGGCCTAGAGAAAAGAACGGGCTAGACGCTGATCTGCAAAATTAGGTGAGCTCCATTCTCTGCCTCTCTTAAGAAATATGGGCGCTGCTCTAAAAATCTTTTTTTAATCTCCTCTCTGGTCCATGTAACGGGAAATTGGTCTCTGCCTTAGGCCAATAAATCTCCAACTCTTTTTTTTTTATTGAATATTAAAGACTTCAAGTCAAGTTCAAGTCTCTTTGCTTGGAATTTCTTACATAATGCTGCAGCTCTGATACTGCGGGTCACAAAAGCTTTAAAAAGGAGAAAAATGAAAAAGCTCTCCAGGTCAGTGGTGCCTAGGGATGATTTCTTCTTCTTAGAAATAATAGCCTATTATTCTAGAAAAATCTTAAACAAGGCATTCCCTCTTGGCCTTGCACATTATAATTGAGACAGGAGGATTAACATCTCTGGATGCATCTAAAATGAGCATCCAGCAACTTCTCCTGGAGGTCAAGGAACAGACTAAATTGAGGGCAAGGCTATGCAAGTAACACAGGGCTGGTCAGCCCCAGACCCTGAAACAGCCAGACCCTGTGATAACCACTGGGAAGCCCTGCCCAGATGCCTTTTCAGAACTGGGGTGCTCAGTGTCCCTGCTGCTGAGAGCGTAGTAGCTGACAAGGCTCAGCCAAATTCTTGTCTGGAGAAAGCTTTATCTCCCAAGGTTACACCCTCTCCCCAGGAGCAGCCCAAATGTATTAACTACACAATGTAGGGAATAAAGGTCTGGCCTTCTTGCCTCAATTTGGAACATCTCTAAAGACCACCCCCTGCTCTGGAACTCCCCAGGGATCAGCTGAGGAGTTTGTTGCTAATTTATTGCTCCTGAATCCTGTTTCTCTCACTGCCCTACAGGGGGCGCTTCTGCCAGCATTCCCCGATGACCCTCCTTCATGCTGTTTCCTAGTAAAACCATCCTAAGACAGACCGTTATGCAACAAAGTTTTCAAGAAACTTAGTAAATTTTGTTTGTTAAGACCTTTAGAAGAAAACATACAGAATAATCCCATTTTTATAACATTTAATCACATGACTCTGGCTGGTAGCTCAGTAGATAGAGCATTGGTCAGGCATATGGATGTCCCAGGTTTGATTCCAGTCAGGGCACACAGGAGAAGCGACTGTCTGCTTCTCCTGCTCCCCAACTCTCCCACTTCTCTCCGTCTTCCCTTCCTGCAGCCAGTGGCTGAATTGGTTCAAGTGTGGCCCTGGGCACTGAGGATAGCTCCATTGGATGCACTGCCTCAGGTGCTAAAAATAGCTTGGTACTTAAGCATCGGCCCAAGATGGGGTTGCCAGGTGGATCCTGGTCAGAGTGCATGCAGGAATCTGCCTCATTATCTCCCTTCCTTTCACCTAAAAACAAAACCAAACAACCCCCGCCCCCCACATGTAAGCATGCATACGCTTTTTGAACATGTACACATAAATGCATGGGAATGGTAAACACCAAGTGCAGAAGAATATTTACCTTTTGGGTGGGGAGAGCAGTTGAAAGGAAGATGAGTGGGATCCAGGAAGGGCATGTGGGTCTTCACCTCTACTGGTAAGTTTTATTTCATGGTCTGAGTTGTAGGTGTATAAATATATATCTTATTAGTCATTAAGTTTTTGAAAGTAAAAACATTTCATAATAGATGTAAAAAACAAGGCATTTTTAGAGATGCATATCTGTATCTGGCTTTCCCAGCTAAGAGACCTGTGTGACTACACGCAAGTGACTTAACCTCTCTGAAGCCTCAGGTTGGTTAAGAACAGAAATCCACTCAAATTAGCTCTAATGATGCCGTAAGAATTTGAAGGTCAAACTTAAAGAACAACTGAAAGAATGCCTCCTAGGATTTCAGGATCTCTCCCTTTTCTGTTTTATCCCCCATGTGTTTGTCTTATTCTCCTCATCCTAAAGAGGAACCTTCCCTATCAGCCGGCAGGCTCTCTTTATTCAGTGCCATGCCCTTTCTGCTTCAAGTTCCAGCTCTGAGTGTTCTAATTTCAAGTTCTGAGGAAATGAGCTATTTTTGTGTAAAATACTTACCCATAGTGCAATCAGTTGTGGGTGGCAGCTCTCATGGGTGGAGTCAGGGGTAGATCATATTACTGTAAAATACTCAGTGTCTATCACCTACCAGCCCCTTGTTACTGGCTGTTTGTCTGGGGTTCTTCTCTGCTCCCACCCCCAACCATGCATATCAGCGTGGCCATGTGACTTGCTTTGGCTAATGATATATGAGTGAAGTAGCACTAGTGACTTTTGAGCAGATGTTCTGAGAAACATCGACATCACTCTTTTTCCTCTGTCACAAGACGAGTAATGTCTCAGACAGGCTGTTCTTTCAGATGAGGAAACAGAGCCACAGCTGGCTCTCCACCAACTTGTAACATGAGTGAGAAATAAGCCTTTGCTGTCATAAATCACTGAGATTCAGGGGTGTTTTGTTCCTGCAGCATAACCTAGATAAAGCTAACTAATGCAAGGGTATCACATAAATATCAGAGGCTGCGATGGCTGCAGATTCTCAGGCTAGAGGGCAAGGGGGGGCAGGTATCTCCAAACATATTTCAAGATAGCTGTTTATCATTTCCTTGTAAAATTTTTACATAGTTGAATTAAAATAATAAATATAATTTAAAATAAAACTTGGCATTAAGAGGCACTCTGTAAGTTTTAGTATCCCTCCTCCTTTGAAGTATTGTATCAGTATACTTGGCACCCATGGTTATATATATATATATATATATATATATATATATATATATTAACCATTCAAAGAGTTGGGAATTTAAGTTAAGACTTAAATTCTGGCTTCATTCCTTTCTCCCTGCTCAAGTAATTTAACCTCTTGGTATGACAGGTTTTTCATTTGTAGACTCTAATAGGATTCTTGAGAGAAATAAGTGAGATTATTTATATGATATGCTTCGCTGGTGCCTGGAACAAATAAAACACTCTACTGATGAACCATTATGTTTACTGTTATCAATAAACTTGCGAGTCACAAAACAATTCTTGGATAAAGAATCCACATGTTGATGATCTTTTGCCATTGTAGTCATAATCCAGCAAATCAATGGGGGACACATTTACTAGAAATGTCTTGGGCAAGCCATAAACCCTCTAACCCAGTCCGGCACTCATTTAATTTCACCGCCCACAAGCCAGAGAGTGGGCAAGGCTTAGTTCCCACTGTCCAGTTTAAATGCTTACTAAGAAATGGGTCCTGTCTTCAAGCCAGTCTGAATGACTCACCTACCATTCCCACTAGGATACAAGGAAAAGCCTCAAAGATAGAATTGGTAGAAATAGGTTGGCATCTTCTAGGTTGGCAAAGATAAGAAATAGAGTGTTAAAATCTCTTGAAACAGTGTGTGGCACATAATATTTACTATAGTATTATTATTACTATTATGGTTAGTACTGCTAGTATTACTACTATCGTTATTGCTATTATTATATTATTACTCTATTGCTACTGCTATTGTCATTAATATTATCTTTGCTCATGGTCTTTAGGATCTACTGTTTTCATCTTCCCCTCTATTTTTTACAATCACTTTATGTCCCAAGTTGCATGTCCCTGGGTGTTTCTTTACAGCCTCTGGATAGTGCTTGCTGTCTCCCTAGCATTTTAGTTCCTTTCTCTTGGTTGGCCCTGTGGTCTCCTTGTCACCTGATTTCTCCCTGTTCTGGTGCTCTGCCTGGCAGAACTGTTTCTCATCTCAGCGCCCTGTACCAGGCTCCGGACTCTCCTAGAGGGGAGTGAAGTGGGGGTTAAGATCCACTGGGACTAGAAGATCAGCTATCTATAAACTCTCTTTCACTGGAGGAGAGAGGTGCTTCTCTACTGCCTTCTCCAAAGCAGGCGCTCACAGAGAAGGTTCATTTCCAGGGAACTTACTGAAGATGCCATCTCACCATCTTTTCTCCAAAATGTAATCTGCAGAAGACATTGCTGCCATATTAGAGTGACCTATATTTGTGGCAAACCTCCCTACCATCCCAGGAGAGGGTTGCAGAGCTGCAAGACTCCCCCATACAGATGGCTTTGGAGGACGCCCATCCCATTCTACTCCCGCCCCCCCGCCCCCAAATTCAGCACCTTGTTTGAAACCATTCAAACTCCTAAGCATTATTCAGCTTCCAATCCTCTCCCCTCCCCCCAAAGCGAGTTATTTGTCGGATCCCAAATGGTCCGCGGTTGATGGATGGCGGGTGATTTCTACATCAGCACACCTTGGAGCCCCAGAGCTAACCCTCTGACAGCGTTAGCATAAAAGATTTACATTTATGTTACGAGGGCCACACAAGAATAATAATTTTAAGATACATTGCCTTGGCTGCCGGTGCACCCTGGGAAATCTAGCAGCGGCAGGAGTTCAGCCGCACTGTAATTACAAAATGGCAGCGCAGGAGAGGTTTCTGGAGACAAGCAGCTAGAGACCAAAGCCATCTGCATGCCTTGGTGAAGTGAAATTATAGTAATATATGAAGACATTACCTGAAAAACCCAGCACCATTTAAATGATTTACTCTTCAGCTCCAGCAAGCTTTAATTTAAGGATAAAGTCATTCAGAAAGCTAATCTGATAGGGGAGGCATTATTTCACACAGTTAAGTTAATTTACAGTAGTTGATTGTTGTGGCTGCTTTCGGTATTATTATCTTCCTACAAACAGCTGATCTGCCAGACAGAAGCAATATACTGCTTAACACAGTGTCTTCATTCAGCAGGCAAACTATCTGTGATAAAGGTTTTGTTTAGAAGCAATAATAGGAAAGTCATTTTGAAGCCACGCTGATAGCAATGATGGGGACTATTTTTTAAGGAGAAAACTTGCATAATTAAATATATAAATGAATCCACAAGCCCGGGGCCCCCATGGGTCTGTGTGTTGCCAATTGTTGTCCCGCGTGGTCATTTTCCACAGGCGTGGCCCTCCTTCCGCCTTTATGGGTTTCCTGTCTGTGGTCCCCCACACATTGACTCTAAATCATCCTGGTGCCTGGCAACAACTTTCTCCCTGTTGCCAAATTGACTCTTCTGCCAAGCCTTTGAGAAAATCATGTCTCGGGAACCTAGTGAATTCAGCTGCCCAGTCAGCTACCTGCTTTCTAAGGAAAAAGTGAGCTTTCATATTTGTCTTTCACGAGTATCTTCATCCTTGAGAGCCCTGGAACGTGCTCACTTACGGATGTTGAGGGAGAAACACCTCAGGAAGTGGGCATTTGAAAGCGAGCTAACAGATTAGGTGGTGGGTGAAATTGGAGATCTCAAAAAGGTTGGATGAAAACCAACTCACTCTTTCCTTGGCAAAACAAGGAAGGGATGACTGGGTTTTATGTTGACTCAGGATGCTGGGACAATTTGGGAGCTTTATTAGCTCAAGCAGGAACTTTTGTTTAATGGATTTGCCTCTCTCTGTTTAGAGATGTTTTCTTTGAAGATGAACATTCTCTTGTCACTTCATGAGTTTATCTCAAAGGAGAGGCAGAACTTTTGAGGAGGTGCTACCCAAGGGGATGAGGAGGTCACTTGCCAAGGGTGTAAGAAAACAGTTTGTTAGGTAAGCATCCATCAGAAGGGACAAGGAAAGTTATAGATTCACAATGCTGAAAGGAGCTTAGTGCAAGTGGCCATCATTCTTGAGTTCTTATTGGAGACAAGGCTCTGCATTAGATGGGTGTTATTTTGTTTCATGTCCACTTTGTAGAGGAATAATCCAGATTGAGGGGTGCACCTTACTTGGATCCAAACAGGAGAATGATGAGTCACTTCAGATGTACTGCAGTCCCGGGAATAAAGTCATTTTGTTCAATGTCATCTCATTATAATGTTTCATTCAACATTTCATTGTAACACTGATGAGGTGCTGGAGGAAATGAACTCTTATTTATATCAGTTAGCCCATGATAAAAATGGATTCATGGTATGTCCTTTTCACTTAAAGTCTCAGAACCTACTGAGATGTTGAGTGAGGACTTGCTATATATAGCAGGTAGCTTTCAAAGATGGCTTCGGTGATCTCCACCGCTTGGTAAGCACACCTATGTGTAAGCCCCTTCCCTTGTTTCTAAAGAGTAACAGACAGAAAGTGATAGGCTGTCATTTCGATGATTAGGTGACAAAAGACTGACTACCTTCTTTTTTTTTTTTGACACGGACAGAGAGAGGAATAGATAGGGACAGACAGACAGGAACGGAGAGAGGTGAGAAGCATCAATTATTAGTTTTTCGTTGCCGTTGCGACACCTTAGTTGTTCACTGATTACTTTCTCACATGTGCCTTGACCACAGGCCTTCAGCAGACCGAGCAACCCCTTGCTGGAGCCAGAGACCTTGGGTCCAAGCTTACGAGCTTTTTTTTTTTCCTCAAGCCAGATGGGCCCGCGCTCAAGCTGGTGAGCTTGGGGTCTCGAACCTGGTCTTTTACATCCTAGTCCAACACTCTATCCACTGCGCCACCGCCTGGTCAGGCTGACTCCCTTCTTGCTGATATTGTGACTCACTACCCTCTCGGCTTGCATGCATGGTGCAGTGGGCCACCACGTTGGAGAAGTGCACTTAGCAGAGAACTGAGGGTGGCCTCCTGCTAATGGCCAGTGAGGAACTGAATTCTGCCAACAACCATGTAGGTGGTCTTAGAAACAGATCTTTCTCCAGTTGAGCCTCCAGATGACCATAGACCTCAGGAACTTACTTGGATTGTGGCATTCAAGAGACCTTGAAGCTGAGGCCCCAACAGAGCCACACCTGGATTCTTGATCCATAGAAACTTTGAAGTAAGAAATGCTGTTGTTTAAAGTCACTTAGTTTTGGGATCGCTTATTAGTCAGCAATCCAGCAATTGACAACTAAAACAACGTGCATTTCCAAGTAGGTGGTGCAGCACAACACAAGGAATTCGACAGACCTGGATAAAAATTCTAACCTTAACATCTTGAACAAGTTGCTTCACCTCTCTGGGTTGCACATGTGATGTGGGACATAGAATCTACTTTGCAAGGTTGTTGTAAGAATGGAATTGTTTTCCTGATCTCAGTTTTCTCTATCATGCCTGGTTCATATAGAGTAGCTTCTCAGTGCATGATCAGTTATTGTTATGATTTTATATATAACTGGTGACCATACATTAAAGCTCATGCCCAGTCTTTTATTATAGTCAAACTCATCTAGTAATTGCTCAAACTCCTAGTATTTTTCTTCTGTAATTAGGGGTCTTTCTTCTATCTGGGATTTCCTCTTTACCTTTTAGAAATCTACCCATCCTTCAAAGTTTGGTTAAAATCCCTCCCCTTCCTACTGCTTCCACATTTTGTAAACTTTCTCTCCTTTGTCATCTTGAACTTTTGGGATCATTGTTTTTGGTCCTCATTTCCTGCATAAGGAGTATGTGTATGTATAGGGGAGGAGGGGATGTGCTGCTTCAACTATCCCAACTCAGAGGTTTGGGTTGGTTCAAAAGATAGCTGTTTAATATTACAAACCACATTGAGCATTCACTTTAAAGTCAGATAGGTCAGGATGTGATCTCATCTCTGACTCCTATTCACTAGGTAAGCTTTGTAGAGAGGTTTAACTTTTCTAAGTCTGGAAAATATGACCATGTTAGGATCACATTGAAAACCTTCTTATGATTCTTGGATAAAGTCTACAGTCTCTCCTATGACTTACAGGACTTTGCATGATCTAGTGCTCCCCACCGCCCTGAGTCTTATCTTGGATCATTCTCCCTTTCACACACAGCACCAGCTGGCTTTTCAGTTCCTTGAGCTTGCCCAGCTTCTTCCTTTCCAGCCTCAGGGACTTTGCATGTGCTGTTTCCTCTGCTGGGCACACTCTTCAACCTATTTTTTATGTAGCTAACTCTCATAGACAAGTACAGAATAACACACTAGGCTTTTCCTTCTTAGCACTTATCACAATTGTAGTGAATTACAGTTGGTCCTTTGAATCCCTGGGTTCCACATCTACAGATAAAACCAACTTCCGATGAAAAATAAAAGGACTTTACTTTGTTGCTGATGTGTATACTATGTAGTTAGGCCAGTGATGGTTACATCTGTACTGAATATGTACAGATCTTTATTTTCTTGTCATTACTTCCTAAAGAACATATAGTATAACAAATACTCACTTAGCATTTACACTGTGTTAGGCATTATAAGTAATCTAGAGATGATTAAAAGTATACAGAAAGATGTGGGTAGGTTATATGTAAATAATATGTCATTTTATATAAGTGACTTGAGCATCTATAGATTTTGTCATGTCTGGGAGGGTTGTCCTGGAACCAATCCCCTGTAGATACTAAGAAATGACTGTAATTAAAATTAGTTAGTTAATTAATTGGTGTGATTATTTGATTTGTCTGATCTACTTCACAGGTTAAATGAGTTTTATTTTTAAGCTTGGCTTGCTCACCCATGTAACCCCAGCACCAAACACATCCCTTAGTATTATATATACCAGATAAAGATTTCTTTTTTCTTTTTTTTGTTTTTACAGGAACAGAGAGAGAGTCAGAGAGAGGGATAGATAGGGACAGACAGACAGGAACGGAGAGAGATGAGAAGTATCAATCATTAGTTTTTCGTTGCCGTTGCAACACCTTAGTTGTTCATTGATTGCTTTCTCACATGTGCCTTGACCGCGGGCCTTTAGGAGACCGAGTAACCCCTTGCTGGAGCCAGCGACCTTGGGTCCAAGCTGGCGAGCTTTTGCCCAAGCCAGATGGGCCCACGCTCAAGCTGGCAAGCTCGGGGTCTCGAATCTGGGACTTCCGCATCCCAGTCTGACGCTCTATCCACTGTGCCACCGCCTGGTCAGGCAGATAAAGATTTCTTGAATGAAAGATTGAACACACGAAGAAGTGGGTTTCCTTAGAAAGGCTCATGGAGAGGGATTAGTTAATAAACGTTTGCTGATGTAAAAGAGATATTGGTGTAGCTTTTCGCTCCTGCCTTCTGCAACTCCACAGATAGGATAGGCTCCTCAGTTTCCCCCAGTGTGTCCTCCTGACAGTGTGTTAGAGTGTAATGCTGCCTTTCTGAATATTTTTCATGGGAGTGAGAGGGAGTAGTGACATTGTACATATCATAGCACACCATTTATTCCCTGTTTGATATTTTCTTTTATCCCAAAGTTCCCCCTTAGTGAGGTCTTTATGGGGGGGGGGCTCTCCACTCTTCTCTAGGGAGTGAGCAGCTCCACATCTGCTGTCTACCTGCTACCAGAACATTAAATCTT
This sequence comes from Rhynchonycteris naso, assembly GCA_037038555.1. Taxonomy (NCBI): domain Eukaryota; kingdom Metazoa; phylum Chordata; class Mammalia; order Chiroptera; family Emballonuridae; genus Rhynchonycteris; species Rhynchonycteris naso. The sequence goes on from CM073000.1 coordinate 192,877,803, forward strand.
CCCACCACTGTCGACCTCAGTCCCTTCTCTCTTTCTTATTAGACCTGGAACCAGGACATAAACACCTGTATCTGACCCATAGTAAGCTTATTAAATAATGTCAAGGAAGATGACTCTCTCTAAGATGACTCTGCACTCCTTCTTCTAAAAAAGACAATGTCTTCATATAATTTCCCAAAACGCTGAGCCAGGGGCACATTAAGTATGCATAAACACCAGTTTGTCTTAGCCCACCTGTGAACATAAGCACTAGAAAGGAAAAATTGAGAATAAATATTAGAGCAGGCCCCCTCCTCTGGGATGGAGAAGGAAATTGCTTGCTTTGCACATGAGTGGTTGTCACTCGCTCCTGGATGATTTCTGTCAGTGGGGACTACGGGCTTTAAAATAAGATTTGGTTTCATTTCAAGCAGTTCTTTTTAGAGTTGGGGTGGGGGTTCTAGATCTGGGGAAGAAAGGCCAATGGGAATTGCCTGCACTTGAGGGCAGAGAGCTTGCCACATAAAGCCTGCGACCGGGTAGTCCTCTAGCTCTACACTCTTCAGCCAAATGCGAGCTGCAGCCCCATTACACAGGAAAGGGAACCACGGGCCTGACACAGCTTGGAGAAGCTAGGATGACCAAGCTCTTCCTGGGAAATTCCTCTTCTCCTCTTAGGGCAGGAACACAGGTGTCTGGCCCAGCATATCCTTCTCCAACCTATTCTTCTTCCAGCCACCTGTCAATCAGCATATATTATGTACCAGGAAATATGCTTTGTAAATCAACCATCTCTTTGATCAACTATAGTCTTTGTGAGAGCAGGCTCTCTGTCATACACACCATTGTTTCTCCCTGGGATCAATGTCATTGCTGGCATGTAGTGACCAGTCAGTTCTTTCCATTCCAAAACACTTTCTCATAGTGACAGCTCAGATACTCTTCAAAGGATGGCTATCCCTGACTCCCCCTTCCACCTCCCACTGCCCCGTCACACTCCTCCAAAGGGTCTTCAAGCCATACCCACTGGCATTCTGGCAGCCTTCCCAATGTGAGGGGATGTGATCTTCCCATCAGACAAGTTCTATTACATATGGGATCCCAACACATTCAGAAACACCAACCTGTGTTCTGCTAACCATATCCATTTGACAAGAGCGAAGTGGATTAATTAACGTGTTGGGTCTATCTTTCACCCAGCTGTCTTGTGCTGCAATGGAGACCAAGAAAAATCCATTAGATTATACTGAGAGATAACTGAAAGAAAGTTTAGATTAAGTTTATCTCTGGAGGCAATTTTATTAGATAGATTAAGTTTCTGCTCCGCTCTCCAAAGACCATGATAATAACCAGTGTCATGACTTTCAAATCCTTTGGATTGCAGAGGGTAATCAAACATGGTTGTCTTTTTATCCCACTCGTTTACTTCTTAGTATTCCATGATCCTGCCTCGTTCATCTGTCAAAGGGATAGTATTAAGGGGATCAATGTTGACAAGTGATAGTACAAATTATGTAATGCTGATGACATTTCACTGTTTCCTTTTGATCTGCAATTCCCACTCTCAATCACTCCTTATTCTACAAAGAGCATCAGAAGAGAAAGGTGGCCGTGGAAGCCCTTCGCTGGCGTCCCTGAGCCCAGGGTCAAAACAGGGTGAATTTGAAGTGTACAGAAGGCTTCTGAATTAGGTGTGGGGCTTGGAAGGATGGCCTGGATGGCAGCAAATGAAATTTAGGTCATTTTCCTACCGCCGGCCTGTGGTAGCTGCCACTCGGGACTGCATTGCAGCTTTGGTCGCACTGTAGTCCTGTGGGATATTTGACGTGTCAGGCTCGCAATGGCCATGGCTTTCTGTTCCAGGCATATCCCCTTTGATTTCTTCTACATGAGGCATTTCATACTGCTTTTGGGGAATTGAAGAGGATTATTTAAAAGGAAAGAACTGAGCTAGTTTAGTAAAAAGAGGAGATGACCAGGACAACAGGTACAGGTACAAGGAAAGATAAGATTTTTGGGTCAGGTAATCAAGGACCAAATGAGAAAACAGGTTCAAAAGATAGCTGAAGAGACTTTTTGGGGAAGTGACAGCCTCTCTATTAGCACAACACTTCTGAACTTACTCTGATTCTCAGTCTCTCACGCCATCCCCCTCCACAAATGTAGAGAGGAATGGCTGTTCACAAACATGGGTTCCAAATTGAGACAGATATTCCACTTTCTAGTAGTTGTGACCTTAGGTAGTCGCTCAACCTCTATCATTTATAGTTTTCTTGTTTGCAAAACAACAGCAATAGCACCAATGTTGCAGGAATGACAAGAGAAGAGCCCAGAGCCTTTCACCTTACTCAGTACTTATTAGCTAGAAACGTTCATAGATCATTGTGAAAAACATCTTTTGTGGAGACAGATTTGGTATGGGTTTTACTTACATCCCATGATCTCACGCATGCCGTGTAACCAATGGAACCTTTTACTTTATTTATTTATTTATTTTAAAAAATTTTATTTAGAAAATTAAATTTAACAGGGTGACATTGATCAATAAGAGTGCGTAGGTTTCAAGTAAACATTTCTATAGCATTTGAACTGTTGATTATTCTGTATACCTCTTATAACTTTTTCCAGCCAACTAGGATTTGCCTTTGCTCTTTGAGTCTCAGAATAATGGGTGAGTGGGATGAGATTTGATAGTGTTAGCTTGGTTTATTGCCTGTTTAAGTAGATTCACTTATTCCACAAAAATGCATTAATCAGCCTGACCTGTGGTGGTGCAGTGGATAAAGCGTCGACCTGGGAACACTGAGGTTGCCGGTTCAAAACCCTGCACTGCTCTAGTCAAGGCACATATGGGAGTTGATGCTTCCAGCTCCTCCCTCCATTCTCTCTCTCTCTCTCTCTCTCTCTCTCACACACACACACACACACACACACACACACACACACACACACACACTCTGTGTCTCTTCTCTAAAGATGAATAAAATAAAAAGAAATTAAAGCTTAATCTTTAAAAAAAAATGCATTAATCACAGACCGTGTATTAGGTGCTTTGCTAGGCATTTATTGATGGTAAACAACACATATAAAGTGTCAATTGTGAGAAGTTTGTCAGTTCATTGATGGAAATAGCCCCGTTTCACTCACATTGGTATTTTCATGACCTGTCATGGTACCTGGAACACAGTGGTACTCAAATAATGTTTTCCGAGTAAATGAGATGAATGCATACAAACCATTCATATTTCTCCTAACCACTAACACAGAGTTGTTGAGAGGCTGCGTCATTACTGGGAAAGTTTCTCAAGACATGAGACAACCCTATCACTCAAGACCAGCAGTGGAGGTTAGGAGGAAGAACTAGGATTCCAGACCACGTTTCACCATGAAGCATTCTTTAGAATGTAAAACAAAAACAAATAAAATTTTATTAATCTATTTTTGCCTACAGCCCAGGAAAGCCCTTATGTCGAAAATACCCGCCTCTCAATTATGCTTTATCTTCCCATTATAAATTTTATTAACCACTCTTTTATTAGCAATCTTATTATAGCCGATCTGCACATGAATAGAAACAATTTACAAATGATCAGGGTTGGGTTAGAGAAACCATAAACTCAATGCAAATTGTTACAAATTATTTACTGGCTTTGCACAAATCTGCATATAGATTGAGGGAGTCAATCAGAAAGGTACCTTCAGGTATTCTACACAGGATATGATTGTAAAGATAGTTGCAGACCGGTATGCATGGTGCTGAATAGAAATGGAAAGAAATAGATGCGTTTGTCGAATACACTTAGGTGTGGATCTCCTCATTTAGTCAGAACTTTGGAACACTGGATGCCTGGGAAAATTGAAATGGGAAAGAAAAAAGGTGGTGGTGGGGGGAATGATGAAAATGGGCTTATTCTAAGAATAAGGTCAAACATCTGAGAGATATGAAGGGATTTTGGAAAAACAGAAGGAGGAAACTGAGCCAGCACACTGGAGGCTGACAGAATGGTTCTCAAGTTTCATCTCAGTCATCTTGCAGCAGTTCCATGGAACAGGGCGGGCCATTGCTCCTGTTTCTCAGCCGAGGGAGCTGCAGCTCTGCGGCTTGGCCGAGGTCACACAGTCTTGAGATTTGGATCTGCAATCTCCAACTCCGTGTCTCAGGAGCCATCAATGGAAGCATTGCCTATGTCCTTGGAGCTGCTCTTTTGGGTAGTTGGAAGTTCTTGGGGATAGCTCTGACTCTTGGAGATATCCTAACTCTCTGCCAGCAACACAGAACTTCCATCTAGCATGTCCTTTCACTTTTCATACATGGGAAGGATGGTATGAAGAAGTGGCAGGATTTAATACAAAGGACCCAGGGTCAGGCATTTGGATGGGTGTGCTCCTTCTGCGGCCAGTAGTCACAGCCATCGCAGCCATTCACATGCAGGTTCTCACTGAATTTGGACAGACGGTAAAGAAACAGTGGAGTCAAAATATGGTGGGCCATTCCTTTATTAAAGTCACGCACTGGCCTATGAGCAAACACACAGGGAAATACTTACTTTTCACTCAGGGCACCCAAAGCCACTGACACATTCTTTGGTTCCACAACCAGGAGAAACTTCTTCGGTTCCTCCTAGAATCAAAGGCCCTATCAGTCTCAGTGGAGCTCACAAATCCCCTCAGCTCTGGTTCCCCATCTGCACACCTACTCTCTCTCTGCCACCATGGTTTTTTCTCCAGTACTCTGCATGCTCTTCTCTCTCACTCGGCAAACATGGCTTCTCTCTCTTCTCCTTCTATTTCTCTCCCTGCAAAACTGGCTTCTTCCCTTCTTTTTCAAAACTTTATGGCACAAAAACCTCTCTTCCAGCAAACAATAGCAAAACAATGGCCCTTCCCAAGCAGAAAGGTAATTTGCAATTTCACAGACCGCATATACCTGATGCTGCCCAGCCTCCAATGCAAACTATAAACGAGCAAACATAAAAATCATATTTTACAAACTTATTTGACTAACACTCCTCTATCCACTGGCTGTGTGACCTTGGACAGTTTTTTATTTTACCTTTTATGGGACTTGGTTCACTCAGGGAAGTAGTGAACCAAGTCCCATAAAAGTACAAATTTACTGAAGTTAAACCCAGGGCCAGAAGACGTGACTACCGATACGTATTCTCTACAGATCTATACCATTCCCGGGCAAGGGGAAAGTGGGCAAAGTTGGAGTTGCCATCCCCTGCCCACCTTTTGTTGGAGCATTACTTATTTCTCCTCTCTGATATCTCACAAGTTTCCTCCTTTAGTCCAAGCCTTCTTGTAGGTTATTTTTCATTCCTTGAAACTCAACTCTTCTTCTGTGGATTTCAGACTCTTCAGCTATATGATGAAACCCTTAATGGTGACCTTTCAAATATTTCCATTAAATAGAAAAAGTTGTTGAGGACTTGGGGACTTCTTGGAGCCTTGAAAATTCAACTCCATATGTAGTTATTTATTCCTCTGGATTCCATGGCTAGCCTTGTAGAGCTGGGGGTGGGGGGATGGAGATGGGATGGAATCATTACACCTCTTTCATGGAGGAAATTTTATCTGCCCTTCTTGTTGCTATTTCACAATGTCGATGGTGAGTGGAAGAAATACTGAATTGGGAGACAGTTTCTCCCTTCTAACTCCTTAACAGTGGGAAGCCATACCACTTCATATGAAAAGTGAGCACAATCACTTTAATGGCTACAAGAGTCACATTAATTAGATGCTAACCATGAGCCAGGCTTATAGTTCCACATGCATTATTTTATTGATTGCTCACAATAGCTCTGTGATCTGGGCTAATATTATCACCCCATTTCACAGACAAGGAAATGGGGATATGATTGGCCAGGGGGTTGCGTATGGCCAGGAATTGGCGGAGAAGGGACTTTATCTTAGTTCTGTCTGATCTAAAATTTACAGCCTTAACCAATAAAATACACTAATCTTAAGAATTTCAAATATGTGGGGCTGGAAAAGGCAAGCTTTATAGATATTTTTCATCTTAAAGATATAAATGATAAGTTCTTCGAGTTAGACAATTCCTTTGAGAGTCTCTAGTCTAAGACCTGATGTTATAGGGAAGAAACTGGGGCAATAAGATCGGCGTTATTTTACAAACACATGTGAGGATAAAGGCATGGGGAATGACATTGGGAGCAACACGGAAATGGGCGGGCAAACATCTTGACTCCTCCCCTCTTATCCAGACCCTCCACACATGGTTAGGAATGTTGTGTGCCACACAACTCTAATGGGTACCATTTGCATGGACCCTACGGGGTTAGATTGTCCGTCTCTTTTGTTTCAGTCCCCCTCCACTGTCATATATGACTAGAGGACTTTCCTATCTTTCGGTAATTTTGCTTCTTAACCACTTCAAAACTAGAGGAAGGTTAGCATTCCTCTGTCTTTTCTTTTTTTTTCTTTCTCCTAAAAGAGAAGCTGAGAGCTTGTGGAGACTTGGGTTGCTGGCATCACCGACTTTGGAGGTTGCTAGCTAAATCAATCAGGAGCTGCATTGTGAATGCTTGGCATGGATTTTCTTTTCTCCTTTTATTCTTTGCGGTGTGTGTGAGTGTGTGTTTATGTGTATGTGCGTGTGCGTGTGCGTGTGCATGTGCATACACAACGTTGGTGCCTTTCCGCCAGCGAAGGACTCAGGAACCGAATGTAATTAAACGGCAGCGATAGATTGTATTCAGCCTTGTTCTGTACACACATCTTTCACTTTGCTCCATTTACAAATGCCCCACCAGCTCTGTGCTCTGCATTCATTAAACATCTCTGTACGTGGAATATTTCAAAGCTTGCTGCTATGGTCTCCCTAAGACTGCCATTCAGAGTCTGGGGCCCCTACGGGAATTCCATGAGGCTGCTAGCAATCTTGTAGGCTGCTCTGAGGTTATGCGGAATGAACTGAGCAAAGTCAATAGGGCTTCTGGAGGGACTGCTGGCGCAAACACCAGTGGCTAAGACTGGGTTCCTCTTGGAGTGCTCCGCCGAAGTCCTCAGGAGTTGAATTCAGATAGAATGGAAAGGTAAACTAATTATAGAGAGGCCATTTGTGCCTCTGTGGTTCATCTTATGTCAGCATTTCCAGGCTAAACTGAGGTCTTTGGGGATTTGAAAATCAGCTTGAAATGTTTTTTTCTTATCCCTTATTACTATTCTTCCTCGTTCTGAATCTAGTTCTACAGGTTCTAATATTTAGACAAATGGGCTTTTTTTTTTTTTTGACCACTTTTACGGGTAGTTCAGGTGTAAATTTCTTTTTCTCCCACAAAAAAGCAAAACAAAACAAGGTGGATGCACAGGAATTCTGTGTTCATTCGCATGGTTGCAGTCATGAGTAAGGAACTGAAAGCAAACTGGCCAAAGGAAACCTGTAGACTGTGTAAGTAAGAAGTCCAAGGGTGGCTGTGGTTTCAGAGTCTGATGCGGGGACTCAAAAATGTCGTTAGAACTTTGTCTCTCTGACTCTGCGTTCCTCACGTCTGCTCGGCTCAGCTGGACTCTTCCTTCCTGGGGAAAATCCCTCCATGGTAGGGCAAGCTTGCTGCCAGTAGCCATGGGTGGAAAGTGCCCTTCTCTCAACATCAGTGTCAGGGGATGACAAATGGCCTTGTGGGGGATCATGTGCCCAACCTTGAGCTAATCACAGTGGCTATGAGAGGGATTAGGGACTGGTCAGCCAGTGCCATGCGCCCAGGGAGTGTGATTGACAGCCTAGGTCATGTGCCCATCCCTGAGCCCATTGCAATAGTTGTGAGAAGTATTAGGACTTAGCAATCAGTGTCACATGCCCAAGGAGTATGACTGACAGCCCTGTCAGGACCACAGGAAGTGGGAATTTAGGGATCTGTTGCTTCTTAGTGGTGTGGCTATCCAATACCCTTAACTTCTATGCTTTTTAGTTTCTTGAACTGTGAAAAGGGACTATTAAAGATGACATGAAATAGTGATACCTAGTGGTATCATTATATCTAGTATAACCACGTACAGGGTACCTCCTGGTGGTGGACATTAGACACCTAATAAGTACTTTCTTATTGAGCTAATCATCCCCTGAGTATACGGCATGGGATGTTAATAAAAAGGTCCAGTGTTCACAGATGTGTGCAAAATAAGCAAATTTCCTTACTAGAGGACTATTCAGCATCTTTAACATGAATATTCCAAACCAATTTTCAGACCATGTTTGACCTGGAGCATCTTAGGATAATGGCGTTTCACATTGTCCAGTTTTAGAAGCATGCTCTCTGTATTCTAAAACCTAAATTCTAACTAATGGCAGACCATAGATCTTTGTAGATGGCTTGTCTTGTTTTGGCCCTTCCTAACTATTTGTACTGAATTTCTCTTTGATACATTCCACTATGAAATTATAAGCAACCTAAGAACCAAACAAGTAAATGTACTTTTTGTGGGATGCGGGTGAGATCATAAAACAGTGTTCCCATCAGGAAAAACCACTGTTAGGTTTCAATATCCGGGACCTGTACACCTCACCCAAGCATCTAGTTTAAAAATTCTTTTTTATTGATTTTAGAGAGAGAAAGAGGCGGAAGAGCAGGAAGCATCTACCCATAGTAGTTGCTCCTCATATGTGCCTTGACCAGCCAAGCCCGGGGTTTCAAACTGGCTCCCTCCGCGTTCCAGGTTGACGCTTAATCTCCTGCGCCACCACAGGTCAGGCCCAAGCATCTAATTTTTAATTTTCTGGAGACTATTTCCCCTAATTGCTTCAGCTTCCAGGAAACTCAGATTTAAATGTAAGTCCCACGTTTAGTAAGTGCACAGAGCTTCTGTCATGTATCTTGTGTATAACTCTATCCTAACTGTATCTTCCTTTCTTACTCTTTATAATGTTTACTCTGATTTAAAAACGAATCCCTTATATTTATCTTGTTTTATTTATGTAAGTGACTGAGATCCTTCTGAGGTTGAGATGGAGCTAAGTAAGTACATGAATGAATGAATGAATGAATGGATGAATGAATGAATGAATAAAATGCGAGTGGGATCTCAGGGGCCTTTTTCTGTAAAGATAATGTTGGCTGTACTAATGCCCTTTCTCCTTCACTGCTAATATCTTGGCTCTGCTTGGAGCCACTTGTTCAATTATGGTGCCAAGCTCCTGTTTTACAAGGCTTCCTTTGAGCACATCTAATCAGGAATAGCTCTTCGCTGCAGTCTCTTTGTTCACTGACTGGAACCCTGAATGCCTTGCTTTGCCTAATAAATAACCCAGGGGCTCAAACGTGGCCTTAGGCTTTGTTTATAAAGTGGACCTGGCCAAGCTCTGAAGCACATTCAAAACCAAGGCCATTGGAAGGTCAAGCATCTCTCAGGCACTTCAGGAAGGTTGTAGACTGCTCCATTTCCACCTACACCTTTTCTGAGCAATATATTTCTTTTTTAAAATCATATTATTAGGGTTACACTGATTATACAAGTTTCAGGCGCCCAGTTCCACAACACATCTCTGTACCCTGTATTGTGTGTTCATCCCTTTTTTCTTTGAACTTTTTGTGTTGGCTTCTAGCTTGGCACAGACATCCTTGGAAAAATGCCCTGGTATAGGGATTACGTGGTGGTTTATTATTTTTCTTTTTGGGTGCGTATTCAAGAGTTAATGCCAGGAATGTGCAGGGCAGGGGTTAGTCTGAGTAGCTGTGAAGTCTCGATTACTTTCATCTCCGTGAACATTAGATGACAACTATCAAACAGATCTGAAAGGACGAGTGATATCCGTAAGAAGGAGGCCATGATCTGACACTGGCCCTAGGCTGGCCCCAGACCTGGCTTCAAATCCTGGCTTCATTGCTATGAGTTGTACCATTTTGGGTAAATTGCCTTAAGTCTCCAAGTTGCAATTTCTCCATCTATCAAGCACCACCCTTACCGTGCTACGAAACGAACTGAGAATGGGCTTGCTCTGGTCCTGTCCCCACTTACCTAGTTAACGCCTCTCTTTTCTCCTGTGAACTATTGGTTTAGGAGACGCTACCCTGTGGGAGGGCTCTCCTGATCTTTGTGGCGGGGGCATATCCCCTTCGGATACGTTCTCATCTTACTGAGTGTCCTTCCTCCTGATACCTGTCACAGTTGCAGTCTGACATGTAGTCATATGATCATGTCTTTCCCTGCCATCAGACTGTCAGTCCATGAAGGCAGGCACTGAGGTCACCTCTGTTCACCACTGTATCCCCACTGCTTGCCTCTGGATTGGCCAGAAAGGCTCAATAGAGAGTGAACAGCAAATGAGTGAATGAAAAGGATAGGTGGGTAGTGTCCATCAGAATCAGCAGAGGGGAGAGAGTAAGGTAGTTGGGGTATCTACTGATTACAAACCAGGCACCATACTGCATGCATACATAGGCCAACTCATTTAAAATTCATCACAACCCAGGAGAAGAGATTGTGTCATGTTCATCTCTGATCCCCAGAACCATGCTGAATGCCAAGGCAAGGCCCAGTGAAGGCTGGCTGAATTCAAACATTAAATACTATAAATGAACAAACACGTCTGCATGGCATGCATGGAGCTGGACAGTCACCTACAAAAGAACTTCCACATTGCTAGGATGAAGGTTCGAGTCCTCCTGACACTCCATTTCTGGAGGTACCAGGCTAGACACGGACAGCTTCTAATTGTAAGCGCTGCCACCTCCACGCCTCATCTTACCCCAGCTCGTGTGAGATGGTGTGTCCTTTATTTATTATACATGTCTGCATATTGCGATAATTGGGTTATATAATATGGCACACAGACTAATCTCAGAATGATTTCTGCTGAGTAGAAATTACTTATTTTGATTCCTCAGGGATTTGTTTTGTCAAAACTCATGTAGTATTTAGCAAAGTAATCACTGTTCAATTGCTGAGCACAAGAAGTGTAAAATTAACCTAATAAGAATGAAAAGAACGAAGAGAACGAGTGTCGCTGACCTCGTCAACTTGATTAGTGATGGCGTTTCATCATGGTTCCCAGGCCGAGCCACAACGCTGCCTGTGAAGATCACCATGTACCTCTTTATCTCACCATCCCTAATTAGATATGCAATTTGTCATATGGTCGTTCAACTAGAATAGAAAGAAAAAAAATAAGAAGGAGAATATTAATGAGACGCATAAGAAAATTTCTCAATAGCAAATCAATATCCAGACTGGAAGGGGAGTTTTGAAAGCAAGGACTGGGTTTTCCAGGTATAGATACATGCTGTGTGACCTCAGGTTAGTCACTTAACCTCCCTGGACCCACATTCCTCATTTATCGGGTGAGGTTGGCAATAATAGGTGCCTAATGTTAGCTCCTTATAGTTAGAGACCTGTTTTGTTCATCTGCCTCATTCTAGAATGTTGTTGACCATGTGGCCCCTTCTTGCTCTCTGGCATCTTTGAAGTAAAGCACATTCTTGTGAAAATCTTGAGGCAGCATATAAATAATACCCATGGAGGAAAAAGAATGAAGTTTTCCTTTGACACCACCATGTGTAAATAAAAATAGACTCACAGTCAATATGAACTCTCATGCATACATGTGATGTCATTCTGAGGTGGGTCGAAGGGACACGCTCAAGGTCACACAAGGACAAAACACAGGATTCAAAAGCAGATCTCAGACCTTCTGTTTCTGTCTGTTCCCAGGACTGGCACCAATAATATGAGGCCCATGTGCCGGTCCAGATAAAGTGATTCCTTCTCTGTGTTTAGGGAGTCAAGGCCAAGAGTTCTGAAAGGTAAGGCACAAGGACACCATCACCCACCTACATAGCAGGTGTAGAAAGAGTTAAGAGGACAAACTCTGGAGTTGCAAAGCCTGCATTTGCATCTTGGATCTGATGCTCTTTGGGTGAGTGATCTGGGCAAGAACTTAACCTGACTGTGGATCTTCTGCCACTGTTCCCATTGAGACATGAGCTTTCTGTGCTCTTCCCTTGAATCCTGAGAGATTCAAGTGGTAAAGTTCAGTAGAAGTGACACCATGTGGCCTTCAAGCTGAGGTCATTAAAGACCACGTAGCTGCTGCCGACCTACACAAAAGTCACCATATTGTGTTTGAACCACACAGAGAGGCCACATGCTGTTCTTGCAATTGACAACCCCAGCTGAGCTGAGTCTTCAATGCACCTAGCCCAAGTGAGTGAAGAGACCTCTGATTAATTCTAGATATCAGCCTTTTGAGTCACCCTGCCGCTGATCAAGTGTTTCCAGCTGCTCTCCCAACATGATGGAGCAGAGTCAAACCACCCCTGCTGTGCTCTGTCTAATTTCCTACCCATCAAATCTATGAGGATTGCAAAATGGTTCCTGTCTCACGCTCTAAGGTTTAGGATTGTTTGCTAGGCACATTAGGAACCAGAACCCCATTTAAGCTTCCATATCTTCACCTGCTTACTACAGATGATAATGCAATGTTTTTCTAATAGGATAGTCAAGATTGGGAAGCTAAAGAGCTTAACAACATATTTTATGCATAGTAAGTGTTCAATAAATGTTAATGGCAATGTTACTATTAATATCATCATTATCATCATTTGTCCTGTGGCGAGATAGTTTTCAGGCCATTGAGGATGGGAGTTCGGAGACCTGGAATGCCACGAGGCTGGTGCATTGTAACTGAATTGGGGCCGAGGCCAGCGGGCAAAAAAGCAATATCAAATACCAACTGTCGGAGGCCTTTGTTATCTTACATCCATCTCCTGGGAAATAATGTGGCCTCTGCCAATGCTCAGGGCAAGCAAAGCCAGAGTATTTGCTGTGACTTCAAAAGTTTTCTGAGGAGGACACCTGATTCACTTATAAACCATGCAGTCCTGAAAGATTGCTAATGCAGTACTGAGTGGAGAAGTTTTTGTGTTTGTAAGTTTCACCCCCAAATACCCTGATAACAAACTCCAGCAGGTTGGCCTGTTTATTCCAGGCAGTGGGAAACTCACTGGGGATGTCCTTCCCTATCTCCCTCCACACACTTCCTTGGCTTTCTGACCAATTCTCCTGATGCTTCTTGGGTTCAGCAGTGGGGGTTGGGATATTTTGCCCATTCGGGCCAGCTGTCAGCTGGCATAGCCAGCAGGTCTGTGAGGTCTCATTGCGGAGTCCCGAACCTTCCTAGTTTATATCGGGTTGTGTTTCTTGGCATCTCTTTGAAGTAGAGGTTTTGGCCACCTCTTCAACTCACGGTTCTTCACTAGCTTACTTTACCTGCTTCTTCCTTAGTACATGGATGCCTTGGTTATTGCCAGCCTGTGGCTGGCCCAGTGTTTCTCTGCAAACTGAATGCAGGCTTGAGAACGAGCCAGCATGAAATCCTTCAAGCTGAGCCTTGGACACCTTTCCTTATTATCAGCTTTCAACCCGTGATCCACAACACTGTTTCCCATGCACTTGTGCTCTGGGAACTTGTGGCTATCATTCTCAATTTCCTTCTTGTGCTGACAGCGCCTCAGATGCGATAAATGTTGGTCAGAAAGAAGTCAGTCATCTTTATCTGTTACAGGGTACCAAGGCACCTTTCTTGCGAGAGATAGGACCGAAGAGCTTAAAGGTTTTTTTTTCCTTCAAGATAGCATTTCTTAAATGTTCACTTTTAGACACTGTTAGAAGCACGTTCCACGGATTCTGTCGTTGAAACCTCGCGATGATCCATTCTTTCTGCGCCCATTTCAAAGATGCAGAAGCTGAGGCTTAGAGAGGAAACGTAACTTGTGATAGCTTGGAGTCTGTGGCATCGGGAATTGTGTGCTGCAGAGGCTGGAATTGTTTTCTACTCTGCATGCTGCCTCATGATTCGAGACACTTAAACCTGCTTTTGTCCCAGGTCCCCCATGCGGGTGGCTTCCAGTTTGACAAGAGGTGTTATTTATCTCTGCGTTCTTTGAGCTTTACTCAGGACCAGGCCTGCAGAAGGTATTGGATGAGTGTCTGTTGAATGAATAGGTGACCGTGGAGGGCCAATGCGGTGACAGGACTGAAACAAAGACTCCTAGTTGAACATGTGAGTTGTTCTGAGGGTCCAGGGCTTTTGATGAGTCATCTTGGCCGTGGTACAACCAAATGGTACCAGAATAAGAAAGTGAAAGGTGCATGTGTCGTTATGTACCAATGTTTTCGAGTTTTTGGGATAGATACCCAGTAGAGAGATTGCTGGGTCATATGGTAGTTCTATTCTTAGTTTTTTGAGGAACCACCATACTTTTTTCATAATGGTTGTGCTAATTTGCATTTCTACCAGCAGTGAATGAGGGTTCTTTTTTCTCCACAGCCTCTCCAACACCCCATGTTTATCTCAGGATTATTCACAGTGGCCAAGACATGGAAGCAACAAAAGTTTTCCTCAGTACACGTCTGGATAAAGAAGATGTGGTACATATATACAATGGAATATTACTCAAGCATAAGAAATGATAACATAGTGCTGTTTATGACAACATGGATGCAGCTTGAGAACATTATACTAAGTGAAATAAGTGAATCAGAAAAAGCTAAGAACTGTATGATTTATACATAGATGGGATATAAAACTCAGACTCATGGACATAGATAAAAATGAAGTAGTTACCAGGGGGAGGGGGACAAGAGAATGTGGGGGAGGGGTGGGAGAAAGGGTGTAAAGAGGGAGATATATAAGATGATAGAAAATGATTTGACTTTGGGTGATGGGTATACAACATAATCAACAGTTCAAATGCTATAGAAATGTTTACCTGAAACCTATGTTCTCTTTTTGATCAATGTTATCCTGTTAAATTTAATTTTCTAAATTAAAAGAAAACCCACAAAGTGAAGCAACTATGAGTTGAAAAAAAAGAAAGGGTGGGGATTATTGAAATGTCTCAGCACCCTTCTGGGAGGCTTGAGTGCCCACCTGAGCCAGCATCAGGAACCAGGAACTGGAAAGCTAGCAGAACTTACTGGTCTCTCAGTTACGGTTTTCTTTATATATTTGATCAATTTTTCTCCTTCTGCAGGGGAATTTTTTTTTTTTTTGCAAAATTACATATTTTTTCTCCTTTGCCCATTTCTTAGGCAAACGATGACCTCCAAAGTTTTTCTGTTTTAGGTCAAGTCCCAATTCCAAATTCCCAAGAGAGAAAATCCAGTTTCCCCTGATTGGTTGAGATGAATATCATCAGTGTCCTGAGGGCGGGCAGTGCAATGTCAATATAAACATGGTTGCCAGCAACTCTGCTTCTTAGTTTGAGGGTATTATTGGGGGTGGAGGGGAGGCATTGGTGGGTGGGGGAAAGACACGTCCAAATATGAATACCTAACGTTGTTGCATCAACTTCAAAGTAGATCTGACTTAGACTATCTGAGTTTGAGAGCAAGAAAGTGGTTTGCTTTAATCAGTCTCTCTTTGTAGTAGCAATGTGCCAATGCCTCTTGGGAAATAAGGGACCTAAGAGAGGAAGCCTTTCAGAACATGCCACGATCAACTGAGAAACTGGGAGGTTTGGAGGCCATCTTTAAAATTGGTTTCTCACCATCGGGATAGACAATGAAGTGTAGACAGTTTCCAACAGCTCTTCTGAGAGAAGCCTCTGGGAGACAGAGCCTTTGATGGCAGGGACTGTAACCTCAGTCTACCCCCACCCCCTGACTATATAGCAGGGGCATACATACTGCTCACAAAAATTAGGAGATATTTCAAAATGAATATGAAGCAATGAAATATTCCCTAATTTTTGTGAGCAGTATATAAGACACACAGGAATTTATGTGGGAGGTCCTACTGTGCTTCAAGTTCCAATATTGGGCACATTTTAATGTAACCTTCATCAAAGGGTCTTACGAGTCCTTATTAGTATTCTCTTCCCACTTTATTGGTGAGGAATTGGAAGCCCAGACAAGTTAAGCAACTTGACCGGAGATCAGAGTTAGTATATCACGGGGTTTAAAGCTCTGTTTATCTGAATGCATATCCTGGCCTCTTTTCACTACTCTATAAAGTCTCTCTGATCCAAAATAAGTATCTTGCAGGGAAAAAAGAAAGGAAAGTAATTTATCTTCCACGAGAGTTGCTGGAGGAGGTGAAGGGCCTCCAGGTAGCGGAGCACCAAGCATATGGGAGGAAGTGCTGAGAGAGGTCTGGACTAATTAAGCTTAGGTCTAATCAGTGACACTTTGGTGCTTTGGCTCTGGGAGTGAAAAGCCATGCATACCTAAGGATGCGGGGTAAACAGAGTGGCTGCCAGGGCTGGCTCGCCTGTCAGCAGGAAATCTAAAAATGCAAGTTTAATTCCGATGAAGGCAAAACACCCAGAGGACAGAGAGAGTTAGCTCATTTGCAAGTGATCAGTACTATATCAGAGGAAGGAAGGGTGGTAAGAAAGGGTGCCAGGGACTGATGGAAAACAACGTTCTCCTTCCTAGTCAATGTCTGGATTCCAGGGAAAGCTGAACCTTCGGAGATGTGATGAGAATTCAAACCATGAGCCTGTGTCTTTGAAAGCATTTTCAAGGTGCTGAAGGTGCTGGCTCTGTCATTCTTCTGTGACGGTTCTGTCCTCAGTTTTCCCCATTTCTTTGTATTATCTCAGGAGACACAAGAATGGATTTGCCCTGGGCCAGTTCCTTGAGACAGACCCAATTCCTTAATAGGCTTCAGAATGACTCTTTTACAAGTTATTATCAAACCAATTCATCATCCAAGAATCATCTTTACACAATTATTCTGGTCGGCTGAGTAATTATTGCTAAAGTTACATGGGGCAGGAATGATGAGGGAAGTTAGGTTTGATTGGTCGCTTATAAAACTGATTGTTCGCATAAGTGCTGTGTTTGGTACACTGGGGACCCAATTGCTTGAATAAACCAGAGCATGTGGCTTTTGAGAGTCAGTCTCCATGTAGGAAAAATCCTAAGCTATCTTTAGCTCAAAGGATGGTCGCAAGGATTGTATGAAGCAATGTATGTTGTCACCCAGCCCAATAAATGGTTTATAATAGTTTTCAATTTACTGAGCTTCTCTTGAGATGCATTTATTTTATTGAGCATGTGTCTAATGTTTACTAGGAGTTAAACACATTACATATAGTAACCCACACAATACACCAACCTTTGGAAGTAGGGTTGTGATTGCTTTTGTTTTACAAATGAGGAAACAGAGAGACAATGATGTCAAGTAACTTATGAACAGTAAGTAGAAGAGTTGAGTTTTTTTCTTTTTTGTATTTAGAAAATTAAATTTAGCAAAGTGACATTGATCTACAACAGTACATGGATTTCAGGTAAATATCTCCACAGCATCTGAACAGTCGATTATGTTGTATACCCATCACCTAAAGTCAAGTCATTTTCTGTCACCTTATATTTGTCCCTGAACCCCCTCCTCCACATACCCCTTCCTCTGGTAACCACTGCACTCTTATCTATGTCCACGAGTCTCAATTTTGTATCTCACGTATGTGTGAAATCATACAGTTTTTAGCTTTTTCTGATTTACTTATTTCAATCAGTATAATGTTCTCAAAGTCCAGGCATGTTGTTGTAAATGGCACTATGTCATCATTTCTCATGGCTGAGTAATATACCATTCTATATACGTGCCACATCTTCTTTATCCAATCCTCTATCAAGGGGCACTTTGGTTGTTTCCATGTCTTGGCCACTGTGAACAAACAATGCTGTGGTGAACATGGGTGTGTACGTGTATTTACGTACCAATGTTTTTGAGTTTTGGGGGTATATACCCAGCAGAGGGATTGCTGGGTCACGAGGTAGTTCTATTCTTAATTTTTTGAGGAACCACCATACTTTCAGAGTTGAGATTTAAACATGAACACTCTGGTTCTTGAGTTCATGCTCTCTGACCACCTTGCCGAGCCACCTCGATGAATTACGCTGCTATGATGCCCACAGTACCTTGAGACATGCCTTGCGCAGTGCTAGGGGAAGTTTGAAGAGGGTGTATTTAAAGGGAAATCGGATGAGAGATTCTTGAGGTTTAGTTCCATGGATGCTTCGATTCCTGAAAAGTGTTCTGAGGGTACCAGGGTGGTTTGGTGGCCAGAGACCTGGGAATGGTCTGTAGCAGGTGCCGCCTATATCTTTTCTGTCTTCCCATTGCAGTGTGCTCTGAATGGCTGCAAGCTGCCACTATCTGCATCTCTACCTTTTGGCATTTTCTGGAAAACCATTGGGCTTACATGCAAGGCAAGATAGATGTGTTAAGAAATTAACCCCCCCCACACACACACCTTCATGCCACCCCCAAGGAGCATCCCTCAACCAATGTCTGATGGGAGTGGGTGTAAATATAACCCAATACTGAGTCATGCATTTTATACCTTTCCTTAAAGTTTTCCCGTGGGATGAAACTTCAACAGCCCACTGTGGAAACCAGCTTGTTAATGTACCTTTTCCTGGCTGCCTTCCTTCCCCTGTGCTGTTTTCCCACTTCCCTTTCAGTGTTGCATGAACTTTCAGAAGAACAACTTTCACTCACGATCATCGTCTCTGGGGTCTGCTTCTCAGAGAACCCAAACACAGATATGCTCCAATTCTGCCCCGACAGTCTTTCTCTCTCAAGGATTCCTGAGTAAGGAAAGTACAGTACGTGCAAACAGCACCCGCTAAATGGTTGAAAAGACAGTGCTGCTTTTTCGATAGCTGGGTGAGCACCCACTGCTCCCCAGAGCGTGGCGGGAGAGGTCTAGATGGGGAATGCGGAATTAGCCTGGAGGTGGGTTCTTTGAGGTCCCCTGCTTGCTGTGTCCTGTGCAGATGTGTTGACAGTCTGGGGATGAAAAACAAGAGGATGCAGGTCTTCAAGGCACAGTAACTACATTCAGCAGCGAAGGTGGCTCTGAGAGGGCAGGGCTGAGAACTATCAGATTAGCCATTCCTCCTCTGGTAGGGGAGCCAGCTGGCAGTGTGAGCAGAGGGTCTGAGATGTGGGGAGGAAGATGAACGTTCCTGTCCCCTGGGTGGATGCTCACGCCTGCCTTGCTTTGTCTTCTTCTTTGTTCTTCTTCAGCGTCATGATGGCCCTTCACTTGCTGCTGCCCAGTGAGATGCTGAGTTCATTTTCTAAGACAGCATTTCTTGGCCTTGTCTTGGGTGCGGTGATTAGGAAAGAGTCAAATGGTATTCTTAGCATTTGCAGGCAATTTGGTCTCTCTTGCACATCGGTCAGTGTCTTAGAGCATTCGTGGACTTTCTTCATATTAATGAATTGCTCTGTATGCTATAAATTGTGAAGAAGCCACAAAAATAGAAATGATGACGACAACGATGATGGCCACGTTGATGATGACGCTGTGGAAGCGGCAAAGGACTTGCATTTGTTGCATGCTTGCTAGGTCCCAGGGTGCTCGAGAAACCATTAACATCTATCTCATGACTACTTTCAGCAAGTCTATGAAGTGGGTCATTGTGACGTCACTGTGAAGATGAAGAAGGTGATTTTTAAAGAGACTAAGTACGTTGCTTATGGTCACAAGGTTCATTATACGAGGCTCCTGAAATGTTCAGAAATATTTTCAGGCTTTTTCTTAATGACATCCTTGCCTGTGGTATATTCAGGTGTTGGGGAGGGGGCCAAATGAGGAAGGGGCTGGGGGAGATGCTATTGCGTGGGCGTCTAGGGGAAGGGCTGTGAACCTGTGCATAAAGCTGTCTTTCTGATGTGGCTTGCGATAGCCTTAATGAAACATTTTTTGAAGACATGTCATAGATTTGCCAGCCTCCCTACCATGGGTTCATTGAATACCAGGCGGTCATTCACAGAACTGGTGAGTGTCACTTAATAGAATGAATGAATGAGTGAATAAGTAAATGAATGAATAAAGTGTTATTATTCTCTTATTTAATTGAAATATGTCTTAAACTTGAAATTCCCCAAGGGCAGAGGACATCTCCATGAAGATGTCTCTAAGGACCTGGTAGCACTGCTGGCCCGTTCCCAAGGGTGAAGAGGCGAGGCCTGGGTGGGCATGTGTTTGAGAGGACTCAGCAGTATGCTGGTCTTTTGGACCAACTTTGCCAAGGCATCCGGCTCTGTCAATTTTCTCTCTCTTCTTGCTCTGAAAAGGTCTGACCCTTGTTCTTTCTACCCGCTTTCATAGCTTACATGAACTTTAGGAGAAGAAGATTATAGCATTTTCATTGCAATCAATTTTCCAGGAAATACAAGTAAGGGGAACAAACGCCTAGGTGGTAGAACACCAGGCTTGGCGTCCCAGAATGCATTTTTGCTGCTTTTGAGGACAGTGCTTAGTTCTTCATGCCCCTTTGCTGCACTGGCACAGGCCATCTGTCATCCTGGGTTCTTCATACGTGTCTACAGGTTGGGATCTGAAATATTGAAGTGCAAGGAGGAGTAGAAGCTGGTAACAATGGAAACAAGCAAACCATCTGCCGAAGAGCTGAATTCTCCCTTTATGAATGCTGTCACCAAGGAGCCCTGACCTCCCCCGGTCACCCAGACAGCTCCTCGAGCCATTTCAGTCCCCACTACAGCAGCTTGCTGAGCCCTGGACGCCGATTAGAAACCTGGTGAGTAATGGGGAAACAACACATACCTCTATTCCACCAGTAGATCTAAGCAAGTTAATAACCTTCTTTAAAGCGAAAGCAAATCAAGTCTTATTTTAAACATTTTATTGACAAGCACAAAAAGGCTGCTGTCTGTGGCCCAGGTAAATTTATCACTTGGTTTTGTTACTTGTTTCTGACTCTTGAAATGTACAAGAGCATTTAAATCATCCAAAGCCTTTCATTGTTCCAAGGCAGGGTAAGTGACGGGGCAGGGAAAGTGGGATCAGAGGGGCAAATGTGTATTTCACCCTGTAGGACCAGGGCTTCTCCGGGTACTTTTCACAGTGACTTGTCTGATGCTCAGATGCTCCTTCATGCTGGTATTATTTCATTCCTGTTTTACCGTTGGGAACGCTGAGATGGAAGCATGAAATGCCTGATCTCAAATTGTATATGACAGTGGTGGCGCCACATCTGGCATTTGCAATTGCTGTATCAGTCAGGGTCCAAAGACAGAACAGACGACACATTCAAATTAAGAGTGTCCTAGTGCTGGCTGGCTGGCTTAGTGGTAGAGCTTCGGTATGGTGTAATGAAGTCTCAGGTTTGATTCCCGGCCAGGACACACAGGAGAAGTGCCCATCTGCTTTTCCACCCTTCCTCTTCTCCTCTCTATCTCTTCACCTCCTGCAGTCATGGCTCCATTAGAGCAAAGTTGGCCCCGGGCACTGAGGATGGCTCTGTGATCTCCACCTCAGGCACTAGAATGGCTCCCATTACAACAGAGCAATGCCCCAGATGGGGAGAACATTGCCCCCTAGTGGGTTTGCCAGGTGGATCCCGGTCGGGCACATGTGGGAGTCTGTCTCTCTGCCTCCCCACTTCTCATTTTAGAAAAAAAAAAGAGTGTCCTAGAAAGATGGTTTAGTGAAGGAACCACTTCCATAAGTGACATGTCGGTTTAGGGAGCCAGAAAGATTGGCATCGTAGCCCTGGACTAGGAGCAGGACAATTGTTCCCAGTCTTAAACCAGAAGAACAAGGGAAGGGAGCTGTTAGTGAAATTGTGGGAAGTGTCATGAAAAGAGTCTGTTTTGAGAGGAACAGTGACTTGTGGTCGAAGGATGGAGCCAGCACAGTGGGATTTTCCATGGAGAGAGGAGGGTGAGAACTCCATTGGCTGCCCAACTGGAAGCCACGGATCCCACTGATGAGGTCCGTGCTGGTCAGCCATCCAGTGCAGAGGCGGGGTGTATAAGGCCCTGCACACTGACCATTCTTTCGTTCTGGCAGGTCCCCCAGAATATATACATTTATTCCAGAAGGCAGTAGCCATTGAGCTGTACCAGCAAAAAACACTCCTCCAATGAAAACTGGTAAATATCAAAGCATTTGTCCTTCACGGAATTGATATAATCTCAGACCACATTAGTTGGATTTTGGCCATGACTTAGAATTTATAAAGAGCCCATGTCAAATAACCTGTTATATTCATAAAGACAGACACCCAGTGGAGGGAAGGAAACACACAGGCTGGCAGCTGGGTGGGTCATTAAAACTCACCATCTCCTTTATTGAATATAGCTTCACAAATCCCTGGGGCAGGACAGGGAGAGCTCCCATACACTGTGCTTACTTTACACAATTTTATTCTCTGAAGAAAATAAATGTCATTCTTCCCTTTCAACGGAGAGTCATTGAAGCAATATTGGAGCAACTGTGCTGCTGATTGGGAAGCTCCTTGCCTTGAGTACAGAGGATTTGGGAAGAAATAACCCCAGAATTTTCTGCCATTCTCTACCATACTGACCCTCATATTTCTGGCATCCTGCTATACCATGCCTCCTAAGATAATGTCTTGACTCTTTGTTTCACGGGTAGGAACCTAGAATGCAAAGCACAGTGTTTGCATCTAAAATCAGCATTTTGAGATTTTCTTGTGTTTCTCAGGCATGGAAAAAGGTACAACACAATCTGTGCACTCACCAGAGAGACTTTTATAAATAACAGATGAACATGGTTGAGGAGGACAGACACAAAGTGCCCTGGGGCTGTGGAGGAGGAGGCGATGGCATTTGTCCTGGGTGGTCGAGGAAGTTACGTGGTTCAGGTGACATTGAGCATTGGGCATGGATGAAGAAGGGACATTGCAGACATGATCAACCGGTCCAAAGGTATGTCTGGTGCAGAGACATGTAGAGTCGAGTTAGAAATTGGGAGCTATGCCTCACAAGCTTATCAGGGTCATATTCTGAAGGGCATCGATGCCCTGCCAATAGTGACAGCCTTTGAGCAGTTGGAATTATGCCACGGTTTTAAACAGAAGTAAAGAGCCAGATCTGTGTTTTAGAGAGATGACGCTGGCATTATTGTTTAGGGCAGGTTGGAAAAGAAACACCTGAATGTAGCAAAGAGAGTTAGGAGCCTGTTATATCAGAAGTGAGGTGAGCTGAGACTAATTGCAAAAGGCCTTGAATGCCAGTGCAAGGATCTCAGACTCTATTTCTATGCAGGAGAAACCTTTAAGCTGGTGTCTACTGGTGGATTTCATGGGGGTCCGTGATGTCATGGCATGCTGGTGACACATGCAGATCTGCTTTCCTGGCACAGGGCACTCCTTCACCTCACCAGCTGCTGTGAGTGCTGGGTGCTAACAGCTAAAGGACACATCCTGGCTGTGTTGGTAACCGTGCTGGTAACTGACAACAACTAGTTTTCTAAGGGAAGAAATAATCCCTGAATTGTAGCTTTGGCTGATATCTGTGGTGTAAATACTCCCACTATGCTGACTTCCCACTACTAACGGCAGTGTTGTGATAAAATGCATGTCATTATTGGCTTGTGTGAGCCAGTGAGCTGGGGCCAGCATACCACTGGATTCATGCTGCTGTAGAGAATTGCCTTTGGCCAATGGCCGCTGCCTTATCTAAAAATGCCTGGAAGGGAAAGATGTCCCCTTGGGGCAGCCCAGCACCAATGACTGAATCTAGGATGGGATGTTCTCTTTGCTTCATGGTGGCATCATTCTCTGGTCATAAACACACTTCAGCACCCCTGGTGGGATCAGGCTGTCTAGACTTCAGCTGAACCCATTTCTTTGCTTAGGCTCCTTCCCTACCCCATCCTGCTTCCTTTATTCCTTTTTGAGTTTGTCCCGTGAGCTCTCTATCAATAAATCACTTACACAAAGACCTCCACCTCACGTTCTGTTTTGATGGAGTCCAAGCACAGACATAAACCCTAGGAATCATGTGCAAGTCTTGCATATGTTCTCATATCTATGTCAGTGTCTGGGATAAGGTCAATGGCTTACATCAGATTCTCCAAGGAATGTATGACCCAGAAAAATGTTTGAAACCTTTGCAATCAGTGGTAATACTCAGTTTTGCTTCTAGCCTGTGGTTGACGCTCTGTGAACCCAACTTTCCTGAAGAATTGAAATGGAGAGCGTTGTCATTTACAAGAACCTCCCTGTAGAGGGCAGGCTTATTCACTTGCAATCCCAGACCAAATCCCCTGAAAGGTGAGAGAATTCAAGGAGAGGGAGGATGCTTGGATTGACAGAGACCCATTAGGAAAGGAGGGGGAAATCACAGTTCCAGGCATGACAGAAAGTATTAAACTGCACTTTTAAGTCCTAATCAAATGCAAGCAAAAGCATTTTCAAAAGCAGGAGTAATTGGTGGTTGAACAAAGCCTTCTTTTAAGCCACAAATGTTTCCCCACACCCAGGGACTGATAACAGGTTTTCCTTGTTCCAGTCTGCTTCAGGATAGCTACTTAAAGCATCAGCACCAATCTGGCAACAGCACCTATTCGAGGTGTGAAACTCATAATTGTGAATTTGGGGCAGGTCCCTGGTGAACCCTTAGTTATTTTGGGACTGGTAGTGTCACAGGGTTGGCAAGAAGGCTGGGATGCCGGTACTTCACACACACACACACACACACACACACACACACACACACACACACA
The DNA here is from genome assembly GCA_037038555.1 of Rhynchonycteris naso. Lineage (NCBI taxonomy): Eukaryota > Metazoa > Chordata > Mammalia > Chiroptera > Emballonuridae > Rhynchonycteris > Rhynchonycteris naso. The sequence goes on from CM073000.1 coordinate 192,902,261, forward strand.
CACACCCCATATAATTGTAGACACTCAATTTACCATTGTTTAACATGTGACATGAATAATTTCTTATTTTGACAGGGGGCTCACCAGTCCTGTGGCAAGCTCTTCTCCTTCTTCTGGGGCAGGGAACACTCTGCTCATCCATTGCAAGGCAACCAGAGCCTTTGAGGGTCTTTCATGATGAAACCTACTTGCGTTTCTCCACCAGTAATGGTAAAACCTACCTCCATGTTTTGAGTGCTGAGTCTGCTCTGGGAATTGAGCTGAACTAATGCCTGAGTCCTCACAGACATGGTCAATATTTCTATTCTGAAGACAAGGGTTCTGAGGCTAAGATGAAGGCAGAGCAGTAGACCCTGGTCAGAGAGATCATAGGCAGCCAAGTGGGTTATTTGGAGCCATACCTGCTGAGGACATTTGAGCTGAAGGGACTGATGGGTAAGTGTCAAAGGACTGATGGGCAGACACACACATAGTGACCTTGGTGCTAGACTTGTGGGGTCATTCTACTTACCTGTCACTCCTTCTTTCATCAGCAGGCTGACTCCCCTTTCACCTACAATGTGTTTCTGGGCAGTCGGCTGTGTTACAGATCTTGTCACTACTCTGCTTTTCTGTTTCTTCAAAAATGACACAGAACAGCCCTGCATATTACTAGCTCTCTTATTGAGGTCACTTACCCTCAGAACACAAGGTGGCGGGTCACTGAAGGCAGTGCCTCTCAGAGACGTCAACAGGCAGACATGGGGCCGGACGGCTAGAACACCTGTGGGACCTGTCCTGGCCTCGCACACCTGTCCCTGGGTTCTGTGCTTTCGCTCTCGGCTTCCAGCCCTGCCACATCATTCACCAGGAGCAGAGTTCAGGAGACAGAGAAGAACTTCAGATGTCTGGAGGACCAGGTTTGAAGTCTCAGCTCTGACCCTGACCAGCTGTGACTTTGGACAAGTGCCCATCAACTCTTTGTTCCTTAGTTTTAGGCTGTGACAACAACAATAAATAACAATGCCTATCTGCTCTTGGGTTGTTTTAAGTGTCAAATGATCATCTTATGTAAATGACATTTAAAAAGTTGCTATTTTATTGATTTGAGAGAGAGAGAGAGAGAGGGGGGAAGAGAGAGAAAGAGACAGAGACAGGAACACTGACCTGCTCCTGCATGTGCCCTGGCCAGGAATAGAATCAGCAACCTCTGAGCTTTGGGATGATGCTCTAACCAACTGAGCTATCTAGCCAGGGAAATAAATGGCATTTTTATTATACTTTCACCTGACCTAGTAGTGGAAATACCTGGAAATATCAATATAAAGGTCTTTGTCCTGAAAAGACGGCTATACTGTGTCTGCCTCATGGCCAGTGGGCCCAGGACTCCGAGGACCCCACTTCCTCAGGAAGCTGGGTGTTGTCAGCAAGCCTGCGGAAGAGCATGAACCACTCCACCTGGTTGATGAGGAAGCCGAGACCCATGAGTTTAAGAAGGATTGCTCAAGACCTTCCAGGAAATTGATGGGGAAGCAGGGGTCTGGACCAGTCCTCCTCCTTCCTCACCATTGCAGAGGGTTCCAGGAGCATGGAACAACCAGGCTGAGGTTATAATAAGCGATAACAATTATAATTACAGCTCACCCCCTACCCACCTTTTTTTGTGCAAACACATTCTACCTGTCAAACACTGGGCTAATGCTCACATACATTATCTCATTTAATCATCAAACTCTTGGGACATGGTTATCTCCCTTCTGTGGATGAGAAATACAGCTCAGAGAGACTAAGGATTCACTCGAGATTGCACAGGTAGGAAGTGGGTGAGTAGGAAGGAGAACCAAGGTCATTTCAGTTTCAAGTCCATCTTATAGGAAAAACCTTGGATGACTTAGCTTCAGGGTACTGATGGACCTGACTTGATGGAAGTAGGAAGCTTCACCTTGCCAGAAGCTTCCTTAGCCTTCTTCCCAGTTACACTGTGGTTCTTCTGTCCGCGGCTTTGCTTGGAACTGATTCTAGCCGGAGAACAACAGTTCCTCTGTACTGACCTGGGCCAAGGGCACTCGACTCTTCCGCGTTGTGTATAGCTTGAATGATAGATCCTCAAGCCTCTGGTATGCTTCTCGCCGGCCCTTCTAAAACTGCATTGAAAATAGTTCTTCTTTATTGCAACACCTGGCCCCTCATTTATACTTTCTTTTATTCTTTGGGAGGGGCGGATGAGGACCTAATATTTCTCGTTTCTGTCTCCCTAGCCATACCTCACTTCCTCTTTCTCTTCACCTCGTTCCTGTACTTCATGTGCTCACAATGAGCTTGATCATGCTTCTCAATTTACAATACACCAATATAATTACATTGTGCATGACTCCTATTTTATTTTCAAAATTTCATTTTGTTATTCTCCTCTTTATCCACCATCCTTCCCTTTATCTCCTTCCTCCCATTCATAGCATCCTGTGTACTGTCTTAATGGGTGACTTCCCGCTCTACTGTCCTTACGTTTACTTAGATACGTGTGCATCATTGGACATTGCTTTGCGGGGAGTGCATTTGAAATTTTGTGTAAGAGGTCTTGTGTGTTAATTCTCCATTTCTGTTTCCACTTGGTGTTGCAATGGGACATCCACGTTTGTGACCAGGAGAAAATCTGCTCCATTCTTCTGCATGCTTCATGACACCATGCAGTCTCTCGTACCACAGTTATCTGTTGCCCTGGTGATGGGCATCTTGGTTTCTCCCCCAACGTTTTGCTGCCACATGCTAGGCTGAGTGATTTTTCTCTTCCATGGTTCCTTGTGGACCTTCATGAGAATTTCTCTAGGATGTGTATTTGAGAAGCAGTTTTCTGGATCATAATAAATATTAAGCCTATGCAATTTCTCTAATACTGGCCATCTGAACTATAAAACTTCCCATTGTCATTGGTGATACAGTGAGACTTGCACTTTCTCCATACAGAGAACTCTATCCTCTCCAGATAGTTTTTCTTCTGTCCATCTGGAGGGTATAAGATAGCATCTCATTGTTATTTTCACTTTTATTTCGCTGAATAGTGAAAGTTGGAGCCTCCTATCGTATACTTTCTAGTCAACTTGTTTTCTCCGTTTGTTTTATTGCAAATATCATCTTCCAGTCTGCCACTTGTCAATCATATCCATCACTGAAAACAGTTCTTAAATTTGTCATAAAGTAAACCAACCCATCAGTGTTCTCACTGAAGTTTGTGCTTTTGGGGTTCCATCTGAGAAATCACCTTACACCTTAAGGTCACAAAGCTATTTAAAAATTTCTTTTGTTTAAAGATGAAATGAATAGCTTTAATGTAATTAGAGCTTGTTTTCATATATGGTATGTAAGAGAGACTCAATCTTATCTATAAATAAATTTATTAATATGTGTAATAATTGCCAAATATCCTAAATATTTATCAAATAATCCATTATTTTTCTCCATAGATTTGTGATTCTACTTCTATTATATGTCAAATTTCTCCTTCTTTCTCTCTGTCTGGCTCTCTTCTCTCTGCGTCTCTGTCTCATGCTGTAAATTCTGTTCCATTGGTCTATTTGTTTTTGCCAGAGTACCATATTATTTTTATTACCTTGGCCTTGTAAGGTTTAATATCTGGTTGGATGCATCACCCTCTCTATCTGCTCCTGTCTCCTTTTCAACCTCCCCAATTTCCTTAGCTATGTTTAGAATTTTATTCTCAGATTTTTAAGCACTTTGTCAAGTTGCTTATAAAGTCTTGCTGTGAGAAAGTCTACCCTATGGGGTTGGTTGGGCAACTGAATGAGATAATGGATAAAAAGGGCTTTGCGAACAGTTAAAAAGTCTAGAAAACTTAGTACAGCATTGAGATAAGAGCAGGCCTCTGGGGTCAGCTGGAAGTGAATTGAAGTTTCTTGGAAGTTGGATAAATCACCTAATTCCTCTGATTCTCAGAGTCTTTACCGTGATTGAAGTTGATTTTAACCTGCTCCCAAGCTTGTGTATAGGGGGCAGTGATTACATGGGGCACCACAGCTGGTGCATTAAAGGGCTGGGAGCTGGGGGTAAAGGGTGGCTTTTTCATGGGGGAGGGGGATGAAGAGTGGGAACCCTGAGCCAGACCTCACAGAAAGATTGGGGCTGCTGTTGACGTGGTACAGGTTGTCAGGTTAATGAGATCATTCATCAACATGATGTTCAGGGCCATGATGGATTTATCCAGATCCCCTGCCTGAATCTTCCAGGGGAAGGACATTAATGGTGACATCTGTGAGCACAGGGATGTGTGTCAGGCTCCTGGAGTGGCGGTGGGGAGAGGACTTGCCTCTCTCCTTCAAACTCTTTCTGCTGCTGCATCTTAAACTCAGCAATGCCTGGTGGGACCTGCTGGGTTATTACTTATCTGCCCTAGAATCAACCAGCTATGGGAGAAGTGGCGGCTGTTAAATGCTCAAACAGTGCTGGGAGGCAGAGAGGTCACGTGGGAAGGGCACCAGGTTTGGAGGAAAATGTAATTGGGTCTGAGCCTGAGCTCTTCCACTTGGCGGCAGCTCTGTGACCTTGGGCAAGTCATTTTGCCTCGTAATTATACCTACCGTGTAGAATGGTTGAGAAGGTCATGTGATCTAATGAATGACAAAGGAATATGATAAATGGTAACATGTCACAGAGATGCAAAGCACCGCAATCATCTAAAAAAGAATAATTATATGCTGCCTTTCAGGTGATGGTTTCCTTGCAAATTTTAACTTCAGCTCTGCCACTAACTGGCTATTGTAACACCTACGTGGAAAATGCTGGGGCTCCGACAACAGTCTTGAACAATATGTTTTAACGATGAGTACAAGTTGGCATATGCATATGTGCAATGTGTATTTATTGCGAGATGAGAAGTTATAAGAAAAATTATAACCAACAGTCAAATTAATTTGGACTTTTAAGTAAAAGTGTAGCCGATGATTGTGAATCTAGAATGGTCTTATGACTAATAATGATGATTAGCAATAATAGCAACAGTAACAATAGCTCAGTAGGTTCTAAATACTTATTCAATCAGTACATATCCTTCCATTTATTTTTACAACAATCAAATGAATCCCGATCTTACAAGATGAGGAAACTGAGGCTTCCAAAGCTTCAGTGACATAGCTGGTGGCTTCTTGGTCTTATGGGAATCAAATCCGTGTCTGTCTGGCCCCAACACCAACACTCTTAATAATTTGAAAAGGCCTGTCAGTTATTTCGGGAGATTCATATGGGGCTCTTTTCTCTGTCAAGGGCACAGTGCTCCAACCATGTCACTTCTGAGAACAGCAATTTCTGGAACTGAAACTTCAATTTTTCAGATTGGGAGGCTGACACTCGAGACGAGGCATCATGCTGGAGCATGTCACCCTGCATCACAATTGCGGAGGTGCTTGTTGCAAAGACAGCAGTGGAGGAGGCAGCCAGCTAGAAAATCAGAAAAATTACCCCCACCAAAATCGTGGCTTCACTTGGCAGGCAATTTGTATTTTCTCCGGTCCACCAAAGCCCGATCCCTCTCCTGGTAACTTCCCACTCAACTTTCATTGGGAGATAGCCTCATCCTTAAGCCATTGGACCTTGTGCAGAATTCTTTCCCCCACCACTTCCCACCATAGACTTTGGCCACGGAAATAGAGCAGACTCTTATCATGTGATCAAGCATTTATTTTACTATTATTAAAGAAAATGTCATCATCTCACAACCTTAAACAACCTACTTGGGGTGAAAGAAAGAGATAAAAACAAATCTACAAGCCTCAACTGCCAGAGGCATCATGGCTTAGTGTAGAGGTCAGGGACTCTGAAACCCAGCAGAAAGTTAAATCCGCACTCTGCTACTTCCCAGCCGAGTGATCTTAGGGCCGTTTCTTTGTCCCTTGGAGAAAGACTCATTTATCACACAACTCTAGGTGGCACCCCTCACCCCCGTGTTCCCGGGAGTGATTTCACATAGAACATTCTGTTCGTAGCTCCTTCTGGAGCTGTGTTGCATAATTCCCCTGTCTCGGAAGATCATAGCCTTCATTTATAAGATGAGGATGATAAAATAATATCTTCTTCATAAGGGTTGTTTTCAGAATTAGGTGGGATAATGACTGCAAAGAGGTTAACAGTGGCTGGCACCCTAGTAAGTGTTCAGCAGTATTCATTCTCCTCTCACATTATTTCTCAGAAACTGGAAGAAATGGAGATAAATAAGATACAGCACAATCCAGTGCTTGGGAAATCAAGCAGAAAGATAAATGATGATATCAAAGTTGGTGAAACAATATAAAACAGGAGATTACAAAGTGATACTTGTCTAAATATTAGATAAGTGACATAGTGAATAAGTATTATGACTTCCTAAGAGGGAGGTTGTCTTGGGTGATGTTCCCCAGAAGCAGATTCTGAGATGAGGATTCATGTGCAAATGGGGAAGAAAAGGTTCCCAGTAGAAACTAGTAGAGGAGTGCAGATAGCAGAGTAGGGCAGGGGGAGGAACCACATAAGGGTACGATTTCAGGAGGTCCCAGCTTTGCTCTTATCCTCCAGGGATGCTCTGGCATGTAAATTGCATCTCCCTGTTTGTCTCTACTTACAGCAAGGACCTTTCATTCTCCTGCCCAGTCAGTCATTATCTAGGGTTGCCCTAAGAGGGCTTACACTCCTGGGCACTTCTGAGTCTCTCTGCAGTTTTCTAAAGACAGTCATCAACATCAGTCATTTAAAGGAGCACAGAATTTGGTGAAGGAATTCATGTCCCCAAATTATGTTTTCCAAAAATGGCCACAACAATATTTCCCATTGCGTAAATTCTCCAAGGACTTGACTACTCCCCTTCAAGAGGTATAGATAGTCTGCTGACTTGAGGCATTGGTGACATCCATGATGCATAGACAATAGTAGAAGGAATGCTATGTGACGTATGAGACTGGGTTCTATATCTCTATCCCTTGGAACACTTACTCTTAGAACGCAGTCACAAAGTGTTAAAGAAGCTTAGGCCACATGGAAACCCAGGGATGAAGGAACGAAGGACTCCAACCCTAAGCTCTGGCTGAGCTCCTACCGCCAGCCAGCACTGGTGTGTCAACCATGTGAGTGTACTTTCTCAGAAGTAGAGCTTCCAGGTGAGCCACCCACCTGGTGTTGCATAAAACTCAGATGAGCCTCCCTTGCTAAGCCCCACCAATGCTGTGGAATTGTGAGAAAAATAAATGATTGCTCTTGTAAACCACTAAGGTTTAAAGGTGACTTGTTTTGCTGCAGCAAATGGAACAGGGAATAGAAAATGGTAAATAGGAGGCTCATCTTGGTTTTATGGGAAGCAATCAATAAACAACTAAGGTGCCACAACTACGGGTTGATACTTCTCATCTCTCTCCCTTCCTCTCTTTCTCTCTCTCGCTCAGGAAAAAAAGGTAGAACTCTGAGAATCTGGATAAAGCACTAAGAGTGTGGTAGGTGCTGTTGGGGTTATGTTTAAGTTCTCTTTACCACGTTGGTGTTCCCAGCTCTCAGATCCTGTGAGTAGTGGTTGGTGCTCGCTTTTGGGGAATTAATTTCTCTGGGTCTTAAATAGGACCCATCTCAACTGGGAGGTATTCTTTCTTCTGGGAAGTTTACAGGCAACAACTGGCTGACACAGGATAATAAAGGGCTTGTCCCTTGAACCACGTCTGTGGTCCAGTTCTGCTTCAGAGCTCCCCATGGGGTCGCATTGAATCGGCTCTCCTCACCCTTGTCTGGATTTTTTCCCCTTAACCTATCCCACCTTTTCCCCCCTCAGTACTTCTGAGAGTACTCAGTTCATAAATCATTTGCACAAGAATCCTTCAAGTCAGGCTCTGCTCCTGGGAAACTTCACTCAGAACAGACAGGGTTTTATATAGGCATTATTATAAGGCTAACATATTTTGTATAAAATACAATGCAAGATGCTGCTGTGGCTGTAATGTAATAAGATGTCTTAGCAGAAATTTTTGTCAGTGTGTATTTAAAATACCCTGAAGGGGTAGAGGATAAGGATGTCTTTATAGCTGAGAAGGGACAGTAGTTTTTGTGTCCTGAGTTTGGTCTGGGCAATACTGGATTTAGATTTCTGGTTCAGCACCACCGTGTGTGGACAGCGCCGCCCCCCCAAGGCTTGGGGCAAGGCACACACAACTAAACTGATTTCCACTTGAGCACCACAACATGCAAACAGCAGATACCTCAATTAAAGGACAATTGTCTTTAGTAACTCTGGGTTGTAAGGTCTTATGCTATTTTTCACATATCAAGCCCTTCTCCCTTGACATCGTCAGGATATTAGAAAAATCCCAGGGCCTGCCAGGGGATTCCTCTGTTTATTAAATTTAGCTCCACAAACAGAGATGCTTTGCACTTTGTATCACCCTTGAGAACTTGAGCATTAAGCCATTCTATTGGCTTGAAACCTAGCAATTTCACAAGACAATAAAACAATGTATGTTCTTTTCAATGTTTTCCTGTATACTTTATTTGCTAGGGGAAGTAAAACATAGTTCAATGATATACCATTATGTGATATGGAAAGCTCTCTGCTGAAATTAAATCTCACCATTACAGGGTGAATATCCAAATCCGTGGTGTTAGCATTTTTACTTTGTGCATGCCAGTGGCTGAGACTTGATGTGATACTTTACTCCATGAGTGTTTTGGTATTTTCTATGTTAGTCTGGTACTTTGCAAATGAGGCGAGTGCACAGCTTAATGTTCAGATAAACACGGACTGCAGAATTGGAGGAAACCGCAGAGACAGTTCAACTTAGACATTCCCCTTTTAAATATTAAGAGACAGACACTCCAAGAAGCAGAAATGTCTCACCTGTGGTCACAAGGCTGACTAGTGAGTCAATAAGCAGGCACTTGGGCTCCAAGTGCCAGGATCTTCCTGCAGGTCTTACAGCTTTCTGCCACTCCTATCCTTCAACAGGAGAGTTGCTCTTATTTGTTTATTGTCTGGCTACTGCAATAGTTGGTTGTATAGGTCCTAAGGAAGATGAGGAGTCTGAACACTGTAAAACTATTACTCCCAAGTACTCTACCATGCTCTGCCTTCATTGCTATCAATGTTCAAGGCCAGGCATGAAAGCTATGGAGACTTTGCTAAAGATGATATTCTAAGACATTGTAATAGCACCACCATAGTGAGGTGACATATAAATTCCTCATTTTTCAGATTAAGACTTTTAAGGACGTCAAGGTTTTTAAGAGTCTTTCCATATTTAAAAAGCTGAGACATGGCCAATGAGCCTTTGTAGTTCAATAGTTAATAATCAGTGAGGTCTTATATATTTTAGTTATGAGATCAAACCTTAGTAGAGTCTCTTGACTTATATTGAAGGGGAAGGATCATATTAACACAGTGAGTTAGCTATAGGTTTAGAAATCTGACCCCTGGTGTTTGAACTTGGTATTTCATATGTACTTGTTCTTGGGCAAGTCATTTTACCTCTTTAAACCTCAGTTTCCTATATATACATATATGTGATGATTTTAGTAGTGCCCATGTTAAGTTTGAGGATTAAATAAGATCATTGATGTAAAAGCCTTTCAGTACAGTGCCTCACTTTTTTAGCAGTACTCAATAAATGTTGGCAACTTTTTATCCATAATAAGAGCTATCATTTAGTGAATATAAATTACATTCAAGCAGCATTCCAGGTGATAGTAATATTGTCCTCATAGCAAGCCTGGCACTAGAGATGTATACACAATGGTACAGAGAGGTGGAACAGCTCACTCAAGCTTATCACATTCATATCTAAAGGTTCCAGGTTTTGAACCCAAGTGTGTCAAGTCCTAAAGTCTCTGCTCGTGCCACTTCATTTCTGGAACTCAAATGGACCTTGAAGACCACTGAATCCAGTGTTACTATAGAATAGTGGGTTTATATGGACTACATATAAATAAGTATTTCATGGCCAAATACTTTTTGAGGAAGGGAACTCTCTCTATTTCTTATTGAGGAGCCACCATTAATTAACATTGATGCATTTCTGTCCTTTGAGAAAGGTTTATTTCCAAGTAAATAAACCTTTGTAAATACATTAACCTATATTTTCCATAGAGTATCTCATAGGCCCCGCATCCTAAGGACTGTTGTTTGAGAGATACTGATCAGGCTAACATACTCACTTTACAGATGAGGAAAAAAGGCTCAGGAGGGGTCCTGAAACAAGCCATGACTGGACCTCATTGCTCCGGGTCTCCAGGCTAATAATCCTTCTGCTGCGGTCAGTCCTCTGCGCTTGCCCTGCATCTGTGCCGCTCTCAGCATTTATCAGCTAGATGGTTGGGGCACTTTGTATTTCACTGTGAGGACCTCCTCCTCACCAAGCAGAGGATTTCCCTTCCTCCTACACACTCTCCTTCTTCCCTTCTACGACAGCCCCATCTGCTGATGAATTCGTCACCAGAGTGACAGTGTTCTGATGATGTACTCACATAATACATTATAAGAGTGCCAGTCCTGATGGCCCTGTGATGTATGAGGCTGGCGTTTGTCAATGCCCTGCAGTTCCAACAAAGCCATCCATCACAATAGCTTGCTCTTCATGGGGGAGCAACGCAGAGACACCTTCCTAGGGAAATGAGGAGCGGTGGGAGAACCGAGCAGTCAGGTGAGTGGAAGAGCAAGGAGGCATCCAGAGAGATGGGCAGGATGCATATATTAATCTTTAAGTGGACAACAATGCTCTATGGGCTACCCTTGCTGAGTTTAGCATCTATTCAGTTGTATTCATTCCAACACGTCAAGTCAGGCACTTTTTTAGGTGTCGGGGTTTAAATAATAATATTGATAATAACCAATGTTGCTTGAATGCTTCCCATGCACCAGACACTGTGGTAAATGCTTTATAGATGTCATTGGCTTGGGTGTTCCTTATCATCCTATTTTTACAATGGCTCCGTTTTTAGAAGAGAAAACTGAAACACAGTGACTTTAAGCAGCTAGATGTGGTGGATCCAACATTCAAACCTGAAATGTTAACCTCAGAGTCTATTCCATTGACCATCAAGCTTGTATCGCCTAATAGGAAGCACAGGTTCTCATTTAAATTAAGCACTCAGTATTAGGTGTATGATAACTCTACTTCAATGCTCACCCAAACCTATAAAATTAGGTTCTATTAATACCATTTTCCAGATGAGAAAACCCAGAGAGCTCATACTGTTAGGAAATAGTAGAACTAGGGATTGAACTCAGGATGGTCTGACTCTACGTCCACTCATCCTATTATAGTCCAAGGAGCAGTGCGTGGGGGGACATGAGTAACAGGTCTAGACTTAGACCTGGATTCAAAGCCAACTATCTTCACCTCTTGTCAGCTGTGTGACAGTGGAAAAATTAATGAATCCCACTGGGCCTTGCTTTTCCCCTTGATAAAATGGGGATAAGTCCTAGAATCTACCCTTTAGAATTTATTGAGGATTGAATGTGACAATTTATTCATTTAAATTAAGATATTAGCTCCAGGCCTGGTGTTGAGAAGTGTTTTAAGCAGTGAGTTCATTGGAAAAGGGGAATATATCAAGAAAGGTTATTACAAATGACTCATTAAAATATAATCAGTGCCCAAGTTTTGGTTTCTAAATAGCATTCTCCAACTAAGGAGACCAAGTTCCTTGGAGAAATGCCTGAATCTCAGGCTGGGACAGAGATCATAGAAATTGAACCTGGAGAATCTTGTAGCACCAGAAAGTAAGGAAGCTCTAATAAAGAAGAACATGTCAAGGGGAACTAAGAGCCAAGTTGAGAGAGCTTCTAGTCACTAAGTTGGAAAAATTGAAGCAACCAAATAAATGATAATTCTGGATTATAACCAAAGAGTGAGTGAGTATTCATGAGTCTATACTGATATAGATGCTACTGAGCATCCTGTGATCTTACTTGAGGTTTAGTTTCAGGTAGTGCCCATAAATCCAGTGTCCACGAATCCTTGTTGCCTTCCTCTGAATGTCGACGTTGTCACCTGGAAGGGGCTCGGGGTTGGGGAGCAGCAAAGCTCACTGTTTCGTGGGCGAATGTGCTGGCATGGGGTTGGAGTGATGGGTGAAATGCTGTACTCTAAGTGCTGGATGTCCCTGTGATGGTCCCAGCAGGGTGAAGTTGGCTCTGTGAGTATAGACAAGAGAGAACCAGGCATATAATAAACACTCGATACACAAGCTGTGGTTGACATTGCTATTAACAAAACAGCATGATGCCCAAGATGAAGATCTTTGGAGTCAGATTGTCTGGGTATCAATTCAGGCTGTCACTCAGTAGCTTTGTGACCTTGGGGAAATTGCCTAACTTGTTATGCCTTAAGTTCTTTATCTGAAAAATGGAGATTTAGTAGTATCTATATCATAAGATTGTTGTGATAATTAAATGGGTTAAAATGTTAATCATTACAATAACATCTGGCACATAGTAAACACTCAAATAAGGCTATTGTGTTATGACTACTACTTAGTTCCTGCTATCACCACTGCTGTTAAGACGACCTTTATTGCTACATCTACACAACACTACTTCCCTGTAGGAGGATTGGTTTGCTGATTGACTAATTGATTCAAACATGAAAAGTCAAGAGATGTGTTGTAGAATCAGGCAATGGAAATCTCTATAATTATGTAAAACAGTGTCACCCAATAAAATTCCATTTGAAAACCTCAAACAACAATAAATGGACTTGACTGAAAAAAAAAAGTGAAGAGAAATTAGTATAAGAGGAAATAGAGGATTTATGACTAGAAGAGAAAATAAAGCTTGGGTCATGATTTCTCATCAGAAAAATACAGTGCCATTGACGTCTCTCCATCCCGCCTTCATTGTGAACCGTGGGTCTGATGGGACATCGCAGACTGGTCTACTTTCTGTGGACCAGGTTCTCTGAGCGCTACTTGATGCTAAAGAGTTTTGTCTTGGCCCAGGAACCAGAATGATCAAATCACTGTCAAAATAAACAAATCCGATGGAAATGAGACTATCCTTTCCATTGGTAATGAGTCCTGGCAGATGGAACACTCATAGAGCAGTTGCTTTCTTGCTGGAGAGACTAGATTACTTACAAGACAAAATAAGACTTTTTTCTTCAGTGATTAGGCCCTTAACAACTTGATCATGTGGTAGTCTACCTGTGTGTTGTGTAAGCCTGCCCACGAGATCTAAGTTAACGTGCCTTTTTATGATATACTTAAGGAGCTGTCCTGGCTTCTAAGATTTTGCCATTCAATATGCATCCTTTTAGGTCTTAAAGTTGCATAATCTTTAAGAACCTTCTCAAAAATGTGAACATCTCATTAGAGAGACTTTTTAATAATGATGAGACACTTAATTTTCAAATTGCACTCATTTCTCTTAACTCAGTCTATCCTTACAATAATCCCATTTTACAGATGAGAAAACTGATGTAGAGAGATTAAACAGTTTGCACCTATTTGTCCAGGCAGTTCTTGAACATGGGTTTGTTTCTTCAAGTATAAAGGCTATTTTACCACATGCATTTGGAGAAAGAAACTCCTGGCAAGGACTAGGCAAAAGATAAGGACTTGTTGAGATTTTGAGGTGATCAAGGGCATCGGTACAAAAGTCAGATTTAGATTTGATATTCAGCCCTTCTAGTCATAGGACCTTGGTAAGGCAACTTTACCCTCAGAACTATAACTCCTCCCATGTAACATGGTGACAGCGATAACCACTTTGTGGGATTGCTGAAGAGATTAAGTGGTTTATTATGTGATTCTGTTGATTCTAACGCTTAGCCCATTGGACACGATCACTAAATATTTGTTTCTCCCCGTTTCACTTTTTGCTGACTGCTGCTCCGAATTCTAAAAGAACAAATTCTCAACTAGTTCAATAATAAAGATCAGCCTCATGGCATCCCAGAAAAACACTCCCAGCCCTGAGATATTTTGTTGGTGGATGAGAGGCACGGCTTCTTTCTACCTAGAGCAAAGACAGAGTTGACATGCTGTTGTTTATTTCACCTTTCACTCAAGCGTGTGAATCAGCTTGCCTCTGAGCTGGTCACGGCTGAGAGCCGCACTGCCTTCAGAAAAGGGCTGGACTCCAGGACGGTCTCAGATGTTATGGGGCCACAGCTGGTGAGATGCCTCTTATCGGGGCAGGGTGCCCGATCTGTCGGAGGTCACCAAGCAGCTCAAAGCTAAACCGAAAGATTAAAAATTGATTCAAGTGTAATAATACCCCAGACTAGACACCCAGGCACTCAGTACAGGCTTCCTTTTGGTGCCCGTGAGGCACCATGCAGGCAGCCTCTGTTTGCTCTGTTGGAGGGGACACTCTGAGCTGTGTGCTGTGGTGCACACAGCATCTGGGGCCGGATTGTCCATCCTGGGCTCATCGTGTGATAAAGTGGTATATTATGAGGTAAAGGAAGCTCTGAAGGGGCTTGTAGTATCTTTATTTATTTACTCAAGCATATACTGAGAACCCCATGCTTCATCCGGTACTAGACTATGGGCCAGTGCAGAATTCGGAACCCAGAGTCTATGGACATCCACTTCACTGGCTCTGCCATCCATTTACCTTGACTTTGATTCTGGTTTGGCTTCAATTCCTTAATTTATAAAATGAGGTTAGTAATACTTTCTACCACAGGCCTCGAATAGGTATCTTTTCAAGGAAGATTCACAAATGACCAAAGAGCACATGAAAAGATGTTCCATGTCATTGTTCACCAAGAAAATGCAAATTGAAGCCACCAGGAGCTACCATGTCACAGTCACTAGGATGGCTATAGCAAAACGAAATGAAGAAATCCCCAGAAAATATTGAGTGTTGGCAAGAATGTGGAGAATTAAAAACCCTTGTATGTTGCCAGAGGGAATGCACACATTGCGGTCACCCCGGGAAATGGTGGGTCGTGCCTCAAAAACTTAAACAGAGAATTGCCATTTGATCCAGCGGTTCCACTCCTAGAGAAGTGAAAACACATGTCCGTATAGAAACCTGTAAGTGAATGTTGATCGAAGCGTTATTCATAACAGCTCTAAGGTCGAAACAACCCAAGTGTCCCTCAACAGATGAATGGATAAGCAAATGATAGTATATACATAAATGGAACATTGTTCAGACATAAAAAGAAATGAAATATTGTTACATGCCACAATTTGGACGGACCTTGAAAACATGATGCTAAATTATAGGAGCCGGACGTGAAAGGTCACATCCTGGGTGATTCCTTTTGTATAAAACATCTGGAATAGTCAAATCCATAGAGACAGAAAGCAGATTACTAGCTGTCAGGGGATGGGGAAATGGGAGTGATTACTCAGAGTACAGTATTCATCTGGGGTGATAAAAAAGTTTTGAAACTAGAGAGGTGCTGGTTGCAAAGAAATGTGAGTGTATTCAGTGTCACCGAATGGTACTCTTTGATATGGTTAACTGCATGTTATGTGCTATGTCAATTAAGAAAAATATACTGCTCACAAAAATTAGGGGATATTTCAAAATGAATATGAAGCGATGAAAAAGAGAAGCATTTGATTTTTTTATTAAACAAGAACATCAGAAAAGCAAATGACAAGTCAAGGAAAGTTGTTTGATTATGCAAATGAGATGCAAAACCAACTTTTATATCATTGGTGAAAATGCACTATACAAAAGGCTGAAAGTACTAAAGTATCTGCATGTTCCCTGATCCCCTAATTTTTGTGGGCAGTATAGTAATACTGCTAAAGTTTTTTTTTTGTTTAAATTAAATAAACTAAGACATGTACCTGATCAAAAGATGTTATTTTTCTCAATAAATATTATTTTGTATGATTATGATAATATTTGCTTTTTTCTAAAGAAATCTTCCAAATGTCTTTTATTCTCAAAGAGATTCTTGAGGCCAGAACACTGAAATAAATGCTGAAACATTGGCCTTAGGAGTATAGACTGGTGCAGCCCACCAGGAGGACAGTTGGATTGCACTTGGTCAGTCCAAATGGAAACATATACGCCCCATTTCCGGACAATTGTGTTTCTGGGTCTGTGTCTTGAGGAGATTCTCAGCGGGGTTCCCATCAGGCTTATGCACAGCGGTGTTTACTCTGATACTGTGAAGTGGGGGTGGTGGGAGGCAGTGTGGGCGGGGTCCCAGGAGGACACAGGGAAAGGGCAGGGGAAGCGCCTGTGGAATTCTGCAGAATCTCGGAACAGTGATTAGCTATATTTTTCATTCTTACTTTTAAAATTTTTTATTAAAGTATAGTTGGCATACAGTATTATATTAGCTTCAAGTGTGCAACATAGTGATTCCACATTTATATACCTTGTGATGTGGTCACCGCACTAAGTCTAGTATTCATCTGTCACCAAGCAAAGTTATCACAGTATTAGTGACTGTGTTGCTGGTGCTGTACACCACATCTCTGTGGCTTATTTACTTTATAACTGGAAGTTGGCACTTCTTACTCTTCTTTACCTTTTCACCCAGTCCCCCTCCTCCCCTGTGGCAACTATTAGTTTGTTCTCTGTTCCTGTGAGTCTGTTCTCGCTTAGTTTTGTTTATTCACTTGTTTTGTTCTTTAAGTTCCAAATAGAAGTGGAAGTCATACAGTATTGGTCTCTCTGTGTCTGATTTATTTGAGTTAGCATCATACACTCTAGGTTCATCCATGTTGTCACAAATGGCAAGATCCCATTCCTTTTTATGGCTGAGTAATATTCCATTGTAGAAACAACCAGTTATTTTAGTAGCAACACAGAATGCTCTTAAAAATAGTGCTGGGTGCAAAAGGAAAAGGCACAGAGGGAGATCCACAGTTCTCTACCATGTGTGCAATTATAAATGGTGCACATAGACCCTTAATGTACAATTTACAAGGCCATAAAAATATGAAAGAACACACAGCAAATAGGGCAGAATGTTGGCCTAAGGTGGGAGAGGGCAGATATTGGGCTTAGTAAAAAAAAGACAGAAAGAAAGCACAAAAGGACTTGCCTGAGCACAGCAGTGGTACCATGTCGGGAACTGGGGAGTCTGAATAACTCAACCTTCTGCACCCAAAGTGCAACATCACAGAAAACAAAACAAAAACACATTAGTCTGGGTAAGCAATATATTAAAGGACAATTAGAATCTGGTTATGGGTTTAAACTTGGCTGCTAATTATCTTTACGTGGGTTTCCCAGACTCATGATGTCAGACTCTCCAGAAGGCTGCATTGGGTAGTACCACCTTTGGAAGCTTTCAGGGAGGGGCCCTGCATCAAGGCAAGCAGCGGCAGGATTGGCCACGGGAGAGGAGAGGAGAAGGCAGAGGGACAGCGGTGGCTGAGGGAGGCCTAAGGCCAGATGCCAGAGGGCAAATGCCTTGGGACTCTTTTCCAGAAGTTGATGTGGAAATACTGGAATAGTTTTAGCTGGAGAGCAACAAGACCAGACTTACATGTTAGAACATTCTGGTGCATCATGTAGGATGGATGGGAGGTAAGTAGGAGAGCAAAAAAGGATCCCATCGAGAAAACAGTCAAAATGCTCCAGGCAAGATGATAAGAGTCAGAACCGAGGAGAGTAAGAGTAGGTGGTAAATATAAGTTCAAGGCAGAAAACAGCCATCCACTTTCAAAGATGCTCAAACTAGGGCAGAGAAGAAGTAAATAGCTCCCACTGCACAGCCTGAAGTGGGCTTGGACTTACTGAAGCTTTCCTGCCCTTGACTTTGGCACACTAGTTCCAGTCTGAGAAGCTCAGTGGCAGTTTCACATCTATATGCACTGTCCACACCTAGGAAAGGACTGCGATATTCCTGCGTGGGCCGCCATGTAGGATGCAACCAGGTTCTTGCTCGGTTCTGCAGTAGCCCAGGATTGGGCTAGGGGGCGCTGTAGCATGAAGATTCATGGAGTGAATAAAACAGTGTGCCTTTCTGGTCACAGACAGCTTCCAGGCCCACCCTGCACATGCTCATGCCTGGGCCTGCATTTATCTATACGGATCGCCATGCAAACCCGTTGGTAAATGTTGGAAAGTTAACAGTAATGATTGATAGCTGGAGGAAAGATGGTCAGTCTTGTTAGATCCGTGGAGACGATGGGATAATACTAGTTAACATGTACGGGTTGCTTATAGAGTACCCAGTGCTATTTTTTAAATTGATTATCCTTTCTAATCATCTCACCAATTCCGCAGGGTCAGCAGAAGCTTCTGCCAAACCCATTGTCAGTGTGGTGACCAAAACAGGTTCTGAAGCATTTCCTGTTTGCTCTGCTGTTGGTGGCATAGAGCTGGGCTGTTCTGGCCCGGCCGATTTCTACCACAGCTCTGTAGGCCATAGATTGACAGATCAGGTGTCACTAGCTGTTGTAATGTGTCATTACTTGCAAGGCTTTATCTCTCCTAATCCAACAGGAAAGATGAGCTTCATTTTACTTCGATTTCCCAGGGTCCGTAATGGATGCTCTGAGCACTTCGAAGACTTACGCTGAACCATCAGGCTGGCCAACCTGGGAACGTGCCATTTGGTCTTCTCCAAAATGGAGGCAGAAGAGAGAGCTTGGGGGACATTTAAAGAGCTTCCAGGAAAGCAAAGAGAACAGTTCCCAGAAGAACGTGGGGATTCTCACTGTCACAACGGGGCTGCCCGAAAGACCCCACATTGCTATGGAAACGGCGCATTTCCTTTTTTTTTTTTTTTTAAATGGAGCAGGCACATAAAACTCTCAGAATGTGTCATGAAATAAGTTACTACTGTCCTGAGGCTGCGAAAGATGTACGCCCTCATTAGGAGAGTGATGTGACAGTTTGGGGTTTATAATGAACGGTGTGTGGGCTCTGAGGAGGGGCTAAGCACACCTTGTTGGTATCACAACCTCTTGGTTTTGGTATTAAAGGAGACCCCTTTCTTAAAGTGTCCACAGACCAAAGCCCCATCAGCTTCTGCACTGAGGCAAGACGTCCAGGTGATGTAATTATGGTGCCTACACATCTCATTTGCATGCAACTAGTGAACAAATTCTGGCGTTTCCATAAAGACACTCCTGCTGAAATGAAGCGTTTTATCGCCTTCTTTTCACCTGGAGCCCTTAATTGGGTAGCTCTGCTTCCATCAAAGTTTTATTTACCTGGTAATATGCAGATGTTAGTTGGCTTGCTTAGCAATAGAGAGGAATTCCAAAGGAGAGGGACCGGAGTCACAGCACAGGTGTGTTTTCCCCTTTGACCTGGGACAGTGCAGCCCTTGACAGCACACCACACCTCGAATCCTGAAAGTCGTTTCTTCCATCTTTCAAAATCTGCTGTGTCTCCTATTGATTGACAGTGTCTCTGATAGTGCTCTCGAGAAAGGTGAGCTTGTTTTGGGAAACAGACAATTAGATTGTGCAGTGAAAAGGAAGGAGGCGAGACAATAAAACTCAGGAAACACCTGGACCACTATCAGTACATCCTGGATAACCATAAAGGATTTGTCATTGAAGAGATGACATTGATGATCAACATCGATGAAGGCAGGGCCAGGACCACTCGAGGGAAGACTTCTGCAGCTGTAAAGAAATAGCTACTTTAATAAGAATAATACCCAGGCACTCAAAAGGTGACATTAGGATGCCTCCCTTGGGGAATTTCTCACTAAGCAGAGGGAAGTATAGCAAAAATGATTATGAGCCTGGTCTTGGAAGTTGAAATGTCTGGGTACAATTCTCTGCCTGGCTCCACCAGTATTTTGGGTGCCTTTTGTGTGCCAGGCACCATTTTTGCTATCCTTACAATTCTGAGTAAGTTATTCAACTTCCCTATGCCCTGGTTTCCTAATTTGTAAAATGGGAATAGCAACCGTATTTTCCTCACCGGGTTATTGTGATGGTTAAGTGAATGCATGTGTGCAAAGTGCCTATTACAATGTAAACAGATAATGTACCATTGAACAGGCTGATAAACAAGCTGGCAGCATTGAGCAAATTGGTCAGCACACTGGATGGAGCACCCACTGAGAGTTAGTAGGCTGCCATGCTGTGGCTATCAGCAGAGTTAAGTTATTCCATTGGTAAGCTGTTGAGTCCAAGTACACTGGTACCAGGTGACAGTCATGAATCCATTGCACAGTTCAAGGAGGGTGTAGAAAGGGGAAGGGGTAGTGGCATGGTAACATTTATTGAGAACTTACTAAGTGAAGCGCTTTCCCCACACGGTCTTGTTGAATTCACACAGCACCACGAGTTCTGACAGGCACCATTAT
This sequence comes from Rhynchonycteris naso, assembly GCA_037038555.1. Lineage (NCBI taxonomy): Eukaryota > Metazoa > Chordata > Mammalia > Chiroptera > Emballonuridae > Rhynchonycteris > Rhynchonycteris naso. Next base: position 192,922,453 of record CM073000.1, read on the forward strand.
TTCCACTTTAGATGAGAAAGCTCAGCTACATGCACAGGGTGGCCCCATCACAGAGGATTATTCAGCCCCTATATCAGTCGCTCTGAGGGTGAGAAATCCTGGTTTCAACACATCGGAGGTGACCTTAGTATTGACTTTGGCATCTCAGTCCGAGGACAGGGTTTTCTTTCCATAAAGTGGCATGATTTCTCTAGTCATTCGAGGGATGCTCACGTGGTGACTTGGGTCTTGGCGTCTGAGAGGATGTTCCTGTCCCGTCCCTGTTAGCTGTGTCCTTGGGCGAGGAACTTCACTTCATCTCATCTGTAAAGTGGAGTATTTCATTTCTTTTCTTTTTCTTATTTTTTAACTTTAGGAAATATTAGCATTTATTTCCAGGGTCCTTACAGAAAAGGGGGATTTAAGAAAGATAGCCTTGTTAGCCTCTTGGTTAAAATAACTGGTCCAACAGCATCAAGTCAGAGCATGGTCAGAGAAGACGCAATACCTCTCTCCTGGATCCATAACTGAAAACAAAACTGAATAGCTCGGTTGGTTAGAGCATAGTCCTGATATGCAAAGGTTACAGGTTTGCTTCTAGGTCAGGGCACAAATAGGGACAGATGGATGTTTCTCTCTCTCTCTTTCTCTTCCTCTCTTTCTAAAATCAATCAATAAAAAAAATAATAAAATAAAATAAAACTAAGCTCTGATTTCTCCCCATTGTATTTAGTGAGTCCCATGGGTATGACAATCATTATTCTCATATTTCCCAGAGGCAACCTTTGAGTATTTTGGCACTCTCTTAATTACTGTCTTTCTCTCTCTCTCTTTTGAAAGTAAGAAGAGGGGAAATAGACAGACTCTCATGCACCCCAACCAGGATTCACCTAACCTGGGCCAATGCTCCAATCAACTGAGCTACCTTTAGCGCCTGAGGCTGATGTGCTCAGATCAACTGAGCTATCCTCAGCTCCTGGGGCCAATGCTCAAACCAATCGAGCTACTGGTTGCAAGAGGGGAAGAGACAGAGAAGGAGGAGATGGAGGGGGAGAGAAGCATATGGTTGCTTCTCATGAGTGCCCTGACCAAGGATCGATCTCAGGACATCTGCATGCTGGGCTGATACTCTATCCACTGAACAACAAGCCAGGCCCTTAATTACTCTTAAAGTGGGATATTTCAGTACTTATATCTTGAAGACTTTGGGAGGATTAAATGAGAAGATGCACATAAATACATCATGTGAGACACAATGGACAAAAAAACCATGATTATCAATTTGTGTACCTTCCTCTCTTTTCCCTTTTAAACAGATACTGTAACATTTTTACTTAATTCAAAAAACCAAAAATATGTCATCATGTTTGGCACCCACCAAGTCTTTGATTTAAAAAAAAAAAAGTAAACTTTTGTTCTAACTTGGTTAGGAAAAATGGAGTCAAACATCCACAGGGTGAGGTTACAACAGGACAAGGACCAGGCAGGTTCCAACTTGTCTCACTGCACTGTGCCACATTCCGTGCTAGACAACCAGGAGGTAAGAGGAACGAATAAGTCATGATTATGGTCACCAGACGCCTGGTTATGAAAGTACATTGAGAACTGAAGGAGAGGACACAGGAGGACAAAATTAAATTGATTTTTGAAAGAAGCTAGACGCCAACAAAGGGGAAAAAAATTCACCCATTCAGAAACCAAACAGAATTATTTCTCTGTGAAAGTGAATCTCCGTAACTTATGAAGCTCCCATTTTATTTGTCCTGGTTAAACAACAGAAATAGATGGCACTGAAAATGTTTTAAATCCCAAGTGGGCTAATACCACAATCAAAAGGGGAGGAATCAAATAAACTTGATGGTGAGAGATGCTTTCAACTGGGGCAAAAGACTCCAACCTCTTCTTGACGAACCCCTAATTGTGTAAAGAACGTTTCTAACATTTTGATAAACATTCTAAGGAATATATGTATGTTTATGATGCCTGGATTGGAAATATCTCACCATTGAGTTTATTTTTTATTTCTCTGTGTTTTAATGCTTACGTAATTTGGATCAAAGTGCATTTCCCATTTATTGCCTCCTTTTCACTTCAAAGCACAACATTCTATTATAATGAAAGTCTACAATTTACTTTCAATTATGCCTTTATTGAGAGCCAATTGGGTCTGTTATAAACAGCAAGTAAGGGACATTTGTATGCCTGTATTTATTAACTTATAATAGGCAAACTCTATGGATGTTCCCCAAAGATCCTTGCCTCCTCATAGTTATGGCCTTGGGTCATCTCCCCTTGCTTTTATTTTTTAAATTTATATTTTTGTTTAAATATAGTTGGCATTTAGTCTTATATGGGTTTTATTAGTTTCAGGTGTACAATATAGTGATTCGACATTTTTATCCCTAACAATGTGATCATCGCATTAATTGGAGTAAGTAACTTGCTCTTAACCAGTAAAATGTGACAGTGTTGAGGGGATGTCACTTCCCTTATTAGGTTATGAATAATTCTAACTTCCATTTTTCTAAAAGACTTTCTCCATTGCCTTTTTGGTTTGCAAGTTTTGTTGAAGCATAATGCCAGTTGGAGGGGGCCATGTGGCAAGGAACTGAGGCCCTCAATCCCAACAGCTCTTGAGGAAATGAATGCTGACAAAAACCACTGAGCGAGTTTGCAAGCAGATCCTTCCCCAGCGGAACCTTCAGATGAGGCCCAAGCCCTGGCCACCACTTGGCAGCCTCATGAGAGACTGTGAAACAGAGCACCCAGTTAAGCCACACCCATATTCCTGACCCACAGAACCTTCAAGATACTAAATGTCTATGGTTTAAAGCCCTAATGTTTAGGCATAACTTAATACACAGCAAGAGGTAACTAATACAAATAACTAGCAATTAAATAGAGAAACTGAGAAAAATTAACAAATTCATTAACAAGGTAGGCTGTTATGAGAGCTAGCAGACTTTAAAGGAAAGGGCTGTGGGGATTCTTGGGATGAAAAGGGACCTTTAGCTAAGAAGAGTCCTGAGAGATCTGAGCGGGCCCTCGTTCATTTATTCAGAAACTATTTGTTAAACTTCTTCTGTCTGCCAGGCACTGAGCGAGGCTCAGGAGCTACGATGGTAACAATGGCAAAGTTTTTCTCTTGATGTTTATACTCTGGGGCTAGAGACAGAAAATAAAGGGTAAGTAAACAAATGGACGAGATAATTTCCAGTAGACACGGAGCAGTAGGAAGGAATGTGATAAAGAGTGATCAGTAAAGCCAGGTGGGCCCTTTGTTTCCGGTGGTCAGGCAGGACATCTCACTGGGCAGTTGATAAAGGCTGTCAACTGTCTTTGGACTGCACACAGGTGAGGTTTCCATAAACCCAGAGGGGCAGGGGTGCTGCTCTCCCAGCCCAGGGTTGGCTGCTGTGCTCTCCCTGCTCCGAGCAGCCGGTGACAACGGGAGGTGGGCTCAGCCCAACAAAGGCAGTATATTGGTTCAGGCTTCTGTGGCTTCTAATGGCTGGATGATGGATGCCACGGCGGAAAGGGGGACCTGCTTTGATGTACGCGGCCTGGTTTGATTAATGAGTGGCTCTGCCAGGAGGCTATGCTGGGAGTAAATTACTCTTTTCAGAAATGGCTAGATCGGCACTATTGTACTAATTATTTCACAAGCTTGGGGTCAGTTCCAAATTTCCTGACACACACAAGGGAACAAACACCCAGGCTAACAGAAGCCGACAGAGCTCTAATTAAAGAAGAAATTGTTTGTGATTCCCTCTTTCCCCTACTCTCCACCCCACCAACCCTCTTTTCCCCAAGGAGGAAGCTGTCAGACACATTTCCCTCCTGCCCCTGGCATCGTCCAGCACAAATCCCTAGAGTTTCAGGAATTAGCCCATGGTATCCCCACACATATGCTAAGCACAGGTGAAGAGGGGAGACCTTGATGGTGGGTCTGGTGTTCTGATTTCTGGTTTCATTCTCCTAATCACATCCACAGGTGTTATTATCATTCACTCATTCATTTTTTTGTTTGTTCATTCCATACCTATTTATTAAATACATTTTATGGGACATTCACTGTGCGGAGAATGAGCAGGGTCCCAGTTTCCAAGAACTTACTGCCTGGTCGGGGAGACATATTAATCAGATAATCACACAGATAAATATAAAGTTACAACGGTGAGGAGTTTTATTCTAAGAAGACTGTGGCTTTGGAGATGTCTAATAGGAGATTGGATTTGGTTGGGAGCTCAAATCCTTGAGAAGGGGGTGCCAAACCTGACAAAGTTCAACTGAAGGGTGTGGGAGATAGGGAGAAGTGTACCAGGTGGTGGAGACAGCATATGTAAAGGCCCTGTGGTAGGAATAAAGGTAACACTCTGCAGGCAAAGAAAGAAGGACAATATGGCTGGAGCTTCAAAATGGAAGCAGATTGTCTGGATTCAGGTTTTTGCTCTGTGTGTGGCCGGGGGGCTCCTTAGCCTGTTTGCATCTCCATTTCCTCACCTGGAAAATGAGGATAATCTTTGTTAAGATTTTCATAAATACTGCTGTGGCCTCCCCAGCAAGTACCTGTAAATACTACTGACCTTCCTTGGCAGGGTTATCTCCCACCAATCCTGGCCACTGCGCTCCAGCTGAACTGGGGGTTTCCCTTTACTCGCAGGCTGTGCAGCCTCCTGCACTGTTCCCCGCCAACATCGGGAAGGCTGGCTTCTGCAGGGGCAGACACGCGATAAAAGCTTGGCCGTGCCTCCATGAATGTCACATAACTTCCTATGTTACGACTGCTGATCACTCCCAGCTGTGTGTCTTAGCCATGCACTTTTACGTATGTCATTAGCCCTGAAAAATGAATGATCCTAAGGCCCCACAGCTGAGTAACTTGACCAAAGACAAGGTACGGTTCTCGGAAGTAAGTATCAGCACTGGGCTGAGACCTTTTGTTAAAGCCTATTTTCCCCCACTGGCTCATGTCATTACTAAATGCATTTACTTGTTTTAGAAATAATAAGAGTGAACTTTGATAAATTAAGTGCTTATAATAGAGTAGGCATTGTGCCAGACACCGTCCATCCATCAACTTATATCTACCCTGTAAGGTAGAAACCATGATGATTCCCATTTTATAGATGAGAAAACTGAGACTCAGAGGGACTCAGTAATTCACCCAAGATTATATAGCTACTAATTCATGGAGACTGGATTTATGTCCAGGAATGAGCCACTAGAACTAGGCTCTGTGAGCAACTATTACCTCCTTGTCAGTGTTGATGCTTCGATGAGAAAGCATCCTATCTCTGACGGACCACAGAGACACCTCCGAGGCTGATCCCCACGGCTGGCAGAGGGTGGCCCAGAAAGGGTGTGAAGAGGCCGTGCTCATTTCGATTCCTTTACCTGGGGAGCTGGGGACTTTTCAGCCCAAGGCTCCTGTGCACTGTCTAAAAAGAATGGACTAAATGGGAAAATCAATAATGCACACAGATGGTCCGGGTGATGTTTACACTATTTAAGAGAACAAATTATTCCGAAGCACCTGGGATTCATTCTTTCCCATACAAAAGGAGAAAGGCAAGGGAATCACAGGTCATTCTTATCTATTCATTGAAGCTGACTCCCTGAGAGGCAATTATTTTGTGGTTATATTAGTTTACATTGGTCTTTTTTTTTTTACCACTGCCACAAATACCAATTAAGAAAGTTTCACTTTCCTGCAATTTCCAGTAGGGATAATATGTGCAAAATAACAGCATTCTTACGGAAGACATTTACTGAGTGACCACTTACTACTGTATGCCAGATAGTAGGCCAGGGGAGGAGAAATAGCCATTATTGCAACAACAACCATGACAAACACTTACCAAGCACTTCCCGGGCACCAAGTTCAAGTCTAACAATTCATTTAATCTTTCCCCAGGCCCATGAGGTAGGGGCTATTTCTGTTGCCTTTTACAGAAGAGGAAACAGGAGCAGAGGACTACATATTTAGGATTCAAAACAGGCAGGATTTGAGCCCAGGAAGCCGGGGGAAGAAATTACATATAGTCCCTGTTCTGGAACTATTTAATTATGTAGTGGGAGAAGCAGACAACAAGCACACTCACATACAATAAAAAAAAAAAAGCAGGCAAATAGGAAAATATATAACCCATGTGCAAAACCAAGCCAAAAAGCCTCTGTAAAATTGTAGTGTACTGTGAATAAATACAGATGAACCATAATGAGGACCGGAAAAGCTACATTGAAACCAACGGGATGAGAAAGAATGAGAGATGGACTATTGGTAAAGGTATTGGTGGAGGGATGGAAAATTTCAGAAAGAGGGAAGTAGGTGGGTAAGAGGCCTGAGATGGGAACAAGCTTGGAGCATCCAGGAAAAAAGCCCCATGTGAATAAGATTCTGTGATCTGCGTCGAGGGGGAGTAACAGAGGTGAGGTGGAAGAGGGTAGCGGGGGGCAGATCACGAGAGGTCTTACACCAACATTTTGGGGAGGACTAAAATGAGATCATCTATGCAATTCACATATTACAGTGCCTGGAACTTAATAAGCACTCAGTTTAATATCTATTTTTATGACCATTATGGTTATTCCATAGCTTGTCCCATTGACTTTGATTTGTTTTAGGTTATTTAAAGAAAAATAAAATAAAAATTTTCTTAAGTGGGGCAAAGACAACACAAAGAAAGAAAATTATAGGCCTATATCCCTGATGAATTTAGACGCTAAAATTCTCAACAAAATATTAGCCAACCGGATCCAGCAATATATGAAAAAAATTATACACCATGATCAAGTGGGATTTATTCTGGAGAGGCAAGGCTGGTTCAATATTCGCAAATCAATCAATGTGATTCATCACATAAACAAAAGGAAGGACAAAAATTACATGATAATTTCAATAGATGCAGAAAAGGCATTTGATAAAATCCAGCACCCACTCATGCTCAAAACTCACAGTAAAGTGGGAATACAGGGAACATTCCTTAACATGATAAAGGCCATCTACGATAAACCCACAGCAAACATCATACTAAATGGACAAAGATTAAAAGCAATCCCCTTAAGATCAGGAACCAGGCAGGGATGCCCCCTTTCACCACTCTTATTAAACATAGTTCTGGAAGTCCTAGCTACAGCAATCAGACAACAAGAAGAAATAAAAGGCATCCAAATTGGAAAAGAAGAAGTAAAACTGTCACTATTTGCAGATGATATCATATTGTATATAGAAAACCCTAAAGTCTCAGTCAAAAAACAACTGGACCATATAAATGAATTCAGCAAGGTGGCAGGATATAAAATTAATACTCAGAAATCAGAGGCATTTCTATATACCAGCAATGAACTGTCAGCAAAAGAAATTAAGGAAACAATCCCCTTCACTATTGCAGCCAAAAAAATAAAGTACCTAGGAGTAAATTTAACCAAGGAGGTTAAGGACTTGTACTCGGAAAATTATAAAACATTGATAAAAGAAATCAAGGAACATACAAACAAGTGGAAGCATATACCATGCTCATGGCTAGGAAGAATAAACATCATTAAAATGTCTACATTACCCAAAGCAATTTATAAATTCAATGCAATACCAATTAAAATACCAATGACATACTTCAAAGATATAGAACACATATTCCAAAAATTTATATGGAACCAAAAAAGAGCACGAATAGCCTCAGCAATCTTAAAAAGAAAAAATAAAGCAGGAGGTATCACTCTTCCGGATATCAAGGTTTACTACAAGGCCATTATACTCAAGACAGCCTGATACTGGCATAAGAACAGGCACATAGATCAATGGAACAGAACAGAGAACCCAGAAATAAACCCACAGCTTTATGGACAACTGATATTTGACAAAGGAGGAAAGAACATACAATGGAGTAAAGACAGCCTCTTTAACAAATGGTGTTGGGAAAATTGGACATCTACCTACAAAAAAATGAAACTAGACCATCAACTTACACCATTCACAAAAACAAACTCAAAATGGATAAAAGACTTAAACGTAAGCCGTGAAACCATAAGCATCTTAGAAGAAAACATAGGCAGCAAGCTCTCCGACATCTGTAGCAGCAATATATTTGCCGATTTATCTCCACGGGCAAATGAAATAAAAGGCAAGATAAACAAATGGGACTATATCAAACTAAAAGGTTTTTGCACAGCTAAAGACAATAAGAACAGAATAAAAAGACAAACCACACAATGGGAGAACATATTCGACAGCACGTCTGATAAGGGGTTAATAACTAAAATTTATAAAGAACTTATAAAACTCAACACCAGGAAGACAAACAATCCAATCAAAAAATGGGCAAAAGAAATGAATAGAAATTTCTCCAAAGAGGACATACAGATGGCCAATAGGCATATGAAAAAATGCTCAACATCACTAATCATTAGAGAAATGCAAATTAAAACCACAATGAGATATCACCTCACACCAGTCAGAATGGCGCTCATCAGTAAAACAACACAGAATAAGTGCTGGCGAGGATGTGGAGAAAAGGGAACCCTTCTGCACTGCTGGTGGGAATGCAGACTGGTGCAGCCACTGTGGAAAACAGTTTGGAGATTCCTCAAAAAATTAAAAATCGAACTGCCTTTTGACCCAGCTATCCCACTTTTAGGAATATACCCTAAGAACACCATAGCTCTGTTCGAAAAGAAGAAATGCGCCCCCATGTTCGTGGCAGCATTGTTCACAATAGCGAAGATCTGGAAACAGCCCAAGTGTTCGTCAGAAGACGAGTGGATTAAAAACCTATGGTACATATATACTATGGAATACTACTCAGCCATAAGAAATGATGACATCGGATCATTTATAACAAAATGGATGTACCTTGATAACTTTATACGGAGTGAAATAAGTAAATCAGAAAAAAAGAAAAACTGAGAACAGCATGATTTCATACATAGGTGGGACATAAAAGTGAGACTATGAGACATGGACAAGAGAGTGGTGGTTACGGGATGGGGGCAGGGAGGGAAGGGAGGGATAGGGAGGAGGGGAGGGGCACAGGGAAAACCAAATAGAAGGTGACAGAGGACAATTTGACTTTGGGTGACCGGTATGCAACACAATTGAATGATAAGATAACCTGGAGATGTTTTCACTGTACATATGTACCCTGATTTATTGGTGTCACCCCATTAGAATTAATAATAATAAAATATATAAAAAAATTTTCTTAAGTGTTTTTTCGTCTCTCCTAGAGTTTATACTTATTAGGGTTCTGAAAGAATTCTAGGTTGGAAGGCCTCTGGTTTGTCCCAGGAGCAGTGACCCCCAGAGCATGACAGGGAGGCTGCTGAGATGTGTATCTGTGGAAACAACATAAACGCCCATTGATGAGTGAATGGATTAGGGAAATGTGGTATATACATATAATGGAATACTATTCAGCCTTGAAAAAGGGGCAAAAGTTTGCAATATGTGACAGTACTGGTACTCTTTGAGGATGGTGTGTTAGGTGAAATAAGCTGGTCAAAGAAGGGCAAACACTGCAAGATTCCACTTACATGAGGAATCTAAAATGGTCAAATTCATAGACTCAGAGAGTGGAATGGAGGTTGCCAGGGTCTGCGGAGGAGAAAAATGAAGCATTGCTAATCAATGGGCATAAAGTTTCAGCAAGATGAATAAGCTCTAGAGACCCACTGTACACCACTGAACTGACAGTCAACAGTAATATATAGTGCACTTAAAAATGTGTCAAGAGGGTAAATCTCATGTTAAGTGTTCTTCCTACAATAAAATAAAATTAAAATAATAATGAAGTGAATGGGCATTTCAAGCCTTCTGGGCAAGAGTGGCGGAGTGAGGCCAGGGGCTGCTTCCTGTTCAGATGCGTGTCTTTACCCATCCGCTAAGCCTCTCAGCAGAGATGACAGGAGGCTTGTGCAGAGAAAAACTTAAAGGCTTTATTTTAAGACCTTCTGTCAGGAAAGGCCTTTGGAGCAAATTCAAGCACTCAGCCACGTTCCTGAAGGTCAAACAGCAGCTATATGATCTGCTGGATTTGCGGAAACATATAAAAAAGAAGGAAAAAAAAAACCCCTGCGTTCCCTAAGGGATCATTTTTGTTTTTATCCAGAGACGAGGAGAGAGGTGAGAAAGTTCTGGTAGGAAGGACTGAAAGGGAGCTGAAAACCTGCCTCTTTAGCTACTGTTGAAATTGTTCGTAAATCAAGCCGCGGTGTTTGGACAGAGCCGTGTAATTGATTATAAACGCTGGGATTTATTTCAATGAGCCCCGTCATTCCTCAGCAGCTGTTTTACTTTACAGCAAACCAACACGCAGGCAGAGGTGCTGGACGCAGTCTGCCTTTTGTCTTTACCTTTGATGAGGCAGAATTGCTTTGCGGTGAGATGCCTCTGGCTGGGGCTTCCAAGAGAAGAGGCCCCCGTTTTCTTGTCTCCCATCAACAGAGGATAGAGGGAACAGAAAGGAGAACGGGGCTGCTGTGCTGCCTGCCTCCCGAGGGGCCCTGAGACACCACCAGGATTGGGCATCACTCACTGTATCTCCTTTCGCAGAGCCAGAAGGAAGGGACGGTACATTTACCCCACATTCATCAGCCCAGGGAAGCCTTCCAGATGTTCTGTGAGGAAGCCATCTTCTGTTCTCAGAAGAGCAGTGAGAGGCAGTGGGAAGGATGCTATTTATAAGCTTGTACTAGCTGAGAGTTTTCTCGCTCTAAGACAGGGGGAATGATTCCTGCACCCAGAGCTGTGGGGAAGATTAAATTCAGTGATCTAGAGATGAGAGCACTCTGTGAAGTGCCTGGCAAACCGTAGGCACTCAATAAATGTGTAGCTGAATCTCAGTTTAAAAGCCACCTTCCATCTGTCCTGGCTGATGCTGATGAGCTCAGTCAGTGCTCAACGTGGGGTGGTAAAGACCTTCAAGTTCAAGTCCTGTTTCTGACACCTGACTTTGGACCAGTCAGATTACCTCCTCTATTTCTCTAAATGCAATATGTTGAAAGAATCCCTACTCACCTCCCAGGATGGTTGTTAGGTTTAAATGAGTTAACTGAAGGGAAAACAGGTTGGGGTCTTGAAAAACATGTACACGAATGGGTTACAGTATATGCTGTCTCCTGCTGCTACATTTCTTCTTCTTTATGAAAAACTGGTTTCCTATCTGGGTTGTAAGGCAGACACCACTTCTTTGACCTTTGTGCCTTTGATCTAGAGCACTGCTTCAGTCCTTTGGTGAAGATGAGGGGAGCTTTTAAAGGGATTGGGGAGTTAAGAAGTCAGTATCTTCTGTCATTTTCTTTTTCACTGAATCCCAGATTTCCTCCTTTTCTCCCTGTTCCAGCCATACTTTTAGTGTTACCACTTGCTATTTCTTGTCTCAGAACCTTTGAACATGCTGTTCTCCCTTCTGGTATATTCTTTTTCCAGGTTTTTGCATGAATGGTCGTCTGGTCATAAGGTCTCATGTAAAAGATCCTTCCCAATCTAATGTCACTCCCCTCATTCAAACCTGCTGCTTTCAGATGGTGCACCATATTATTTGATTTTCTGGTCACTATGTGAAATGATCTTGTTCTATTATTTTGCATATGCTTTTTCCCTCTCTTCAATCAGAATGCAAGCTGCATAATATCAGGGACTTTCTTTTTTTTAAAAATCACCACATCTTTCATAGTAGGCACCCAACAAATAATTGCCTAATTAGTTACTTTTTATTTATTTATTTCTTTTTTTTTTGTATTTTTCTGAAGTGAGAAGCAGGAGCAGACAGAGTCTGCATGCACCTGACCAGGATCCAGCCAGCATGCCCACTAGGGGGCGATGCTCTACTCATTGGGACATTGCTCCAATGCAACTGGAGCCATTCTAGCACCTGAGGTGGAGGTCATGGAGCCATCCTCAGCGCCCAGGCCAACTTTTCTCCAATGGAGCCTTGGTTGTGGGAGGGAAAGAGAGATAGAGAGGAAGGAGAGGGGGAAGGGTGGAGAGCAGATGGGCGCTTCTCCTGTGTGCCCTGGCTGGGAATCGAACCTGGGACTTCCACACGCTGGGCCGACGCTCTAATTAGTTACCTTTTCTACACAATCTTAGCTTTCCTCCCTCCAGGAAGCCTTATAGGATTTGTTGATTTTTCCTGCTCCAAGGTTTTCAGCTTTTAGAGTTAACAGTGCTTCACAATTCAATTAAATTTTCTTCAGATATGATGGTCTGAGGTGGTGGTCTTATCTCCCTCTCTTTTATATTAATGGTGGGCCTGGAGAAGGTCCTCAGAATATGTCTGCTGGACTAAGTGCCACCTGTTTTGCCCAGCTGGGGTGGAGAACAGGAAGCAGAGAGCTCCGTAGCCTCCAAAAGACAGAGGGAGAAGGGGGAGCAGGGCGGGTCTGCCTCATTCATGCGTTGGGTCTTTCATTTCTGGGCAAATAGGGAGGTCAAAAGTAAGGATGTTCTCACCCAGCAATCCCCACCTGGGGCCAATGCTCAAATCAACTGAGCAGCTGAGGCTGTTGCTTGGACCAACTCAGCTATCCTCAGCACCCAGAGTTAATGCTTGAACCTATCAAGCAACTGGCTATGAGAGGGGAAGGGCAAGAGAAGGGGAGAAGGAGGAGAAGAAAAGCAGATGGTTGTTTCTCATGTGTGCTCTGACCAGGGATCAGACTTAGGATGTCTGGATGCTGAGCTAATGCTCTGTCTATTGAGCCAACTGGTCATGGCCCAAACCACTGGTTTCTTTGCTCTGCTCCTGTCTACCCTCTAAACTGAAACCAGAGATTTTCCTAAAATGCAATCTGACTTTGTTACAACCCATCTATGGTTCCCCAACACCTATGGTAGTAGTCTCCAAATTTATACCCCTATTAAGTAAGAAAAGTGTAGGTATAGCACCCACGATATTTGTATATTTAATTAAATTATATATACATCTACTTCTGTACACAAAATATGTTAAAATACATAAAATGACATAAATACTAAAAAAAAAAAGTAAGGATGTTCTAACATTTCTCAGACCAGTAAAACCTGGAATGACACTCAGAGGTAGAGCAGAGCCCACCTCCCTCATTTTTTAAGGTGAAAAAATAGGAAAAGACTGAGGGGAATATAACATAGGAGCGCCATACAAAGATTATTCAACATTTGTGTTCTAGGTTATTTTCTTATCCCTCATCCCATTTGATCCTCACAACTTATCAGTGAGATCAGTGATGCTATTCCCATTTCACAGATGATATAACTGAGGCTCAGAGAAGCTAAGCCACTGGCTGAAAACATAGTAAAATGCACATAGCTAGGACTTAAACCTGTGTCTCCCGTGTTATTTTTCTACCACATTTAAGGTTTCAGAATAAATCTCCCACCGTCGCCAGTGCGGTCTCTATCTCTCCAGCCTCTCTGTTTAATAGTCTGCTGGAAGTCACAGGTGGTGGAGGCAATATTGTTTTAACTTTTCTAGGCTGGGTGCTGAGATTCCGGAGAGGTCCCTCTAGGCCCCACTGAGCTCTGTTATAAAATCTGCCATGATGAGCTTAATGAAATTAATATTCTCATGTGCAGGGCTGCTGGGAGCAGGGCTCCCTCCACGAGGGCTCGTCTGACTTTCACATCGAGGGGGAGGTTTGCTGCGCTTCCTCTCCCGAGGCTGCATGAAAAATGCATGACAGAGCTGCCGCCGAGCTTGAGGCGACGGCATCTTCATGCAATTGAACTTTTTAAAAAGTTTCTTTTTCCTTCCCCTTCCCTAGCTGCACGCAGGAAACAATGCAAACAAGGGGGTTGTAACGTGAGATGGGCAGAGTTTTAACTCACCCCAGCCTGGCTGGCAACACCTCCGGGAGAGGACATCAACAACCACCACTAGGAGAGCAGTGTCTGAGAAGGCTCGGGACAATATCCGAGGAAGAACAATGCCTGAGTGAAAGAATAGACGGTCAAAGATAATAGGAGGAAGCATGACGCAGCAGAACCGCTTGGAAATTGCCAGTTAGAAGATGGAGCTTGTGGTACCCTGTCCATGAGCTTATGGTCAGGATTCACGACAGAATGCGTACAAAATGCTCGGTGAATGATTGTCCAGATGATACTTAATGTTATTAATTGCTTACAATATGCCAGATGCTGAGGTATATTTAATTATTATAGTGCCTCAAATGGTGGCTTCTTAAAGACATATCCACTCATTCCACATGCATGTGACCTTATTTGGAAAAAGGGTCTTTGCAGATATAATTAAGTTAAAGGTCTCGAGATGAGATCATTCTGCATTCTCTGGGTGGACCCTGAATCCAGTAACAGGTGTCCTTACAAGAAGAAATGGAGACAGAGAGAGGAGAGAAGATGCACAGAGGGGAAGGCCACGTGCAGAAGGAGGCAGAGGCTGGAGTGACACAGCCCCACGCTAAGGTGCTCCTGGAGTTACCGGAAATGGGAAGAAGCAAGGAAGGATTCCCTCCTAGAGCCTTTGGGGAAAGCACCACCCTATCAACACCTTGATTTCAGATTTCTAGCCGCCAGAACTGCGGCAGGATAACTTGCTGTTGTTTTAATCCACTTAGTTGTGATAATTTATTATGGCAACCCTAGGAAGGCTAATACAGTCATATCATCACAGTTTCACTGATGGACAAATCAATGCACAGAGAGATTAAGTCATTTGCACAGTCACACGTCTAAAGAACAATGAATTTGGTGATTAAAACTTGGCAGTCTGGCTCACAAGGATAAATAAGATTATTAGGATCCAGAGAAACTGAAGATGCAAACCTTCTGTGCAGCTTTATCCAGGTCACTTAACCTCTTTGGTGTCTGATTGTATCATCTGTAAATTGGTGATTGATTGAATGCTTACTGGCTGTCGGATTCTAAAGAGGGGGCTGACAAAGTATGGTTTATGGGCCAAAAATTATTTTCTGCATACTTAAGTGTTTATGTTTAACAGTTTTTATTTTGCCTCTTCTCTTGGTCTACAAGCGTGAATTGTTAACTACATGACCCCTTCAGAAAAGTTTGCTGACCCCTATTCTAACGAATGAGAGATAGTGGTAGTTTCCATTCAAAGGATGGTTGTCAAAATACTTTTGCTCATCGATTTATCAAACATTTATTGGGCTCCCACTAACTGTCAGGAAGTCTTGAAGGAGCTGGCAAAGCAGAGATGACAGCGCAGTTGGGGGACAGCAGCACATAAACAAGTCTAGGGCCGTGTGCCAGTGCTGTTACTGAATACTGTGAGGGCGAGGATGGGGGGGGATCCCAGGATGCACGCGTTCACGGGAGGGGACTGCAATCCTGGTATATTACAGCCCTCGTCCCAAGGCAGCACAGGTCTCTGGATATAACAGAAGCTCTACTAACTTTCCTTTGAATAAACAGGATGAACTTTACCTGCTGGACCCAGAGAAGTATTCCCCTAAAGAGTTGAGTTCTAAACTGAGTCTTAAAGGTTAAAAAAGACAGAAAGACAAGGGTGAGCAGTGCTCTTGGCCCAGAAAACATCCTTTTCAAAGGCCTGACTGCGGGAGAGGATATGACACATTTGAGGACCTTCCTGCAGCTTGGGTTGTCTCCATGGGATGTCAGCAGAAGAGATGAAAGATGGTATGGCCTGAAGCCAGATCCCACAGGCCTCGGAAGCTGTGTCGAAGACCTCGAACGTTATCGGGGAGGCAATGCGAGCCACCAGAGAGTTTGCCCCTCCCCTGCTCCTCTGGCTCTCCTTGTACCACTTTCTTCCCCACCCCCTCAGACGGGCTTTTGTGAATGCTCCTGCTCCTTCCAGTCCTAGGTATTTTTCACGTGCTTTTTTCTACCCGAAATTTCCCCCTCTACATGCATACCCTATATATGTATACCTATATAATGCATATGTACGTATATATTTAATCGACCCATATTTTCTTTTAGATCTTGTCTCTACTGTTGCTTTTCTAGGGAGGCCACCCCTGACCTCACCCCAGACCAGACCAGTTCTTCCTAATATACTGATCTCCATCCATGTCCATAGCTGTAGCTATACTTCTAGTTATATCCACATTCACGTCCTATCTCTATCCCTGTCTCACTCTGCACCCGTATGTCTATGGTGATACCACTGTCTATATGTCTGTGTTTGCTCCCAGTTCTATGTCTCGCCATATATTGTCCTCCATAACACGTGCTACTCGTGTACGTGCACATTTAGGTTTATAGCCATTTGACTCATTATTGCCTCCCACACTAAATCATAAGCTCCATGAGACGTGTGTTAGTTTTCTAGGGCTGCCACACACAACAAAGCACCACAGACTAGGGGCTTAAACAACAGAAATGTATTTTCTTACAGTTCTGGAGGCTGGAAGTCCCAGATCAAGGTGTTGGCAGGGTGGATTCCTTCTGAGGTCTCTCTCCTTGGCTTATGGATGGCCGCCTTATCCGTGAGAGTTCCCATTGTTTTCCCTGTGTGTGTGTCTGTGTCCTTATTTTTTCTGCTCAGAAGTACCAGTCACATTGGGTTGAGGCCCACACCAACACTTACTTTACTTTAATTACTTCCTTACAGATACCCATCACTAAATTTTAGGGAGACACAGTTGAACTCATAACAGATGGTGTCTGTCCTCTCTGTTCCTCCCTCCCTCCGTTTTTCCCTTCCTTTTTACAGTTACAATGCTTTTTAAACATTTTCTTCTCCCAGTGCTAAGCACAGTGCCTGGCACATAGTACATGCTCAGTAAGTATCTGGGGAAGGCAGAAGATGCTATCCAGGGCTCTGAGGAACTGCCTTGGGGATGCTGGGGGAGGAGGGACAGATTCAGGGAGAGAATGGGCAATCGGTACAGCTCTGGAGATGGGAGGTGACAGTGACAGTATGGGGCGGTTGCGGCGGGGCGGAGGAAAGTGCAGATTGGAGAGAGCCCATAGGGGTCGGTGCTCTGAATTTAGTGATTGTTTGCAGAGGGTGAGAGCAGTGGGGGTGAAGCTCTAACTCAGTTTAATCGTCACCGTGTGCAATCACCTTGTGGTGGTCTCTACACCCACACGACACAAACAAGGAGTGGCGGTGGGTATCAGCCGGCTGAGTCCCTGTTCACAAGCAGTGCTCTCCGCCCAGCTCTCACAGTCCCAGTGAGGCAGAAACCCCTCCTGTCGGGACCCTTTGCTTCCCTCTGGTCAGCTCCCCTTTCTTAAAACGGGGGGTGTCCCAAGCCGCTGAGGGTGAAGCCGTGGGCTCCTGAGCGTTTTGTTCAGGGAGAACAGAAGGATAAAAGCTGAGTGCCAGGGAACATGAGTTCACAGGATTTAAGTAAGAAGTAACTAGACCCTAAAATTTAGAGCTCAGAGCAGAGGCAGGGAATCTGAACTTGGAGGCTGTCACAGCAGACCTGAGACTTTCAGTCCTATCTTGTTCAGCCTAATGGCACCGCCCGGGCTCACCTTGGCGCCTCCGCCAGCTGACTCAGAAACGTGGGCGCTGCAAGCTGCAGATTAGGAGCAGGCTGAATGCACAGCCACCTTGCAAGGGCTTTGCTGCTCCAGACGCTTATAAAATAATTTTCGCCTTTATCTAAAAGCAGAAAGCCCCCCACCCCCCAGCTAGTGTTCTGCCCTCGCCTCCCCCCCCTCACGCCCCCCCCCCCCCAAATAAAAATCCTCAGCGCAGTGCTTGGCCGTGTAATCATAGCTGTGCAGGCTGATCTCAGAGCCCACTTCCCAGGCTGCTCTGCAGAAGCACGGCAGAGGGAGGGAGGGAAACTTCGGGAAGTAATGATGTCTCAAACGCCAGCTGGCTCCCGGAGGTGATAGTCTGCCCGCGCTCCTTCTGCCCTTCGTGCACCCCCAGAAAAGAAGTCTGGCTTATTTACCATTTTAGAAAGTTAGACCTTTTCAAAGAGGTGCCCCAGGCAAAACATCCTTCCTTTCCTGTGTCTCTGAAACTAATGACTCTTCTCAGAAAGTTTTGACAGGGAGAGTTGTTCAGACAGCTGAGGGAGGATGCTGGAAGCCAGACTGGCACAACGCCCCGTCGAAAGGCCTGGTCTGCGTGCTGCTGGCTGGGGGCTGCCTGCTTCTAAAATGCAACAAGTTGGACTTTCTGGGATGGAAATGGGAGTGTAGGAAAGATGCCGTGAGCTGAGAAGGTCTCTAGACAGTGTCACCCTCTAAAAGTCAGAGAGTGGATGGGGCTTAGTGTTCAGGCTTCTGAAACACTTGAATTGCTACAATAATATTGGTGACGGTGCCGTCTGAGATTTAAAAGAAGACAAAACGACATTACTTGCATACACATCATCTCATCAAATCTCTAGACGGATGACAATGAGCCAATGTTTAAATGCATCCTTTCATCTTGGAGGTGAAAGGAGCTCAGAGAAGACAATGGGAACAGGTTTTGTAGCTGGTGTCCCATCTGGGTGTCAGATGCATGGCTTTTTAACTCTAGCTGCACCATGCTGGCTCTCAACTCCTGAGGACCCTGGATGGGGTTGGAGAACGTGCCAACAAAAACTCTGACTCTGTTCAATGGACCAAGCAGAGACTACACAGACCCTCCTGGGATAAAGAGGACAACGAAGTCCTATAATTACGACCCTGGTAACCTACTCCACATCCATTATGTCCGTAGTTCTCAGAAACATCTGCTGAGTTAGCGAGGGCTGGGATTAGAGCAGTGGTTCTTAACCTGGGTTCTATCAAACCCTAGGGGTTTGATGAGTCGGTCTCAGGGGTTTGGAGAAGCCTCTGCCGCGGAGGCCAGAATAAAGTAATACCGTAATTTGTTGTGAGGTCATGCACTTTGTTGGTTTTGTTCTTTGAGCAAGGTGATGTTCATGCACGGCTCATGTTGTGCACCAGTAAAAAAACATATACCTATGTCTTGAATTTGGAAAAAAAATCATATTTATCACTAAAGAAGGGTTCGGTGAATGCACATATGAAACTGGTGGGTTCGGTACCTCAAAAAAGATTAAGAACCACTGGATTAGAGTAACTTGCATTTTTGGAGGTGAGGAGACTGAAGTGCAGATTGCTTAGGAGACTCGAGTAAGACCATAATGCTGGTGGGCATGTAGCTGCCAGCACTTTGCTGCAATGAAAACTGGCTTCCCCAGCCGGATAGCTCAGTTGGTTATAACATCGTCCCGAAGTGCAGAAGTTGCTGGTTCGATCCCCGTCAGGGCACATAAAGGAACAGATTGATGTTCCTCTCTCTCTCTCTTTTCCTGTCTCTATAAAATCAATAAAATAAACATTAAAAAGAAAAAAAAGAAAACTAGGGACGCTCATAAAAGACAGACTCTGGCCTCCATACCAGACCTAGCTACCAAATCAGAATGTGTGGATTTTGAAATAGTTTCTCCAGGGGATTCTAATACTATGGTCCATGGCTAGATCATTGGAACCAGTTAATAATGCCATGCATTTTACACCATGTTCTGAATAAGGATGTCGAAGAGGTGGGAAGGAGAAAGAAGTGTCGAGGGAGATGATAGCCTTCCTCACTATCTAAGTATGTAGTAAGTCTTCACTCTCTCAGTTCCAGGAGGGCTCCCCACATGTCTTATGAAGTCAAGTGCTCATTTCTCTTGGTATCTGATACCTGAGATGTACTCAGTCATTCTTTGTATACTTGAATCTAATAAAATAAAATTTCCCTTACTAACACACACTATTGACAAAATAAACTCAAGCCTTCTGATTTTTCTAAGAGGTTATTGACTCTGATGAGATGACAACTTGCAGCCACAAACATGACCAGATTATTGTAAAAAAAAAAAATCATGCCCTGTAGATAAAGTTCCCTGTGACCACCTTGGTCTGCAGGTTCAGTCCACGTCCCAGAGTTAACGATTGTCATCAGTTTGAAGAGTACCAGTTCAGAATTTGTCTTTCCATTTAAATATGAAAATGCACATATAGAATGATACATTTTTGTGTGTACACAGCTTTCTTTATGTATAAACTCAAAACTACACTGCTTGCATTTGTTTGCAATTTGCTTTTCCCTTCGACAGTATGTCTGAGACATCCTTTCCCTCAGTTCATCCAGACTGGTCACATTCTGGTACATGGCGGCACAGTATTGAAAAGACTAACCTTATTTCACCAGCCTCTTTTGATGAACACTTGGGTTGATTCCAGTTTTTACAGCTGGCCATCTTTGAATATTCTGCTTATTTGCTCGTATGTGAGTTTCTCTGTAAGGTAGAAATAGAGAAGCTAGTTTTCTGGGTCACAGATGTACGCATATTACAATGTTACGTGTAACCTGAAAGTGGTGTTGCCAATTTTTATCCCCTCTTCCCCCCAGTTGTGTTTGAGAATACACATTTCCTCCAACCCATCAGCGTGTTGTACTGACAAACTTCTATGTTTTGAGATCTATGATATTAGAGGGATGATTGAGGGCTCTAAGTAAGGCGACAAGAGCCTGATCAGGTGGTGGCACAGTGGATAGAGCATTGGACTGGGATGAGGAGGACCCAGGTTTGAAAACCTGAGGTTACCAGCTTGAACGCAGGGTTGCTGACTTGAGCGTGGAATCATAGACATGACCCCATGTTTGATGGCTTCAGCCCAAAGGTTGCTGGCTTGAGCCCAAGGTTGCTGGCTTGAGCAAGAGGTCACTTGCTCTGCTGCAGTCCCTCTGGTCAAGGCACATATGAGAAAGCAATCAAGGAACAATTAAGGAGACTAAGGAGCCGCAATGAAGAACTGATGCTTCTCATCTATCTCTTTTCCTGTCTGTTTGTCTCTATCTGTCCCTCTGTCTCTGTAAAAAAAAGAAGAAGAAGAAGGTTGATATGAGCAAAGACTTTCCGTTGTTTTCAGAGAACTTCCTGTAAGCAGAGTGTGTCCTGAACATCTCTCCACCATGGCCCTGTCTGATTCTATACCACGTGCAGGTGAATCACTGACATCACCCGTGGCAGGGATGTGTTCTCTTCTCAGGTGTTCTGAGGAGAGACCTGCTGATTTTATTTGATACTAAGGCATTCGCATATTTTACCTTTTCAAGAATATACACGTTGCTGCTGCCTATGTTGAGTTTCTCTTCTCTGGCTGGTCTTTGAAATCAATGAGAAGCTTAAAACGAAAACAGAAAATAACAGAAACTCCCTTCATATTCCCAGGCACTGATCCAGACAAACAGCATCAAAGTCTCAGAGATGGGTCAGAGGAATCTGTACTTTTAAAAGCTTCTCCTGTGATTCTGATGCAGCTGGTTTGCCAACTGCCAACCTGAGAGCTCCTGGTACGAGCACAAGTACAGTCAGTTACAGCACACTTATCAAGGCATGGAGCAGGGAAGCTTTGCAGCCAGGAATACCTGCAGTCAATTCCCTGGTCAGCTTCTGTCCAAGTTGGTGGCCTTAGGCAAGTCATTTTGCCTCTATAAATCTCTAGTGGTTGTCCCAATGGTCGTGGTTGATGTCAGATGTGAAACACTGATTTATATCCAGCCATCCAAATTAAAATAAAGTCAAAACGGAACAAATCATGCTGTTCTTACCTGTTTCCATGGTATCCCAACTCCACACTGAAGCTCTGGGAAGTTATCTTCCCTGTCATCCGCCATCTGTGAAATCTGAACCACCGTAAAAAACACACTCGGGTCTCCGAGTAACAGAAATAGATTCAGATCTGCTATGTTGAGAGGTGAGTAGCCACGGGAGACAGGAAGGAGCACGTGCATGTAGGGACACAGCACAGAGTATGCAGCTTAGTGGTGATTCCACAAGACGTGGAGTCTGAGAGACCAGGATGTAAGTAAACACTTAACAACTTTGGGACTCCATGCCACAATTTCCCCATCTGTGAAATGGGACAATAATAACCACACTGGAGTACGGTCATCAGGATTAAAGTAGGTAATTCACATGAAGCACAGTATCTAGCATAAACTATGTTGTGATTGTTATTGTGACAACATGGGAATTGAACCTTGATGGCTTTCTCTGGGAATGAACTGAAAGAGAGGAGAAAACTACGTGTAAGATGGGCTGGCTTGATTTTAGGAAAAAGGTCAGAACTATGTTAGAGTGAGTTTGAAACAGGACAGTATCAGTGTCCTAAGGCTGCTGCAACAAATAACTACAAACTTAATCGCTTAAAACAGCACAAATTTATTATCTCACAGTGCCGTACGTCGGAAGTCTACAATGGTCTTGCTGGGCTAAAATCAAGATGCTGGCAGGGTGGCATTCCTTTTGGAGACTCTGGGGGAAAATCCATTTTCTGACTCTATTATCTTCTACTGGCTTCTGCATTCCTTGGCTCATAACCCGCTCCTGTATCTTCAAGGGCAATATGTAATGACAACATGGGTTAGGTGTGTACAATGAGACAACATGAGGGACCCAACCAATGAGGCATGTTCTGGATGATAGAGAGGCACTGAGTCGAGAGACATTCTATCTCAGTCTTAAGTTTCCTCTGTTGCCCCACTGAGAAATATAGTTTAGATAATTACGAAGAATTGCCTAATAGGAAGGATGTCACATCCCTAAAACTGAATGGATACAACGAACATGAAGAGTTGCCCTGAAAGAATAGACTGGGCTTCTCATTGGGGGAGGAGGTTGCAGAAAGAATTAGAGTGCTCTTCCAACCTGAAGATTGATGGTCAATGAACTGTGCCTTGTTTGAGTCATTTCGTGAGCTCTGGGCCAAAAAATTAGGCAGTAAGGCTCAGGACAAGGGCAGAGAGGTGCATGGATCTTTTGTTGGTTGTTCTATGGAGCCTAGAGGTCATGGTTCTATATCCCCAAGGGAGAGTTAGGCCAGCTGGGGAGGAGAGCATGGTTTTGAGCTGGATGCTGAGGGTGGGCTTGTGGAAGAAGACAGTGGTCTTCATGGGGAAGACCTTCTAGGAGGCAAACACTTGAGTTTTGGGGATTGTGGAAGCCTTTTAATATGCTCTGCAGCTCTGTGTAAGGAACATTCATTTGCTGCTAATGGCATTGTGCTTAAGCTCCTCTTAACTCTACTGGAGCTAATCTAGCATGTCTGTCTATCTATTAGGGGTGTATGTGGGTATGTATGTGTGAATGTGTATGTCCGTGCATGCATGTATGTGTATTGAGTAGCATGGTTAGCAGAGACAAGGAGAATTGGGGTGTCAAGAGAGCCCCAGTTGAGGAGAGAGTAATCATGTGTAGAAAACAAAGCCCATCTGCTGGGTAAGGACCTGTTTTTTCAGAAATCCCATAGTACAGGAGAGATGTCCAGCCTGGTACAATCTGCCTTCTGTACTTTATCCTGTTGAATCTTCTGTCAGCCTTAGCCAGTATCATCTGGATCTCATAGGCGAGGATACTGCAACTTAGGATCAGAAATGTACTTGAGAGATAAGACTGGGTGAGAGATAAGACTGTGTGAGATTACACAAGAACTTTAGGGCGATTAAGGATTTTGAATTTCTGGTGGAATACAATGGGAAACCGTTGATGAGTCTTGAGCAGTGGGTTGGTAAAATATGGCTCTGGCTACTGCGTGGTCATGAAATGAAGTGGGGAATGAGTGGACAGAGACACCAGTCAAAGAGCTACTTAGTGCTCCACATGGAGCAAGAGGGTGGCTTGAGCGAGCACAGCAAAGCAGATTTAGATGAGTTTTGAAGAAAGACAGCTATGGAGGATTCTTCCCAACCTGAGGAGTACACAGGAGTTATTTGCTGAGTAAATAAGTTGAGCACTGAGAAACGGTCACCTCTGATGGTTGGACAGATTCCTAAAATATACTGTGGGTGACCATGAGTCTGTTGTGAGGATGATATTCTAGGAGATACTTCTTTGCAAGGGATCCTCCCAGCCCACAAAGGACGGAGACTTTCAAGGATGGAAACTGACCACATGTGAATATCATATCTCTTCTCCAGAGCTCTACAGACGCCAACCCTTTTGAAATCGGGAAGAAAAAGGCCATGATGATTTGGGAGATGATTGGGGGAAACTCAACATTTATTGAGCTCCTACTGGTCTATGTACTCAATCTTTCATGAGACTTTGGCATGCTTACCCTGACTCTGCAGCCCAGGAAGCTGAGACACAGTGATTCTAAGCTAAGATCCAGACGGCGAGCTAAGATTTGAGTTTGCATGGATGTCCAAGGAACAAGCAGTTATTACCACAACGTATTGTGATATGCCAGGGACCAAGGGCTCTAAAGTGGCTATGTGGTGGGTGCTGACTGTGCGAGGCGTTGGGGACCATTAGGACAAAGAAGATTGTAGCCCCCCCCATCTCTCCTGCATCTGGCCCAACTTTAGGTGACAGTTATTGACTGAGACGCAATGGTAGGACAGGGCTGACATGTTTCTCATCAACAGTAACATGTATCAACATGGACAGCACAATTTTGGAGGCCATTGAAAGGGTGCATAAAGGGAGAGAAAAAAATATGTTTTAGCAAGGGCTTTTTTGATTTTAGAATCTTTCAGCAATAGCACTTGCTGGCCCTTCCCTGGGACAAAGACAGCTTGGGGTCTGGCTGGGCCTCAGAGAGGGGGAAGAGGAGGATGCTCAGAGCAGGGTGGTCGTGGATGGAGGGGCCTGGGTTGGCCCGGGAGCAGAGCTCTCGCTGACCTCCAGTCAGACACCCTCCCCACGCTGCGTGCTGCCCCCGCTCCGGAATTACAGGTAATAAGGTAGAGCTGATGTTAATGGTTTATGACACGAATTCATTTTGAGAACTATATGCTTCACCCATCGCTTTTATTTTTCAATTTGGACCTGTTGGGTATTAATAGCTTTGGGGCTGTGTTTTCCATTTTAATCTTGCTTTTTCTCATTTCCAAGTAGATTCCTTCTTTCAATTTACACAAACATTAAACCTTCATTTCCTGCAGCCCCACACCCCCTGCTCTCTCTCGTTCTCCCTGCTGACCTTGTGAAGAAACTTTCCTTCAACATGGGAGCTTCCCTTGAACCAGGACTACCTTTCCAGGCCAGGCCGCACTTAGTTGCTTGTACTTTCTCGCAGACGTGACACTTTGGGCTGCAAGGAAGAGATGATTCAAATCAGCAGAAGCTTAGGATATGCAGGCCTTTTATATCTCACATAATCTAGTGTCTGCAGGTGGATAGTTCTAGGGCTGGCTCATTTGGAGGCACTAGGACCCCACCCAGGTTCTTCCCATCTGTCCCGTCCTCCCTTACAGTGTGGGGCTTCCCCCCCCCCCAACCTGTCTTCGCATCATTGTGGAACACCCGGACAGCTTCAGGTCTCCTGTCCTCCCAGGAAGGGAGAGGACATTTTTCCTTGTCTAACTCCTTGTTAGGGGCACAGTACTTTCCCCATTAGACACCAGTGAAGCCCATGCCTGAACCAATCACTGCGTGACCTGACCTTGATTGACTCAGACAAGTCATGACTCATTTCCTAGGGCTGGGACCATCCTCCTTGGGTACCATGTTGGCAGAGACCTGAACAGGCACAAAGGGGAAGGTGGTGACTGTACCAGCAGAGGCTGCTGCACATGGTGGCTCTTTCTTATCTCTATGCCTTTGCTCATGTTGTGTGATTTTCTGTCACATGTCTTCTGTCACTCCTTGACCTCAGATGTAGGTAACACCTGGCTTACTCCTGGTCAGATTCAACATCAACATATGCGCCACGTTTTGTGAGTTGTCTGGGTTTTGTTCCTTTGCACCTGCATTCCCATAGTGCCCCGGGAATATGTCAAGCACTGCATTTGCAATGTCATCTTTATAGTAATCTGCTTGTCCCACTAGACTGGGAGCTCTTTGTAGGCAGAGGTTGGGTCTTATTTACCTCTGTCACCTCGGAGTCTGGCACAGAATAAAAGTGTTCAATAAAATTTATAAAGGGACAAATGGCCCCAGGGAAGTAAAAGTTGAGAGATGCCCTCACCGTGTTTCTGCCTTGAAGTAGTCTCTCCTAGAGCAGTAAGCACCAGCAACGTAGAGATAAAAGTAGTTCCCCAGATGAGTCATGCCCTTTTGTGCCTGAGTATCTTAGAACTCTCTTGTATCTGCTGTCTGCATACTTTCGTCTGGCTTCCGCTCCGAAGTCTTTCCCATTTTCTTGGAAAATCCCTTACGTTTTAAAAATAATCATCTTCAACATGACTAGGTCTTTCTGGAAATCCCTTCCAAATTTGGGCACTCTTTTTTTTTTCTTTGAATGGTTCTATTGCATTTTGCATGTACTTCCATTAACTAAGGGACATTTTAAAAGCCTTTCTATGCATTACTTATCTCATCTGATAAAAGGAATGATAAACCACTTGTCTCTGGTTTTGAGGAGTAACTGGGTTAATGCACCCACAACACTTCGAAGAACATTCATCACGACATTAGGCACTCACTGTGTGCTGTCGGTGGTGGTGGCTGCAGCATGTGTCCCTCTGTATTGTGCATACCTTGTCACACTGTTTTCTCTTCTCAAATACATACGTTACAGGAGCCCTATAAATAAAGACTGTATTTTGTCCATCACCACCTCCCCAGCTTCCGAGAAGAGAGGGGTCACAAATTCAGTGCTCAGTTTACTGGGGACTGAGTGAGTAAACATGAAATTTCTCTGTCTGAAAGAAGGCACCAGCCACTCTCCAGCTCTTTGGAAAAAAACAACAAGAAGGCGACAGGACTGCAGTGGGAGAAATGGAAATTAGACGGAAGGAAGTGATTTAAGACCATCTAATCCACCTGACCAGGCAGTGGCGCAGTGGATAGAGCATCGGACTGGGATGCGAAAGGACCCAGTTTGAGACCCCGAGGTCTCCAGCTTGAGCGCAGGCTCATCCGGTTTGAGCAAAGCTCACCAGCTTGGACCCAAGGTCGCTGGCTCCAGCAAGAGGTTGCTCAGTCTGCTGAAGGCCCGCGGTCAAGGCACATATGAGAAATCAATGAACAGCTAAGGTGTCGCAACGAAAAACTGATGATTGACGCTTCTCATCTCTCTTCATTCCTGTCTGTCTGTCCTTATCTATCCCTCTCTCTGACTCTCTCCCTGTCCCTGTAAAAAAAAAAGGAAAAAGAAAGACCATCTAATACTTGTCCGCCAAACCCCAAACCAACACAGACAAGTAAGTGTCTTTGTAGAGATCATCTGTCCCTGCATGTTTGGAATGGATTAAAAATCAGAGGATCCAGGTTCTAATTCTACTTTTGCCATAGACTTTGTGAGTGGCATGTGTGAGCTCCTGCAATGAGCTGTTAGCTTCCCAGCCCACAGAACGGCAGAGGGTGGGTTGAGTGATAGCTCAGGGTTTTTGTATCTTAGATGTTTAAAAAGTAAATAAGTGGTAGAATAAAAATGAGATATTCTGTGATACTAAGAACTTCATAAACTTCTTTGAGACCAATAGATGGGTAGAGGACAATGACTATAAGTTGTAATTAGTGTTAGAAGGGCAAACCTGATCCCAGAGAGGTGACACCGAGATCTGAGGGAGGTGGGGGCAGTAGGCTCTGGATGCAGGCAGGCCTAGTGTCTAGTCCTCATCATGTTACCTTAAGGTTATGACTCCTTCAGTAAACCATTGAAACTTTCTAAACCTGAGTGTTCTTATCTGTAAAATGGGAAGATAGAATCTACCCCATAGCATAGTTATGAGAGTGATGCATGGTCCTGGTACATAATACCCCCTCCCCATATGATTATTAATGGATAGTCCTTGTTGACTATAGTCATCAGTAGGTAGAGTTTGAGATGAAATATAAAAAATAGATAAAGGTCAACTAGGCACAGAGAGGTGAGAAATGAGACATACCTAAGGCCAGGAAATGATGATGATGATGGTTGTAACTTGCTATGGGTCACATGGTCTCATTTGATTCTCAGAACAACCCTATAAAGCCTGTGCTATGATTTGTCCCTTTTAACACATTTGAGACCAAGTTTCAGAGAAGTTAAGCAACTTGCCCAAGGTCACACAGCTATAACAGAGCTGAGATGAAATTGGAATGCATGTAGACGTGCTCTGGAGCTCATATGGTCTCCAATCTCTATAAGAGTCTGAGAAAAGGCCTGACCAGGTGGTGGTGCAGTGGATAGAGCATCAGACTGGGATGCAGAAGACCCAGGTTCGAGACCCTGAGGTTGCCAGCTTGAGCGCAGGCCCATCTGGCTTGAGCAAAAGATTGCCAGCTTGGACCCAAGGTCGCTGGCTGGAGCAAGGGGTTGCTTGGTCTGCTGAAGGCCCGCAGTCAAGGCACATGTGAGAAAGCAATCAATGAACAACTAAGATGTCGCAACAGCAACGAAAAACTAATAATTGATGCTTCTTACCTCTCTCTGTTCCTGTCTGTCTGTCTCTATCTATCCCTCTCTCTGACTCTCTCTCTGTCCCTGTAAAAATAAAAATGCCTTTGGAAAAAGAGTCTGAGAAAAGCCTTGAATACCAGGCTTACATCTTTGGATGCTTATCTGGCATTGTGTGGTGGTCTTTAAAGGACAGCAGAGGTTGTCTCGGGCTAGAGCCAGGCTCCAGATTCCCTCATCCGAGGGGAGGCAGGGAAACTCAACCTGCTCAGCTCACTCTCCACTCCGAGAAGCCTTCACACTGCCCGGGTGCCTGATGGCTGAGTCACAGCGCTCATGATCCTGGCTGGCAATTGGAGACACCCTTAATTGGATGCTGAAAAACTCCGCCTGCTGCACAATGGCTCCAACAGAAGAGTTATAGCTGTTTACTGTAACACACAGACAGTCCCATTAACAAGAATGATGGGAGGCTGCTCCGTGGCATTACTCTTAGCAAAAGACTTGACAAATATGCTTTGTAAATGAAGGCGCTCCAACAGAGAAAACATATAACACCCCGTCTCCCCACCCCCACTCACCCCCTCCCCTTCCCAGGGAGACATTGCATGTTGAATCCTTTATACACATTATTCAAGGCTCCATATTCTGACGACGTTCATCAATAGTGGTGCCTATGGCAGGGAGAAGCTTGTATCAACTGACAAATGTAGACAAAGCAGGCTACTTAACCCAGGAACAGTGGGGCAGAGAACAAACAGGGAAATTGATTGTGCCCACCATATTTCTGCGGGAATGGAGGAGTAAATGAACACCATACGTCACATCTTATCACGTACGGTAGGAGGCGATCGTGAATGGAGCAGCCTGGCCTACTTAGGAATGCTGATGGATCATTTGCAGACAGCTTTTGTTCTAGGTTGGGGTTTGTCTTGTCTACAGAGGGTTGGAGGCATCTTTAGGGTGAAAGCCATAGGAAGCAGGCTCTCCCAGTTTGCAAACATGGAGGTGGCCTCTACTAAATGGAGTGATGGAAACGTGGGACCACCATGGCCACTGGATACAGGGATGAGTGTACTAGTGTAGCCACTGGACTTTTGTGGATCCCTGTAGGAATACAGGTTGTGCAATTCCTACTAGGCTAGAGAGGGTAAGTTATGCTCTGGTATTTGCCATCAGTTAGAGCAGGTCCCAGACTATCATTTATTAGCTTAGGAACAAATTAGTGAACCAAGAAGATACCTCACCTGGGAAGTGGGACAGTAGTAGTTGCTTTGCAGGTGCCCAATCAGGACTGATTGAGTTAATGTGCAGAAGCCCTTGGAATAGTGTGTGGCATCCAGTTGTAATCAGTAAACATTAATAAATGTCTTGTAAGGTAGTAAATTTGCTGTCACTGGAGGTTTTAAGCAGAGGGACAACCTGTCGTTCTGGGACGGTTCTGGGAGGTAGGAATAGAATGTTTAGAATTCTTGCTTTGGAGTCCTGGTTCTGCCAGTTTTCTATTCAGGAAAACTTGTCAAGTCTCAGGACCTCTGGGACTTAGTTTCCCCTTCTGTCAGATGGATAACGGATAAATAGTGTCTGGGAAGCACAGAAGAGAGTGTCCTTCTGTAGAGGGTCTTTGGAGACTGGTGGCCATGGGAATGGGGTTTGGGGCAGAGCCTTCTAAATTGTTTTCAACCCCCAAGCCCATGATGCTCTGGAGAAAATTATGGGTCTTCCCTTCCTCCCACACCAGAGGAAATGGAGATGATCATGACAAAATAAAAGCTATAATGCGCTGAGTACCTATTGTTCATTAAACATGTCCAATCAGCTCTTTCAAAACTCACTACCACCCTTTCAGTTGTTATTATTATCCCCACTTTGCCAACTGCCACAAACCCCCAAGTATTCATGCGTATAAGCAGGGGAGAGATCCTAGAAGGGATTCTGAGTCCAAAAGTCACCCTAGAAAGCTGCTGTCCCCTGTCCCCGCCTCCACTCCTGTAGGAGTGACATCCTACTCAAATCTCTCCATGGAACTGTCCTTTCTCCCTTCTATCAGCTGGTTCCAAACAGCCAATTTCAAGCGAGGTTGGACAAGCTCATTTAGTTCCCAGCCAGACTTCAGTCCAACAGTTAAAACCCACAAGTTTCTTTGAGGAAAATAGGCTTTTGCCTTGTTCAGTGAGCTTACGCCTAGAAAGAGCTACAGCGGTTGAAAAAAAGGGCCTAGAAGGAGTCAGCCCATGTCTGTTCCTGGTAGCTGGGTGCTGGAGTAGACAGGGGGAACATGCAGCCCCATGGGTGGAGGGAAGATGGGCTGACAGCCACAGACCCACAGATTACTTAAGACATGCTCCGACCCTCAGGAAGAAGGGATGCCTTCGCTGACGGCCACAAGGACCTCCAACACACCCACTCTATTTCACTTCCAACCGGCAGGTGAGACAGACTCCTTCATGTAAATTCATTCTCAGGAATTCCTGTCCACACCCACACAAGGAGAGTGCGATTAACATCCTTCTCACCACCAGGGATGCCCGCAACCTCCCACATTCACACAGCCAGCAAGCGGCTCATCCAGGACTAAGACACTTTCCATTGTTCTAACACTTCGAAACTTCGCCTGTGCTTTTCTTTCTGCCCAGAGCAGAATGCAGCGTGACCCGTGGATGTGTGCCACGTAGTCAGTTTTAAATTTTGCCATAGCCACATTTAAAAAATAAAAAATATAGGAATTAAATTTTGGCAATATATTGTATTTAACCCCAATGACCTAAAATATCATCTCGACATCTGGCCAATATTAAAAAATTATTGATGAGGGTTTTGTTTATTTTTGATGAGATATTTTACATACCTTCCTTTATACTAAGTTTTTGAAATTGGTGTGGCTTCTACACTGGTGACCACCTCATTTCGGACTGGTCACATTTTAAGCACACAGTGGCCACATGTGGCCAGACGGTGCAGGCCTGGGGGGGATCTCTCAGCTCACAAGCCACCCCCTCAAAGAGCCTCCCCCACTGGGCCCCTAACTGGTGTGGCACCACACCTCCTCCCATGTCCTCCCTCCATCCATCATCCTGTTTAATTGCTGATGCGACCCACTTCACTACCTGCTGCTCTTGCTGTTGTTTTTTGTTTGCTTTTATTTTTATTGTCTAACAGAATGCAAGACCCCAAAGCTTTTACTACAATGTTCCCAGCATAGAGAACACTGCATGGGACCCAGGAGATGCTCAGAAAACATAACTGTGTGTTGAACAATGAACTGATATCTGAATACAGGCATGTCTGAATCCAAGGTAGCATCTCCCCACTCTAGTAATTTGTAAATTGGGGACTTCTCCTCTCACCTTTCTCTGCATTCTGAGAGTTGATGGCCTGTTGCCTGGTCTAGTTTCTCCCAGCGCAGGTACTTAAAGGAAAAGGAAGACCCAGGGCTCGTGTGTAAGTATTCCTCATCAATGCTAATTTGCCCGTTCTTATGTAATTTGTAAGGTGGCAAAGCCCTGACATACTATCACGGTCTGGGAAGCCAGGGCTGTTTATCAGCTGCCTCCTGCTGTAGCCATTGAATAATTCTTGGCCACCTGTAAATAGCAATCTACCAAATTCATTAAATCAGCCATTCTCCATACAGAGGAATCCGGGACGGTAGCCGGGTATGTGGGATTCTACACATTCAGAGTTCCCGTAGTCATTCCTTGCTCCTCAGTCTGTGAAAAAAGGAAGGATAAACTTCTCCAGGGGAATGACAACCTTTGTTGTCAAAGCTTGAATTAGAGATCTGTCCTATTGTTATTGCAAGAAACCCTGTGTGGTGATATATATACAATATGTACACCTCTCTGGGCTTCCTTCTAGCTCAGCAAACTGCATCGGAGATGCCTTCTACCTTGGACCCCGAACTTCCCCTGGGATGGAAATGTGTCCTGTTCATCTTTGTAACCCAGCTCCTAGCCCAAGGCCTGACACAGTATCCATTTGTTCAGGGAGTAGGTGAGCCAATGTGAGTCTATAAACCATTCCCTTATTCATTCACAACTCTTTCTTGAGTGTCTGCTATGTGATGAGTCCTGTCCAGCGCATCCAAAACAACTCTTCAACCTCTTAAAGCTTACCTGCCAGCAAAGCTGAATTAATTTTGTGAGTGTTTTCTCTTCTCCAAAAGAGTATCAGAAGCCTATTTTGTTCTTGTTATCGTTACTAATACCTCTGTAACCACGATCACAGTGGTAAGTAAGAGAGAGCTTCTGTAGACTGATAGCCCTGGGGTCAGGTCCTATGGTCCACTCCCCTGTCTGTAAAGGAGGAAAATGACAGTCCTCACATCAGAGGTGGTAGGGCATTAAATGAGATCATGCTATAACCTGCAGAGCACAGTTTCTGGCCTGGATGTCACCAGCATGCAATGCATATTTTCTTTTTATTGGATTTATTGGGATGACATGGATTAACAGAATTATATGGGTTTCAGGAGCAAAATTCCACATCACATCACCTGTCTATTGTATTGCATGTTCACCACCTCAATCAAATCAGCTGTCATCACCATTTATGGCCCCCCGTACCTCCCCCCACTCCTCCCCCCACCCTTTCCTCTGGTAGTCACCACGCTGTTGTCTGTGTCTATCGGGTTTTTTTTTGTAAACACTAGGGAGGGTGTGTTTGATAGGAAAGGAGGCCACAGAGTGAGTTTGGGTCTTTGTCAGAGCAACTACACACTGGCCCAGGGGTAGATATCCAGAGGCGGGGATTGCAGTGTGGGTCTTGGACGATGGTGGGAAGGGGTCAAGGAGGCACCCTGGCAACAGCTGCAGGATTTTGGATGGTAAGCAATTAACAGGAGTGCTCCGGAGATGCAGAATTGCCAAGAAACAGGATAGCAAACCCCTGTGACCAAAAAGAGCCACAGGGAGACCTGCTATCTTCCCTCTGCTAGAGAGAGCTGGCTGTCTGCTTTTGGTGGCAGCAGGGGTGCGTCCAGACAGCCCTACCACAGCTCATTTCTGGAAACCTGGTGGGTCTAAGAGGGCTGCCCCAGAACGTCATGGAGAGCAATGGTCTGAGTGAGAATGCCACGGCACAGAATGCTCCAGAGCATTCTGAACTCTTCAGAGCTTGCTTTCTGGAGTCGAGTTATCCAGACTGGACTCCTGGCTCTGTTACTAATGGCTGGGTGGCTGTGGCAAGTCATTTACCCTCGATCAGCCTCAGTTTTCCCATCTGTAAAATAGAGATGATATTAATACCCATAAACCTGGTGTTATTTATTTATTAATTATTATTATTATTATTTGTGTGTGTGTGTGTGAGGTTAAATGGAATAATTTGTTTAAAGCACTAGAGCAGTGCCTGGTTCATAGAAGCCTCCCCTTTAAACCTCTGTAGGATTTATTACCCCCACAATAAATTCCCCAGTTTTTCACCGCCCTTTGGTTATATCCTCCCAGGGTCCTCACTTTATCCTCAGGCTACATTTAAGATGCAAGCCAGAGAGTCCATTGTCATGATGCTCAGAGCTTCCTCAGGAAAGTGCAAATACAAGACAGATAAATCTGTATTTTACTAATATTGATAACTGCGTATAGCATACCTTGGCTGTGTTATTGGACTATAAGCCCCTCCTACCCTCTAGGTAGAAGTGGAGGTGATGGTGAAGAAGAGGAAAGAAAACCCAGAGAGAAAATAGATCTATGTCTCAAATAAAAATTACATAATTTCAACTGTCTGTCTATATTTATGTATTGTCTATTATTGAGAACCACACAGTTGCTAACAACTTTGGCCAAACTAGAATTGCAAGTGAGGTGGGTGAGAGTATTCTTTTTATCAAGTTATTTTTGAAACACCAAATAATCGTATTTTAGGAAAGAAAAAAACATGTATTACTGAAAAATTCTCAGGAAAGAATTTCAACTGGACGGAGTAAACTGATGATTATTTTTTTAATGAAAGAGAAGAACGGTAAAGAAATAAAAAGAAAAGGTGAGCCTGGTATCTTAAAATAAAATGGGATGATAAACTCTTTGCTGGCAAAGTTGCCATTTCGCCGGTGGATTTTGGATCTGGCTTTTATTATTAAGGCTGGTGCTGAAAGCTGGCATTTTGACAGGAACATGGACCGTTTGTCACTATCTGGGAAAGAGATAGATGTTGAATGACATTTTGGAAGAAATGTGTACAGTTTGGGTCTAAGTATGCTTTCTCTTTACTAGGAAAATTCCACTAGCAAATAACTGGTTGATTATCTTGAATTCCCAATTCTCACGGCTATTTAATTGAAAACAAATTTAAAAGTTTCTTTTCTTTTTTTTTCTTCCCTCTCTCTCTCTCTTTAACCTTTGGAAAAAATGGAAAGGAGTTTTCTCTAGGCAGTATCCTTTCCAGATAAAGGTATCATTCCTGGCTAGACAAACCCAATGGCACCTTCTTTGTTCGGAGGTGAAATAATTGGGCGGAGGGGAGCATAAAACATATTCCTCAAGGAGAACCTGAAGTCCATGATTAGGGAGAAGATTGTTTTTGTCTCCTAACCCCACTTATTCATGCAAATAACTCAAGAGATGAACATGGCCTAGAGGAGGAAGAATCTCAGCAATGTCACCCAGGAGACCCAGGTTTCTTTTGCTCAGCTGCTTACCAGCCATGTGACTTCCCAGCTTCTTCATTCAAAATAGGCAGAGTGGAATAGACACTCCATCCCTTGCTTTGAGGATCCAGAGTGATGAAAGGCTAGAAGAACTCTAGAATGCTATACAAGCACATGCTGCTGTAACTAAGAAGCTAAGTCTGTGGTCCTGAAGGAGCAGAAGTAAACCTGGGCAATCAGAGGGTGGACCATAACAGTAACATGAAGAATACCTTGAAAATGAAGTTCAAGGTGGCCGTACCTACTACCTAACAAGCAGAGAAGGGGCTGTGTATGCCTGTTGTACCGAATTAGATTTAGGTTTAGATTTTTCCCTTGGATTTAACCGCCCTGATAGCTCAGATACTGCCCTCCTTGTCTAGATTGCTGAAGTTAAAGGAGGTTACTGACCTGCCATCCACAAAAGGTCAAGGTTTCTGCTTAGGAAGTTAAAGTTCAAGTTCATAGCAGCCTAACTCCAGTGGTGGCAGTTTTGTATTATGGTCATCCCTGGACTTTTGCACATGGTTTCTCTCCTATTCTCTTAGCTCTTTCCCTGTAGTCATGGTCTTCTCTAGCTCCCCGGTGAACCAATAAAAGCTGTAACTAAAGCTGTTAAACCTGGGAGGCCATCCTTACAAGACAAGAGTCTCTAGAAGAGAAAAAAAATCAAGTGTTGACTCCAACTCTTCCCAAAGTCTTGGTTCAAGTCTGTATGGAGCACAGGAATCCTTCTCTTCAATGTACAGCAGTGGTTTGGAGGTTTAGATGTTAATATTTTCTGGATTGAATATACATTTATGGCAAAGTTCCTTTAAAATTTTTTGTAAGAATTTCCAACTTTATGGGCTAATTTTAGCATCATGTTTATGACAGTGTCGGACTTTACCTGAGTCCTGTACTCCCAGAAAACAGTTGTGCTTAAGAAATACCCTTACCCTTTAGTTTCCCAAGTAAATGGCTAATCATAAAAGATCACCTTACTCTTGTATATTCTAAGATAGGGCCCACCTTCATTCTCTCAATGACTCAAACAAGACATTCTCCATCCTTTTCCATGATTTTCATAGGACATGTACATGACTTCTTTGCTTATCAGCCTTTGTTAAATTCAAGACCCCCTTCCTTATCATTGAGACATTCTGATTAATAAATATTCTTTTTATTGCAGAAGATTGAAATGTAATCACCTCCTTAGTCATCTGGTACATTTTGCCTTTGACAATTCCAAGTTGAATAATTTTTCCAGTCCAGAGGGAAATGCATGTCCTATCAAGCCACCAAAAACCAGAAGGGAGATGGTTATAGTGAAAATGCTCAGGGAAGAATTTCAACAGAAAGAAATAAACTGATGATTTTTTTTCTAATTAAAGAGAAAGTGGCAAAGAAATAATAATAAAAAAAGTGAGCCTAGTACCTTAAAATAAAATGGGATGATAAACTCTTTGCTGGCAAAGTTACAATTTCTTTGTTGGATTTTGGATCTGGCTTTTATTATGAAGGCTGGTATTTAGCAGGAATATCTTTTGAAAATGAGCTAGAGCTAAGACTGAAGAAGGAACAAAAGGAAAATTTGTATGCAAATGAATGAGCATCATACCTTTCTGCTCTGAGGCAAACATCGCATCCTTGGCAAATGAAAGAGAAAGGGCGTGGGCTGTTGAGAGATGCCCTGTTGGCCCACAAACTTTCTCTATTTTATTATAGTCATCAATCTTAAAATATATGTCAACATGCTGGTGACCCTGGACCCAACGCGAACATATGCAAAGGCTGGAACAAGAGCATCTGACAAGAAATTGGGTGATATCTCCGCATATGTTGACTCTCAGAGAAATGCTCTTGAATGCTGGAGTTTACCAAGATTCCATTCTGAAAGGCAGAAATATCTGGAAGATTTTTACCCTAACACCACTGCCAATGACTGGTGGGAAAGTACAAAATCTAGTGCCTTTTCCTCAAGGGTTGGGGATAGTTTTTGGTACTGTGATATTCATGGTTTCAGGATGAATTTGACACTTTACTATGACTGCTCTTTGGTTGGCTTCTTCCCTACCCTCTTTTAATTTCTCCACTCCCTTGCTGGTTTCTCCTGGACCTTTTTAAATGAATCACTGGTACTTGAATTCTTGGTTCAAGTCTGCTTCTGAGTGACCAGAGCTAAGACACTCTGTTGACTTGTAGAAGGAGGGAAGGAAAGAAAGAAGAGAGAAAGAAAGGAAGGAAGAGGAAAGGCTTTCTTTGCAGGAAGACAACCGAGGGACCACGAGAATTCTTGTTTTGTGATCAACAACCTTCCATTGGAATTTCAGCTCAGCCACTTCCCAGATGTTTAATCTCGGACATGTTGCTTCCCTGATTTGAGACTAAA
Source organism: Rhynchonycteris naso (assembly GCA_037038555.1). Lineage (NCBI taxonomy): Eukaryota > Metazoa > Chordata > Mammalia > Chiroptera > Emballonuridae > Rhynchonycteris > Rhynchonycteris naso. The sequence goes on from CM073000.1 coordinate 192,959,632, forward strand.
CTCCCTCTCATTAAAGACCATCACTGATTCAGGGTTGGTGCAATAATTAATGTAATGCTTTTGGGTGGACCGAGCATGGGGCCAGACCAGCTCAATTTAACTTACTATGATTATTCAAGTGATGTTTATTAAGAAAACCTGTCTTCTCTAATGCGAATTGATCCCAGCCTTTCCTTCCTGGTTCCAAAGAGAAGTATTTACTCACATCATCTTCCTTCCTGGGTAGCCTAAACTGAAACAGTGTGGTCTTAGTTCAGTAGAGTTCAGATGCTCAGGGGCACAAAAATCACTTGGGGTCTGTGTTAAAAATATAGATTGCCAGATTCTCCAAAGAGATTCTGGGTCAGTGGATATAGCATGGTTCTAGAAGCCCTAATTTTCTATAAACTCTGTGACTCTAAGGCTGGCAATCCATAGACTTTATTTTTAGAGCCATTGCCTTAGGTGCAGAACTAACTGTTTGCCAGCACTGTTCTTGATGTTGTCAATGCTCAGCGGTCTGTCCATCTGTGAGCGTTATAGTCCCCTCCAGCTCTGTTCAGACTAGGAGGGACACTCAGTGCCACTTCCCTGACCCCTGCTGCTTAGTTGAGCTCTCAGATTCATCTGCCTCTTGTACCTTGCCCCATTGGGTTGACACTTTGCTTTGCACATCAATGAATTCATTCATAGATGTCAATGAGCACTTGTCCATTTAGTGCAAAACAAATGGGCTGAGATGACATAGACGATCAATCACAGTACGCCGTGGGCCCACCTAGCCCTTGAAGGTGACAGATCCATTACGGCTGATTAAGAACAAGAATGACAAGAAGCCAAGGCACTGCTTCTTCTGTGGCACCTGTGAGGGGGCCAGGGTTTAGCCTCTGACTTTGACCTCAAATGCTGTCATTTCTGGTCATCACGTTTGTATTTCTAGTTACTTATACCTCAATAAATGTATTGGCTTATTATATTAGTGCTAACTGCAGTTTGGTCAACAGTGTCTCCTCAGGCCTGTCCAACAGCTGCCCCTCAATGCCCCGCACCTCAAGTTCCTGAAGTTTCCAAAACACAGCCTCCTGTCCCATCTACATCATCCTTTAGGGCATTGGATGGACAGAGGAGGAGATGCATTTATTGTTCACAGACTTTCTTGATTTTATGTTTCCTGTTTCACTTCCTGAGAAACACTGAAATCTAGTCTAGGGGTCAGCAAACATCTTCTGTAGAGGGTGGAATATTTTAGACATTTTGGGCCTGATGGGCTCCACTTCGCCACCATAGCACGACAGTAGCCATAGTAAACAGGTGAACAGAAGTGGGTGTGGCTGTTCCGATAAAACTTCAGCTAGTGGCGTGGGTTTGATTCATGGGCCATAGTCTACACTAGTCAATCTTTATTCATTTAACACATGTTTTTTGAGCAACTTCATGTGACACACACTGTGCTGGATACTGGGGAGACTGCAGTGGAGCAGGACACATACAGTCCCTGCCCTTACGGAGCCTTAGTTTAATAGTGGCAACCAGAGAATAAATAACTAATAATACAACTAAATGTTTAACTGCTATTGTGACAGGTGACCTGAAGGACCGGTGCCAGCCATGAAAGGGGAAGAGACGGGAGGCATGGGGTTTGGAGAGGTGAGGGTGAAGAGGCAAGGCCGGGGGATGGCCATCAAAAGGAGAAGCCGAAGGTCCTGGGGTGAAAGGAACGTGGCACACCAAGAGGGTCAGGGTAACTGTCATCCATACAAAGAGAGAGAGGTGTCAGATCCAGAACCGGTGCTTCTAGCTAAGCATTTTTTTAAATTAATTTTAATGGGGTGACATTAATAAATCAGGGTACATATGTTAAAAAAAAATCTCCAGGTTATTTTATCATTCAATTATGTTGCATACCCATCATCCAAAGTCAAATTGTCCTCTGTCACCTTCTATATGGTTTTCTTTGTGCCCCTCCCATCCCCCTCTCCCTCCCTCTCCTCCCTCCCCTCACCCCGCAACTACCACACTCTTGTCCATGTCTCATAGTCCCATTTTTCTGTCCCACCTATGTATAAAATCATACAGTTCTCAGGTTTTTTTCCGTTTTACTTATTTCACTCCATATAATGTTATCAAGGTCCATCCATTTTGTTGTAAATGATCCGATGTCATCATTTCTTATGGCTGAGTAGTATTCCAGAGTATATATGTACCATAGCTTTTTAATCCACTCGTCCTCTGATGGACACTGGGGCTGTTTCCAGACCTTCGCTATTGTGAACACTGCTGCCACGAACATGGGGACACATTTCTTCTTTTCGAACAGTACTATGGTGTTCTTAGGGTATATTTCTAAAAGTGGGATAGCTGGGTCATAAGGCAGTTCGATTTTTAATGTTTTGAGGAATCTCCATACTTTTTCCACAGTGGCTGCACCAGTCTGCATTCCCACCAGCAGTGCAGAAGGGTTCCCTTTTCTCCACATCCTCGCCAGCACTTGTTCTGTGTTGTTTTGCTGATAAGTGCCATTCTGACTGGTGTGAGGTGATATCTCATTGTGGTTTTAATTTGCATTTCTCTAATGATTAGTGATGTTGAGCATTTTTTCATATGCCTATTGGCCATCTGTATGTCCTCTTTGGAGAAATTTCTATTCATTTCTTTTGCCCATTTTTTAATTGGATTGTTTGTCTTCCTGGTGTTGAGTTTTATAAGTTATTTATAAATTTTGGATATTAACCCCTTATCAGACGTGCTGCTGAATATGTTCTTCCATTGTGTGGTTTGTCTTTTTATTCTGTTCTTATTGTCTTTAGCTGTGCAAAAACTTTTTAGTTTGATATAATCCCATTTGTTTATCCTGTCTTTTATTTCATTTGCCCGTGGAGATAAATCGGCAAATATATTGCTGCTACAGATGTCGGAGAGCTTGCTGCCTATGTTTTCTTCTAAGATGCTTATGGTTTCACGGCTTACATTTAAGTCTTTTAATCATTTTGAGTTTGTTTTTGTGAATGGTGTAAGATGATGGTCTAGTTTCAATTTTTTGCAGGTAAATGTCCAATTTTCCCAACACCATTTGTTAAAGAGGCTGTCTTTACTCCATTGTATGTTCTTTCCTCCTTTGTCAAATATCAGTTGTCCATAAAGCTGTGGGTTTATTTCTGGGTTCTCTGTTCTGTTCCATTGATCTATGTGCCTGTTCTTATGCCAGTACCAGGCTGTCTTGAGTACAATGGCCTTCTAGTATACCTTGATATCTGGAAGAGTGATGACTCCTGCTTTATTTTTTCTTTTTAAGATTGCTGAGGCTATTCGTGTTCTTTTTTGGTTCCATATAAATTTTTGGAATATGTGTTCTATATCTTTGAAGTATGTCATTGGTATTTTAATTGGTATTGCATTGAATTTATAAATTGCTTTGGGTAATATAGACATTTTAATGATGTTTATTCTTCCTAGCCATGAGCATGGTATATGCTTCCACTTGTTTGTATGTTCCTTGATTTCTTTTATCAATGTTTTATAATTTTCTGAGTACTAGTTCTTAACCTCCTTGGTTAAATTTACTCCTACATACTTTATTTTTTGGTTGCAATAGTGAAGGGGATTGTTTCCTTAATTTCTTTTGCTGACAGTTCATTGTTGGTATATAAAAATGCCTTTGATTTCTGAGTATTAATTTTATATCCTGCCACCTTGCTAAATTCATTTATCAGGTCTAGTAGTTTTTTAAGACTTTAGGGTTTTCTATATACAATATCATATCATCTGCAAAGAGTGACAGTTTTACTACTTCTTTTCCAATTTGGATGCCTTTTATTTCTTCTTGTTGTCTGATTACTGTAGCTAGGACTTCCAGAACTATGTTGAATAAGAGTGGTGAAAGGGGGCACCCCTTCCTTGTTCCTGATCTTAATGGGATTGCTTTTAATTTTTGCCCATTTAGTATGATGTTTGCTGTGGGTTTGTCATAGATGGCCTTTATCATGTTAAGGACTGTTTCCTGTATTCCCACTTTACTGTGAGTTTTGATCATGAATGGTGCTGGATTTTATCAAATGCTTTTTCTGCAACTATTGAAATTATCATGTGATTTTTGTCCTTCCTTTTGTTTATGTGATGAATCACATTGATTGATTTGCGAATATTGAACCAGCCTTGCCTCTCCAGAATAAATCCCACTTGATCATGGTGTATGATTTTTTCCAGATATTGCTGAATCCAGTTGGCTAATATTTTGTTGAGAATTTAGCATCTATATTTATCAGAAATATCGGCCTACAATTTTCTTTCTTTGTGTTGTCTTTGCCTGGTTTTGGGATCAGAATTATGCTCACCTCATAAAAGGAGTTTGGAAGTCTTCCTTCCTCTTGAATTTTTTGAAATAGCTTGAGGAGGATAGGAGTTATTTTTTTTTTTTGAATTTTTGGTAGAATTCACTTGTGAAGCCATTAGGCCCAGGACTTTTCTTTGTTGGGAGTTTTTTGATAACTGTTTCAATTTCATTTGTTGTAATTGGTCAGTCTAGGTGTTCTGATTCTTCCAGATTGATTTTTGGAAGATTATATGATTTAAGAAATTTGTCCATTTCACCTAGGTTGCCTAATTTTTTGGCATAGAGTTCTTCATAGTATTTTCTTACAATACTTTGTATTTCTGCTGTGTCAGTTGTTATTTCTCCACTCTCATTTCTAATTTTGTTTATTTGAGTCCTCTCTCTTTTTTTCTTGGTGAGTCTAGTTAAAGGTTCATTGATCTTGTGTACCTTTTCAAAGAACCAGCTCTTGGTTTCTAAGGAAACAATGCAAAACTCTGTATTGTTTCCTTAGCCTCTATGTCATTTATTTCTGCTCTGATCTTTATTATTTCCTTTCTTCTACTAGTCCTGGGCATTATTTGCTGTTGTTTTTCTAGTTCTTTTAGATGCAGGGTCAAGTTGCTTATTTGAGCTTTTTCTAGTTTCTCATGGTATGCCTGTAGTCCTATGTTCTTCCCTCTCGGTACTGCTTTTGCTGTGTCCCATAAATTTTGAGTTGATGTATGCTCATTATCATTCGTTTTTAGAAACTTCTTATTTCTTCTTTGATCTCATTGTTAATCCATTCATTGTTTAATAACATGCTATTTAGTTTCCAAGTGTTTGGGTATTTTTCAGTTTTTCTTTTGTGGTTAATTTCTAGTTTTATGCCATTGTGATCAGAGAAAATGCTTGATATGATTTCAATACTTTTAAATTTGTTGAGACCACTTTTGTGTCCTAACATGTGGTCTATCCTAGAGAATGTACCATGAGCGCTTGAAAAGAATGTATATTCTACTGCTTTGGGGTGAAAAGTTCTGAAGATATCTATTAAATCAAGTTGATCTAGTGTATCCTTTAATTCTGCTGTTTCCTTGTTAATTTTCTTTCTTGAGGATCTATCCAGTGATGTTAGTGGGGTATTGAAATCCCCTACTATTATAGTATTGCTGTTAATCTTGCTCTTTATATCCATCAAAGTGTGCTTTATGTATGTCGGGGCTCCTATGTTTGGTGCATAGATATTTATAATGGTTATATATTCCTGTTGAATTGTTCCCTTTATCATTATGTAGTGTCCTTCTTTATCTCTTACTACAGCCTTTGTTTTAAAGTCCAACTTGTCAGATATAAATATTGCTACCTCAGCTTTTTTCATTTCCATTTGCATGAAATAATTTTTTCCATCCTTTTACCGTCAGTCTATGTGCATCTTTTGTTTTAAGGTGTGTCTCTTGTAGACAGCATATGTATGGGTCCTGTTTCTTTATCCACGCAGCTACCCTATGTCTTTTGATTGGATCATTTAATTCATTTATATTTAAGGTTACTATTGATATGTAGTTGTTTATTGCCATTTTATTCTTCAAAGCTGTATTCTTCTTTTGCTATATTCTTTTCCTCCTTTGAACTGTTCACCACAGGCCCCCTTAGCATCTCCTGCAGAATTGGCTTAGTTTTAATGAATTCCCTGAGATTTTCTTTGTCTGGGAAGCTCTTTATTTCTCCTTCAATTTTAAATGTTAGCCTTGCTGGATAAAGTAGTCTTGGTTGTAGGTTCTTGATCTGCATTACTTTTAATATATCTGGCCATTCCCTTCTGGCCTAAGTGTTTCTGTTGAAAAGTCGGATGTCATCCTTATGGGGGCTCCTTTGTAGGTGATAGTCTTTTTTTCTCTAGCAGCTTTAAAATTTTTTTCTTTATCACTTAGCTTTGGTATTTTAACTATGATGTGTCTTGGTGTAGATTTCTTTGGGTTTCTCTTTAATGGAATTCTCTGTGCTTCTTGCACGTGTGAAACGTTTCCCAGTCTTAAGTTAGGGAAGTTTTCAGCTATGATATGATTGAACAAAGTTTCTATCCCTTGATCTTTCTCCGCTTCTTCAGGAACCCCTATGATGCTGATGTTATTTCTCTTTATGTTGTCACAGAGCTCCCTTAGAGTTTCCTCAGATTTTTTGAGTCTCTTTTTTTTTTTTCCTGCTCTGCTTCTGTGCCTTTGTTTATTTTGTCCTCTAACTCACTGATTTGACCCTCAGCTTCATCCATCCTGCTTTGAATTCCTTCCATTGTGGTCTTCAGTTCTGATACTGTATTTGTCATTTCTGTCTGGTTCTTTTTTATTATTTCCATTTCCTTTTTTATACTTGCTATTTCTTTATTTAGGTGTTCGTAATGACTATCCATTGTTGCTCTAAGCTCTTTGAACATCCTAACTATCATTATTTTAAACTCAGCATCAGGTAGTTTGGTTATATCTGATTCATTCATGTCCTTCTCTGGGGATTTCTCTTGATTCGTTTGGGTTGCATTTCTCTGCCTGCCCATTTCATCTGTGTGTAAGAAGAGTTTGGCTACTGGAGTCCAATGGATGTTGCCTCTGTGTTCCCTAGGTGTGATCTGTCTGCAGGCCCGCCACCCCCTCTGCTGCTGACTAAGGCGGTTGGGTGTGGGTTTTGCCAGCGATGGCCTTGGCTGCTGAGGTCTCTGCCTCGCCTCCACAGGAGGGGCTGTGTTCTTATGCCCGGTTCTACAAGCCTCAGCTGGTCTCGGCCTTTGCCCCTCTCCCACGGGTGGGACCGTCACCACACTCGGGCCACAAGCCTGGACATCAAGGGCAAGGGTGAGCACTTTTGCTTAGCTGCGGGTCCCTGTCAGCATTTTTCTCCAGCCAGGAGGGGCTTTTGGTGCACGCTCAGCTGCTGTCCCAGGCTGGAAGCCCTGAGTCCGCCAACCTCAGCTCCTCGGCTGGGCCGGGCTGTTGCTACATGCTCAACTGCGGCTGGGCTTCTGCCCCACCTCCACGGGCAAAGCCGGTTGGGCAGGGCTTCAAGCCTTGGAGGCCGGTGCTGCCGCGAGCCTACTTGCCCCTGCCCAGCAGCTGATCTCCGCCCGTTTCGGGCTCCCGCTTTTCCTCCACAGGTGGGGTCGCAGGCGGGGCCGCAGCCGCTGGACCACTTTTGTGCATCCCCTTTGCCCCAGCTGGGCTAGACCTAGCTCATGCCAGCTGGCTGGACCTCTGCCCCTGCCCCTGCCCCTGCCGACGGAACCACGCTTCCGCGTCCCGCTGCCTCCCGCCCTCCAGCAACCCTCAGCAGTGTGGGTGGGTGCACTGCAGCTCAGACCCTAACACTCCATACTGTAGTCCTGGAAGCTCCCTCCTTCTAAGCGACTGTGCTCTAATTGCTGCAGGGGAGCCTGTTTGGCTGGTGTCCTGCTCCCCTCGCTGGTTCCAGGGGAAATATTGTTTCAGATTTATGTAGTGACTCAGCCCAGGGTTTCGGGTTACTGTCCCTCAAAGCTTTTCTCCCTGTGCCTTCCAGACTGCAGTCTCTACTTGTTGCTCCAGTCCTCTCCTCTCTCCCTGTCTCCCCGAGTCCCAGGTGAGTGGTTGTGAGAGAGGTTTTCTTCGCCATCCCTTTAAGAAGAATCCTGGGTCTGAGACAACTGTCTCTTTCTCACAAACAATATCCTAACCTGTTTCCCAGCTAAATACTGTCCATATGCCTCTTCTAGGCTGTGGGACTGCAGGCTGGGGCTTTGTTCCTGGGACCCAGGTCCCTCCCTCTCTGCTAAACTCTCTTTCTGCCACACGGGTCTCTCCGGGCTGCCTTTCGCTCCGGGGAGCTGGGAACTCCTTTCCACGTTTTCGCTTTTCCTACCAGTCTCAATGTGCCTTCTTCAGTGTTCCCTGGTTGAAGAGTCCTCTCAGTCCAGTTCAACGTTGGTTTATCCTGATGATGGTTCTTAAAATCAAGTTATAATCCACTTTGGTTCTGGGAGTTGGAAGTTGGTATGTCTGCTTACTCCATTGCCATCACGCCCCCTTCTAGCTAAGCGTTTTAGACTGGCTCCTGGAAGCAACAGATGTCTCCAAAGAGTTTTAAATCAGGAGAGTGACACCAGTGGACTTAGGTTTCTGACCAATGTCTCTGGCCACAGTTTGCGACCAGACAGACGGCAGTAATAAACCCAAGACAGAGAGAAGCTTCCTTCAGCACTTTTTCGATTTTGCTATACTATACACTCTCACCTTAGTTCTCTTTTTTGCCAACCTTTCCCACAAAGTCAGGGATTTAATGACATGTCCATGCCTGAGGTCACTGTGTTTGGGCAAAGGCTACCCCCTGACTGTGAAGGCACATTGCTGGTGATGACCCTGCTCTCGGGAAGCAGTGTTCAGAGTTGTGCTGGGCACAGGGTTCTGGTGGAGAAGGGCAGGTGCCGATGAGGGGAGCTGGGCTGGGGTCGGATAGTGCAGAGCTTGTTCATGACCAGGGACACAGACTTCTAGAAGCTGGAGCCCTTCTGTCTTGCTACTGTGAAGCTCTGCATTTCAAGGCCACCTGGACCTTCTGACGCTTTGCTTATAGCCAATTCAAGTAATGAGGATTGCACCAATATCTTTTGAAGATGCTATAACATTGCAGAGCGTCTGCGTATTCAGAGGCATTTACTACCTTTTCTTGGAATGCACTGATATGTAGATCATTAAGTAGAACAGACCTTCTCGGTGAAAGGAATACTAATTGCAGTTTTCAAATGCCATTCTCATTTGCTATTTGGCAGAGGTACCACAGGCACTGTCCTCCCATTTTTATTAACAACAAGGGCTGGGACAAAGTCATCCTATCTTCTTGTTGGCAAGCCTTTATTTCAGACTGTCAGCCATGTGGCTACTTAGGCGATGAAGAGAGATGTGAAGCCAGCCTTTGGGATGGCCCGCGGTAATCCCACACTTGTGGAGTGCCCTCTTACATTGTAGCGGGGTTGTTCTGTGTGACCAACCGCATTCGCCAGAGGTGATGTGTTACTTGCTATATTAGGTTATAGAAGACATTACAGCTTCCATCTTGGTCCTGATCTCTCTCTCTCTCTCTCTCGATCACTCAGGGAGAAACTGAGCAGCTCCATGGAAAGACCCCCATGGTAAGGAGCTGGAGCTTCTTGTCACCCGCCAGGTAAGTGAGCTTGGACACGGACTCTAGTCTCTGCCGTTGTCTGGAGGGTAGGGATGGAGGCAGGACCTAATGGGAATCAGAAGTCCTTGCTGGGGCCCCTAACAACTTTTGCGTCCTTGGAGCAGTCACATCCCCCTCCCAGACCTTGTTTTCCCTTGCTAGAAAAGCAAGAAGAAGTTGGAAAAGATAAGCTTAATGACATAAGAGTCCCTTCCCTGATGCTTGGGCATTTGGTGATGGACGTAAGAAATACCTGCTGTCCCACATGGGCACACATGCATACGTGTGCACATACACTTAAAATGTGAAGAGCTTAGCTAGCAATTTATAGCTGTTGAACTTGTGCAGCCATTGACTTGTGCAGGCATTTACCAATTAATCCTCAAAACAACTAATAAAAGTAGGTGCTTCCACTATTAGTATTTGCTATACAAGACATTTGGGCTCAGAAAGCTTACTTTTGATCAGGGACCCTGTATTAGTTTCCTGTTGTTGATAACACATTACCGTAAATTTAGTGCCTTAAAAAACCCATTTATTATCTGAGTTTCTGTGGACCAGGAGTCTGGGCATGGCTTTGCTATGCCCTCTGCTCAGGGTTTTACATGCTGCAGAGAATGTGTCAATCAGAGCTGTATTCTCATCTTGCACACAAGGTCCTCTTCTGAGCTCCCCCAAGGTGTTGGTAGAATCTACTTCCTTGCAATTATAGGACTGCAGACTTTAGTTCCCAGAGGCAGCCCCTCCTGGTAGGAAGTTGGGAGAGTGAACCTCTTCTTTTTCAAGGCCAGCATGAGAGTGCTTCTCTCTTTGGAAAGGGTCCTGTCTCTGTTTTAGAGTCTTTTACCTGATTAGGCCAGGCTCACCAGGATACCACCTCTTTTGATTAACTCAAAACCACCTGACTCACAAATCTTAATTAGATCTTCAAAATCCTTCCAAACTTTACCGCACAATGTAACTGAATTTTGTAAGTAACACTGAATCATGTTCACAAGTCCTGACCACCTTCAAGGGGAGGGAATAATCTAGAAAATTAAACCTGAAGTGAGTATGGGATAAGGTAAACCATTAGGCCATCTTAGAGTTCTGCCTGCCACAGACACATGGGGAGGAATTCAAGTTTAGGTTTAAGGGCAATATGAGAGCAGGGATCATGGCATTTGTCTTGGTATCCTCCATGCTTGTGCTTAATAATGGTGCCAATATTTATCATAGTTCTGATAATGATGCTTTTGATTACCAGTGACAGAAATCTCATTCAAACAAGGCTAGGAACACTAAGAACGTGACCATTAATTGGGGAGTTCGGGCTTGGACACAGGCGTGAGCAATGTTCTTGGGGCTCTGTTCTCATGTCAGCGCCCTGGGGCTGTGCTTTCAGGTGACCTCCCTTCACGGGGTGGCTAAAAGGGTCACTGGCACTTATCATCTTCCATCCTCATGGCTCAAAATCCAAAATGAAAGATATTTCTTCCTGCAGTATTTATATATCAAAGCTTAAGGAAGACTCTAATTGGCCTGAGTCATGTACTTTCCAGATCCAAAGTCTGTGTGGAAGGAGTCGTCTGATTGGTCAGCCAGAGTCACACGACCACTTGCTAGGGGTAGAGGGGCAAAGAAAGACACCATAGTAACAGCTTCTCAAGGACAAGGTAGACTATTCAAGGTGTGGTTTCTGAAAGAGGAGTTGGGCATTGTTACCAAGAGGAAGTGATGTTGGGCTGATATCATTGGCTATACACAAAGGCTAAAGATAAAGCTCTTCAAATCTGCACCGGGCAAAATGGTTGTAAAAATTGTACAGAATTGAGGAAGTTCATACAAATTTGTTATCCTGTTGTCCAATTTTCAAACATCTTAATTATTTGAGCTGGGGGATGGGAACAGGACCCAATGCATTGAGTGAACCGATGATGCCATTCCCAGAGCTAATTATTTCAGAAACTTTGAAGATGAGTTGAGATTTAAATTCATTAACCTTATCTTAGCCCAGGGAACTTTCTCCACGGTATTCTAGATTTTTAAATGAGCTTAACTCCAGGAGAGCAACATTAGCACACATTCTTCCTGGTTATGGAGGCCTAACTCCAAAGAGCTAATACAACTTAATGGTATGGTTTAGAAAAGGTGGAAGATATCCTTAGGATGGGACTAACCTTTATTTTATGAGCATTCCAATAACATAATGGAGAGATCTATCAAAGAGGGTTGAAGGCAGGGTCAGAGTACTAAATCCTCTCTTCACTGAGAGACAGTTCCCTCTGGAAGGTCCCCCCGCCCCCAGTTCCTAGGATGCATCTCATTTCTGTCTGTTTCCTTGTGTCTCTGTGTGTGACTTTATTTCCACTTTATTCAGATCACATGGATGTTTTCTCATTTTGCTTTCAAAAGCTTTTAACATCATTTCGGCTGCCTTGAAGGCCTTGTGTTTGGGAAAATATTTTAGAGAGGGGACTCAGGTTTCCTCCAAAATCTTGCCTGAAAATGATTCAATAGTGTGACAAGTCAGAGAGCTTTCTATCTTTTGCTTCCGTAGGGAGAGGGAAGTGGAACCATGGCTAACTTTCAACAAAATTTAATTTTCCCAGATGGTAACTCCATCTTGGGATAGACTAGGGCTTGCCTCTCCCTTGTTAACTAGCCAGAGCTTACTGCCCTCCTTGATCTCCTGCTGTGCATACTTCCCCAATTCCACCTCACCCACTCACCCCAAAGCCAGAGAAAACAAGCATGGGTGGGAAAAATATTTAATTAAAATAGAAAAATATAAAGAAATCTGCTGCCCCCTGTTAGCAGGTGGGCTCAGTGTGTTTGATAGAACAACAAAGGCTTTTTCATTTCCTGCTGTAGTAGTAAGAAGTCTTTAATTTGCTCCCTGTGGTCTCCATCTCCTGGTATTCATGCCCTTGTGTAATCGTCTCTCTTTCCATGTGAACTTGACCTAGTGGCTCACTTATAACCAGTAGAATATGGCACAAATGAGGGATGTTGCCCCTAAGAACAGGTTACACAGAGACTGTGGCTTCCAACTTGAGCACTCCTTCATAGTCTTTCATATGTCCACGCTGACGGAAGCCACCTGCCATATTGCGAGCTGCCCATGGGGGGGACCGTATGGCTCCACACTGAACTTCGGCTTTGCTAACAGCCAACAGATAGCTGATGGCCTGAGTCCAGCAATCCATAAGGGACTGTATCCCAGCAACACCATGTTAGAGAGTTTAGAAGCGACTCACAGTTGAGCCTTTGGATGAAAATGCACACTGACTGAAGCAGGGAGGGGTTTTGAGGCAGACATACCCTACTGACCTGCACTCAGATTCCTGACTAACTGAGATGGAGAAAACACATGATTAGTGTTTGAAGCCACTAAGTTTTGAGATAATTTGTTATGCAGATACAGATAATTTATCTATTATCTATCTATTTATCTATCTATCTATCTATCTATCTATCTATCTATCTATCTATCTATCTATCTATCATCTCTAGCTATCATCTAGTTATCTTTCTATCTATCTCTGTTTGGCTATATCTCTCCTTCTACCTCAATCATCTCTCTGTCTCTGGCTATCTACCTATATCTGTTTTTCTATATCTATCATCTGTTACCTTCCTCTGTTCCCCACCAATCTCTACACTTGTCAGGTAGAGCTTCTTCTCTTTCAGAGACACCGAGGCTCAGAGAACTGAGTAACACACTCCACAGCACAGAGAAAGCGGGTCTGTGATTGGTTGAGACTCTCCTATTCCCCTGACACTGTACTCTGTGCCTCTATTAGATGCCCGTTTTGAATCCTCACCTTCTCCCTGTGAAGTAGATATTTTTATCCTCCATTTAAAAGTGAGAACACTGGACGTTAAAGAGGTTTAGTATGTTCTTACTAATTCAGACTATACAATTAGTAAATAAAGTAGCTAAGACCCACCATCTTTATTATTTTTTGAGGGGATGGTGTGTGCCGTGTCAGTTTATTGCCGGAGTAGACAGCCCCATTGGCCATTGCTTTTGGGGTTTTCTCTCCCTTCCTCTCATGCTGTAAGTCGAACTTGGGAGTCACAGAGCCTTTTCATTTCAGAAAGTGCTATGAGGAGTCAGTGTGTTAAATCACAGTCTGCATCCTCTCCAATGAAAACAAACTAGAATCTGAACACTTACTGTGTGCTAAGTACCCTTGGTATCCCAATTTATAGGTGAGAAAACTGAGGCTCGGAAGTTTGTTTTACATCACATAGGCAGTAAGTGGCAGATTCAGAATTTGAGCCAGACTCCAGCACTGCCATGCTGTGTAGCCTCTTTCCTTCCCCTCCTCCCCTCTCCTGACCATCCTGTTGCTGGTGTCCAGAAGTGGAGATAACTCTCTTGGAACCCTCATTATTTATCTTTATTCCTTCAATATGGAAGAAAATGTAGCATCTGTCAGACATCTGTATTCGGGCAAGGACTATGAAACATGTCATTTAGGAGAATTCCTGGAAAGAATAACCACCCAGCACAATATGACCTCTTATGAAGACTACCAGTCTATAAAGAGTAACTTACAAGAGGAAGTCCAGGCTGATTTGTCACAGATAGGAACAAAATAATAACTACAATAAATATGAGGTCCCTGCAGGCAAACCAGACCCGATTATAGTCGACTAGATGTGTGTAAACATGGCATCATTAATGAATTTACTTCCAAAGCTCAGTACACATTGGGCATGGGGTATCTACTATGTGTACATCACCGGGGTGGATCTGAGGGTGGAGAGGAAACTTTGGGTTCTATCCTCTGGGAGTTCAGAGGATACTGGATGCCAAAAGAGGCATATGTCAGTTATTTAACATAATACAATTGAAGTATATAAGACAGAGCTATAAAGTTAAGTATATAGAGACTAATTCTCTCTCCTAAACCCTCTCCACTCCCTTCCCAGCCTATTTCCCACATTTAAGTAATTAGAACACTGTTTTGCTCTAAATGGGTGTCCAGGAGATTTCTGTTTAAATCCTGTTCTCACCCATGAACTTGTGTTGGTTTCTGTTCCTCTTTCTAGGCCTCCTTTCGGTCACCCCTTTCCCTGACCTCCTGGCCATGGACACTTGGCAATGTCTGGAGACCTTTTTTTTTTGTCACAATTATGGGGAAGAGTAACATTGATACCTGATTGGTAGAGTTCAAGGATGCTGCTAAATATCCCATAATGCACAGGGCAGCTTCTCTCAAGAAAGAATGGCCTGGTCTCAAATATCAACTACGCCAAGGTAAACAAACCCTGATCTAGACCGACAGCTAAGGCAAAGGAGAAGTGGAGGTGGTATATTTTAAAAAGTCTCAAGACTGGGTTCTAGTCCAACTCTGACACTCACTCACTGTGTGACATTTTCTCTGGACCTCAAGGTTCTCACCTGAGAACCTATCACATTGGAAAAGACTGGAGCTACTTGTAGATCCTCAACCCTTTTCCAGTTTTGAAATGTTATAAATTTGCAACTGCCCCCAGGGCCTTCTCATCATCACTAAGAAATTCATTTTCACCCTTGCTCATAGATTGTTTTGGGAGAAGATCATGTCAGATGCTTCCCTTACAGATGGCTTGACCCTCAAAATTATTTTGAAAAGTTTTTCATCGTGCAGAAAGACACTGGATACAAGGGTTATATGTTCTTTCTTTGGAGAAAGTATCATTTCACATTTTTTCTTTTGAAATCCAATAGCCTGACCTCATCCTTACTACCCAGGAGAAAATGAGGAAAAGAGACTGGAAGCCGGAACTAAATCCTGAGAATTAAGGCTTAAGAATAAAAGGATTCTTCAATTCATGTTTTCATGCAAAAAAGAGGATTTAACCTTTGAACTATTTCCCACCACTTAAAGTTGCTGTTAAGATTAAAAACGAGACATTACCCAAATAATTCCATTCAAATAGTTTCAACAAGGATTTATTGATTAAATGCTATATCCCAGGCATGAGTTGTATATCAAAAAGCATTTTGGATGCTAAGAACATTGAATAAATATAGGAATCATTATTAACACCTCATAACATAATGTGCAGAGAGGGTGAGAAAATGCCGAATGATGGGCGAATTAGTTAGAGTGCAATT
The DNA here is from genome assembly GCA_037038555.1 of Rhynchonycteris naso. Taxonomy (NCBI): domain Eukaryota; kingdom Metazoa; phylum Chordata; class Mammalia; order Chiroptera; family Emballonuridae; genus Rhynchonycteris; species Rhynchonycteris naso. The sequence continues at coordinate 192,975,180 of CM073000.1, forward strand.
GACAGTCCTCTCTTGTTCTCCTGGGGACACTTCACACTGGGATGTGCAGTCATTAAATATGACCCTCAACAGCACAGTGTCGAGAGTAGAGGAAATTACTCAATTTTAAGACAAGATTTTAAACAAGGGCCGAACTGTTTTATCTACTTGGATTTTGGTCACTAATTACACCCACTGATCTTCAGGTAATGAATCTAACAACGACCTCATAAATTGTGCAGCGACAACGAGTTTTCCTTCTGTTCTTTTTCATCATGAAATGAGACTGATGTCTTATCCAATTAGTTATGGTGATTATACGTCCATCAGAGAGATGAGACGAAAGAGGAGAACCAGTGTTGTCCTATTAGGGCACTTGGTAGTCTCTGTTTTCTGAGGCTGTGCGCCCCTAAAACTGCTCTTTTCCCTCTCACATCCTATTTTCTCATTGGGAAAAGTGTGATGGAGCATTAGATCATCCCTAAAGTCTTTTCTAACTCTGAGATTCCAGGATTCTGAGTAAAATTCATATTTATTTATTTATTTATTTATTTATTTATTTATTTATTTATTTATTTATTTACAGAGACAGAGAGAGAGAGTCAGAGAGAAGGATAGATAGGGACAGACAGACAGGAACGGAGAGAGATGAGAAGCATCCATCATCAGTTTTTCGTTGCGACACCTTAGTTGTTCATTGATTGCTTTTTCTTATGTGCCTTGACCACGGGTCTTCAGCAGAGTAAGTAACCCCTTGCTCGAGTGAGGGACCTTGGACTCAAGCTGGTGAGCTTTTGCTCAAACCAGATGAGCCCACGCTAAAGCTGGTGACCTCGGGGTCTCGAACCTGGGCACCTCCACATCCCAGTCCGACACTCTATCCACTGCGCCACCACCTGTTCAGGCTAAAATTCATTTCTGACATTGAAGAAAAGACTATTAAAATGACCAAACCCTGCATTTTTCCCAACAGATTATTTTTTAATATTGTTCCAAAATAAGGTGATATATTTGAACCATATCTAATTTATGGTAATAAAATAATAAAACAGTTTTAAATAATAACAATGGAAATTGGGGATAGAGGAGAAAGGATGCCTTAATGGTAATGGCAAGGAGAGTAAGCCATTGAATATCTTTCCAAAGATGTGGTATGGTTTTTACTCATTGAAATCACTAAAGGGAGCTAAGAGCTTTTTATTATATCTCTTGGCTAAATGCATGTAATGGACTGCATGGTTGTATCCTGCAAAATCCATATGTTGAAATCCTCATCCTCAGTAAGATAGCATTAGGAGATGGAGTCTTTGGGAGGTAATCAGGTTATGAGGGTGGAGATCTTTGAATGAAATGAGTATCCTTATGAAAAGAGACCTGAGAGCTTGTTTGCTTTCTCACTGCTCTTTACCATATGAGGGCCCAAGAAGATAGTCATTGGCAAACCGGGAAGTGGTTCTCACCAAACACCAGGTCTGCCAGCATCTTGTGAGAAGTAAATTTCTGTTGTTTAAGCCATTCAGTCCATGGTATTTTTGCTATAACAGGCTGAACACAGGGCAATTCTTTCTAGAAGGAAGAAAATTTGACCATCGATCAGAATGTGGGCATTTTTCAATGATGTAGCCCAGCCGAAGGACCCTGAAACTGGCTCATCATGCCAGGTGAGCTCCATTTGAGAACCTACTTGCTCTTAAACGTCCTTCAAGACCTTGACTCTGTGACCACAGTGTTTTACTCTATGTTTTCTAGAGTTGTGCTTCTTGAAATCGGGATCTTGTGTGCCTGCTATTTATGAATCCCAGTTCTCTTCATGTCTCTAATCTCTGCCATATGAAGTTGAATGATTAGACCATCCATGGTTTTCTGGAAGCCAGCCATTGCTTTTGACAATATTAGATCAGAGAGAGAAGTGAAGCACCCATCTAAGTCAGAGTTCTCCATAGAAGCAGAGCAATAGGACACCGCTGCTTCTCAAAAGGGAAGGTATGCTCTTTAGATGACAGCGGGCCTTGCTCCAAAGTTCTAGTGGCCTCCACTGCCTTTCGCTGGCGGGGGCCTGCTGAAGACTGCACATCCATCCCTATCTGCCACCGCTATCCATGCACCATTGGATCTGCTGGATCATACAGTCCACGTGGTCGAGCAGCTTGAATAGCAGCCTGGGCCTGTTGCAGAATCTCTACTCTGTGAGCCACTGTCAGTCAGTTCAGCCTGATCCTTTGTTACCTTCCTTCCACCATGACCCACACCCTGGGCATCCATTCCCACACAGATCTGCTCCCTGAATTAGAATACCTGAGTGCTTCCTTTTCTCCTGCCACTTCGTCCAGTGACAGTAGGAGCTGCCAAATAATAAAATGACATTACATTCTATTGGGTAGTTTTTACATAATATTCTGTTATATTACACTATATTGTGTTGTAGTGTGTTATTGGAAGTCTTTGTATTTCACATTACATTAGTTTTACAGAAATGTTCAAGAGCATCACAGAATTACCCAGCTTCTTCCTTTTTAACAGCAGTTGGTTAGGAGTATCCAGTGCAGAAATTGGGTGTTTCTCTATAAATGGTTCACTCTAAGTCCACTCTGTGCTCTCTTTACTACGGGAAGTGGAGTCCAGTGTATTTAAATCTAATCAGATTGGAGGGCCGATTCAAGAAACCCCGGAACCAATTCAGAAAATGCATCTTTAATATTCTGTTTCTATAGCATTAGGCCAGTCCTGGTTTCCTGGGACCCAATCGCTGCTCCTGATATGAGGTCACAGAGGAAAGCCGGGTGCCCACATATGGATCTGAACCATGTAGGAGTAAATGAAGGAGCTTCATGCCACAAGTTTCTCCCTTATTACAAACCCCTGCTTGATAAAAATTTTCACACAGTCTTTCAAAGATTTCTTACCTGGCCACAGTCCCCTCCCCACACCCTGCCAATTTGGGAATTCCTCTTCAATTTCATAATGAAGTCAATGGGAAAATGGATTCACTTGCAGATAGCTTTCTGGGAATGCTTCTATTCTAAAAAGCAGGATCAAGACAATTCTAAAGTTGGACATTTTCAATAAGTAATAACATCTAAAATTGCTATCCAAGGTTATACTAGGGATGCATTAAAAGATAAATGGTTAAGTAAACTGCCCAATGCAAGGGTATGTTTCTCCATGAATAACACACATTAGGTTAAATAGGTAAATGGAGATAAGATACAAAAATGTTGGTAAACAGCTACATTTTAACATTCTTTTTGACAACTCTACTATTTGTTCTCTTCTCTCCTGTTCCCTTCCATCCCTTCCCCTCCTCTCTTTTTTCTAAATTTATTCTGATTCAATTGTGAGAAACTAATTGGAGGGGCAAGCAGGGAAACAAGGAGACCAGTTAAGAGCCCATCAAAGGAATCCAGGTGAGGGTTGATGGCAGCCTGTATTGGGGAGGGAGCACGGTGTGGAAGCGACACGGGTGGATTTGAGCAATTTTAAGACTAATCGAGGGTATTTGGTGATGGATTGGATATGGGAAGGCGACGTAAGAGGAAGAGAGGTGCATTGAAGTCAAACTGCTGTTACCCACCCTGGAGGCCAAGGGTGTGAGCTCCCATTGCCACCCACACAAGCAGCTCTGAGAAGTACAATCAGAGGGACCCTCTGTAGTGAAGGGTAATGTACAGAGCCCTTCCAAGGTGGACAGCCTCATTTCAAGAGGTCAGACAACTAGTTCTCAAGGCACATCTGGGGAGATGAAGAGAAGTAGAGGAGGAGAAGGAAGAGAGGCAAGAATTGAGTAACATAAGCACACACTAATTATGCCAGAAAAGAACCAGAATAAACTTAAAACTTTAGTGACTTCTCCTAGGGTTTTCCTATTGACTATAAGACCATGAATTGAAAACCACATAAAATCTGGTAGCTCTTTCAGTGATTCCCTAAGAACGTTCAATGCATATGTATATAACATCTATTAAGTGTCAGACATGGGGATCACAGAGATGGGCAGGACATAGCACATCTCCCCTGTTGGATTGTAATCCAATAGTGCAAACAGATGTACACCACAGGGTAATAGTTGTACAAAAAAAGACTTATAAAATAATGAGGTAACTGAGTGGTAATAGTTATTAATTCTGTCAATGGTACAGCTGTGGAAAAATCAGGGAGGGCTTTATAGAGGAGGTGATGTATGAGTGGGTGTCAGAGGTTGAATAGAAGTTTTTGTATCATCAAGACTACTAGAGGGTACACTCTTTGTTTTTTAATTAAAACTTCTTTTTTTTTCTTCTTTTTTACTCTTTGACCATGACATTTATTTAGGGATTTCTCTCAATGATATAAAAACTGCAGGAGTGTGAAAACAGTTGTCTAAAGATGTTCTTTACAGTTTTGTTTATAGTGAAAATAACCTAAAATACCCATGAATGGGGCACAGAATAGAATAAACCATATTAGGTACATAAGTCAAAATCAAAGATCTGTATTATTTTAATATTAAGTAATAAAATATTAAAATAATACAGATCTACATTTATTGCAATAGAAAAATTGCCCTAATATATTTTTGGTTGAAACACAAGGAAATAACAACAAAAACTCCCAGCTAACAGAAAAGTATGAATCTGATGAGACTATTTTGATATTGTTTTGGCCGTTTCTTTAATCTTTATAGCATTGAGATGTCTGGAAGGATGGTGGTACCTCACTGCAGTGTTACAGGCTTTCCAATGGACCCTGAATTCTTAAAGGAAGAGGGTAGATGTCCAGTGCACATTCACAAAATTTACGATAAAATGATGGCAAATGGGTTGCAAAAATGGATACCGATGGAAAGCCATGAACTGGTTTGGGTTGTTTACAGGGCCTGGAGCTGCCGCGATTTCAACCTGAGCAAACAGTCTTGGCTGGCTCGGCACTTAATCCCAGATGAAGTCCTTCAAAGTGGAAAGTTTCACTGTGATTTATTTTTTTCCAGATGTAAATATGTAGCAATAATGCAGTTATAAAACTGGCATTGTATTAAACCATAAATTATATTTGACACCTAATAATATTGAATTACTATGAAAGTCCATCAACACACAGTGGCATTGCCAACACACAGGCCACCGCTGCTCACGCCAGCCCTACTGCTCGCTCTGTAATGAGTAAGTTGTGGGGATCTTCGATCTCAGGGTCGAAAGGAATTAACTCCAGCTGAGAAGAGAGGTGTCAGAGCCAAGCTGAGGCTGAGAACCCCAGAACACAGGGACTCATTCCTTGGCTTATTTATTCACTTAGCACACTGATACTGAAGACCTAACTGTGCAATGCTAAGCTCTGATGGTGGATAAGACAGATACCGTGGGTGTGCAAAACACAGATATGTAAAAATAAAATGCACAATTTATTACTTAATCTTGGTGAATTCATATAGTGATTCCTCAGATTTGGTCTGTTCTCACCGGCATTTCCACTGTCAATGGTAAAGTAGGGTCACTGGCCAGGTTAGATGGAGTTGGGGGAATTAACCAGAGTTTGAGTCCGGAACTTTGTCTCGAGAGTTCCACGAAGGGCCAGGTCAAAGGATATGATTGGTCAACAGATTAAAGGGCTTGGGACCAATTAAGAAATGCTTTCCAACCAGGGTTTAAACCGGTTCGTGATAGGAGAGGAACTCGTGGGTTTTGTTTGTTTTAATTGCTGATTCCCCATTGTCAAGGCCAATGCCTTGCTGGGGACACATTAAAGAAAAAGTTTTGAACAAAATGAATGAGCTAAACCTTCAATAATATAGGAGTGTTGAGTATGATTATTATAATGAGGGTCACAGTGGGGACTTGGTCTGCTTCGTGGTGTTACTTGGACAAGTTATGTAGAGGTTTGTTTCCGTGATTGCTAAGCTCCCGGGGAAGGGGTGCAGGAAACATGGGAGCCAACAGACAGGTTTCCTAGAGGGCAAAGTAATCACACTCTTATAAAGAGAAGGAAGGCTTCCTAGCCCCACGGGCTGGTGGAGTGAGTGAACAACATTCCCTCTAGCGGGCGAGGACAGTGGACACTGGTCATGACGGTCAGTGAGAGGAAGGGGACATTTTTAAGAGTTTTAGCTTTCTGGGGAAAACAGTTTATGTTTCTTCTGAGAAAGAAAGCGATGACATAGAGGGACCCAGGCTACACTTTGGAAGAGAATATTAATACAAGTAATTTGAGAAGAAACACTTCTCTTTGACCTTTTCTTCAAAAGTAGAGTGTAGAATAGCAATGAAGGAGCATGGAGTGGAATGGAGGCCTGTGGTGGGAACCAGACTGCCCATTAGGCAGGAGAGACACAGAAATGAGCGGGGCGTGGTAGTGCTCAGAGCCCTATGAGGAGTGTCAGAGAGCCGCAGAGTGGGTGGTCTCAGAGAGCCGTGGAGTAGGAGGGGGGTGTCAGAGCGCCATGGAGTTAGGGCGGTGTCAGAGTGCTATGGAGTGTGTGTGGGGGCTCAGAATGCTGTGGAGTAGGGGGGGTCAGAACGCTGTGGAGTGTGGGGGGGTGTCTCAGAGTGCCGTGGAGTGGGGGGTGTCAGAGCGCTGTGGAGTGAGGGGTCTCTAGTTCAATCGGGAGGTGGGTCCTGGGAGAGAAACATTTAAGAAAAGCTTCTAACTAGAGGTGATGACTGGGAATTCAGGGCTAAGCGGATGAGAGCTGAAGAGGGGTGGGGAGTGGAAGGAGTGGTTGGGTAAGGACACTTCATGCAGGGGAGGTGTTAAAAACAAAATTCAACTGAGTAAAATTTAAAAACCTTATTGTCTTTATTCAATCGTTCATGAATTGGGCAGCAATACATCTAGCAGATAGGAAGGAACTCCGGAGCTGTGTACGATAGAAGGGTTCATAGGCATAGGGAGTGGGAGCAAGGAAGTTACACCAGCAAAATGTACACAAAACATGCCCCTGCGGTGACAAGGCCCCTTCTCTTTGGGGATGCAGGGGCCTAAGAGGCAAATGACCTCACCAGTGCTGACCAGGTGGTTCCTAACTGACCGGTTTAAAATTCCACTTTTGGGAAAACAGAAACTGTACTTAATTCTTGGTTTAGTGACATGAGGTATAGCATAAGTGACTTTATTTTGGGTCTGTTGTCTTTTTTTTTTTTTTTTTTAACAGAGGTGATGTTTATTAGAAAGGGAAAGTGGATAAGAACTGGTGGATTTTACAGAAGGGACTGTAAACAGTTGGTGTTGCTGAATAAAAAGGGGACTAGAAGGAGAGAGGAGGTGAGGATGGGGGATAACAGGGCTGGGCCCATTCTCTCTGAAAACATGCCTTTGGTCCCTGCACCGGTCTAAGCACTGAGTCCAAAAGGCTTTGACTGCCATGTTTAGGAGGTTGGGTTTTCTCATCAGGGCAATGGGGAGCCATGGGTATTTTTAAACAGCAGAGCCATGTGAGATCATCCTTCTGTCTCAAAATCATGCCTCTGGTTGCCACATAGAAATCAGGTTTGAGGGGCAGACATGGAGATGGGAGGCATGGTCACAAGAATCCTACAGGGGAGATAAGGGCTTGAGCCAAGAGGAAGGTCTCCCCACCTTCTGGGTCCCTCAGGTGGGCGTGGATCTGAGAAACAGGGCTGGTAGGACACCTGTGGGTAGAAGGATGAAATCCCATCTTTCAATTCTTAGGAGCAACAATTAGGTGCCAAGGAAAAGGGAAAACATTTATCTACCCCATCTTCTCTGCAGTGCTTTGTGCAGCGAGAAGTCGATAAGTAGGAGGCGTGATTTATTTCACCTAGTACTCCCGGAACAAAGGGTGGTCAGGGCATTGATGTAGACCACAAGCTAGCTAGGGGAGATGAGAAAACCAACCCCAATTTGGGAGGCAGGCTGTTCCTAATTGAACTGTTGAGGGAATTTTGATAAATGACCCCACCAAAGCAGCGAAATTAATAAATCATGCTTCAGGCTGAAAGACTGGTTCCTGAAGGGACCACAATAGTGCTCCAATCCTGTGGACGCTGGTGGTTGGGAAGGTGGCCGGAAACTCTTTCTCAGCTCTGTGGGTAGGCTGCGGGAGCAATAACTCTGCACTAGAATGGTCACCATTTAGTTCTTTCAAAAAGCAGAAGAAAATTGTATTTCCATGAGCAAGGTGGAAGGACCAAGCTGCTACCTAAAACTGAAGGTTAAAGACATCCTTTTCAGACTTAGCAATGGGTGAGTGGCTTCTGATAGAAAAGGCAGAAGGCTGCATCGCTGCTCGAATCACACGCAGAGGGAAAATGGGGCAGGAATCTCTGTTTCTTCCAAGGGTTAGGGCCCTAGGATCTTGTGTTTTCAGATATCCTCTAGGTTCCTGGGCTCTGAGTTGGTATACCTTTCTCCATCAAGTCAAAGCACTTTCAAAAAAAAAAATATCAGGTTCATCTTGGCATCTGACCTTTCTTGGCTCCCGGGATCAATATCAGTTTCACAATTTTCACATCTTGTGTGTGTGTGTGTGTGTGTGTGTGTAGAAAAATAGGATGAGGTCTCCGGGAAAAGAAGATGGAGTGTGATCTTCATAAGGTTGCCAAATGAGGAAATGAAGGCTGTGAGATTGCGATTTATGGTAAGAAATATAGATTTTGGTCTCTCCCATTTCTGGTACAGAGCTCCTAATACCTCTGTAATTTCCCAAGTGATGTGAGCGAATAAAGGTGTCTCTTGTCATGTTAAGGAGGCAACCTTTGGACGGTACCTCAGGGCAGGGGCTGGTTGCGGAGGAGCCAACCATGTGATTGGAGGGTTGGGACTTTCAGTCCTGGCCCTGACCTCAGTGGACGGAAGACGGAAGACGGGAGGCGGGGAGGCGGGGAGATGGGGAGACACGTGTGAGATTCAGTTCAATCACTAACGGCTCATGATTTAATCAGTCCTGACTGGCACTTCAGTCTCCATAAACCCCCCAGAGGATGAGGTTTGGAGTGCTTCTAGTGTGGTGACCACATGGCAATTTGAGGAGGGTGGTGTGCATGGGCAGGGCATGGAAACTCTGTGCCCTTTCCCCCACCAGCCCTATGCATCTCTTCCACCTACCTCTTCTTGAGTTATGTCCTTTTAGAAAAAGCCAGGACCTTAGTAAGAGAAATGTTTCTTTGAGTTCTGTTAGCCACTCTAGCAAATTGGTGGTGGTAGTGGAGGAGGAGGAGGAGGAGGAGTCTTGGAGTCTGAAACTTTAACCTGTGGGATCTGATGCTATTTCTAGGTAGATAGTGTCAGAATTGAATTGAATTTTAGGACACCCAGTCCAAGAATTGCTTGGTGGTGGCAGGGAAATCCCTTCCCCCATACATTGGATTCTTAGCTGGTGAACAGAAACGGGATGAGAGACAGAATCAGAGAGGCCAGGAGAGGTTAACTTATCGTGTGGACCTGAATGTTGCTGAAGCCAGGGGATAAGAACTTCAGGCACTGCAGTATTGACATAGGTTTTGAAAGTCAAGAAGGTCTTGTGTCTGCCTCTTACCAACCACCCTAGAGAACCAACTGCCTCCTTCGCAAATAGGGTCATCTTTGCTCATCACTTTCTGGCAACTGTCAAGATCCCAGGGCAAAGCAAACTCTGAAAGGAGATTTATAACCTAAAAAATTAATGAGCATTATGTTTACTCAGAAATTTCCTTGATGGCTCTGGTTTGGGGAAGAAAGGACTTTAGGAAGACCCACCCTTGTTGTAAGGGAAGAATTTCTGTTAGTGTCAAGACAAGAGGGGGAGCAAGAGAGGGTGGGACAAGAGAGTTGGGTTCGCTTATTGACATTGACAGAAGTGGAGATATGCAGACCATCTGTCTCTGTGCACCTGTCTGATGCCACAGCTCACGCCAGGAGATAGCAGGAGATGCCGGCAGTGTGTCGCCAGAGGAAGGCCGTCATTTGTGCAGGAAGTATGCAGAATAGAACAGCCCGTGGGTCTGTGCATGGTAGAAGCAGAGAGAAGCATGAAGAAGTGGTCTTTAAAACACTCAGAAATTGAGGAGAAATTTGGGCTCTCAGAGCTTACAGTATTAGAGATCCATTTAAATTTAAACAAATTCATGAGGGGCATGAAGACTTCTGCCCATGTTGGGGTTATATCACTTATTACATTTATTATTATTTTAAACAGTGGTGGGCAGGTTAATTATGCATCATGAGGGACCTGACCCATGGCTCCCCATTGCCCTGATGAGAAAGCTTGACCCAGTCTAGGGGCAGAGAACAGAAAGGGCTCTCTGATGACTGGAACTGTTGCTGAAATGCAATGAATGAGAATCAGGAGAAGTGGAGCAAGGCAGGGGAGAGGGGGAGAGAAGCAGAGGAGACATGCCAAGCCCATTGGGATGGCAGGAGAAAGAGTGCAGTATGTTCTAGGAACTCTGAACACAAACATGAGGCTTGCCTTTCAACCCACATCATCTCTCATTCTGCAATTCAGGTTCCATGTACAGACAGGGAAATGTTTCTGTCAAGCTGGGGGAGCAAATCTACCATGAATTAGTTCCTCTATGTTTAGGAAAAATTTGCAAGTAATTTAGTGTAACTATGTGGTTAAAACCAGAGTCCCTCTGTGTGTGTGTGTGTGTGTGTAATAACTAATCTAGGAATACATATTCATGGTTTATACTTTCAGACTTCTCTGCAACATTGGAATGAAACAAATATAATATAGATGAATAGTATTTTTATTGTCATATTTAAAAACTAGTGATTATTTTTGTTCAGATTGTTTTTTTTTTGCTTGAGTAGGCATATTCCATTTTCAGAAGGGCACTGGGATAAAATCATAACTTGTTGTTTGCATCCATATAACAGTTCACAAATCATTAGCTTGTAAGTTGCTCTTGACAGCCCCATGAGGTGAGTAATTCATTAACAACATGCGTTTATTCACTTACTCATTCAATAAGTATTCCTTGAGTGTTTTACTACATGTCAGGATGTTTTTAAGTTTTGGAATCGGGGTGCCTATCACAGAAATAGTCTTTGTCTTTTTGGAGGTAAAAATTTGGATGGAGGAAGGCAGATGATTAAACCATAACAAATGAATAAATAAGTAACTCTCCATGGTGGTGAAATAGATGGTGTGAAGTCAGCCGGTGGGTGGAGGAGTGAGTGATTGGGGCTGGGAGGCAGTGAAGACGTAACATCTGAACTGTTGCTTGATAGACGAGAAGACTGGGCCAGGGGAAGCTACAAAGAGCTGGAGTGTATCAGACAGAGTGTGTCAGATAGTGACAGCATAGATGGGAAATCTCAGAGGGGCTGAAAGGCTCACCACCAGCCACACAACGAAGTGATGATCTATTGATGATTCTGCACTATCTTTAACTCCAACTCAAGAGCTTTATCAGATGCTATCTTCCCAGTACTCACTTCCAATGATCTCTGGCCAATTATAGGGTACTCTCATATTTATTCTACCCTTTATTACTTTAACTTAAGTGATTGTCATTTTAGGTGGTACAATTGATAGTTAAGAGCGTATAATGTGTATTGAATAGCACAGTTATGGAAATTCACGGAGATGGGGAAACGAAGAAGGAGGTAACAGCTTTCTCCTGGAGGAGGAGCTAATGGCTTCTCAACACCTTTCATGGATGCTGACAGCGTGAGAATGCTCCCTTTGCCATTCTCAGAAAGTTTACTTTTATCCTTCTTTCTGCTCTCTCCCACCTAACTTTCTTGGAAGATGTGGATAGAACTATCTGTTGTAAGTACTGTACCTACTGCAACAAAACCCCAGAATATTCTGGAGTGTTTGCTGGGAGATCAGATATAGCAAAAGCAAATTTCCCACAGCACCTTATATCACTGGTCAGTTAACTTTCTACCCTGGGCTAGGTAGAAAATATTTTCAGCTTTGCAAGCCACGTGGTCTTGACAGGCACTACTCAACTCCGCCATTGTAATGGAAAAGCAGCCATCCTCCATTTGCAAATGATGTCTGTGGATTGTGGTTCAATGGAATTTTATTTACCAAACAGATGATGGGTTGGATATGGCCTGTGGGCTCTAGTTTGCTAACCCTTATTCTAAGTTACCCAACAATTCTATGGAATGGGTATGGCTGAAGAAACTGGCTAGTTAGGACTCTAACATGAACTGAAGAAAAAAAAAGAGCTGAAGATTTGATAGACTGTGTTATACTGGATAGTGTTAAATTAGGAATTAGGAGACCAGCTTGCTCTGCTTTTAATTTACTATGGGGCCTTGAGCAGGCCTTTTGATCTCTTCTGTTCTGCTTTTTTCTCACTGGCAACGTGAGAGTTGAATTGGCTGCATTCTGAAGTCCATCTCTGGCTATGGTATGCTTTAGTCCATTTCAGACTGAGAGCAGCAGGCTTTGAGAGGCACTGGCATTCCTAAAGTATTTCCCTGAATTCCTCTTTCACAGCCATGTTCATCTCTGTGTTGGTTTAGTTCCAGCAAAATATGCCACATGAATATCTGTATGCAGATGCTGCTGTGATTAGCAAAATGGAAAGTCATTTAAACATAGCCACTTTCTGAGACTATGCATTTTTTCAATCAACAGACACTAAAAATGCAGCTACTCCTACATGACAGTCTGCCTGGTCAAATTGAATGTGATAGAGGGGTTCTCACACTCAGAGCTGGGGATCGCAGGCACTGCTGGGGGACACTGCACTTGGAGCTGGCAGCCCTGGACTAGATAGCCAGTGCTGCCCTGCATGGGTTGTGGCCTGTGGTGAAGGTATCCACTCCATTATTTACCAATGAAATGGGGGTAATGGTAAGTAATTCCTAGTTTCGGATTAAATGAGAAAATATCAACAAAGCAATTAACACATGCCTGAAGTGTAGGAAGTACATATTAATGGGAGCTATTATTTTTGAGATGATGATTATTGATATTAATAGTTATCACTATAGCAATGATAGTAGGAGTACTAATAAAACTGGCATTAGCAAGAGCTACTCAAGGTAATGAGAGTAGGAGGGTGTCACAGGTGAATTTTCCCAACAATCAGTGACTCGTATGAGACACCAGCAATCTCTGGTAGCTTTCCGAAAGACTATTTTCTTGTAAACACATGAACTCAGACCCTGAAGGTCATGAGATTTCTCTGGAAGCCCTTACCCACCATTCCGAAATCCGTGATTTAGAAGACCGTTGAGTAGAACTCCACTTGTGAAGCATTGTTTTAATAAGACAAAATAGTAAGTGCACTTTAAAGAAAAAAAAAGAATAGATTTCTTTATAGTCCAGCGCGGAGATCAGCAGGGATCCCAAGGCTGACTGTTGACTTCTTGAGGGTACAGAGAAAATAGATCACAGACAATGCTGATAAATGAGCAACAGGGGGCATTGGTGTGCTTGAGTGAGGCAGGCAGTTAGTTCTGTGTGGGGGCGTTTGTTGGAGGTTGGGGATAGCTCAGAGCCACGCACTTTAAGCCTGGAAAAGTGGACTCTTGTCTTGGAAAATTACTCTCATGAGTTCATTGTGTCTGTTGAGCATGAAGGTCATGTGATTTTATTATATATTTTAAACAAGTAAAATATTTAATTGAATGGGAGTTGGAGGCAGCAAGTGTATTTATGTATTAGAACCCTGAGTGCTTGATATTTACTGTATGCCTGTGTGTTAAGCACTTTATTTTACATAGTTTTATGTAAGCTTTGCAACAAGCCTCTGAACTGCATTCACACCGCACTCTGCAGCTGAGGAGTTGGCCAGGAGGTATTGAAACATGGGATGTAACCGTCAGAGTTCAGGTCTGACTGACCCCCCGGCTCTCAACAGCTCCAGCATTCTTCAGTTTCATAACGTTTGATTTGATGAGCACTTATACTAAATTCCCTGGATTCGTAGTAAAAATGCAGATTAATGCACCCCACCTTAGATTTATTGATTAAAAATCTCTACCAGGCATTTGTATTTTGAGTGAAATCCCCAGAGATTCTTATACACAGAGAGCTAATGCACTATGTTTTTGTTTTTTTTTTTACCTTTCATCCAGCATTCCAGCCCCATGCTGGGGCACCCAGGAACTGGCAGAGTTCCATATTGGAGAGTCTAACCGGGACCCCTTCACTTATTTTTCCCTCTGTCTCTTAGTGTTTGTAATGGGCTGACTTGTATCCCCATACACCCCCCCCCCCACATCTGTATGTTGAAGTCCTAACTCCCAGTATCTCAGAATGTATTTGGAGATAGCATCTTTACCGAAGTGACAGTTAACATGAGATCATTAGGGTTGGTGTTAATACAATATAATTCATAGACTTATAAACAGAGGAGATCTGGCCATAAATGGGTACAGTGGGAAGATGATATGAAGACATAAAGAGAAGACAGGCATCTACATGACAACGAGAGAGGAAGAAGCCAACCCTCAGAAGAATCCAACCCTGGATCTTGGACCTCTAGCCTCCAGAACTGTGAGAAAATAGATTTCTGTTGCTACCCGGTCTGTGGAGCTTTGTTAGGGCAACTCAAGCTGACCAATCCAGCGTTTCTCTGTACTCTCTCTCTCTGGACTGCTGCGGCTCTTGATCTTTTGAAATATCTGTCTGTTTCTCTGAGGATTACTGTATCTTTCTCTGACCCTCTCTGTCTATAGTTCTGTTTCTCTGTCTTTGTCTTTTTCTGTGTCCCTCCCCCACCTGCTTATCATGCTCTTCCTTTCTATCTCTATTTCTCCTTATCTCTGTCTCCCTCTTCTTCTTGTCTCTTTATCCCATCTTTCCCTCTCTTCCTTGGATAAAACAGGATAACCCATGTGAAATGTTGAGAACAGTGCCTGTCAAATAGAAATTACTCAAAAAAACTGAATTCTTCTCTGTTCCTGCCCCCCTCTCTTTTTTCTTTCCTTTTTCATTATTTTCTTTTCATTCTCTCTAACACTCCCTTCCTAACTGGACATAAAGTAAAACTGGAAATTTATTTTTCAAGATTTATTGTTATTATTGAATAAAATTGTATGCCCTGCCATTCTAATTTGAAAGCAACTCACCTGACTGTTTTACATTCCTCTCAGGGGGAGAGAAGGGAAGATTAAATTGAATTGCTTTTTGTAAGCAACCCGGGTTTGATTTTTTTTTTGTTTGTTTCTTCTGGGTAAAAATATTTAGATCAGTTGATCTCAAATTTTACTGGGCCAATACTCATCCAGGGGATTGGTAAATATGCCCGTTTTTGCTCTTATCCCAAGTTTGAATTAGTACCTTTGTGCTGGGACCTGGAATTGTACAACTGAAAAGATTTCTGGGTAGTTCTGATGCAGGAGATTCTTTTGGTATGCTCTGAGGATCGCACTCTTAGAAATTAAAAACAGACGTCCCCTCTGAGCCTTGCCTAACCTTCGTTTAGTCTAAGAAGAAAAATAACATAAAACCAAGCTTCATTTCAAGAAGAGGTTTCAAAATATTCTTTCTGAGTAGCTAGTTGTGAGTTTTTTCTCTCTCCCCCCCCCTCCTGTTTCTGATGCAGGGAGCCCATAGCCTTGAATTGGCTGAGCAGGGAGCTGACATTCATTTTCAAACAATTTAGGGAGATGGGAAGGAAGAGTAGGACTTGAAAAATTAACAGTCATAGATTTGCTTCTTGGCACCTGTTTTTATTATTGAATTAAGGAAATTCTGGCAGCTACAACTGGCTCTGCCAGATGTTGAAGAGTACATTTCAGGGAGAGTGGAAGGGATGTCAGAAGATGTAAAGATCATTCATTTAAAGAATAAACTGTCCGGATCAAGTTCGGTTTGGGCTGTCAGAACTGATCGTGAGCATAATGGAACATCGAGAACAAAGGGGCGAGGAGACATTGATGGAGCCCAAACACGTCGCAAAATATAAAAATCTGCTGATTTTTAAGCCGACAGTGTATCAGCTTATCAGCTTGTGAAAAGCACCGGGCATGTTGAGAGGAGTCCATTTTCCCCACAGGTTGGAGCAGATTCATCCACTGGCTTTTGGGGGTGAAAACAGTGCTCTGGGAGGACCTGATAGTGATGGGAGAGAGGCAAGCACCCTGTCAGTGATGGAATCATTCAGCATCACTCTAGGATAAGCAGGCATTTGCTTCTATGAAACCTGAGCATTCATTGCAAATATATACGCATGTGCCCACATACATGCATCACACACACATGCATGAAACGTGCACACACACATGTAAACACATGCACAGATGTACATGGGTGCACACACTCCCACTCCTATATTATATATGGCAGACAAAATACTGCATTTGTACACAACTGCATTTCTGGGCAATACCACCGACAGTGTGGAACTAATATCTTCCCCAGCCCCTGTCCCACTCCGCCAGTGAGATGTAGAAGATGCTGTGACAACCAGTGGGGGCATTGTCCCCTGCAATTGTGGAGAGTTATTCCTTTAAAAATTTGCTTTGCTAGTATAGAGCTGGCTTCAACATATATTACTTGGATCTACCTTTCAGGACAAATGGGGGTGTGATTTCACCCTGTTAGTCATATCCCGCACAAGCAGGATCACATGCCCAGACACACACTTCATGGTGTGGAGAGGGGGAAGCCTGTCTGTGGCAATGGGCGAGAATTTAGCAAGGCTTGCCTGGCTGAAATTCCCCAGGAACAGCTGCATCTCATGACGATGACGCTGGGGCTGTGTGTCCATCAGAATTGCTGCCCATGTTAATAATGGATGCTTTATCCAAGATTATCAAGACTCCAGAATAAGTACAACACATCTGCCTAAAGCACGAGTAATTGTATAGGACTAAATAATTGAAAACATTATTCTATAGCTAGTCAAATGAGGCAACTGTTCATACTATGAAGCAGAATGTGAAATTCACATGCAATTTTAAAGGGGAAAGAGTCAAACCGACTGCGAACAGACAGGGCCTGGTATAATTTTTAAAAGAGCGGGTCTTTGACAACTGTTTCAATTACTGTATATGCTATTAATTTTTCTACCCTTCCTGCAGGCAATTTTGGCTATTTATAATTTTAGAACCAATGCTTTTATCTATATTTCAAATTTGCTTATATATTTATAGTACTTTTTTTCCAAAACTTTATTGTTTTAGAGCAGTTTTAAGTTGACAACAAAATTAAGAGGAAGGTGCAGAGAGTTGCATACACCCCCTGCTCCCACACAAGCAATAAAATGCACACACATTTGCTGGTCAGTGAATGCACTTACATAAGCACCACCCCAATCAAGATACAGAGCATTTCCATCACTCAATAAAGTTCCTTTATGTTTCTTTGTATTTACTTCACCTCCTTCTCCCCAAAACCACTGAGCTGATTTTAATCAGCATAATTTACTCTGCCTGTTCTAAGATTTATATAACATTATACACTATCTGTATTCCTTCAATCAACATGTCTTTGAGATTCATCTACATTGTTTTATATATCATTTATATATATATAAAACATCTAATCTCCAAAATGTACATTCACAATATATTTATCAGTCCACTGATTGTTGGGCTTTTAGGTTAATTTTAATGTTTGACCATTATGGATAAAGCTGCCATAAAAACTCCAGGAAAAGTCATTTTTGAGGACATATGTTTGCATTTTTCTTAGATAAACACCAAGGACTGTAATTGTTGAGTATTACTTATGTTTAGCTTTGTAAAAGATTGTCAAAAAGTTTCTCAAAGTGGTCCTGAACTGTTACATTTCTATCAGTAATGTATATGAATTCTATGAGGAATCTTCATTCTTGCCAACACTTAGTATTGTCAGCTTTGTCACAACAGTGAATATAAAATAATATTTCATTGTGATATTAATCTGCACTTTCCTGATGATGAGTGTTGAGCATTTTATGCACTTTTTATATCTTGCTTTGTGAAATGTTCATTTAAGTCATTTGCCCATTAAAAAGTCATCTATTATAAAGTTATAAGAGTTCTTTATATATTATGAATGTCTTTTTTTAGATGTATGTGTTGCAAATAAATATTTTCTCAAAGACGTTGGCTTGCTGCTTTATATTTTAAAGCTATCTTTTAATGAGAAGTTTTCAATTTTGATGAAACCCAACTGATACTTTTTCCTTTTATGATTACTTTTCCTTCTTGTGTTGTCTTTAAGTAAAGTCTTCCCCCATTCTTAGATTCTAAAGGTATTTTTCTTTGTTTTTATCTAGAAATTTCATAGCTTTAGCTTATATGCTTGGATTTATGATTCACTATAATTTAATTTTTGGCTGTGGAGTAAGATAAGGATTGAAGTTCAGGTTTTGATGTTATTAATTAACAGAACTTTAAAATATTACCCAATTCTTTATTGGAGGTTTTAAAAATATAATTCTTTGTATATTGACCTTAAAATTTATGAGTTTGTAGAGTTAACTTATTTTTTATGGTAGATTCCTAAGAATTTCCTTGTAAATAATTATGTAAAAAGAAGTATAAAACACTTTTATTCTATCCTTTCTAATATTTATGCTTTTTATTTCTTTTCCATGTATTACTGCACTGGATAGGACTACCTGTATAGTGAAATAGGAGGAAGGGATTCAACATTTCACCATTGAGAATGATGTTCATTCTGAAAATTTTTTTGGTGGTTGTTATTTGTTTGTGTTTGTTGATGCTTTTTGTCAGATAGAAAACATTCCCTGCTAGTTCCAGTTTGCTGAGGATATTTTAAAAATCATAAATGGATGATGAATATCATTAAAACTTTCCTGAATCTGTTGAAATTTTCATGTAATTTTTCTCCAAAATTTTGTTAATATGATAAGCTACATTAATTATTTTTCACATGTTAAATCAACCTTGAATTTTTAAAATAAACTTCACAAGATATGTTTATACTTTTTAAATATTGCTGGATTTAATTTGTTAATATTTAGTCAGAAATTTCTACCTTTATCTCATGACAAATATTGATGTGTACTTTTTTTCTGCTTTGGTAATGCCTTTATAAAATTTCGGTATTAAAATTTAATGTTGACTTTATAAAAGAGTTGTTCTCTTTTTCTCTACATTCTGAAAAGTTTTTGTAAAACTGGTGCTATTTCTTCCTTAACTGTTAATATTATTCACCAGCGAAGTCATCTGGGCTTAGAGTTTTATTTGTGGGAAGGTTATTTAAATTACAAATTCTTCTATAATAGGTACAACACTATTCAAGTTTTAAAGTTTCTTCTTAAGTCAGTTTTGGTTATTTGTGTCTTTCAAGAGATATGTTTACATCATCTGAAGTGTCAAACTTACAGACACAAAGATATATATAATATTCCCTTCTCATGCTTTTATTACCTGCAGGCTCTGTAGTCATGTCTTCTCCTTCATTTCTGATATTGATCACTTGTGCTTTCTCTCTTTATTCTTGTTCAGTCTTGCTAGGGGCTTATCAATTTTTATCTTTTTAAAATATTAATTTGAGACTCCTAATTTTACTTATTTAGAAATGGTTTTATTTTATTGATTATGTTTAATATTTTCTTTTCTTTAATTTTCTTTTCTTTCTTTCTTTTTTTTTTTTAGACAGAGACAGAGAGAGGGACAGATAGGGGCAGATAGACAGGAAGGGAGAGAGATGAGAAGCATCAATTCTTTGTTGCAGCTCCTTACTTAGTTGTTCATTGATTGCTTTCTCATATGTACCTTGACTGTGGGGTATAGCAGAGCAAGTGACCCCTTCCTCAAGCCAGTGACCTTTGGGCTCAAGCCAGTGACCATGGAATCATGTCTATGATCCCACACTTAAGCCAGTGACCCTGCGCTCAAGCTGGTGACCTCGGGGTTCAAACATGGGTCCTCTGCATCTCACCTCGATGCTCTGTCCACTGTGCCACTGCTTGGTCAAGTTCCTTTGCTTCTTTTACATTTACTTTCCTCCTCTTTTTCTAGTTTATTTATGCCAAAGTATAGATCGTAGATTTTTTTCTCTGCTGAAAGAAATCCTGCTAGGGCTTGACCTGATATTGCCTCATGATATGATCCCAAGTTTTGCCCTCAGACCTCATTCTCTGCCAGTGTAGGTGAGAGTCAGTCTCTGTGCTTCTGACCCTGACCTGGCAGCTTTAACCTACTTTACCTCCTGGGCAAGAAGAGGGTATCAGAGGGTATCTAGTTGACCACATTGTAAGCATTTGTTTTCTGTTGCCATATATAGTCTTTAAAAATCTATTTGACAAGGGTACTGTTCTCATTTTTTTTTAGGTTAAAAAGATAAATGATACTAAATTATTTGTCTAAGGTTCATGACACTGCTGAAACTTAGATTCAGCCCTTTCTGACTCCGATGTCCAATGTAAAATTGCTAGGTGCTCCTGCTTCCCATGTTAAGAGTAGTCAATTTTTGGGACTCTACTAGGGGCTACACCATAATAGATGAATTGTAGAAATTACAGCATTTAGTCCGTACAGTAGTTTAGGTACTCTATCTAATCATTTAAAAATAAGACAATGGAGTCAAGGAGTTGAGGTGTCTGCCCACACTGAATGTAATGAACCTGGGATTCAACATTTGGTATTCTTCTTTAAATTCCAAATTCCATCTCCTTGACCATTAACTAAATTTTTTCGTTCTACACACCAAGCAGAGTTTTTGATATTAAGGCCAAGTGGATGTATTGAGTAACCATTCCCTTTACAGACAGGCAGAAAGAGATGGAATTTTACATCTCTTAGTATGGAGAGCTTGCTCTTTGCTGAGGACTCAAATTGTTTAATTTGAACTTGAAACCCCTAGGCCTGGAGGTCTATCAACATCCAGAGTTCTTTTAAGGTAGAGTATGTTCAACCTTAAAGGGGTTAAGCAACTTAATTGAGTTTCACCAGATAGTAGGTGGCAGAGTTAAGATTTGAACTTAAGTCTATCTGATTTCAATATAAAAAGAAAGCAAGAAAGCCAAATATTCAAAGAATACCATAGAACCCTTTTTACCTTCATGCAGGAGATGGGCAGCTTGTCTTTGAGACATGGTGATCAGTTTTCAATATTCAGAAAGCACTGACCACACAATATCAGCATTGAACAGAGACAGAAATGACAGATTGTTGATCATCTGAATAGATTCTCAAAGGAGTATGTGCAGTCATTCTGTCAGACCATGTTGGATCTAGAAAAAAGTGAGGACATCTAGTTTCATCTCTTCTTTTTACAGGTAAAGAAACAAAGGCTTCAATGAAGGTTCTCCTCTCCTCACTTGGGGGTATTTGATGTGGAGGGCAAAAATATTAGGTGTGTACATGCTGTTACATTTTAGTTCCCACAAGAACCATGTGAGGTGAGTGGGGAAGGACACTTTACTTCTTTTTTCTTAAACTTAAAAACATTTTATAAATTTATTTTTATTTTTCAATTGCAGTTGACATTTCAAATTATATCAGTTTCAGATGTACAGCATAGTGGTAGGACATTTATATAACTTACAAAATGATCCACCTGAGAAGTCTAATACTCACTTGACATTATACATAGTTATTATAATATTGTTGGCTATATTCCCTATGCTGTGCTTTATATCCTAGTGATTATTTTGTAACTGCCAATTTAAACTTTTTAATCTCTTCACTTTTGTCACCCAGCCCCGTAACTCACCTCCTATCTGTCAAGCATTAGTTTGTTCTCTGTATCGGTGAGTTTGTTTTTATTGTTTTATATTTTCTTTCTTAGATTCCTTATATAAGCGAGATCATATGGTATTCATCTTTTTCTGCCTTAATTATTTCGATTAGCATAATTTCCTTTAGGTCCATCCATGTTGTTGAAAATGGTAAGATTTTATTCTTTTTTATGGCCAACTAATATTCCATTGTAAGTAGATACTGCATCTTCATTATCCAATTGCCTATTAATGGCCACTGAGGTTGCTTCCATATCCAGGCTATTATGAAATGTCCTTCTTTGTCTCTTGTTATATCCTTTGTTTTAAAGTCTATTCTGTCTGATATAAGTAGCTCACTCAGCTCTTTTTGGGATACCATTTGCATAAAATATCTTTTTCCATCTCTTTACTTTCACTTTGTGTGAATTCTCTTCAGATTGAAAGATTTTTTCTTTATTTAGCTACTCTATATCTTTTTTTTTTTTCTACAGCGACAGAGAGAGAAGGATAGACAGGGACAGACAGACAGGAACGGAGAGCGGTGAGAAGCATCAATCATTAGTTTTTCATTGCCGTTGTAACACCTTAGTTGTTCATTGATTGCTTTCTCACATGTGCCTTGACCGTGGGCCTTCAGCAGACCGAGCCCCCCCTTGCTGGAGCCAGCGACCTTGGGGCCAAGCTGGTGAGCCTTGCTCAAGCCAGACGGGCCCGTGCTCAAGCTGGCAACCTCGGGGTCTTGAACCTGGGTCTACCGCATCCCAGTCTGATGCTCTATCCACTGCGCCACCACCTGGTCAGGCTATATCTTTTAATTGGAACATTTAATCCATTTATATTTAGAGTAATTATTGTTAGGTATGTGGTTATTGCCATTTTAAAAATTTATATTTTTTATCTTTCTCCTCCTCTTCCTCTTTCTTCTCCTTTTCCTCCTCCTTCTGCTCCTTCTTCTTCATTCTTATTCTTATTATTACTCTTACTGTTATTGTTATTCTTATTTTTGTCTCTGTAACATTTCTTGTAATACTCTTTTGGGGATGAGGAACACTTTAGCATTCTCTTGTTTGGGAAGCTTTTTATCTGTCCTTTCATTCTAAATGATAGTTTTGCTGATCAGAGTAATCTTAGTTGTAGTTTCTTGCTTATCATCACTTGGAATATGTCCTGCCAATCTTCCTGGCATGTAGTTTCTTTTGAAAAAACAGTTGAGTCTTGTGAGAGCTTCTTTATAGGTAACTAAATGTCTTTTTCTTGCTGCTTTCAAGATTCTCTCTTTGTCTTTAATCTTTGTCATTTTAATCATGATATGTCTTGGTGTGGGTCTCTTTGGGTTCATCTTGTTTGGGACTCTGGATACGTTCATTCCTAGTTTACAGTGAAGAAACTGAGAACCTGAGAGATGACTAATTCCTATCCTGACTGAGTAGCAGTGCCTGCACTCAGACTCTGAACGCCATATCCACATTCAGAGAGACGTTAGAACTCAATACGATTGGTTGAGTGGAGACAGAGGAAGGAGAGGATCTCATTACAAACTGGTGCAGGAAAACTTGGTCAGGAGCAAATTCAGCAAATTCAACCCAAACCTACCCTGCTTTGGGCTTGTTTTCTACTTGAAAACAAGAGAAAAAACAGGCAAGACTATAGAACATCTTCACAGCTGTTTATGTCTTTCAGTAACTTCTTCTAACCTTTTTCCTGTCTGCTTTTGCAGTGGGAGAAATCATTTTCTCTGTGTGATGGGTCTTCAATATCCTCCTTCCTCCTCCTTGATACTGTACTCCAAGATGCTATACTAAATTACAGTGATTCATTATTCCTATTAAAACAAACAATATCTTCAAATTACCAGGCAAACCAAACAATTGTGAACAGTAAATTCAAACAGTAAAACATGGGCACATATTGGGTAAATGTTATTTTCCTGAACAAGAAAGGCTTTCGGCAAAGTGTTTAACTTGAATACAACAAAAGGCAATTTAATTTAGTAATACAGCTGGGTGAAAAATGGAGACCTCGGGTTTAATAAGAAGGGGGAAAAGACACGCATATATCATCCAAAAGGATAATTATGAGAAACTATTTTGTATGATCCAGCTAAATCAAAGCTTCTAATGCTTTCTTACTCCTGTCAAAATAGGGAGATTTAAAGCCTTAAAAATGGGAATTTTGCAGACTTCACTGCCAAGAAAAAATGATTTGTCTCTTGATAAATTACTGTTGGGCTTTATACTTGGGAAAAAATACACTTACATTGAAATAAATGCCAAGGAATGGCTAGAGAATTTATATTATTTGTTCGTATCTGTCGCTGATTGGTGGGAAGACAGCAGTCCCATTTTAAATGTCTTCTGGCTTGCTGACAGTATACCACAGAGGCAAGATGAAAGCCTTCAGTGACTGGGGGCAGGCGCAGACCCCGGGGGGACCTGCTCAGATCTGTGATGCCCTTCTTCCTTTCCTCCCAGAAGACGAACTTCTCTCCTCTCTGGATTCCACATTCCAAGAAGAACCCCCAATTATGAACACACGTCCTTTATGGACTCTGAGCATTTCTATGGGCTCTGGTGCATATCCTTGACAAATCTGCCTTCCAAACACAAAGGGGAACAGGAAAAGGAAAGACAAACTTTGGCAACCGCAAAGCCACCAGGTTGTCAATTATAAGGGGCCGGGAAAAAGATGGTGAAAGCATGACGCTTTATTGGCTCCATCAAAGGCTTGCCCAACAGGTCAACGATAACAGCCTTGGAGAGGACACTGGCCATTGACAGAGGGACCCAGACTCAGCTTCACTTCTCTCATAACCTGGGTAACCGTTGGTAAAACAGGTAACAGATCTGGGTCTCGGTTTTCTTCATCTGTAAAATGGCTTGTTTAGACAAGAAACTTTTCCTTCACAAGTATGTTGGTAAAATAGTTCATTTCAGACACACTTTTGTATAACAATTGAAACAACTTAGTCAGGCTGTGAAAATGCTCAGACAGCTTTGCCTGGCCTTCTTTTCCTCCATGTTGTTGTTGCGGTTGGTGTATATGTGTGTGTATGTGTGGCCTTTTCGACAAATGCCAGATTCCCAAAGCATCATTGATATAGTTCACCACAGGATACATCCCTAAGCTCAGACAAAAACACAGAAATATACAATAGAGTCTTGGAAGCAGTTTCAGAAATTCAAATGAGAATTATCATCCAAATATTTATCTTCAGAAATTTGGAAGCTTTGGCACTGATTAAAGGCAGATAGATGAATGCTTATTAATTCTATATTCCAGTAAATTCTAGAACAGATTCTTTTCCAACTGAAACAATGCAAAAAAGACACACACAAAACCATAATATTTGAAACTTCCGGTAGCTGGGTTGTGACTGACCTGCTATAAACACAAATAAATGAAAGGACTAGATAAATGCTTTGGGAAAGGAAGTTTTGGGCTAATTCACTTTATTTTTATTTTATATATATGTTCTGCTTTCTTTGTGCTAAAAAGAAAAAAAAACCTTTATTTTTAAGTTGAAAATTTTTCTAAAATGTCTGGAGCAATTTTCTATCTTAGTGAGACTCATTTGAAGTGTTTTCATCCTAAATCTTTTATTTTTTTGTAGTTTACCAAGTACTACAGAATTCACAAAGCACTCTGTAGTTTATAAGCACAGTTTACAATCGCCTTTATAGTTTATAAAGCACTGTACCCTTTTCAAGGTACTTTACAGTTTATAAAACCTTTTATGTTTTACACATTCTTTTGTATAAGCCACTTTATCCAAAGGATTTGGCTCTTTATAAAGTGCCCTGCTCCTTACAAAGCATGTTGCAACTTTCCCAATGCCTTGTTGCAATTTGGAAAATGATTCTAAGCTTATAAACCACATTTAGTTTTAGCAGACACCAGCCACGTGATTGCATCTTTGTTTGATGATTATAAGAATCATGCTGGGCGTGAGAGTCATAATCACGAACTTGCTTTTACTGAACACAGACCGCGTGTCTGTGTTCATAGATGCTTGTTATTGCCTGATTGATTAAGAATATTACTGCTGCCTGACCTGTGGTGGCGCAGTGGATAAAGCGTCAACCTGGGAACACTGAGGTCGCCAGTTCAAAACCCTGCACTGGTCTGGTCAAGGCACATATGGGAGTTGATGCTTCCAGCTCCTCCCCCCTTTCTCTCTTTCTTTCCTCTCTCACTCTGTGTCTCCTCTCTAAAATGAATATATAAATAAATAAATAATTTAAAGACATCATCGCCAAATTAAAAAAAAAAAAAAGAATATTACTGCTACAAAGTGATATCACTGATGAAAGCCTAGAAGTTTGGCCTTTATCAGCGGTTCTTTATGGGGGGGGGGATTTTATCTCCCATGGACTTTTGGCAATATGTGGAGACTTATCTGGTTGTCACAACAGGTGGAAGGGGCTCTCTTGGAATTTAGTGGGTAGAGGTGAGGAATGCTGTTAAACACCTGATAATGCACATTGCAGCCCGCACGACAAAGAAATATCCAGCCCATACTGTCAATAATGACCATTGATTCATTTTACACTACTTATCTCTTGCAGGAGAAGGATGCTTTGAGTTGCAAGTAAAAGAAAGCCACCTCAAACTGGCTTAAACATGACATCCATTTATCTTCTCTCCTGACTAGAAGTCAGACGGAAGTTAGGCTGCAAGGCTGGGTGATTCAGACGCTGACCTATGACACCAAGGACCCTGATTTTCCCCTTTCCTTCATGAGATTCATTCTCATCTCATCCTAAAGCCGATTATGGCAGTCAGCAGCAACTGAGCAACCCTCCCTTGTTCATATTCAAAGACAGAAGAATAAACTTTTCTTTCCCAGCATCCCAGAAAGGGCCTGTGTGTATGAACAAATACCCCCATCATATAGTGACTTGCTTAATTACAGAATGTATGCAAAATACCAAAGACAGAGCCCTTCATATACTGGAGCTCATTAAATTATCCTCCCTGTACCTTCATCCTTTCTCGGGAACTAACCCTTGGGTGATGACTAGGGCTTTGGTGAGAACAACACCATAATGAAATCATGTGTTGGTCCCACTGGAAATGGTTCCTGTGAGACTTCTAAGTAGATTTATGCACAGAAATTCACACAGTCTGTCAGCCTGGAATCCCAACCCGTAAATTCCCCAGCACATGCACACTTACACACACTCTACTTCTTGCAAGTTAAAAACCATTTCTTTTTCTTTTGCCAAAGCATCTCTGACACAGCTTCAGCATTCAGGGCCTTAAGCAAACCTGTGTCTACCACAGTGGTGCGTAATTGGCCAGGGATGTTGCAAAGCCCAGCATTCAGTGACTAGTCAAAAGGTCTTCAGATATTCTGGCCAAAGCTTGTTCTCTCTTGCCTAAAAATTCTTATTTACAGCAAGGACCTTATCTAGGGACATATGGCTGAGTCCGGTAGTTTTACCTTCAAGGCAGAAAGTGATTTGTATTGTAGAATTCTTATGGTTGACCAGATGCTCCTGGTTTCTCATGTAACTGTTTTTACATTTTTTTAGGGAGTACTGCTAAGTCGCAGAAGTTAGGGACCAGGCCCCCTCTCTGATGTGAAATGAGGCTGTTGAATTCTCATCTGCAAAAGCTTTCACTGGTTCTCAGTTCCACGTAGGACAACCTCAGACCGCTCAGACTGAGTTTCCCAGTCTGGTCCCAGCATACTGCTTTCAGTGTTGTTTCTCTGATTACAATTGTCCTACAAGTATTACCGACTCCATTCGGACAGGTTTCTTAGTTATATTTCAAATAAGTTGTATGTGTTTTTGAGTTACAGAACTTGGAATATAACAGGTATTAAAAAGTAACAGATTTTGGTCTTTTTTTTTGTGTGTGTGACAGAGACACAGAGAGAGACAGAGACAGATAAGGACAGACAGACAGATAGGAAGGGAGAGAAATGAGAAGCATCAATTCTTTGTTGCGGCACCTTAGTTGTTCATTGATTGCCTTCTCATATGAGCCTTGACCAGAGGGCTACAGCAGACCGAGTGACCCCTTGGTCAAGCCAGTGACCCTAAGCTCAAACTGGTGAGCCTTGCTTAAACCAGATGAGACCATGCTCAAGCCGGTGACCTTGGGATTTAGAACCTGGGTCCTCCGCATCCCAGTCTGATGCTCTATCCACTGTGCCTCCGCCTGGTAAGGTCAGATTTGGGTCTTAATTGTGACTTTTTCACATACAAGCTACATGAATGTGGAAAAATAACATACTGAATAAGACTGGTTACTCCTTAAAAAAATAAGATAATATAATCTGATGAGAAAAATGTGAGTGTCGAATACGACAATTATTCAATGTGCTTAGCTAAGTTCCTGCCATGTAGAAGGTATTTAACAAATTTAATTTTCCTTTAATTTCTTACACGTACATTTCCCTTGTACATTTGTATTTCTGCATTGTTTTAAGGAAGATGCCCTTTATTTCTTTGCATGTTACTCAAAGTCTACAGCATATCCGATGTTATATCTTCCTAGCTCACTGTCTGGTTCCTTTGGCGCTCACTGCTACTTTAATGTATACTACTTTGTGGAACTAGTGTGTAGCATTTGTTCCTCTTGCTAGACAATAAGTTGCCTAGGCACAGAGAACATGTCTGTCGTGCTCCTGTACCCCGACCGCTGACTTCCTCACACCCCAAACAGTGCCTGACACATAACAAGTGCTAAATAAATATTGAATAAATGAATTATTGGTTAGACAATTAAGATGAGTTGAGTACTTCAGAGTACCAGGCACTGTGCTAAATACTTTATATAAGTAATTTCACAACAACCTCGTATCCCAGACACTATTGTTAACATTCCTATTTCCTGGAGAAGAGATTGGGATGTAGGAGCTAAAGTACTGCAAGCAAGTCACAATCTAAGGAGAAGTCGAGTCAGGATATGAACTTCTGGTATCTTATTCCAAGTCCAACCTGCTAACCATCTAACTGTCATGGCACCTTTTCTCCAAAGATGGTGGGCGGTGGAAGATGACAGTGAATTAAGGCTTGGGTAACCTGAGTATAAGGAAATCCTGCTTTAAGTCAGTGTGAGTTGCCCAAACAGAGTTTGGCACAAATTCCTTTTCATCCTTTCAATAACTTTTCTAGTCACGAGTCTTTTGACCTTCACATGAGACTTTGCTCTGTCAATGAAAAGATGGGATGCAGCAAGAGTAAGTGATTTGCTCAAGGTCACTCACGCAGCCACCGATGTGGAAACACACAGCAGGAGATGTCTACGACAATCAGTGGAGTAATCACACCAGATCACTGCAGTCAGCCAGGCCTTCCCTCCCACCTCCCGCTGAGTCGGGGAGCAGCACCACATTGGTCTGCCCTAAGAGATAGGTAAGGATGAGCCTGGTGCTACGGAAAAAGTCATAGACCTAGAGTCAGGGGGCCTGACTTCTAAAGGCAACTGTGTCATGTGGATCTGAGCTCGTGGCCCCCATTATCTGAGTTCTGGTTTTCCATCTGAATGGTGAGAAGGTTAGCTTGGATGTTTTCTACAAGCTCCAGTAGATGTAATCATTCAACACATTTTATGAGAGCCTACTAAGACCATGTCTGTCTTCCTCAACTCTATATACCCCGTCCTTAGTCCTTACAACAGTTTCTGATACACAGTAAGTGGTAAATAATCATGGAGTAAAAAAAGTATTGTGAATGAATGTGATAAGATAAAACAGTAAACAACACTTTGTCAGTTCTTGCTCTTTAGTTGGCAGAGATAAGTAAGTCAACTGCCTACGATTCTGCACTCTGTGAATACTTTAATGGAAGTAAATGCAGAGTGCACTGGGAATTTAGTTGGGGAATAGCTGGGAATTTAGGAAGGCCTTCCTGAAGGAGTTGACCTCTGAATGCTGATGCCACAGGATGTGGAGGGTAAGCAGGAAAGGAGGTTATGTAAATGCAAGGGCAGAGCTGAGAGGTGCAGAGGGAATAGGGAGGTTTGGTTGACTGTTCCGGACAGAAGGAAAACTTTGGGGAACTAGAGTTCAGCTGGGCCTGGATTTAACATCCAGGTGGGGTAGGGGAGAGATGAGCTGGGGAGGTAAGTAGAGAAAAGATAAAGGGTAAACCATTTTGAAGGGCTAGGACTTTACCCTAAGATTTGTCCGTGATTCTAAGTAAGGAGGTTTTTAAAAAGATTACTCTGGTAACTGTGTGTGAAATTCTTTGGGGAAGGGGGCTATAAAAGCAGGAAGACCAGTTTGAATGCTGTCAATGTGGTCTAAGACAGAGGTCGGGAACCGATTTGGCTGAGAGATCCATGAAAGCCACATATTTTAAAATGTAATTCCACGAGAGCCATACAATATGTTTAACACTAAATACAAGTAAATGTGTGCATTTTATGTAAGACCAACACTTTTAAAGTACAATAAGTCTCCGAATTCTTTTTAATAATGTTGTTATGCTGTTGCTAACCAGTGATGAATAAAGTACTTCTTACCATTAATGTGACTTCTGGTGCTGCATGGTTTTGCTGATGGCTTTGTAGTCTGGTTGATACATGGTGAGGTTAAGCTTCATACAGGTGTTGAGACTTCCATCCGTTAAACGTGATCGTAGGTTGGTCTTAACATTCTTTATATGTGAGAAAGACTGCACACATGCATATGTACAGCCAAACATTGTCAGTACAGCAATACTCACACGCTGCAGTGTATGGTGTAATGGGAAGCGCGTTCCAAGTTTTGACAATCAGCTGGTTCGCGGGTTGAAGTTTTTTCATTTCTCCCCACTTGTGTTTGCTCGCCTACTCTGCTTGCTGTTGTGCAAGTCCTTCCAAGTCTTCATTCAGTGACTTGAACTTATTCACGCACATGTCTGAGGCCTTCAAGTCAGTAGCTTGTAGCTCAGAATCTCTGACGGATACACCAGGGATGTAACTCATGTTGGCACTGTCCACTGCACATTCATGTGGATGGGTGATGAACTTAAAAAGACTAGCGAGCTCACAAAATTCTCCAAAGCACTCTTTGAATGTCTGCAGGAGATTAGATGTGAAGCCCGCTAGCTGCTGGAGATCAAGATGTTGAGCAGGGTCACTTGCTGTGCATGCATCTTTAAACTCTGCCAGTTTTTCAAAGTGTAGTAAATGACCTGTTTCAATGTCAGCGATGAAGAGTTCCAGCTTGTTTTCAAATGCAAACACTGCTTGTTGTTTTTTTTTTTAAAAAAACTTCTTTCTATTTTATTCATTTTAGAGAGGAGACACAGAGTGAGAAAGAGAGAGAGAGAGAAAGGGGGGAGGAGCTGGAAGCATCAACTCCCATATGTGCCTTGACCAGACCAGTGCAGGGTTTTGAACTGGCGACCTCAGTGTTCCCAGGTTGACGCTTTATCCACTGCGCCACCACAGGTCAGGCCAAACACTGCTTGTTGAAGGGATAAGACTGTATGTCCAACGCCTTTCATTTTCACATTGAGCTGGTTCAGATGTTCAGTCATGTCCACGAGATAGAACTTCAGGAGCCACTCAGTGTTAGCTAACTCAGGATGCTCGATGTTTTTCATTTCAAGAAAAGTTCGGATTTTGCTCAGACAAGATGCAAAATGGCTGAGCACCTTCCCTCTTGACAACCAGTGCACATTGCTGTGCAGAAGCAGACCAGGTGAATTATTTACAACTTTATCCAGCAGTGTTTTAAACTGGCAATCATTTAAAGCTTGGGCAACAATAAAGTTGACCACCCGAATGACCAGTGACATCACCTCACCAACCTGCTCGCTACACATCTGAGCACAAAGCACCTCCTGATGTAGGATGCAGTGAAAACTTAGGATGGGTCTATTTTCATGTTCACAAAGAAGCTCTACGAATCCTCTTTTTTTCCCCACCATGCACGGAGAACCATCAGTACATACTGAAATAAGTTTATCCATCAGTAGATTTTTTACTTTAGCAAACTCAGTGAAAGCCTGGAATAAATCCTCCCCTCTTGTTGTCTCTTTCATAGTCAAAACAGCAAGACTTTCCTTACATAGTGTGTCACTGACAGCATACCTTGCAATCATGCTGAACTGGAATAAATGGCTTACGTCTGTTGACTCATCGAAGCGAAAGAAAAGAATGGTGCTGCATTTATGTCCTTCACTTGTGTTGCCTCAATTTGATTTGCCATCACGATGGTACAATCGTGAACAGTTCTTGCCCACAGAGGCATGTCTTTTATTCATTTGATTATCTTGTCTTTATCCGAAAAGTCGTCAAAAAGTTCATTGGCAACATCAAGCATGAATGTTTTGGCATACTCCCCATCTGTGAACTTTCCATTTCTCACAATTGCTAAAGCACCAGCAAAGCTAGCTTGTTGGGTCCAAACACCGAGTTGCTGCTGACTAGCTCGCACTCTGCACAGTAGAGTGCTTTCTTCCTGCTGTCCCACACTGGATATTTCGATGCAAATGTAGTATGGCGTGTGTCAAAGTGCCGCTTTATATTTGACTGTTTCATCAATGCAATTTTATCATTGCATATTATACACACTGCAGAACCTGCTCTCTCCACAAAGGCGAATTCTTCTGTCCATTTCTGATGAAAAGTACAATACTCCTCATCATTTTTCTTTTAGCCATCTTCTTCGTCAAAAGGGTTTCTGCAATTAGCTAGCTGACTACTTGATTAAAAGGAGGAAAGTTTACTTCCTGACCTCACAATGACCCGTGTACATTATGCATTATCCAATAAAAATTTGGTGTTGTACCAGAGGACAGCTCTGATTGGCTCCAGCCCCCCACAACCATGAACACAAGCGGTAGGAAATGAATGGATTGTAATACATGAAAATGTTTTATATTTTTAATGTTACTATTTTTTTAATTAAAGATTTGTCTGCGAGCCAGATGCGGCCATCAAAGAGCTACATCTGGCTTGTAAGCCATAGGTTCCTGACCTCTTGTCTAAGAGAATAATAATAATAAAAAGAATAGAGAGACTTTTAGTCTCTTGAGCTCAGTTGCTATATTCAAAGTTTGTAAGACCCTGGGGAAAGGAACAGAATCAATCTGAGTGAGGATGGAAGTGGAGTTAGTACCCAACCCCTGGTTACTCCATTTTTATCTACAGTGGTGGGGAAAAGGGAGCCTATGAGATGCAGGTGAGGATGCCCAGGCCGAGGCCCTTCTTCTCTCCCATCCACCTGTATTAGCTCTGGCTGGCATGGTGTCCCACATTCTGCCAGCCATGGCTTCATCTGTGCTGTTATCTGCAGACTCATGACCCCTCTTGTCCTCATGGTGCTGGACTGACACTGCTTGTATCAGTGCCACTCTGATCAGCATGGCTGATCTCACCATTTCCTTAAGTGAGTCATGTTTAATTTGTTTCCTTGATCTCTCCAGGTTTAAGGCAAACTCTCTATTAATAGAGATTGTTCCCGGGGACGAGCTTTTGCTCATCTTCATGATCATGTTGGAAGAAAAGGCCCCAAAGCTTTTTTGATACTGAGAAGACAAAATAGTACACACAGGAAAGAGCCTTGTGGTGACAGGAGGGACACTCGGGAGACCTGTGACCTTGAGCAAGTCAGTCAAGCCTCACCTCTTCTATAAAGGGAGCAAAGGAAATGACACTTCCTGAGTCTTAGTATGTGACCTGTGTTCTCACTGTATCTTAAACACATTTATTCGTTCATTCACTCATTCATTCTTCATTTAATAGATAGTTAAGACCAACTGTTCTGTGGTTGCCTGACTCTTCCATCAGTCTACAAATAGTTTGAGGAACAGAACCATTTAAAAATTATGAATTGTATTTTTGACACAAAGGCTCGCACATGCTAGTTACTTAATGTATGATAAATCAATAAAAATATTGCTAGGAGTTGTACCTGAGAGTCCAACCGCTTGGATTCAAACAGAAATAGCTACTTTTTATCTCTGGGGTTCTTAAATAAATCCTCTAACCACTCCAAGCCTCAGATGCTTCACTTGCAAAAAAGGGGAATTCAAGTGGTACCTATTCATGTGTCCATGCAAAACAGACCAACTGATGGTGAGCAGGAAGAAAACTTTAGCGCTAGAATGCATGAGGTCCTGGTAGGAGAGGTGGTCAGATCTAAAGAGGTAAAACCTTGTTGGCTAGTAAAATCTTTACTGTGAAGACTCTGAGAAGCTGGATCATGCTCTCATCGATGATGTGAGAAGCTCATCCTTAACAAGGTCCTTCTCCTGGGAGTGAAGGTCCCCATGGCTTTGGTAGTGTTCAGTGCCTGGATAACAGAAGAAGAGTAAACAGAAAGAGGCAAACAGGACACCCCTTCGAAGCTGATTCTCCATGGACTCTAAGGAGCTTTAAGAGAAATGTACAGACAGGATGCACATAGCCTGTGGATTTCGTGTGCTTTTGTGATCAGCTCTTGGATCGACTGTTTCTTCCTGTTTTGGAAATTGTTATTCACATGGAATATCTAGGGCTGTGTCTGGACACATAGAGTGATGGTTACCCTTGAAGTAGTAAGCTATGGTGAGTGTCTCAATGGGCTCTTTCAGAGCAAACACATGCAAAGAGCCTCAGAGGTGCCATGCCTCATCTTGGGATAACATTAGATACCTAAGCATGTCTTTAAAAATGCCATTAGAATTGTTTCTAGAAGAACAGAAAGACATACCTAATTATTTTCAGGAACACAGCCAATGGAAGATTGTGGTTATCTATCTATCTATCTATCTATCTATCTATCTATCTATCTATCTATCTATCACCTATCTATTAATCATCTATTTATCTATCTATCAAGAGGAAATTTATGATAGGAATTGGCTCACATGATTATAGAGGCTGAGAAGTCCCACAGTTTGCAGACTGTAAGTGGAGGCTCAGGAATGTTGGTGGTATAATTCTGTCTAAGTCTGAAGGCTCACGCATAAGACTGTGCAGGCAGGAGAAGATGGAGGTCTCCACTCTAGCAGGAAGAGCAGGTTTGCCCTTTCTCTGCCTTTCTCTTCTATTCGGGTCCTTAATAGATTGGATGATACGCACCTGCATTGGTGAGGACACTCTTCTCTCCTGATTAAACTCCTAATCTCTGTGAGGAGTAACCCCCTCACAGATACACCTAGGAATAATGTTTTACCAGCTCTCTGGGCATCCTGTAACCCAGCCAAGTTGACACATAAAATTAACCACTATGGTCACATTTTACAAAGGGAAATCTATCGTAAGACTGGGATAGGGATCAGAGAGGGCAGGAATGTGACTACACAGTGAAAAATAAGGAAGAGGCCTTCCCTACTTCACATTAGCTCCTTGGAAGAACACCTGGGTCCCCGCCTGGAGCCTCTTCCATTGTTATTGTAAATGACATACCCAGAGCAACATCAAAGCAGAGAGAAACTTCTCTGTGGCTGACATATTTTACAGGGAGAAATGGATTTTAAAACTGTTTTCAACTAACAAATTGACAGTCTTAGCCTTCCCTCACCCAGGACTCACTCCCTGGGGTAATGCATGGGGAGGAGGTGGAGGAGGGCTGATAAAATCTAATCCACTGCCTCCAGAATTTGAGAGAGTTTTTCTAATCACCCACTAGAGGGTTCCCCCTCCCAACCCAATTTCCTCCTGAATCACATACTAGGGGTCAGAAAGAGGGGTGATAAGCTGTCCACCACCAGGTGGGTTGAAAAGGCCTGATTTTATTCCCTGAGAGCTGTGTCAGAGTTTATAAATTGTCGTGTCTGTCTTTACAGTAAGGGATAAAGTCCACTGTCTCACAAAAAAAAAAATAGATGTGTTCAACTCAAATTTATCATCTTTAATATTCCAGAAGAGTGGGAGAGAGACAGAGACAGAGGAAGGTGGAGGTAAAGGCAGAGGATGTCGGGGTGCGGTGGGTAAGAACAACAGACAGGTGTAAAATAAGGACCGTCGTTCCTTGTGGAGAGCAGGAATCAGGAAGAGGAGAAGTGGCAGGAAAAGGGAAGCATGAAGTTAAGAGTGCAGACTTTGGTGTCTGACTACGTGGGTTCAAGTTTAGACTTTGCCACTAGGTGAATTTAGGTGGGTTGCTTAATTTCTGTGAACTTCTTCATCTTGGAAATGGGGACAATGGTAGGATGGATACCTTTGTAGAGAGTTTCCTGGGAATTACATAAGTTAATGCCATCAAGTACTTAGCACAATGCCTGGCGCAGGAAAGCACGTGTTCAGGATTGGCTTAGTTGTACAAAACTCACAGAGTGAGCTTCAGTAAACAGAGTATTGTCATAAAGAATTAGGAGTAGGGGGCTTCTGTGAACAGAATTCAAGGGGAAGGAAGTGCTACCATCTTTTCCTGGGAACTACTGACTCTGGAAGCTAAAAGGTTATGCAGGAACTAACCTCTCTTTCTCATGATCATTTTTTAACATGTCTTACCTGTTTTATTCTCTTTTCCTAGAGGATGGGTTATTTCCCCTTCTAAGCCATTAAATGATCCATCATGATAGTCTCAAAATAGTACCCACTGCCAATAGTCCCACCCCAAATTTTCAGGAGCAATAATCTGACTGGCTCAGCTGTCCACCCTGGACCAACTTTAAAACTTTAGAAAGAAATCACATCAAAGATGAGGGTGTGGGTAAATAATAAGGTTCCATTCAGAGCTCTGGTGGAGGCTTGGAATCCTTGACATCCTAATAGTCCTAATGAAAGTAGAACAACATGGTGATTAAGTTCAAAAGCTCCGGAGTCAGACTCTCTGGTATCGAGACCAGCTCTACCATTTCTTCAATGCACATCCTTGAGAAAGTAACTTACTTTCTCTGTGCCTCAGTTTCCTCATGTGTAAAAGATGTGATAGAAATTCTCACCTCAATGGGTTATTCATCTGGTTAATGGGACATTTAAGGCAAGTAACAAGCCCTCAATAGGAAAAGCTTAACTATTAGTCTTATTTTTCTTGTTTCTATAAAACCAACGGGAAAGGCAACTTTGTAGAGTAAGAGACAACACAGCATGTTGGGCTCTTATTGCAAAGAGATTGTGTATCAGTTATAAAGCCATCTTGTCCCTCCTCCTGGGCGGGGTCTGGGTTCATGTCTGAGCTAAATCTGGGATTCCTGTGTCTGTGCGCCCAGAATGCCTTTCCCCCGTGGGGCAAGCGCAGTGCAGGAAAACATCCTCAATCTGTCCTAACCACATGCATCCTGACGCCACCACCTCCCTCCCTGTCCCCCTGCTGTGGTGTGTATGTCAGTGCTGGGTGGTGATGAAAAACCAGGAGAGAGAGAGCCCATTAGACAGAACTGCAGGCAGATAAGGTTTGCCAATTATGTTTTGTTTCTTTCTGCTTCCTCGGTGACTTTAGGATATACAGATTCTTTCTGGCCCTCCCCCTGGTTCCGTGCCTATAAAATAAGTTTAATGGCTGAGTTTTCCTTCAGATAGTCAGAGGCGGTATAATTTATGCATATGAATAGCATTGTAGCCAGATGTAATTTTGCTCGAAGTTGTGGCATTACAGTCAGAAATGGCCCTGCTGGCTGTGTTTTGTAGAGTTTGCAATTTATTTAACAGTTGACTGAGCAGTGACCCCAGATAAAATAACCATAATCAGAGTAGTTTTTTTAAAAAGAGATCTGAAAACAAAGGTAGGAGTGGGCTTTTGGAGAAAGACTTGTTTCTGGTGCCCGATGGGAGAAAAGCAGGTGGCGAGGACTTCAGGGCAGGTGAATACTATCTAGTTAGTGCAGACAGTGGAGGGATCGTTGATGGAGGGAGGGGCTGGCATCTTTGACTTGGAAATCCCTCTCCCACCCCAGAGCTTTCTGTTTTGAGGTTCATCCCCCTTTGATTGAAAAGCAACAGAGTATTTTTGTGTTGTTCACGGAAGCTGTATTGTTTCTCATTCCCAGAGCCCTAGGGTTGTATGACAAGAGGTCAGAGGAAACTGGAAGGGTGTCCTAGCAGGGTAAGTCTGAGGCTTCTGTGAGGATTAACCCCAACTTTTCCCAAACCCGATACTTCTATAGTGGGCTTCATCCCTTAGGGGGAGAAGATCTCTTCTCTACACACCAAACCTGCCTTCTGCCTACTCCCTGCCACTGTTGCCACCCCAGGCCTTTTAACAATGGAAGAATGCTTGGAAAAGTCCAGGACCGAGGATGGACCCCATTGTGCTGTGGATGGTGTTGGTATCCCTGCATCCGGGCTACATCCTCTTTTCCTTGCATCTTGCCAGGGTTTGGCCCCCTGGAGTGGATTGCCCATCTTGTTGTTCTTCCACCTTCCTGAATGCATGGGGCCAGGGAGAGTTGAGGACCACTCATGCCTGGAGCCATGCCCAATGCTCCACCCAGTCTCCACGGTGGAGATTTCGACAGCTGTTTTTAAGTGTTGCCAAAGATGAGTTTGTTTTTTGTTTGTTTGCTTGCTTTTGTAGTTCACGTGTCCTGTTCCTTCATGGGAATGGTGGTCCTGGTCCTTCAAGGGGTATTAGGTAAAGACAAATGTCTTGACCTTGGCCATGAAACTATCAAAATAATCATCAACCTCTTAACCTGCCTCCTGAATGTATATGAAGCTCTCATTCTTAGTCTGTCCGGGTCACTCCTTTGCTTGAATCCTTCAGAGGCCTCCCTCCCTCTTAGGATTAAATGTAAACTATTTGAGCCTGGCATCTGAGGTTGTTTTGTGAATTGGCCCTGGCTTCCAACCCATTTTTATTCCTTGTGAACTTGGCATCACCATGGTCTCTTCCAAGGACATACTAGATTTCAACGATCCCCAAGTTCTCTAGCTAGAACATTGGTTTCTACCTAGATAATTCCTACTCATTGCCTGAAGCTCAGCTCGGCTGTCCCCCCCACCTCCCCCCCAGGAAAGCGCTCTTCACTCCTGCAGGAGACGGTCCCCTCCTCGTGGTTCCATCACTCTCCATATCGCCTTTTTTTTTTTAAAATTTCTTTTTATTTATTAATTTTAGAGAGGAGACACAGAGTGAGAGAGAGAGAGAGAGAAAGAGAGAAAGGGGGGAGGAGCTGGAAGCATCAACTCCCATATGTGCCTTGACCAGACAGTGCAGGGTTTTGAACTGGCGACCTCAGTGTTCCCAGGTTGACGCTTTATCCACTGTGCCACCACAGGTCAGGCCTCCATATCGCTTTTTTGATGAGAGTGGTGTTCACATCCATTTCGGCTGTGCCCTGTTATCTGTGTACCCTTCGAGCACAGAATGTTGCTTTGCAAGTAGCTCATGTATATGTGTTAAATGAAGGGATAAATAAATGTGCTCTAAAAAGTGCCACTGAGACTAACCTGTAGGGGAGGCCAGAGAGGGAAGGGCACAGAAAGGAAAAGCGATAAAACTTCACTCCAGGAGTAAAAAAAATTTAAGGTTGAAAAGAATAAAAAATAAGTATGCAAGTTAGTATATAGTATACTTATCAGATATAGCACATATTACCTGTCACTAGGCTAAGAATTTTACACGTGTCATCTCATTAAAATCATGTAATGACACTACAGTATGGCCAGTAGGATTTCCTCTCACTGTTGAGAAAACTGAGGTTTAGAAAGATGACATAGTGACTATGTAGCAGGTGGAAGATTCAAACCTTTAGGCTCTGGAGTTCATAATATTTTTCCTTTTGACTTTTTAAAAATTCTGGAATGTTTTATATATTCATAGAAGTACGGAGACAAGAACAATAAATAATACAGGATAATGTTTTGCAGCGAGTTACTTTGACACACCTGTATATTGTGATATGGTTACCAGTGGGATAAGTTTTATCACATTACATAATTATAGTGCAATATTATTGTCTATGTGCATTATATTCCATTTTAATTCCCACCTTTTCTCTCAAAGGTTGCTTTGTATTATTCTCCTTTCATATTTTTTCTTTTTTGCTTTTATATTTTCACTACTTGTGTATGTACCCATTGACAATAAATGGTCTTTTTGAGTATTTTAGATATTTTCATAAGTGAAATCATACTATACGTTTTCCTTTCTAAGCTTATTCACATTTTTTCTTTGAATTAAGTAACTGTTTTATAATAATTTTACATTTACTGAAAATTTGAGAAGACAGAGGAGAGAGTTCCCTGGGTTTCCCCAATGTTAACACTTTACATCACCAACAACACACGGTCAAAACCACAAGGACAATTGGCATATTATTATTAATTAAACTCCTGATTTTATTTGAATTTCTTTTGTTTTTCTCTTAATATCCTCTTTCTGTCCCAAGATCCAACTGCATTTAGTTGTCATGTCTTCCCGGTCTCTTCCTGGTTATGAGTGCTTCTCAACCTTTCTTTGTTTTTAATGACCTTGCCACCTGCAGGAGTCAGGTGTTCTGCAGAATGTTCCCCAGTCTGGCTTTGTCTGCTGTTTAATCATGACTAGTCTGAGGTTACAGGTTTTTGAGGAAACCACAGGGGTGAAGTGTCCTTGTCATATCCTATCAGGGTGTTCATGATATCCTCCTGACGTCCCTGGTGATGTTAACCTGACTAACTTGGTTAAGGGTGGTGTCTGCCAGCTGTCTCCTGTCAGTAAAGTTACTGTTCTTCTATTTCATACTTGAATTCTTTCGAAGCAAATTGGTAAGTCTAGTCTACTCTCAAGGGTGGGGGTTTCAGCATATGATGAATGGAATCCTTCTGTAAGGTAAATTTGTCTCTTCTTTCTCATTTATTTATTTACTCAGCTTTTATTTATATCAGTACAAACTCACAGACATTTATTTTATACTTTGGGTTATATTCTTAGGCTACATTACTTGTTTTTTTTGCCCAAGTTGTCCCAATTTTGGCCATTGGAAACTAACTCTCTAAGTTGACTCCTGTGTCCCTGTGACATAGCCCCTCTTTTCAATTTTCGAGCACTTCTTTACTTTTTACAACTACAAGCTGCTCATATCATTTTTTATTTTCCTTTTCAGGCCATTTCTCCATGGGTCATTTATTTCTTTAGATTTTTCTATATCGTGGTCAAATTATCTCTAACATAAATTTGCTGTTTTAATTATTTTTATTTTATTATTTAAAAAAATTTAAAACTTTATTTATTTATTTTATAGAGAGAGGGAAAGGGGGGAGGAGCAGGAAACATCAAATCCCATGTGTGCCTTGACTGGGCAAGCCCAGAGTTTTGAACCGGTGACCTCAGCATTCCAGGTCGATGCTTTATCCACTGCACCACCACAGGTCAGGCTTAATCTTTGTTAAGTGTGCAATTCAGTGCCAGAATGTGTGGTCACATTGTGGTGCAATGATCACCATTTTACAGACTTAATTCTTTCCTTTTGACAGCTGCATTGTATGCCACTGTTAGAATATAACAATGTATTTATTCATTCTTCCATTGGTGAAGAATCTGGTTGATTCCAACTTTTCACTTTTCAGACCATGCTGATATCAAACATTTTTTTTTTTTTTTTTTACCTGAATCCAAATGTGTCCGGTCAGGAGCTTTTCTAGAATATATTTCTACAAGCACTAGATGCCAGGATGCAGAAAATAAAACATCTTCAAATATTTCAGGCATTGCTAAATCTATCTCTAAGTGGTGTGTGGCTCATATTACCAAGGATATTTTTACACATGCTTGCCGACCCCTGATACTACCTTGCTGTTCTGATGGGCTGACTATCCTGTTTTCATCTGCATCTTTCTGCTTACATAGTGAGATGAGCTCCCTTCCACAAATTTACTGGCCACTCAGGATTCCTCCTCTGTGAATTGCCTCTTCTCATGTTGGGTTGTTCATCTTTTCTTATTGATCCGTAGGACTTCTTTATATTCTGGAAACGAAGCCACTCTGGGTTTTATGGGTTGCAAATATCTTTTCCCAGCTGCGGCTTGTCTTTGAGTTTTTCTTTTGGTACATTTTTTTTTTTTTTTGTCATACAAAATATTTTTAAAGATTTTCCTTTTGCTCATGGGCCTTTAATCCATTCAGATATAACTTTTTATATGGTGGGAGTTTGGGATCTAACTTTATTTGTCTTCCACTTCATTTTTACTACACAGCATTGATTCTAAGAGGTACTTTCCTCTCCCGCATTTTGCCATCTCTGAAATTGTGATGCATATTGCTATCAATCTAATATCATTGCATATTTTCCTCTCTTGATGGAATGTAAAATAGTTTATGGAATCGCAGGTTCAATGAAAGGTAGAAATATTCAAAGTGTATCCTAATTCCTGATAACTAGTGGGGCCAACCTTCTGTTTCCCTCATGTTGGCAATGATTGGTCGTTCAAAATTTCATATGAATATTAGGATCACTTTGTGATATTCTGAAAATGACTCATATATACTGTAAATATATAATTTAAATTGGAATGGCATTGACTGTAAAGATCAGTTCTCTGGGATAAACAGTCAAGGTTAAGCCACTTTGTTAGGCCTATGTTGATGAAAAGGTTGAGTCCCCCAGGTCAAGTATAGGGGGTCAGGTGGCATGGTGAACAATGACAGATCCCGTTACTGCTATTTTGTTTTGTGTTTCTCCTTTCTTCGATGGCACATTCCATTTGCTGGAGTAGCCACCAGCTGGCACTATAGAA
Source organism: Rhynchonycteris naso (assembly GCA_037038555.1). Lineage (NCBI taxonomy): Eukaryota > Metazoa > Chordata > Mammalia > Chiroptera > Emballonuridae > Rhynchonycteris > Rhynchonycteris naso. The sequence continues at coordinate 193,017,200 of CM073000.1, forward strand.
ACCCCTGTCCTTGGAGGGGTCCATGCCCTGGCTAATTGAGAGAGCATTCCTCACGTGGGGTGCAAATAAACTCTTGGGCTCCTTTGGGTGTGAAAGTCTGCAATTCTGGGGAGCACAGTGTGATCTGGAAAGCTGAACCATAGGAAGAAGTAAGACACTCTGGCTTTATACCTCTCCCTGGGGCCAGCTCTGGGCTAGCAAAAGAAGAGTGACAGTTGCCCAATATTTCATTCCCTTCCCGTAGTTCCTGCGGAGGCCACTGAGTGTCCAGTTCCTCTTCAGCCAGGACCTCCTCTTCTCTCCCTCTCTGCTTCTCCCCGCAAGAACTAAAAACGTTTAATGTAGGAATTGACAAATCCACAGGCTGCTTGTTTCTGTAAATAAAATTTTATTGGAGCCCAGCCACCACATTCATTAACGTATTCTCTAATCATCATATTGGCATTCAGTTTTGACACAGACCATACAACTTTAAAATTTAAATCACCTACTCTTTGACCTTCCATGGAAAAAAAATGGCCACAACCTTGTCTAAAGAAAAAGTTGTTAACACAAAAGCTATTTAATCCCTTAATTCCCAAACCCAGGGTTACCTGTATGGTTTGGTTCTGTTCATGGTATAGAGTTTTCTTTTCTTTAAAAATGGTTAGGTGGGTGATATAACACCTCTGACAGAAATATGAAAATATAGGTGAGGGTGCAAACCCATTCAGGGAAAAATGGACCACAGCAAAATGCCATCAACTACTTTCTTCTCTTTGGAGGCCGCCTTGGGAAATGGTCTTGGGCAGAGCCGACTGGCACAGAGGCTGAGAACAAAACGGGAGAGAGAATTTCAGAAAATCTTTCTGGCAGAGCTGATTTTCTCTTCCCCAAGCCCGGTGCGGAGAGGATGGCACGCAGTGTCACTGCGGTCCTTTATTACACACTCCTTTAGGCCAACTGAGCGATCCGGGCAAATGTGGTGCATCACATGGTTTGTGATCAAATCACTGCTTTCTGATAAGACAGCTCTCGGATCGGAAATTTCTGGCTGCCTCTTTCAGCTGTTCTTCCTGCCTCAGTCTACTTTCCTTCCATTTCTTCACAACCACACTTTCATATATCATCCAACCACTCTTCCCTAGTCTGAGAGCCAAGGGTGATGGAGCATGAACCTCTCCCTCCGTGGTGAATAGCCACATTTATAGAGATATTCCTTAACGTATCGCACATGGACCACTATCAGAACACAGGTCCCTTTTAAGTGGCACGCTAATAGACTTATAATGGAATAAATAATATACATAGATAAAAAATAAGAAATAAAAATTTAAAATAAAGGAAATTAAAAAAAGAAAAAAGAATCCTAGCATACTGAAGCCAGATATCTTGAGTAGTACTGTTGGATTTAGTCAACAACCCAACAAAAATAATAACAGATGTAGTAGGCTGAATACTACCCTTTCCATGTCCCTATCCCCCAAAGATGTCTACATCCTAATCACTTGAGCCTATAAATATGTCACCTAGATGGCCAAAGGGACATTGTAGCTGTGGTTAAGGATCCTGAGGAGATGAGATTATCCTGGATTATCTAAGTGGACCCAAGGTAATTACAAGGTGCTTATAAAAGGGAGGCAAAAGGGGAGAGTTCGAGGGAAGTATGCTGGCTTTTAAGATGGAGAAAGGAGCCATGAAGCAAGGAAGGCACGTGGACGCCAGAAGCTGAAAGACACAAGAAATGGATCTTTTCTTAGATCCTCTAGGATTGTGATGGCGAGCCTATGACACACGTATCAGCACTGACACGCGTAGCCATTTTCGATGACACGTGGCCGCGTGCGGCCGCATACCAGAGAAGTATGGGGCCGCATGCCGAGAAGGACGTTTCATCCTCGGCTACTGCACGGCCAGGTGCAGTAGCCGAGGATAAAACATTTGCTGTAGTACAGATACTCTGTGCCGGAGGTCTTTAGGCCAAAAGAAACAACAGAACTCCGGCACAGAGCATCTAGTTCTGGGACTTCCGGTTAGGCCGTTTTTCTCGAAGTGACACACCACCCGAGTTATGCTCGGTTTTTTGGCGAATTTTGACACACCAGGCTCAAAAGATTGCCCATCACTGCTCTAGGAGGAACATGGTCCTGCCAGCACCTTGATAGCAGCCAAGTGAACCTCATGGCAGGCTTCTGGCCCTCAGAACTGTCAGACGCTCCGTGTGTGCTGTCTTAAGCCACTCGACTCGTGGTCATTTCTCATAGTGGCCACAGAAAGCTAATGCAACAGGTAACGATTAACAGCCATGTCCTGGCTTCCTGGCACTGTGTTGAATGTGGTGTCTGATTTACAGCCACAATTGCCTGACAAGTAAAAGGTTATTATTTCACTTTAGGATAAGGAGGCTGAAACTCAGGGAAGTTCCAGAACTGCGATTCGACCCGGACCTGTCTCACTCCAAAGTCTACATTCTCACCGGAGGGCTGCACTGTAATGGGAACTGTCAGTCCTGCATGGCTTGCTCAAAACCTGACATTTACTGAGGGGTGGCTTCGCAGACATTTCCTCTGCTACTGACTCATGACCTGGTGGAAAGATCGCAAGAATGGAGGATGGATAATCAGGGATTATTCTTGATTGGGCGACCTTTCACGACCTCTCTTCTTTGGCTGCGGTCTTTTTATCCATGGGTAGTAGGGCGTGGATACAGGGACATTTATGTGTTTATTAATCTTTATGAGATTTTGCATGATGTTTACAGATTGTCTAGACTTGCGGACACAAACGGAACTACGTTTCCTCCCTTGGATGTTGTACATCCAACATAGGTTTTCTAATTGGAGGAAAACGGATTTAACATTTCAGCCAAAAAGTGTTCAATTTAGAAGCAAAGAGTGAAGAGAAACCTGCCCACATAAATTGGTGACTGAGAAAACTTGGTATCTCACGGAAGTGGATGTATCTTGTTAGTGTTAGTGGAGACTATTTGCATAGCGGGGAAAAGGAACTTTGAACTTGTTCCCTTATTGCACCTCCTTACCATAGAGAATATTTTCTCCCTGAAGGTGTATCTCACTATTGAATCTGGCGTTTAAAGGAAACGTCATCAGGACCTGTGATGAAAACTGAATTTTCCCGATGCCTCAGGTTGACTTTCTTTTGCTAACTTAGCAGACTCCCAACCTGCCATGGAAGCAGACCTTCCAGTCTGCTTTGTTTGAATCTGCTCTTCTCTCCCTGTTCCGACTTCTTTGATGGCTCTCCCTTCTCTCTTCTTCTCCTCAGCTGCCGGCACGCTTTGCCCATCCTGCTTTTCTCCTGTGTTCAACTCTGTTCTTCTCAGATGGAAAAGTCCTTAATTTTGTTCCTCCTCTGGCCTGTTTCAAAACCTGGGGAACTGGTAGTGCCTTGCCTCTTATTGACGGTGTGGGTCTCTGTGTCATCCCGCCACCTGGGTCTCCCTGAACAGTCAGGAAAGACAGCACCTGCCTTCAGCACAGGGAAATGGGGGGGGGGAGATGAAGAAATGGAAGGACTGGCACTTTTTTTTAACCCTCAAGTGACCTCAACTTCCACAGAAACTTATTATCATATTCGTTTCAATAGCCACCTCTAATCTTGGTCCGGAAAGTGTCAACTCAGGCTCTGAATGAATGTTAGATGACATTTGATCCCAAACTCAGCCCAAATATATGGGCTGACAGCACTCTATGCTCAGAGGGTGAGCCTGAGGCCGACCTGGCTCCAGGCAGCTTCTTTTCAGCCTTTAGGAAAAGGAGATTAGGGGGACACAGAGACAAGACAGGTTATAATACCAGGTGCTTTGCCCTAAAGGAGAAGATGGGACATCCTTTCTGCAAGGTTTTGCTCAAGCCATCGGCGTCACCTTCAGCAGTATTTGCCTGCTTGATTAAATAACTTGAATGTAAAGTCAGGGACTGCATGTGAGAACTAAGGACCCTGTGTATAGATCAATGTGGGGGGCGGGCACTGCACAGCCCATCAGATAGAGAATGGGAAAATCTCTCCCCTCTGGGTTGAAGAAACAGCGAGAAAGCATGATGTCTGCTCAGGTTTTTGGTTGAAAATACTCTCCTCCAAAGAGAGTGAACGTGTAATTTATTGCCCAAGCCAGGACACTTTTTCTTAATGTAAAACGTCTATAGAGTAAATGCATAAATCTAAATTGTACATCTTGATATATTTTTATATATACATTCAACAGATGTATGTACATCTGGGTGTAACACCCCCAGATCAACATAGAAAGATTTTCATCACCCTAGAACGCTTCTTCATGACCGCTTTCTAGCCACTAATTACCTTCTGCATACCCCACCAGGGTAACTGCTTTTCTGATTTCTGTCACCCCAGTGTTGCCTGCTCATAAACATCATGTAAATGACATATTGTAGTATGCACTTTTTACTGTCTACCTTCCAATAGTAAAGAATGAATCATCTGCAACAAAAAGATGGACCTCAGAAACATCTTAAGTTAAATAAACTGGGATCCGTTTGTGACCAAACACTTCCTATCTGCCTATGTGGGAACAGCAGGCATAATGGAGGACTGTTCTGGGGAATCAGAATGGATGCTCATATGATCTTTAGAAAATGAAAACCTCAAGCCTGTGCTTGGTACAGTGCCGTAAAGTGTCTGGGAAATTCATCTCATGAAATAAGGTTTTGTTCTTTCAATAGAAAACTCGGGCTCTGTTCCCACTGCGGGTCGCTCACTTGCCTTTTCAGCAATTCTACCTTCTCTTTGGAGATTCACCTATTTGCCCGAGAAGCAGTGGTGATGAAATAGGGAGGGAATATGGGGTCCTTCTCATGCCTTTGCAATATCTTCCTCTTCTCTCAGGTGGCCCATCCCTTCATATCAAGATCCGGATTCTCTCCACGCCTATAAGCGAACCCAGTGCGAAAAGCTGCTCCCTGTCCACACCCACGTACTCCCTCTTGAAAGCCACTGTTTCTCACAGGCTTCCATGCTCCTATGCAGGAATCATTAGTGTTTGATGATCTTGTGTTTCAAGACTTCAATCTCTTGTTCTTTGAAATTGAAATTCCTGAGCCTGCAAGGGACCTGACGTGGACCGCTGATGTACTGAACTTCCTCTGGCTTCAACAGCTCAGCAAGTCAGTCTTTCCACTGTACTCCTGGCTGTGCACGATCTGTCAGGATGCTCGAATCCCGACTGTATTTGTGAAACCAAGAGCTGTGTCCATCCCCGTGTCTTTTCCCTAGGTTGGGGAATCAGATGACATTAACTTGCACGCTAATTAACAAATATCAGGGTGGCAAAATGCCACCCAGGACTATACGGAAGTGGTGTCGGGTGTACAATTACCCTACCTGAAATCTATTTTTAAATTCTTGCTCACCAGATAACTCATCCTGCATTCAGAAATTGCTCTAGCTTTCTTCCTCTGCACAGAATATATATTTGTTCCCTCTGCCTTGTGTTTTCTCCATCAGTAAAGTGGTCATAAGTACTTAGAGGTGAATATTAAATAAAATGTCAGTGTTCAGCATAGTTCCTGACACATAGTAAGATTGGAATAAACATTAGCAGTTACCACTTGATACATGGAAAAGCAAGATCCTTTTCAGTCCATCTATTACTTGCTTGGGTCTCTTCTCCGTCTCCCGACTGTTCTGTGACCCGAGCGTACTTATTTGAGTCTGTACTTCCATTTGCCAAAGATGCCATTTGAACTTCTCCCATCTGACCAATTTCCCCAAGAGACTCCTTCAGTAGGGAGATTCAGGTTCCTCAGCGAGCTTGAATTGCCACTTGATCTAGACTACCATTCTATATATTCCTACATTTGTACTTGTCACATATTTTTGTCGCTGTATCTGCCCCCAGTGTGTGAGCTTCTTGTGGACTGGGAGTTCTGGAATGACTGGGGAGAATCATCAACCTTTTCTCCATAAATTAATTCTTGCTGTTAGGAACACAGGGACAGCTAGCATTGCCCTCATGTGAAGCAGTACAGTCATAAGTCAATTCCTGTAGTCAAAATCATCTTTCCTAGCAATTTTGATTTGGGACTCTTTATTTGAGGTCCACATTTATTCTATCTTTTCCTTCATGGTTTGTCTCTCTTGACTGGTAGTCACATGCATCTCTCATTGTACATCAGTTTTAACTGATGCCAACCTTTCGGACCTTCGAAGTAAAATTCACGTTGAAGCTATAGTTAGTAGTATTTACTCAGTATCTTTAAAATTTGATGGAAACCTATTTATTTATTTATTTATTTATTTATTTATTTATTTTGTGGCAGAGACAGAGAGAGTCAGAGAGAGTGACAGACAGAAAGGAAGAGAAATGAGAAACATCAATTCTTTGTTGCGGCTCCTTAGTTGTTCATTGATTGCTTTCTCATATGTGCCTTGACCAGGGGGCTACAGCAGACCAAGTGACCCCTTGCTCGAGCCAGCGACCTTGGGCTCAAGCTGGTGAGCCTTGCTCAAACCAAATGAGCCCACACTCAAGCTGGAGACCTCAGGATCTTGAACCTGGGCCTTCCGCATCCTAGTCCGATGCTCTATCTACTGTGCTACCACCTGGTCAGGCTATGGAAACCTATTTGGATGCTTTTTATCTGGTAAGGCAACAATAAATGAATAATAATAATTAATCTAAATAATAACAATTTCACAATAGCATAATTATATAATTATATGTAGTTTAATAACATCATAATTATAATTTCAGTGATGAGCATAATTCTAGTTACATGCTTCCAAGTAATATGTCAACTATAAACAATTCTACCAAATACTCAAACACTAACACACACACAAAAAGTTCATTAACACCCCTTTTCCTCTTTTTGATCTCTAAGCCTGGGGGATACAGCTATTATCAACTGTTTTTGTTTCCTCTCAATCTTGTATTGGGTCTCTTGTTTACTGGGTTCCACATAATTCTCTCTTTTTAAAAATTTCTTGCTTTTATTTATTTTTTTAAAATTTCTTTTTATTTTATTCATTTTACAGAGGAGACATAGAGTATGAGAGAGAGAGAGAGAGAGAGAAAGAGAGAAAGGGGGAGGAGCTGGAAGCATCAACTCCCATATGTGCCTTGACCAGACCAGTGCAGGGTTTTGAACTGGCGACCTCAGTGTTCTCAGGTCGTCGCTTTATCCACTGCGCCACCACAGGTCAGGCCAAAAATTTCTTGCTTTTATTAAAGCTTATTATCATCTGGTACATGAATTTTTTTTTTTTTAATACTTGTATATCTGAAAATTTTTTATTCTACCCTTTCACTTGATTGATAGTTTAGCTAGATATAGAAAGTTAAGTTAACAATCACTTCTACTCAAACTTTTGATGATGTGAATCTATGGTATTCTAACATTTGATGTTTCTGTTGAGATCTCTATTGCCATTCTGGTTCTTATTTCTTTGCATGGAACATGTCGTTCCTTCCCCACTTCAATCCCACTTCTAAAATCTTTTAGTGACTATTCTGTGTCTCAGATATTCCAGAATCCCATGATGCATTTTTTTTATGTGGGATTCTTCCTCTCCTTCTCTCTTGCTCCCTCCCTCTGTCCTTTTCTTTTTTAGCTTAATGTGGACACATCTGATATGAAAACTTACATCCTGCGGTTCTAGCAAACATGTTTATTATTATTATTGGACAATTTCCTTCTGTTTTTATTTTCATTCTTTAGTTTTGGAACACCTGTTATTTGGATATTAGACTTCCTTATGCTTTTTAAAAAAATATACTAACTCAAACTGTCTATTTCTTGGTCTTTTTATTTTACATTCTGGAGATTTATTTGACTTGTTCTCTAAATACTTTGAGTAAACATTTCTTTTCTCTATAATATCATTTTTTTTAGTTTATTGTATTATTTGATTCCCTTACTCTCTTCTTTTTTCTTGCTGTACAGAGGCAGTGGCTTCTCTCTTTATTTTTTGGAGATGATTTATATCAGGCTTTTTGTAATTGTTTTCTTCTCCCTAGATTATTATTATTATTATTTTATTTCTGGGACCCATTTTTAGGGTCTCACTCTTCATTCTGAAGGATTTCCTCTAATGCCTGGTGGTCCTTGGTTGACAGTTCACACATTTAAGAATGCACTAAAAATTTCTGTGTGCATAATAGGGATAGGGTGACTGTTATCTGGTACATTTTACTTTAAAGCAATCAACCAATGTTTCATTCTTTTTGTCAATGGACCCAAAATGTTAGTAATGGAGATCAAAATTTGCTTCCCTGGGATTCTTTAAAAATAAAGCTTCCACTGCCCCTCCTGGGGAAGGTAAGTGACTGGTTGCTGGTATTCTGAGACCAGAGAACCTCAGTCCTTAACTGTACCCGATGTCCCTGAATCTGTAGGCTCTCTGTTAAAATTTCTTCACAAGATAAACCTTCAAGTTCTTATAGTGGCCCTGAGGGTCTATGGAGGACAACAGAAGGTCTAACTCTTCCATATAAAATCTGTCTTCTTTCAGCTAGGATATTATTCCTTCCATTTTAGGTAGCTGATTCTTCCTAGGGGAAAACTCTCAGAGGTGCTTTACCCCTCTCCAAAGTTGTTATTTCCTCCATTTTAATTTCCCATCTGCTATTGTTTTCCCTCTCATATTCTCTTTTTTGTTAATACTTTCTCACTTTACCCCCTCCCCCCATTTTTTTTGGTGAAGGGAGAGGTGTGAATGGTCAATTGGTCATTTCCCCACAAATCTCTTCTAAGCGTTTATCTTTTATCTTTGGAGACCTCCCTTTCAAGCCCACAAGTGAAACATGGGTTGATGTTTACAGTGCCAGGCTTACAACAATGTGGGTCTTCTCTGGCTGTTGGATCACTTTTATGGTGACACAAACTCTTCCTTCTACAAAGTCCTTTCTCCCAAGGAGGCACAATCCCAGAAGACCACGTGTGAGACGAATCAGCAGGCTCAATGAAAGTGCTTTTATTGGTCTTTCCTCTGTGTTCTTTGAATAGCATGATAAATGTTTGTTGAATGAATGAATAAATCATTGAATAAAGGTTTTGCCTGTTTGAAATGATAGATAAAGCCCATAAAGAAATTAGAACCTTACTTGGTAGAAGTGATATTGAGAGCTGACCTGTAAAAAATAATGGAATTGTTGTCTCTTCGATTCAACACTAGTAGACATTTATGAGTAATATGCAAAGTCCCAGGGCTGCTATCTGCTCCAGCCACCAACAAATAAGATAAATATGCTGATTATCTTATTATAGTTTGGTTTGTACTGCATGAGTATGTATAGGTAGATGTTTTCCTTTTACATTTATTTATATAATGCATATATGATTAAAATATACAGAAATATATACTTTTAATTACAAAATTAAAAACAAAAACCCATAACCCCACCCCTTAAGTAAGGCCTGCTACCATTATTTTTAAATAAAAGTAAAAAATGAATATGGAAGATTTAAAGTGTAATATATAGTTCATGTATCAGAGGAAAGTATACTTGAAACCTGTGGCACCCCATTAACCAATGTCACCCCAATAAATTTAATTAAAAAAAGAAAGAAAGTGAAAAGTTCAATCTTTTCTCATGGTTGGTCTCTCTCAGGAAAGTAATTACAGTCAACAGGAGTGTGTGTGTGTGTGTGTGTGTGTGTGTGTGAGTGTGTGTGTGTGTCTTCTTATACACAAATAGAAACATCTTAGGTAGTGTTTGGAATCTTCTTCCCACTTAATAAACCATAGCAATCCCATTCCTTTTAAATAAGCCCACACTAGTTCATTCTATATAGCATATTTTAATCAATCTTCTTTAGACAGTGTCCTTCCAAATTTAACTATTACAAAGTAATTGCAGTAAGCATCCTAGTATTTATACTGTGCATCAGGTGGAAGCCCAAGATGGGCTGAAGAAATGACTTCCATGACCTCCCCAGTTTGGATTGAGATCTGGTATCCAGGCCTATTCTTCCGCTGCTGGTGCCTGTGTGGCCCTTACATATAAGGTAGGCCTGAAAAAGTCAATAGCCTACCTTTTTGAAAACTCTGAATGCAGGAATGGAAATCCATTTACTTCTAACGCCATTTTTCAACCCCATCTCCCAAATTCTCCTCCAGTTTGGATACAACAAAGCCTCTTTTTTAATCGATTAAGATGGACCATTATCACCACCCCCTCTCTGCCTTTTGGGAATAATTCTGTTCCGGTTCATGATCCTCTTTTTTGATGAGTGAGGGATAATGGCTTTCCTCACAGCCAGGCAGAGCCCAATGAACCAAAACCTCTCTGGTGCTCCCACGCGTGTATTCCTACCCGCTTGAGGGGCCAAGGATATCTAGAACTTTCTCCACTCGTGGAAGGCGGTGCGGTAGGAACTGTGGCAGCAGAACATTCTTTAATAGTCATTGTGATTGGAAAGAATGTCCTTCTCAGTTAGCCAGCGTGGATGTCGAGGTGAGAGCCCACGATTAGAACCACGGTACCAGGTGTGAGCAGTTAGGCACAGCTGTAAGGAGGAAAGCGGACGAGGAACCCGAAGCTGGCTGGTCTGGAGACTGCGTGGGAGAAGCAGAACGGTATGTCTTCGCACAGTGGGGGCTTCTTGTTGGCGAAACGAGCCGGGAAGGTCAGATGGTTCCTTCTCACGTATCGCCATAGCTATTCGTCAGTGTGCCCTGTGCGATCCTCAAGGTCAGGGGCTGTTTTATTTGTCCTAGCACTGGAGAGGAGGGTCTGGCTGGCAATAAGTGCTGCCGCTGCTACTTCTGTTAAATGGAAACAGGGCATTCTACTAGTGGTCCCAAACCTGGCTCTGCGTCAGAGAATCAGAATCCACTGGGTTACAACAAAACCTACACCACTGGGTTTTACTCCTGATGGAAATCAGACTCTCTGGGGGACAGGTTCTGAGCATCAGCTGTTTAGACAAGACCAGAGGATTTAGACAAGAGCAGCTCTCTACTGCTCTGTGGCCCAGCACACTGACTCCATCATTTCATAAACACTACTGTTCTCATCCCTCTCTGTGTTCTGTGAATGGCAAATTGACACATTCCTTAGGGAAGGTTCTTGTCTTCGTACTGTTCTAGCCAGTGCCCCTTGTCAAGGACTACAGAGGACTTTATAACGTTTTGCCATGAGAAGCTAGATGAGGGTATGTCTCTTTCATTCCCAGGGGTCTAGGCTGTATGGACAGGCTGCAGCCTGGGTGTGCTTGGGTATTCCTACCCGGAAGTCACATTCCTTCCGAGATATTTACAGTGGCAGAGATAATGGGTTATTGATGAAGCAATCAGCTGGGATGGCCCCTGGTGAATTAGCTGTTGGCCACTGGCCTGCCTAGATAAGGAACTATTGCTGAGCTCAGCAGCAGCTGGGGAAAGTCTAAATCACGCCCATCACCTCCTGCAACGCCAGTAATCTCTGCTGAAGCCGCTACCGCTGCCAATTCCTCATACAGGGGAGCAACTAATTTGATTTATAGTTAATGGAAGGCTTGGAGCTCTGGAATCAGATGGAGGAGGCTCGCCTTCTCCTCCCTAGCTGTGTAACAAAGGCCGATTATTCAACATTCCTGGTTTCCACTTCCCCTCCTTCGAAGTGAGGATCCTGTTACTGACTTGGCAGCATTGCTGTAAATAGTACAAGAAATTATGAATGTAGAGCATTTTTCAGTTTCCAGAGCACTTTCATGTTTATTCTCTCCTTTAATTCTCACAAAAATCCTGTGGGGCCTGCATCATTAGTGCATTATCATATATAAATATTACAAGGTTCAAAGGTCTGGGTACCTCACTCAAGAATCAATCCTTCCCTCATCCCCATTACATACATTTTATAGAGGACGAGATACTCCAGAGGGCACATGGTTTGCCCAAGGTCACATGCTCAATAAATGGTCAGCTCGTATCTTCCTATAGCCCTTAAAATAAAATCTAAATGACATGTAGTGGCCTTCAAGGGTCTAATTGAACTGGCTTTTATCTATTTGTCTCTCTAATTGTGGAAGCTTGAAAAAATGAAATGAGTTCTTCCCCCCACCTGGTGTCTAGGTGTGTTACCATGTGATTTCATAGCACTCCCCCATTCTGACTCTGAGCTCAGCCATATGATGGGTTTCGGCTAATGACACAATGGTAGGACAGCCCTGGGCCCATGCCTCAATGGGCACTGCACATGGGCATGCATACTTGTGCCTGTGTCATTGTCATGAGGACATAGCCGGGCAAGGCCGCTGGAGAAGAAGAAATGTGTGAAGTTGAACTTAGAGCTGAGCCCTGATCCATGCATCATAGATGTATTGCTATATATCACCAAAGTTTGTGGTTGTTTGTTGACCAACCTTATTGTGCCAAGGATAGCTGGTACACTGGCCTTTTCTCTCGGGGCTCTCTCGCTCAATCACCGCCCTCCACCCTCACCAGCTTCCCTTTAGTCCCTCCCACAAGCCAACCTCGTTATTCCCTCGGTCCCCGTGTGACCATGCTGCAGTGCCTGGGATACACCCTCCTCACTGTTTCTGCACAACTCTTCATTTCTTGTCCTTTAAGTCTCAGCTTGAATGCTACCTCCTTAGAGAGAACTTACCTGACTGTTCTGTCTGAATTAGGATGCCATATGACATTTTACATGTTCTCTATTACAGTGCCCTGTTCTGTTCCATCATAGCCTTTATTACAATTTATAATCATGCAATATATATTTTTTTAGCTTAATGAGGTCCATGATGACAGGGTTGGTGACTGGGCGCTTTACTCGCCAACCCATTCTTAGCCCTGTGCACAGTGCCTGGTACAATGTGTGCTCTCGGTACATGATCGGTGAATGAATGGACACAATAATGAATGGAAGCAGCACCAGGATTTTAGTTCTTCACTCTTTCCTCTCTTCTTTCTACGCCACAATCACGTTATTGTTGGAGATTTAGGGCTTATCTTTTCTGGAGGACATTATCTAAAACGCACCATTCCCTGAAAGCATTTTGTCTGTTTAGCTAACATCTTTTCATCAGTTTACACTTAAAGCAAATAACTTAACACTTTAAGGGATTAGCTGACAGTCAGCTGAGGGGAGACGTGGGAAATAACTCAGGGAAGATCAGAACGTGGAATGAAAGCTGCTGGAGAAAGGAAAGGGAACCTGGGATTGTGGCAAAAACATCCCTTGGTTTCAGTCATGGCCCGTTCTCCATGGGGGCAGTTCTGACTCCTGGCGTCAGCTTTTGTTACAATAACGGGTTGATGGGTTTCAGTCTCCAGACTTATTCTGGAGGAGACACACCCGGATGGAGGAGTGACTGCCATATTCGTGCAGACAGCCCGTTCAGCCTGGGCCACTAGTCCCTACCCTGTGGGACCCAGAGCTTGATATACTTGAGGTCTTGCTGTTGCACGTGCTTGGTTATAGTGTGTACTCTGGACCGATCTCCAGGGGAACCAAAGCCTTGGGGACTTACCTGTTTTGAGTTTTATTACACTAGAGGGGGAGGTGCTGCCTCCTGTGGTCAGATCAGAATCCTGAGCAAACAGCCCCCTTAACATTGAGCCTCGGTATTGGGGGCATGGTGGGGGGAGAGATCAGATGCGGAGAATGCAGAAGTCAAAATGAAAATTCAGCTTTCCATGGCAGGGCTGGGAGAATGCCTAACAAAAATAGACTATCTGGTGGTTCCCAAATTTGCACGGCTTTCAGAGAACAGAAAGGCGTAGCGAAAAAGAAGCAAACAAACCACAGACCCGCTTCTGCTCACTGGGCTGGCTGTGGGGAACATGGTCACAGATTTCCAGTGAAGGGTGTCTGATTGAGCAGCAGTGAATCTCAAAAGCACTTTTCTGTAAAATATATAGTAACAAGAATTACAGGAAGGAATAAAAAGAGTTCTGTGTAAAAATAAATTATGAAAATATTACATACTTAAATCATACACATTTATATATGAAAGGCTCTGAAAAGTCCTGCGAAAGGAAAGAAAACATTAAAAATTTTAAATCTAAAGTTTTTCTTTTTGTCTAAACTTATTTCAGTAAGGAACATCCTGCTTTCCTCCTTTCTTCCTTCCCTCCACTTCTCCCTCCCTTCTTCTCTCCATCTCTCCTTTTATTTTCCCCTCCCTTCCCTTTTAATCTGTTCAATACCAGTTCACAGAATTCTGCAAATCACAGTGTGTGAAATATTGACCTTGAGAATTTTTTTCCGATCAGGCTCCATTTTGTGTTCATGGTTAAAATCATGCAAACGAAAAGAACGATTCCTCACTGAGTCCATCCGTCCCACATGTCAGTCATTAATGTCAAGCATGTTGTGTTTACCTGCACTCACTTTATTCTCAAAGCCACAGTGAAGGAGGGACCATTATCAATTTTTCAGGAGAGGAAACTGAGGCACAGACAGGTGGAGTTACTTGTCTAGAGTTGCACCAACAGAAATACAAACTGTCTGGTTTCAAACCCAGGTAATCTACCCCCAAGTTGCCCTTTCAGCCACCAGGCTCTATATATAATCTGGGAAGGAAAAGGCAGTCTCCTAACAAACCAGGAAAACTCTGTGTTTTAAAAGATTTGTAATTGTTCTTTTATTTCCACTGGGATGTGCTGACCAAGGGGTGGCCACATTTCTAGGCAGTAACTGAGCCAAACTGTCAGCCAGGGGCATCAGAAGAGCAGCCCCGAGTGTACCGGCAAGCGTGGGGCTCAGAAGGCTGTGCTTGCACTGTTTGCACATCCTCTGTGATGAGCGGATGAACGCGGTCAGCAATTATGTCCTGTGGTTACATGGATGTATAATTATATCTATTTACCAGTTAGCTTTATTTTCTGAAGGGAAAGTACACAGCCTGCTGAGACTTTTATGAAGAATAAATAGATCTGTCCTTGACTGCATTACAGCTCTCCCAACACCCTCCTGATGTACTCACACAACGCTGGGCTGGCTCTGGCTCAGCGGCCAGTCCTGCCAAACTCATTTCACTCATCACTGTCCTGTTCACAAAACAGGGAAACTCCCTCCTGGTTCCCCTCACCTCAGGCCTGCCTTCTTATTCTGCGTTCTGTTTAGATGCCACAGTGGAGTTGAAAATTTAAGAATTTGAAGCCAGGCAAGATCGGTTTCCAGTCATACTTTTGATGCTTTGTGCTAAGCACAGTCTTTGTATTATTTACCCTATTCCCCAACAACTCTGTGTGGCAGTCTATTGCGATCCCTGTTTTAAAGAAGAAAAGGTTGAGTTTTAGGGTATTTAAGGGGCTTGATCACCCTGGTCATTCCATTTGCATGGCTCATATTAGATAAAGTATGGGTATATTAGTTATCTATCACTAACAAAATACTTTAATACGTTGCAGCTTAAAACAGCATTAATTGTTTCAGTTTTGGTCTATCAGGAATCCAGGCATGGGTTAGCTGGTGTCCTTGTCTTAGGGTGTCTTAAAACTGTCTACCGGTGTTGGCTGGGGCTGCTGTTTCATCTGAAGGTCTCACTGGAGGATCTATTTCCAAGTTCACCGGTGTGCTTATTAGCAATTCAGTTCCTTACAGGCGGTTGGACTAAGCTCTCAGTTCCTCAAGAGCTATTGGCCAGAGGTCTCCTCAGTGCCTTGCCACGTGGGTCACTCCATAGAGTACCTTAAACCATAGTAACGTCATTACTCGAGTGAGATAGAGGGAGCACAGAAGAAGGAACACCAGCAAGATGGAAATCACCCTCTTTTGTAACCTAACCCTTGGAGGGATGTCTCATTATCTTTGCTGCGTTTTGTTTATTAGAAGCAAGTTACTAGAGCCAGTCTGCCACCAAGGGGAGGAGATTACACAAGACCCTGAACGCAGAGGGTGGGGAACGCTGGGCCTGTGCCAGGCGCCGCCCACCCCAAGGGGGAGGAGCCCATGCGTTAAAGCATGGTTTCCTCAGCTCTGCCCACTGGTAACTGCATAACCACAGGAAAGCGCCACTCCTTCTCTAAGCCTCCATTTTCCTACCTGTCTGATAGTTATAATAATAGTGCCTGTCTCATACAGTTGTTGTTAGGTTTACACAAGTAAAGAGATTTTAGGTAGCTTGCAATTTTTGGTTTCTTTCTCCAAACTACTGTTCACTGAGTGACTACGGAATCAGCTGTCTGTCCCTTGGCGAGCAGCCTCGAGGCAGGTGTTGAGCAGCAAAAAGAACTAGGGTTTCGGAGATGAGTATTCGAGCCCTCTCTAACTTGCTGTATCATTTTGCGAATATATATATATTTTCTTCTCTGGGACTTCGTTTATTCATCCATAAAAGTAGGGTGTGTTGAATAGAGATGACAGCAAAACAATTTAATTTTTTTTTTCCTGTGCCAATTCTAAATCGTTGGCCATTGACTTCTGGACTTTGTATTGAGAAAGGTTTCCAGGTGTGCAGGAGCCGGTTCCCACGAGCTCTTGAGAGCTGATTGCGCATGTCTCTTACTGACTCCGCGTTCAGTGACGTCACACTGAAGTCAGCCACGATGGGAGTATTTCCACCGTGGGCATAGGTAGATGTTACAAACCAGGTCCCTTTCTCCCACCTCCATTGTGTGAGCACGTTGTTAAACCTTATTTACTGTTGCACCGCTATTTTCAAAGCTCCGTGGGAAAGATGACAATAATGTATTGCAACACTTACCAAAAACTCAGGAAGAGGATGTGGAAGAAAGAGGAACTAATGCATAGTTGCTACCTCTGGCTAGTTAATTTCTGTCCTCTTCCTTGCACTGATATTCTTGGAGTATCTGCATTTTTAGGAGGAAGGATTACTGGTGCCAGTGGTTGGGGGGACGGTAGCTAGCACAGCCTCTGTCTTTGAAATAAAAAAGCATAATGAAGTCCAATTGATCATCTCCTGACCACATTCCTTTATCTCAGTTTCTTAAATTTATCCAAGAAACTAGTAGCTGGGTAATGCCTGGATAGGTTCATTAGAAATGTCACGCTGTATTTCCCTTTTTCTGAATGGATGGAATGTAGACTTATTAATTAATATACATGCTATGAAGTTAGTAAGGTGCACAGTTGCATACATACCTGGATCTTCTCAGCCACAACCACCATACCTGATGAGTGCTGCATTGGTCAGGACAGGCCAGAGAAACAGAACCAATGGATAGGTATTTATTTATTATCAGCAACTGGCTTATGCAATTACTGAGGCAGAGAAATTCCATGACCTGCCATCTGCAAGTGGGAGACCCAGGAGAACCGGTGGTGTAACTCAGTCTGAGCCCAAAGGCCTGGGAACCAGGGAAGTTGATGGCATACATCCCAGTCTGAAGGCAGGACAAGATGCGATAAAATCTAACTAACTCAAGCAGTGAGGCAGAAAAAAGGGCTGAATTCCTCCTTCTTTCACCTCTTGTTCTATTCAAGTCCCCAAGTGATTGGATGATGCCCACCCACCTTGGGGAAGGCAATCTGTTCTACTGAATACACTAATTCAAGTGCTAATCTCATCTGGATATACTGTACTGGCACTCCCAGAAATAGTTTAATCTGAACACCCCATGGCCCAGTGAAGTTGACACATAAAATTAATCATCTTGGTAGAAAAGAGTTTATTATCAACTCCCTCATATTCCCGACCCTGAGAGTTGAAGGTCAGAGATGCCTGGAGAAAGATGTATCAGTGACCACACAGCAAAAATGGCCAGGCTGGAACCAGTACCCAGGTCTTCTCACTATAGTCCTTACCTTTTGGGGTATGGCGGGGAGCGGGGGACGGGGAGTGTAGCACAAGCCATCCTGTCTGTTCCTTTATGCAGTGCTGATAGTCTCCAAAGTAGTAAGATGTGGCCACAATCAGGATATGTTACCCAGAGAGGAGCTAATGACATAATCATGAACTCTCCACAGTCAATTATTGCAATTACTGGAAGCCACTTCCTTGTCATATTTCATTTAGTGCAAAGTGGCACAAAGGAGGCAAGTGACACCAAGGGTCCTGGGCCCATTGTCACTGCCCTCGCTGGAGCAGGCATCTAAAAAGGAGAATGCCAACCCCAATAAACTGTTTCTGAGGAAGCCATTAGGCTGGGTGACATGTTCACTTAGGGTGACACATATTGATCATGTAAAACACGCACACTGTATAATATGATTAAACAAACTCCACCAGTTTCAGGGAAAGCCAGCTGAACCATGGGTGGCAGCTGGCTCTGTGGCAGGAGCCTCGTGGTCCTGGTTGGGACTGCCCAGCTTAGAGTAGGAACTTCATGCAGTATGTTTCTGTCAGTGAGCATCCATTCGTTCATTAAACAGGTATTTACTGAGTGTCCACTGTGGCAAGTACTGGGAATGAGATGCACAGTGGTCTCCAGCCCCATGAAACTTGTAGTCTAGTGAGCAACACAGGTATCAGTAGCATGCTCAGTGCAAAGCAGAAACAGAAATAAGGGTTATAGTTCAATGCAAGGGTATAATGAAGAATCGCACTAGGCAAGGGGATCCCGGAACAACCATAACTGTTACTATTCATTGTGCACTTATTGGAGTAGGTTGAGTAGCATTACCCCCCAATTCATTACCACCTGCTACTTCAGAATGGGACCTTATCTGGAATGGAGATCTTAGGATGATTTCATACTGGCTTTAGGGTGGGCCTTAAATCCGATGATTACAATGACTTGTATCCTTATGAGGTGAAGGGAGGATGCAAAGATACATATGAAGACACAGGAAAAAAGCCATGTGAAGACAAGAGGCAGAGACTGGACTAATGCTGCCACAAGCCAAGGAATACCTGGATCCATCAAAAGGTAGAAGAGGCAAGAAAGTGTTCTTTCTTAGAGCCTTTGGAGGAAACACGGCCTTTCCTGTAGCTTGATTTAGAGCAGCTGACCTCAAGAACTGCAAGAGAATAAACCTCTGTTGTTTTTAAGCCACCCAGTAAGTGATAATGGGTTATGTCAGCTCTAGGAAACTAATACACCTACTAAATGGCTAAGTGTTGGAAACTGTGCTGTGAGTTACTATACAGGGAGACATTAGAGACTGCTTCTGCCTTCAGGGAGCTCAGAGTCTTATTAGGGAGTCAGCTAATAAACAGATACCTACAGTCTTCTCTGTTTAGTGCTAAGATCAGGATAAGGCCAGGGGCTGTGGGGACACAAAGAGAGAGTCTTAGCTCAGGTTACAACATTATCAATACTCTCTCTCTCTCTCTCTCTCTCTGTCCCAGTAATAAATAAATAAATAAATAAATAAATAAATAAATAAATAAAATACCTAGAAATGAGATTGTCACTACCTCTGCACCTGTCACCTGAGCCCTGGCTTATATCCCCAATGAAACATGTAACACTGGAGTTCATCTCTGTCATTCTTCATTCATTCCCAACATGTTCTCACTTTGCTGGATACCTTCTCACTTCCTGGGTGTTAGAAGTATCCTATTTCTGCTGCTTCATTTCTTATTCAACTTTTTATTTTGCACCCTAGAACTTCCATGCCCATGGCAAAGAGACTTCCCTGGATCCTTCACCCACACCTTCTAGATCTTTAGTTATTTGGGAGATGAAATAGATTGAACTCGGGTTTTGGATAAAGGGGACGAGGCAAAAATGTCCCCCAGCTCTCTGCTTGGGGGAAAGGTTGGTAATACTATCGCTTAATGGACAAAGCAGTGTGTGGGGGGAGCTGGTGGCTCAGAATTTCAGTTATTTGTGGAATGTCTAGTTAGTGATAGCTAATGAGCAGTTGACAATATGACAACACCTGGAATAAAGAGACATGTCTGAGCATTCTGAATTCTCTCGTGGATATCACAGATGACTCCCCTCTGTTTCCATCCCAGACTAAGCTATTAACATTTGATAGTACTTAGGATAGTGAAGTGGCCACGCTCACACTTCCCATATAATATCGTCCACTCCAAAAGTTCCAAGAGAAGTGGAAAAGGTAGTGGTCTTGACAAGCCATTGTGTTCATCCACCTGAGTCCTGCTAGATTCTGTAGGAGTGAATGTAGCCAGGAACCGATAGGTTTTAAAGATTTGCAATATTATAATTCCCACAGGAAGTTGGAAAGTTTAGTCCTTACAGGTCCAATTTATCTTCTTCAGGTGGTAATAGTCTGAGAGTGTTTTCTGGAATATTAATACTCTGCATTTTGTGGTGTGGATGTGGATAGCTATTATTTTAAAGATCAAAATGCCTTTTTCAAGGCAATGCTCACAAAGCTTGACCTTCTCTATGTGAGTGTGTAATTAGTGAGGAATTATTAGAATTTTGCCGTTCAGCATCATGGTGTTTTCATAACGCCTTTTGATTCACAGAGAAAAAAAATAGAGAAAGTGCACGTATATGCATATCCATAAATAACAAAGATATATTTGGAAGGGAAGGGGGAAAACCCTACCTCTCAAATACAAAAGATGAAAAAAAGTACTAAGTTGGAGGGAGAAACATACAAACTTTAGGCTACACATGCTCTTTGTCCCTGTTTCCTCTTCTGTGAATGGGGATAAAAGTGGACCCTTCCCCACTGGAATGCTCAAAGGACTCAATAAAGTAATACTACCAGGTCCCTTCTACAGAGACTGGCAGATGGTAGTTGTTCAATACATGACATCTTTTACTTAAGTTTTAAATAATGGTGAGCCCACTCAAAGGAAGAGAGCGCCATTGATTGCAATTTCATATAGTCTAGCCATGCCTATTTTCCTGCAACATTACACTTAGGTTGTGAGTTCCATGAGGCCTGGGGGCATTACTTATCATACTTATAATAATTGTAACAATAGCAAGTGTGCATTGAGCACCTACTGTTTGAAACACTCAGATGCATGGAATGCTTGCAAATTATCCCACTTAATCCTCTCGACAATGCAGTGGGAAGTTGGTGTTATTTTTTTCTTTTTTCAGATATGGAAAGAGGGCAAGGTGAGAGAGAGAGAAAGACTTCCCAGTACCCAGTACCTTGAACAATCACTAGCTGAACAGAGCTCCATGAGGTAGGAGAATTAAGGACTGAATGAATAAATGGAAAAGTTGGGTGGATCAAGATAAAGAAAGAAGCCAGAGGGGTCTGAAACCCCGGTGATCTTGACTCTGCACTCATTGTGGGCCTATACTCCTAGCTCACAGGGTCCTGGGCATTTTTCGATCATTCTTTGTTTTCTTATCCCCTCCAATAGCTAAACCAGGAAGTCACTGCACCATCTTTTTTCTTTGTAGCTCTAATTACCTGCTCATTGGCATGCAAGGACCCCACCCTACCTCACCCAGCCCTGTTCCTGAGAGGGAGTGAAATTCTATAAAAAATTGTACCCATCAGTGACATCAGAGTAATGGCAGCATGAGAGATACCCTTGATCTTTTCCCTTGAAATTTCAACACATTGAACAGCTATAATGAAGCAAAAGAACCCTAGCTGGGCTTGCAGGCTTGCCTGGAAAGTCTATGAGAAGAATCAACCAAAGGCACGAAGGGTTGAGAAGAGGGGCGGAAGGTAAGACACACTTGCTGTTGGCTCTGGAGAGGAGAGAAACCCGGATGGCCTGGCTTTTGTCTGTCAAGGATCATATCCATGAAGGCCTTTTATGACTGTTCTGTAATAAAGAGCATCTGGACCCTGAGGAACTATTGCAAGTCTTTGTTCTGTTTTAAGTATAACAGTCTCCTCACACCCCCTTCATTGGATGATTGCAGCAATAGCGATAACTATGCATTTGTGTGCTCTCTCTCACTCTCAGGTCAGACTTTGTGGTGGATGCAACCCTACTCCCTTCCTCTTTCTCAACAGAAGCCCCATTGAGTTCTGGCATCTACCCTCCCCCCATGGGGAATGTGCCCCCAGGTCAGCTGCCTTCAGTCTCAGCCTTGGAGGGACTTACACCTGGGTGGTCTAAGAACTGAGGAAGAGAAGATGCCTCCTCCTTTTTCTTCTCTTCCTCCTTTCTCCCCTTTTTCTTTTCTTCACTCAGTAGAACAGTAGGAGAAAGTATTTTTTCAAGGGCTAGAGCAGGTTTAATTTGTAGAAAATGGAATGGCTGGCAGAAGTCAGGTGCCCACAGCTCCTTGGTGTCCATCCTGCAGAGCAAATCAGGCATCGGCCTCTCCTGACAGAGACAGGAGAGGTCTGGAGGCAACGGCACAAGCAGCCCAGAGACAGGACACTTCTAGAAGTCTCTTTCTAAAAACAAACAAAAACTAAGCAAATGCTCAGATATAAATACCAGCCTTATCAGTCCGGATGACACTCGCTTGACAACGTTCCTGAAGTGCTAGGACTGTGTTTGCATCCCCATCTCTCCTCTCTTGACTGAAAATCTGGTACCGTATTAGAAAGCCACTGAAACTAAGGACCAAAAGCCCTGTAGTTTTCTCTTTAATCTTCTAGTTGGTTTCCATATTAGGCTATGCATCATGAGAAACAGATCCCAAATAAACAAGGTCTGGGGAGATACCATGCTGGTGAATTCATGGCACAGGGCAGGGCAGCCTATAGAAAAGCTGTGGTACCTTCATACACTGCAAGAGCATCCCAAACACCTCAAACCAGGGGCTATACATCAGATATTCCTCAATGCACACATCTTCGGTTGAATGACAGAGACAGGAAAGATCAAAGCAAAGCTTCTGAGTATTGGAGGCTAAACTTGGGCAGTTTTAGGCTGGAACAGAAATAAGCTGGCTCCTCTGGTGTCCTGAGATGCCCCATAAAGACGTTCTCAAATGCCACACAGGCCAAATCTCTGTCTCAGGGATCATTCATTTGGCAAATGTCAAAGACAGGATTCAAACCCAGGCTTCCTGATTCTGAGTTCAGCACATTTTTCTGTTTCATTTTCCCATTCTTCCCAGTCAACTAACTCCTGAGAGCTGAGAAGACGTTGACTATATGCTCCATGTTTCCTAGAACAAGGTATTTGCTAAATACCTTGAATGTGAACTCTTTGCTTTTAGTATACTGAATATAGCTGTTTCTGGGTCTGCTGTAATTAGGGCTGTGTCCCAATTCTGGGAGTTGATTACAATTCATTTTTACAGATTATCTTGAGACAGCCATTGTTGAACACTGAGTGAGAGACAACTCAAGGGGTTCCATTGCCCCCTTATTCCCAAGCAAACACAAGCCCGAGCATTAATTACATTGGGGAACAAAATTTTTGTTGTATCCACAAAAACACTTGTTCTTACCTAATTAGAGTGTGCTGATCTCAAATCTGACATTAGTTTTTCTCTGTGAGCTACAGGTTTTTTGCAATTCAGGATTTTAGGTTTTCATTTTACTGTAAAATTTTCAACATTTAGTTTAATGTAATGAAGTAGAATGTCTTCTTGGGCATCTTCTTTGTGAAAATATAATAATTTATATAATGCAGTAAATACACTAATACAATAAAAAGTATGATTGCATCAGAATTTGTCTACAATTTCAAAATAGAACATATTAAAACACTTATTTTAATCATAAAATTTGCTCAAAACTAATTTAAATTCTATTCAGGCAAAAATTTGCATTTGTAACTCTTGCATTTGTGTAGTTGTTGAGGACAATCTCATTTGATGCTCCAGCAGTAGTCTGCTCATCACTAAGAGCTCCAAGATTTTCAGGAAACTTATCAAGGTGACTGTTCAGGAAGTGAATCTTAACACTCATGTTACATCCAATGTCGCGGAAAGCCAACAGCATTCTTTGAACCAGAAGTTCATAGTTTTCTGCTTTTTTGTTGCCAAGGAAGTTCTTTGTAACTGCCACAAAAGATTGCCATGCTGCTTCCTCTTCCTTATTCATCTTCCTGGAAAATTCTTCGTCATGTATGATGGTTTGAATTTGAGGTCCATTGAATGCACCTGCTTTTTTTTATCTTCTTGAAAGACAAGGCAGGAAAAGCAGAAATAATATGTTGAAAGCATTCACTTTCTCTATTCAAAGCCTGAACAAACTGCTTCATTAAGCCAAGTTTGATGTGAAGTGGGGGAAAAATGATCCTGTCTCGATTAACTGTTGTGAATGATCACAATATTTTGCATCCCTACTTCTAGAGCTTCACGTTTCAGCCACTCCTTCTGTGTCCAGTGTTTCTCCCGAGCTTGGCCGTCCCACAAACACAGAAAGCAAGGATACTTCGTGAAACCTCTCTGTTATCCTAGCAGGAAATTTACCATTTTAAGGTCCACACAAATAATCCAGTTATGGTCCTCATACTTCAGAAAGTTGAGGACAATTTATATGTCATTATAATCTTCCTGCAGATGAGTTGAATAACCAATTGAAATCGTTGCATAAACATTACCATTGTGTAGGAGAACACATTTCAGACTCCGTTTAGAGCTGTCAAGAAATAGCCACCATTCTGTTGGACTGTAAGTGGCAACAACTAGCTGGCTGAGAAGACTACTGATATCATGACAGTAAACAAAGTGTTTGTCTTTGGAAAAAAAGTCCATAAAAATTGGTTTACACTTCCTGAAATGGGATACTTTAGCTGAGCGGTGAAGTCCATTCTTTTCTTGAAGCCTGGAGGCTAATAACTCAGCTGCTTTCTTTGATAGGCCCAAATCCCTTACTAAGTCATTCAATTTGGGTTGGCTAAACTGCTGAGGGGTTAATGACTGCTTGGCATCAGAAGAAGGCCCTTCAGATTCTACAACCATTTCCTTATGCATCTTATCAAAACACACTTGATCACCATATTCACTTTCTTCATCCTTAGAAGAAATAAAACCATTGAAAACTGGAGCTGGGAGTGTCTCAGAGTGTGGGATAGGTCGTATTGCTGAAGGAATATTAGGGTATGCGATCATATGCTGTTTTTTCTTGCCAAAGCCTTTTGTATGGATCAGACAGAAAGTCACTGCTGTGGTCCTTAGGTTCACGCCAAACCATGGGGAATACCAAAAGGCATTCCTTTGCGTTTTTCTTTTGTCCAGTCACGAAGCATTTCCTCACAATTATAACACACAATATGAGGAGCCCAATTCTTGTCTTGATCACCAAGGGGAACTTGAAAATAGGCAATATATGCACCTGTCACCAATGATGACAGATTGCACCTTTGAAGTTGAAGTTTGTAACAGCCACATATATAAGAGAAGGTGTCAGGACTATTATATTTACGCCTACCCAAAGAAGCCATGATTTAATCTTAAAACTAAATAAGAGGGTGTTTTTATCAGATAATAATTTTTTACATTTAAAAACAACTATAGCCTGACCAGGTGGTGGCACAGTGGATAGAGTGTCGGACTGGGATGCAGAGGACCCAGGTTCAAGATCCCGAGGTCGCCAGCTTGAGCACGGGCCCATCTGGCTTGAGCAAAAGCTCGCCAGCTTAGACCCAAGGTCGCTGGCTGGAGCAAGGGATTGCTCGGTCTGCTGAAGACCTGCGGTCAAGGCACATGTGAGAAAGCAATCAATGAACAACTAAGGTTTTGCAATGGCAATGAAAAACTAATGATTGATGCTTCTCATCTCTCTCCATTCCTGTCTGTCTATCCCTATCTATCTTTCTTTCTGACTCTCTCTGTCTCTGTAAAAAATAAATAAATAAAAACAACTACAATCATGTAAAAGTAATGTTTGTAAAGCATTAATTGCCTTGTGGTTATGTTCGATACAAGAGTCGTTGCCCTTTAATTCCAATTTAAAAACCAATGCATGCCATTAACTGTAACAAAAAGAAATTAAAATTGCATAAAAACTAGAGCATGCACCCAAAAACAGATTTCATATTTGGAATCAGCAATGCAGAGATATATAGAAAAAGTTCTAAAATCTCATGCAACAGAAAATGAAGAAAAATATTGTTCCCCAGTGTTATCAGCCCTACTTTCATTTTCCTTCTTTGTGGACTAGAGTGTTCTTTGATACTCTAAGCCAGTGTTTGGCAAACTCCTTAGTCAACAGAGCCAAATATCAGCAGTACAACGACTGAAATTTCTCTTGAGAGCCAAAGTTTTTAAACTTAAACTATATGGGTAGGTACATTCCTTATTGAGGTAGTGCCCGCACGTGGTATTCTGTGAAAGATTCACACTCAAGGGGCCAAAGAACCGCATGTGGCTTGTGAGCTCCGTTTGCTGACCAGGGGTCTAAGCAATTCCAGCCCCTAAATCTGGTGTGGCTTATGTGGTGCTGGAACTAAATGGAAAGGACTTTGCCCACGGTCCAGAGTTAAACCACTACTGGAACAACCTAGTGATTTCTCAGTTGATGTGTGAGTGCTTTTGTTCTATTTTTCATCTTTCTTGGGATAGATATTGTGAGCTCATGCTGACAAGCATGGCTTTTCTTCATCTATTTGGGCATCAAAAAATGAGTCCTTTCCTTCTCTGAAAAAAAAAAAAAACGAGGAGAGATTTAAAAATAAAAGAGCAAGCAGAAGTATTAAAGCAAGCATTGCTTTTCAAAAGTATTCCTCTTTCAAAATTGCATATATTTAGGGTGTACAAATTGATGATTTGATATAGATGTCCACTGTAAAATAATCACTACATTCAAGCTAATTAACATATCATTAGCTCACATAGGTACTCTTTAGGTGTGAAGACAGTAAATTTCTAGTATGCATTCCATTATCACAGCCTATAATCACTATTCTGTAGACCTCCAGGCCTTACTCATCTGAAACTTTGTGCTCTTTGACCGACATCTCTCCATTTCTCCCATCCCCGCCCCAGCTCCCAGGAACCCACATTCTCTTCTCTGCCTCGATGAATTTCACTACTTAGATTGCCCGTGTATGGGAAATCATACAGCCTTTGTTTGCCTATGTCCAGCATATTTCACTCAGCATCCTGTCTTCCAGATCCAGTAGTCCCATTCTGGATATTGATCCAAAAGAATTAAAAATCAAGATCTTGAAGAGAAACCTGCACTCAGGAACAGTGTAAATGTACAAAACCAGATAATGAATGAAGAAAATGTGGTAAATACATATAACGAAATATTATTCAGCCTTAAAGAATAAGGGAGCAGAATTTCTAAATACAGCATTCTTACTCAGAGAACATATAATTTTTCCCCTAAGTTTATTTTTTTGTATATCTTCTTTATGTGCAAATATGCACCTTATCTTTCCAGAAAGGATACAAGGCTTTAAGCTCACTCTGTGTTAGAACAATAGACCTTTACAGCTTAATTCTGTTTTTAACATAAGGGGAAACAATCAGTAAGCTGGTGGTGCCAAGAGATTTCAAGTCCTGTTTAGATTAGTCCCCAAGTATTTTGTAACTACAGGTTAAAAGACTAAGATTTGGAACAGAAAGCCAGATTTGAGTCTGGGGCACTGCCAGTTTTTAAAGATGTGAACTTATAATTCATTTAACCTCCTTAAATAACCAAGTTCTCATCTGTAAAATGGGAACAATAATTGTACCTCAGAGGTTTGTTGGAAAGTCTATGTGTAATTAGGGATGTGAAATTTTTAATCACAGGTTCTTACAAAAAAAATGAATGCTTAATAAATGTTTGCTTTTATTAATTGTATTTATTTTTTGCTGTTCAGGGTGTGGGCACAGCGGGGCTGCTTTATCCTCCCAACCACAGTTCTCTACTATTCCTCGAGTTGTCACCTTGAGTTTATTGATGTGAAACCAGACTCACCTGAGAGCTCTTTTCTCCCAAGGGGTGAAATGTTACTACGTAAAGAGTTTACATTGGAGCACCGGTTGGGTAGTTCAGTTGTTTAGAGCATCGTCCTGATAAGCCAAGGAAGCCAAGGTTGTGGGTTCAATCCCCAGTGAAGGCATGTATAAGAATCAACCAATGAATGCATAAATAAGTGGAATAACAAATCAATGTCTCTCTCCCCTCTCTGCTTTTTCTCTCTCTCAAACCAAAACCAAAACAAAACAAAACAGAAAAACTTTAAATTGTTAAAGTAAGACCAGGATTAAACTCTGGCCAGTTGGCTCAGTGGTAGAGTGTTGGCCCAGCATGTGGAAGTCTCGGGTTCAATTCCTGGCCAGGGCCCACAGGAGAAATGCCCATCTGCTTCTCCACCTTTTCCCCTCTCCTTTCTCTTTATCTCTCGTTCGCTCCTGCAGCCAAGGCTCCATTAGAACAAAGTTGGTGGGCACTGAGGATGGCTCCATGGCCTTCACCTCAGGTGCTAGAATAGCTCTGGTTGCAATGGAGCAATAGCCCAGATGGGCAGAGCATTGCCCTCTGGTGGGCATGCCAGGTGGATCCCAGTTGGGCGCATGTGGCAGTCTGTCTCTCTCTGCCTCCCTACTTCTCACTTCAGAAAAAAAAAGTAAGGCCAGGATTTTGGAGAAAGAAGGAAGTCTTGCCTGGTGCCAGAGAGGAGCAACATACAGCCATCTGCACCAAGGGTCCAACCACTACTGACCAGAGCTCAGGAGTCCAACCAGGAGGCTGGAACCTCAAGCAAGCTAGGTAAGGCATCTCAGGTGAGATGGAAGCCAAGAGGGAAATAGTGAAAGAGCTGGGGCAGATGTGAACACATGGGAAAATGAAGCTGACATGTTTGTGGAGTGTTGAAGCTGGTACGCCCAAGCCACTGCCTACTTAATCCTTCTGAAGGACACACACTCTACGCACTAGCCCAGTCTTACTCGCTTCTTCTGGCGTTCGTTTTCTAAATCATTCATCCATTCACGAACAAGAACAAAGTAACAGACTTTTAGGGCCCTTGAATCTGACAAGGGGCTGGGCTTTCAGGAAAAACATCACCGGTCAACTGGATTTGAAGTCAGAGTCCTGCACTGGAAGGTGAGTCAGACATCAAGGACGGGAGTGTCAGACATGTTAGAGCCTATGCTGGGTATGCTGCAGAGGAATGGTGAGTGTGGCATCTTTCTGGTGGGACCATCATCCCTGTTCCACCAGAAGTAGATCCAGGGTTACCTGGTTGGGCTAATTAAGCATAACTCAACACCAGGGTCCCATTCACCTCATTGTGATTACAGATTCGTGTAGTTATTACAATAATTTCCAAGAGATGGCAGTAAAGAGTGTTAAGAATGGGGCACCATTTTGTAATTTCCCTATGGATCCTGCTAAAACTTGGTGTAGAATCCACAGGAAGCAGGTAAACTTGGCAGGAAACAGGGTCTGCCTTGATATGGCCCCTCACCATAAGTAAAACTGGCCCTGGAAAGAAGTAGTGAGGACCCTCAGCGGGTACTTGAGTTGATGATAAGAAAACTTGGTATGTGTACATTTCCACTCCATTTCTTAATTGTATGCCACCAATGCATTGAGCAGAGATTAAGAGTCTTTTCAAATTTAATACCAATATTTAAGTATTACATAATTATAGGGTGATAAGCAGATTAGGGCAAGGTAGTTTTATTTACTGTTAAAAATTGTTATGTAATTGAATGTCATAATCTTCAAAGTGAGTTTTCCACTCCCCCCTTGACTATGGTTGGTTAAATAAGGAGTGGCAAACACTACTTGACTTTAAATAGTTTTAATGAAGGGGAGAATAGAAACATTTCAAAACAGAGCAAGTGTCAAATGTTTTTGGTTTTTTGTTATTAAAGAAAGAGAAATCAGCTATCATTTTTGCTATTATTATTGTTGTTATTTTAGGGAAGAAAACTTTTCATAGTTAGTTGATTCTTTTCATGAATTGTTGTCACAACATCCTTGTGTTTCCAAAATAAATTTTGTCAAAAAGTTCTAAAAACCTGACTGATTTCTATGTTGTCAATAAACTTAATATGTCAAAGGCTGTATTAACTCCATGAGAAATAATTCAAATCAGCAGGATTTTGAATATATGGCCCTATCTCAATGTCTCTCATATATAAACACATACACAGACACACCATAATTTTTTTTAGAAGTACGATACTTGTGTTGATAAATCACTGTAACCAGTTGTCTTTTTGCAGTAGACTTATCTTGTCTTTATTTGCCTATGTTAGTTTTCATCAAAATATTTCCAGTATTTGCCTATTCCAGGCACATGGTAGGGTGCATTTTCCTGGCCCATGAAGTTGGGTGTAGCCATGTGACTTAATTTGAAAAAAAAAGATATGTCTGTCTCCCAAGTAGAAGCTTGTAACCTTCGGTGGAAAATTGAGCATGCCCACTTTTTCCTAGCTGGGCAATCTTGGAACTTTAGAGATGAATCTTGTTCTGTCAGCTTGAATGAGATGACGTAAAGCAGAGCCCACTCCATCCCCAATGTACATGTGTGATGAGAACCAAACAGGTGTTGTTTTAAGGTGCGGAGGTTTGGGAATTATTTGTTACAGCAGTATAACCCATC
Source organism: Rhynchonycteris naso (assembly GCA_037038555.1). Lineage (NCBI taxonomy): Eukaryota > Metazoa > Chordata > Mammalia > Chiroptera > Emballonuridae > Rhynchonycteris > Rhynchonycteris naso. Next base: position 193,047,358 of record CM073000.1, read on the forward strand.
CTATCTGAAAAATATGCTTCTTTTTCTTTATTTCCCTTTTACAGCACCAAGTCCCACTCTACTGCCATTCTGTGTGGCTGGGGGCACCATGATGGACTGCCTGCCTGCCTCTTCTTCTCCACTTCAGAGTTGATTACATAACCCCATCCTGGCAAAACAGAACATTTCATCCTCTTGTCCTCAATTACCGGTTCAAAACAGGCAAATCATTCAATCCAGGGAACTGAGAATCAACCCCCAGTTAAGAAAGAAGCTTTCTCTTTACACAGGGGGACTTGTTAAGCAAGTAAGACATAAGCCAGTACATACTGGGGGCCATTTCTACTGCCGTGTGGGAAGAGCCCCCATGAGAATGTAGCCTGCCCAAAGAAGCAGGAGCTGAAATACGGAGACGCATAGATTCATGATGATGTTTTTTAAGCTTTCAGATTCTGAACATTCTTTTTTTTAAATTATTGATTTTAGAGAGGAAGGGAGAGAGAAAAACATCAATTTGTTGTTCCATTTATTTATGCATTCACTGGTTGATTCTTGTATGTGCCCTGACCTGATTTTTGTATGTGCCCACAACCTTGATGTATGCGGACGAAGCTCTAACCAACTGACCTACCCGGTTAGGACAGATTCTGAATATTCTTGGTTTCTGGTGATACAACTAGTATCTTCATTTTCTTAAAAAAATTTTTTTTTTTTGCACAGTTTCTTGTCATTTGCTATAGAAAAACATTAACTAAGATTCTTCATAAACATACTAGATGAAGCAAGTTGGCTTTTCAAACATATTCATCTACAGGATGAAGTTGAAACCTCTCAACATGGCCTTTAGTACCTTTCAGGTTTTAGGTCCCACATTCATTTCCAGCTTTACATCTGGGTCACATCCTCCACCCCACTGTCCCTCCTCTGGTGGCCCACTGTTACTCTGGACTGCACAGAGGCCATTGTCTGCAAACAACCTGGGCTTCCCTGCAGCCATGCTCATGTTGCCTTGGGCGATATGGTGACTCATGTGTGTCCGTCTTCCCACTTGAACATCAGCTCCATTAAATGGGAAGGGGACAGTATGTCATTTCACTTTTATTTTCTTTAGAGTGTCAAACATCGGTTCTTGCACAGTGGTAGGTGCTGAGGGAATAGCTGAAGAACAGAACCAGATTCTGCATTCTAAGAAATCTTCTTGCACACTGTACATGCTCACACCCCGGGTAAGTGAACTCTGTGTTTGGTTGAGCCTTTGCAGAAACCACATTTGCCTCTTTGTCTATTCCTTCTGACGTCTTATGTTAGGGCTCCAGTGGAAGCCCGTTTGTCTTGTTTAAGTTGGATCTTTAAATATGAGACTCCTTTCCAGAAGCCAAGAGGCTCTTGATTTATTAAAATGAGACCGTTTTGAGGAAAAAAAGTGCTATATGCTGTGCCTTGTTAAAAAATGTACAGTTAACATGCACTACAGCCTTGGATTGGTACTTTCATTAGCTCCATTTTACAGACAGGAAATAAAACCCAGAGAATGCATGACGTCACACAGTTGTGCTCAGACTGAAACCCAGACCGTCTGATGCCAGAACCTTCACTGTCGTTCCTTCATGTGCATCCCTCAGTGCAATGTTTGGAAGTGATTACCCATCTTAGGTTTGCTGAAAAAGAGACGCTGTGTTTACACTGTTTTGAAGTCATTTTTGCTTCATAGCAAATCAAAACTGGAAGCTGACACCCCCTAGGGAGAAGGGCAGTGCATGCGGTATGGCCCAGAAAGGGGTGTGGATCCTGAAATCGTGATTCTTCCCCTCTAAAGCTTTGTGACCCTTGACAAGCCACTGACGCGTCCTCTGTCTTCATTTGGTCTTTTGCAAAATGAAGATAAGAACCACTGCGTGGAGTCCGGAGGATTAAGAGTGGAGACGGGTGCAATGTTCCCAGTCGAGGACCTGGCACCAAGTAGTGCTTATGTCAATAGGAACTATAAATGATAACACGTCGTTGCTGATTTTAGCAGTGCACATGGCCATTATCATCTTAACTATTAGGCTGTGGAGACTCTGCCTTGCCTGTATCTATATCTTCACTACCTAGCAGGGTGCCTGGCAGAAGGCAGTGCTCTGTGATCTTTAGGAAAGTCTTTCAGTCTCCTAAACATTGTTTTCCTGATTTTTAAAGTGGGGCACCATATCTACCACGTGGGGTAGTTAGGGTGCGGCAAGGCCCAGGTGCAAAGTCACTAGCGTAGGCCCTGGCACCCAGGGAGTAAATTTAAATGAACTGGAACGAGGCAACTAACAATACAGAACCCATTAGAGAAGATTACCCAAACGCTTTCTAAAGTCCAGTCCTCACCATCCCGCCTGCTGGTGTCCTGTTCGCTCTCGGAGCCAACAGTGAGACTGCTAGGAGGCAGGCGGAGCCATGCCTTCCCCAACCCTGCAGACACAGCCCCAGGGCCATGCCCGACACAGATAGGAGCCCATGAGTAGGACTCAAGCAGACCCGCAGAGGGGGCTGGGGAGGGATGCAGGGGGAGGAGACCCTTTTTATTAAATGCCGACTCCCATTCTAAGAAGTGGTGGTTCAAAGAGATGCTTGATTTCCTCGCCCCGCACCAAAGGCAGGGGTCGGGTGTCACTGGTGCAGCATACGCCCAGAAACTGCGGGCAGAAAGAGGACAGTTTGTGAGGACAGATTCTCAACGCCCAGGAGCACCACCAGGCCCCACCGCTCTTCCTTGGCGACACCGCGATTGTATCTCCAGCGAGTCCAGGGAAGCCTCTGGGGCCCGCGAGGCTGCAATTTTGATACGGATTTCACAGCTGCAAACTCTAAGATGACCCAATTTGTCTTTTCCATTTCTGCCTCCTCTCCTATAACTATGGAAATCTGCATTCGTGTCTCAGTGATGGGTTGCATAAAATATGCAACAGGACTTAATGCTCAGATTTGAGAGCAGCAAAATTTAAGGACAGCTGCTAAAGTGGTATTGGGTGAGGAGTGTGTGTGTGCGCGCGCGCGCGTGCACGCGCAAGTCCACGGAGGGCGCCTGCAGATTTCTGCTCCTCCAGACACAAAGGCCTTCTTTTTTCCCCCCTAAAATTCTGTCCCAAAGGCAAGAGGAGAGGATATATATGCCCCCTTGTCTTTTCCAAGGAACCCGGGGCTACCCGTTCTCCAAAGAATATCCCAGATGGTAAACGGAACTGAAGTTTGCACATAAATTCTCCCCGGGGAATTGGTGGTTGGTGATAGCAGGCCTAATGAAATTTTTTATTGTGGTTATTACATACAATTTGTACAGTATATCATGCACAGAAATTTTTTCTATTCCTATAAATCTGGAATTGCCAGCGTAAGTGCCCAGGCTTAGGAACTGCGGCAGCGCACAATTACCTCTAGATACAAACTCTCTTTAGGACATAAAAATTGTTGCTACTGAGAAGCTTGAATTGCACCAGCAATTTTGTAAATATTTGAGTGATGTATTTCCTTTTGGCTAAGTTTTCATAGCCTTGGAAAGCTGTCTTGTTTCTTAATGCTTTTGTTCTTGTTTTTTTTTTTTTTTCTTGAGCATCACTTGTGGCCTGATTGTTGTTTTCAATCACGCTTAGTAAATCGGACTATTGGACAAATGTCATTTATAAAGGGCTCGGGACTGCAAGGCCTTCTACTGGCATTAGGAGGGCTGTCTTCACGGCACGTTTCTGAAAGATGCAGGATGAAGAAAAACGAAAACACAACTAACGCACATCCTGTGCTTCCTCCCTCTACACAGTCAGTTTTTCAAGTAGAAGTTGTAGACTAGGATTCCATTTTTAATGAGGGCACTGACCTCCTATGTATGCTTCGGCGGATGAGGGGAATTTCTGTTGGATATGCCGGGTCGGTTTCCACAGCGGCCCAGCGCACCAGCCGCGTGAAGTGTCTGCACCTTTTCTAGTTAGACTTCATTACCAGGTATGATGGTGAAGGATGCTATACCCTCGGATTGATTTTCTACATGTTTTAATATTGGAGATAAGGAGAGTTCTTCCATCAGCTTCCAGCAAACAGAGAACAGAGATGGTTAAAACTCCTCATAACAGTTTCCAAAGGAAGACAGCAGTGATGGATTATAGACTTGCCCTGGGAGTCAGGAAACACGCTCACTGAGCAAAGAGAAAGTGTCCAAATACAAACCACACTAACAAAAAGGGACAAGCGCCCTTTCTCTCCCTCCTTCCCTTCTTTCCCTTCCTTTCTTCCTTCCTTCCTTCTCTCCTTTTTTCCCTCCCTCTCCCCTCCCTCCCTCCCTCCCTCCCTCCCTTCCTTCTTTCCTTCCTTCCTTCCTTCTTTCCTTCCTTCCTCTCTTATCACATTTAGTTCTCATAACAACCTATGACCTAGCTGCCTACTATAATTTCGCATTTTACCAATGAGGAAAATAAAGGACTAAGGTCCTTGCTGGAGTCATACAATTTGCAGTAGGGTAATTGAGATTTGAACCAGGCTAAATCAGTGGCTCATACACAACACTTGGAGCCTGCGTCTCCCAACTTTCTTTATCCAAGTTCATCCCTAGAGTTTGACACCTACAGGATTGTAGGACATCACCTGGTTGTGTTCTTTGATACATTCTAGCACCATGAAATGGATATTTGAGAAACAAAAAGAGGACTGATATACTTCCCCTATGCTAATAAGACGAGAAATCATGCTTGCATCTATACATGAGAGCCTGAAAATGGATGTCATTAAAGGCAGACTAAAGCATAAGGGAGAATTTGGGACTCAATACAGAGGTTCTCAGTAAAACGTGGACTGAATTTGTGTTACATGAATTGGGCAAAGAACATGACTTAGTATTTACCAAGTAGAAGGAATTAATACATAAAAACAGGAAAAAAATTAATGTTCTTAGTAATGCAAAAGTAATGCAAAATAGAATAGTAGGATTTTAACTCTCATAAATTAAAATAACTTTATTTTTCTAATTATAATTTCCACTGTATTGAAGGGCAAGGGAAGGTGTTGTGACTGATAAACACATATTTTCATCCACTAATAGTGGTAGCGAATGTTGATAGAAACTCGATGGGGAGATTTGTCCATTTGTGCTTCTAATATTTCCTGAGCACATACTTTATGCCAGACTTTACTGGGTGCTGAAATCCATAAAAATGAGTGAACCCAGTTCTTACCATTGTTGACTTTATATTTCAGTGGGGAAAAGCACTAATCAAATAATTTCTCTAGTGAGTGTGGAATGGCAAATTAAGAGTTTTTTTTTCTGTCTTCAAGGCATGTATCGAATGTGAATATAACAAAGCGACTTGATCTTGGCTAAGTAAAATAAAATAAAAAACATTTAATAAATTAAAAAATATATATATATATTTCCTGAAGAAGTAGTGCTGCATAAAAGTATGAGACAATATACTGTTGCCTCAGAAGTTTCCTATCAGTCAAGTTTTTGGGTATAATCATTGATTTATATAAATCTTTCAGCACAAAGAGTTTCCTTATTGTGTTGCTTACGATAGAAACTTGGAGATAATGTCAGGCAATGGGAGAATACTGGAAATATGGTGCAAACACAGTGGCAGTCCAAGCCTTATATAGAAATCAAGACTGTGAAGACTTTATGCAACGTGGAGTTATGTGCTGTTATAATGTCAAGTGGAAAATACAGGCTACAAAACTGCACACGTATTATGGTTTTAATTGTATGAAACAGAGAAAGGAAGCGTAACCGAACACAACAGTGTGGGATTCGTGAGTCATGCTACCTTTGTTACATTTCTTTGTGTTGCCACACATTTTTGCAATGAACTCGTGTTAGTGTATTGCGGAGAAAATGATTAATTTTTAAGCAGGGAGTAAATTGAATTCTTGAGTAGATGCTGAGTGGGTGGGTACCAGGTTCATAAGAGTAAACATAAAAACAAGGGAAGCGCCCCTCCGGTTGAGTGCAGTTTGGGCTTAGGAAGGGGAATGGCCATTTTTCTTTTGCATCAGACTCACTAGTGCTCCTACCTTATCTGTACTGTTTGTGAGCTTTTTCTCCTGCAAATGAATAAGAAAGAATTGAACTTGGCAGTGGACATTCACAGTGTGACCCATTTGATTAATTTAATTAACAGTAAATAACACTATTCTCCAGGCACTGTCCTCAGGTTCCTGCAAATACTAGCTTACTTGCCTAGGAGGCTATGAAGCGGTGCTGCTGCTTTGGAAGGAAAGTAGTCAGGCATTTCTTCAGAAAGCTCCTCCTTGAATGACCAGAGGGCTCAGCAGTTCTACTCCTTTATACAGTTGACCCTGATTATGCACGGATTCTGTACTGGTAACTCACCTAGTTGTGAACATTTATTGGTAACCCCCAAATCAACACTGGTGGCATTTTTGGGGTCATTTATACAGACATGCACATAGTGGCAAAATTTGAGTGTCCCGTCTGGCACATTCCCAGCTGAGGACAGGGTGTCATCTCATTTCCTGCAGAGATGACCAGAGGATGGAGACAGTAGGGGTGGGACCATGTAGAGCAAGAAACTCCAGCTCTAAGGCCAGCTGGATGGGGCTAGTGGGAGGACTTTAGCCAAGTCACTTAATACTTCTGAACCTCATTTTCTCTTTTGTAAAGCCAAGAAAATAGAATCTCTCAGGATAAATTGTTTTTAGGATTTCAGATTATAATCAGTGTGATATCTATCTATGATTTTCTCCTATGAGCAAGGACATAGTTTTTGCTAATTTAGTGTGAGATGCATCTTTATAGAACATAACTATAGCAAACAATGAGAATTTACTGTACATACCCAAAAGAATTGCAAAGAAGGATTCAAATATTTATACACAGGTGCTCATAATAGCTGAGAGATGAAAAAGTTCAAATATCCATTAATGGATGAATGGATTGCAAAATGTGATCTATCTGTTTAATGAAATATTACTCAGCCATAGAAAGGGAAAAGCACCAATGCATGCTACAATATGAATGAACCTCAACAACTTTATATAGCTCAGCGAAAGAAGCCTGCCACCAGAGGTCACATCTTAGGTGATTCTGTTTATATGAAATGGCCAGAACAGGTAGATCCATAGAGGCAGAAAACCAATTTGTGTTTGGCAGGGTGTGGGACAGGGGGAAATGGTAAGTGACTTTAATGGGTATGGGGTTTCCTATTGGGGTGATTAAAATATTTTGGAGCTAAATAAAGGTGATGGTTGCACAACCTTTGGAATGTATTAAATGAAACTTAATTGTACTTTTCAAATGGTTAATTGCATGCTGTATGAATATCATCTCATCAAAAAAACTCACAAAAAACAAAAACCACCATGAGGTAGAGATTAATTAGTATTATGCCCAGTTTACAGGTGAACAAATTAAATCATTTGGCCAAGGCACCCAAATGCAAGAGGAGGAGCTGGGATCTGACCCCAGGCATCCCAGGTTGCAGTGTACATGCATTTAACCACCATAATTTCCTTTAGTCTTGGCAGAACAAAGCATAGAGATTGGCCCATAGCAGGTTCTCAGCAGACGTTAGTCTCTTTCCCTACCGTTTCCTTGCAAAGCGGAACCGTATATGACTCCATTGGACTTCCACATTGCCATTTGTAGAGAAAACAAACACACACATTTGCTTGTTCTTTTCATCTTCTATCGAGTTAGGCTCTAAAAAGTGCTCAGTTGTAAAAATTGGGCACACACAACAAAATGTGGCACGAAACTGAAGAAAACATCCATGAACAACAACAACAAAAGTCTAGACTTGCACTTTTTGAAATGATGTAGGAGAAAAATAATGGGCCAGAGGAGAGAAGCCCCGGGTTGTGTTCTTTCCAGTCCCTAAGATTTATCACCTGCACGTGCAGGATGCTGCAGAAAGAAGACCTGGTGACCAGGGCAATAACTCACAAGCCAGCCATGCAGCCTGCTCCTGGCTGATAGTAGCTGCAACATGGCTTCCACCATCTGGGACTGTCCTTTCTAACAACTCTGCTCCTCTTCGCTCCAGGCTCACTGCTTGTCTGTAACAGCAGCACATTGGGAACTGGGGAGGATGTGTGGTTTCAACGGCAGATCTGTTGGTTAGGAAAATGCAATAGGGATTGGGAAGACAAAGCAAAAGTAACAAAACCAACTCAGACTGTGAGCCTTCTGTTTGTGGAAATGTTTCCCTCTCCTCCAGTAAAGAAAAAAGGCTCAAACAATCAGAGGTTTGGGCTGGAAGACCCCTTTAAGACTTGGCACAGTGTTTGCAGGCATTCCTAATGCATTTAAACAAGTATCTAAAAATTACTATTCATCCAAGGTGCCCACAGTATGAATGGATTACAGAGAATCAAACTGATAGGAAATAATGGTTTGGTTTTTAGTGGTGGAAAGAAATTTGTATCCATTCACTATAACCATAATTGTATTAGCATAAGCAAAATAATGTTTTCATTGTAAACTCAATTGAAAATGACTCTGAACTCATGGGTGAGGAAATGTATTCTGCCCTCCTTTCTTCCCCTCAAAAAGTCATAAAATTAAAATATTTTTCCTGTACTTCTGCATATTGTATATCAGCAAATAGGGTAGTTCAATTTCTTATCTGTTTTTTAATTCTGAATAACATCCTCTACATTCATTCATTTAGTGTTTACCACATATTAAATAGGCTATAGGAGCTTGTGATTTATTGAAAGAGATAGCTATCCACTGGGAACAAGCTGTAATATGTATTGGGCTCACCTACCTGGATTTTACTCTTCTCACTAGCAATTTCTGCTCCCTGGTCACAGGTCGAAGTGGGTTATGGGTAGATCCTAGAATCTCAGCTTTCTGGCAACAGTGACTATTTTTAGGCACTGGTGAAGTTTGTGGACTTTTTAAGGGAAAAGACAAGGTATTTTTACTGAGAGTATCTTTTGGAAACTCTCTTTCTCTTCCCCTGAATCACTTTGAAGGTTCTAAATCACTTCTACAGCTTAAAATGGAATGATTTCTAACCCAATGTTTGGGTGGGGTCTCTTTATAATTTCTTTTGTGGTATGATTTAAGAAACCCAGAAAGTGCCCTTCAATTATCACCCACGATGACCTATGCCAGTAATTCCACGAATAAATGTGGTTTCTTTGGGATATTTATTTTCTTTGTTTCTGAGGTTCTCTACCGTAGGAAAACTAAGAGGTGAAATATTCATTCTAGCGTTTTAAATGTGTTGTTGACTGGGTACAAGAAGCAGAGTAAACTGGGCCAGAGCCTCTGCTATAGGCCCAGACAGGCCAGGCCTCTTGTGGTCCCATCACTTAGTAGGGGCGTGACACTGGATACGTTCTGTAAATCCCGAGTCAGAGGTCCTTGCAGTGCCTGTTTTCTCGCCTTGGAGCAGTAGAGTGGGACATGTAAGAGAGAGGTAAAAGTCCCTTTTCTTGTCTGGACATCTCAGCTCTGTCCCTTAATAGTCGGATCACCTAGGGCAAACAACCTTTCTCAGTTCCAGTGACCTGCTGAAACAGGCTCACATGGGCTCTGGAAGGCTGATCATTAAATATTCAGAAATTCTGTGAGCAGGTTGCTAAATTCTTGGTAGCTTAAAACTGGCTATGGTGGGAGGCTTTACACCACAGAAACATTAAAAGTAGGGCTTTGCCCCTTCATCCCTCACTTCGGGGAACTGGTATACCAGCACACTGTTGCTTGGTTCCTTCATAAGTTTCTTGAAACAATTATCATGAGACAAGTCATGTAAAGGGCTCAGAGCAATGCTTGGAATTGAAGAAGCTCCTTATTAAAAGTTACTTACGGCCTGACCTGTGGTGGCGCAGTGGATAAAGCGTTGACCTGGGAACACTGAGGTCGCCAGTTCAAAACCCTGCACTGGTCTGGTCAAGGCACATATGGGAGTTGATGCTTCCAGCTCCTCCCCCCTTTCTCTCTCTCTTTCTCTCCCTCTCTCTTTCACTCTGTGTCTCCTCTCTAAAAAAAAAATTGAATAAATAAAAAGAAATTAAAAAAAAAGTTACTTACTACTACTACCAACAATAATAAAATAATAATGTTATAGTGCTCTGGACCTAGTAGGTACTAGAAAGATCAAACTCTCTTCCTTATTTGTTCATCATTACAGTTTCTGCAATGGGAATACAAAGTAAATCTATGCAGAAGTAAATATTGCAAGGGGACAATTTGTCTTTAAAAGTCACTTTTGACCCTTCAACAAAGTGGAAACTTCTTTCCTTCTCACTAACCACAATTCAGGCTGGACACTTGGCTATCCATACAGCCCATGAATGGAAGCCAAACACCATCCCTCACTTTCTCCATCCTATGGAGTTTTCCTCTCTGGCCACCACTGCTGCTGAGTGACTGGGGGTTCTCTTCTCTCCACCGTGAAGCTGTCAACACCCATGGTGGGTCCTGCAAAGTATAAAGGACAATTTATCCACAGAGCAGTGGCAGTATCATTGCTTATGAAATGATAACTGCTTCAGGTAACAGCAAGTTCCAACATTAGCACAACAAAAGCTTTGAGCTGGACCATCTGTTGCCACGTGGACAATCTGGTGGGTTTGCCAAAGCCATTTATCCGCGTCGAGCGCGTATCCACACTGGCCAGTCCTCACGCTGAGCAGAAAGGAAATTTAAAGAAAGGCCCATCATTTATCATTGTAGACAGCTGGGCTGGAGTGTGGGCCGAGAATACTTTTTTTTTTTTTCCTTGGGAGAAACAAAGACCCTGACGATGGGTAATGCTTGCTCAGCTCCGAGCTTCTGTGAACAGTCCCTCCAGCTCCCTTCTTTCTTTTCGCGTTTCCAGATTGCAGAAGGAGAGCTGTAGGCGTGGGTGCTGGCTTCCCTACCCCAAAATCTATGGCTTGGCGGCCCGGGGAATTGTTTGATTTTGAGCTGGAGTTTGCAGGATTATTCGTGCCTCCCGAAAGGGGCCTCTGAAACAGAGCCTTTCTGCTATGCGGAGGGAAATGTCAGTAGCCAGGGCCGTTAACCTTGGAGCTCACAGCCCTCAGTGCAGCTGCAGGCTCTGTCTGCTGTGCGTGAGCAAACGGGACCAAGAGAACTCAGTTCTCTGAACCTCAGCTTTGTGTTCTGAAATGTGGGGTGGTCACATCTATCTGTAGTCCTGTCTGTGTGCGCCCGACCACTGTGACTCTCATAGGCCCCACCCTAAAAAATACTCAGCAACGTATTTTGTGATTGCATTGGTATGAAGACAAAAATGTAAACACTATACATTAGGACATTTTTTTTTTCACTAAAAGTTTATTTTTTTCTTCTGTTTTTTTTTTAAGAAATTAAAACATTTTCATGAAGCCTAAAAATTATCATGGGCTCTAGAGACTATGTTTACTGTGCCTAATGGGTGAGTCAGTCCTGTGTCTGTGTGTTTGAGATGAAATTCTGTGGGTGGAAGTACCTGACATAGCTGTTAGCAAAAGCATAACAAGGCTGTTAAACACATAACCTGAGAACTGGAATTTCTAAGTTCAAATCCTGCTTGCCTCTGTTGTTTACAAGGTAAATGAGATTGGACAACCCACTTAACTTCTTATATTATGTATGCACATATATACATAAATATGTAAGAAATATATGCATGTATAAGATATATGTACATATATGTGTGTGAATATATATATATATATATATATATATATATATATATATATAATGGTTATAAAACTACTAGTACAGCTATCTACCTCAAAGAATGGTTGTAAAAGTTTGTACGATTTGATTAATATAAAATCCCTCTTTAGCTGTGCAAAAGCTTTGTAGTTTGATATAGTCCCATTTGTTTATCCTGTCTTTTATTTCAAGGACACCATATCACAGACTGAAAAAAAGAAATGCACCCCCATGTTTATGGCAGCATTGTTCACTATAGCGAAGATCTGGAAACAGCCCAAGTATCATCCATCAGTGGACGAGTGGGTTAAAAAGCTGTGGTACGTATATACAATGGAATACTATGGCGCCATGCAAAAGAAGGAAATATTACCTTTTGCAACAATATGAAGGGGCCTGGAAACTATTATGTTGAGTGAAATAAGCCAGGCAGAAAAAAGAAAATATTATATGACCTCACTCATTTGAGGAATCGAAGGAACATTGAGAACTGAGGAAAGGAATTGAGACAGAGGAGGGATCAAAGGGACCAGAGGAAAAGAGGACAGAGGGAAAGGGGATGATAGGATGGGATAAACCTGAAGGGAAGGGGAGAGGGCGCTGTAGGGAAGGGGTAAAGGGAGATGTTGAGGGAAATATGAGGGAAGGGGGATGCAGTCGGGATCATCCTAGAATCTATGTAAAAACAATTAGTTAAATTAAAAAAACTTTATAAAAAAATAAAAAAAATAAAATCCCTCAGGCAGTTGAGTGCAATGGAATAGACTTTGCTAGGTGTTAGCTCCATATTAGCTCACTTTGCTAATGTTTTATAAGCAGCAAGCCTGTTGGGAAGCAGTAGACCTTCTGGTTAAGAGCAGAGCCTCTAAAGTCAGGCTCTGCTCATTAATTCTGATGGATAAGAAATAAATACCTAAAACAATACCGTCACCGCATTGAGGTCCCAGCTCAAGCTATTTCTCTCTGCAGCATGCTTTTCTTTGTTTCATTTTTAACAAATCCCGTTGAAATGACCAGTGTCGCACATATACAAAATTGGATAGGTGGCTAATGACATGTGAGCACGCTTTATGAGAATCCACTTGACCTGCGAGGGATCGACTTCGTGACTTGATTAAAGGCTTAACCTTTCTGAGTCTGACTCTAACCCTATGTTCACAGATAAATCTCCAAAGCTGATAGATCCTGACATTTAAGAGTTTGGCCCAAGGAAAGGTGATATTCCACTTTCCATTTTCCTAACAGAGATGAAATCAACCCGGGCATGCTATTAATTAAGCTGCATCATTTTGGACAACTCTCCCTTTCTCTCTTGACCTCAGTTTCTCCAATAGTAGCATAACAGAATCAGGTTAAAGAAGCAGTTACTACTCTTCTGCTCAGATTGTAGGGAATTCATCAAGTACTCCATTGGCTGTGGGGGAAGTCCAGTGGACAAGACTCTGCCCTCTTCCTCTTCTTCTAGAAGATTCCATTGTTATCTCTGTAACGTCTTGATTTTATTAATACATCAAAAAGAATTTTATGGCTAAAACAAAATATGCGTATAAAACACTGGCGTAGATGACATCTCCATTCGAAATTAATTATGCTATTTGGAAGCAGTAGGCCAAATCTGAGATAAAATTAAACAGGAATACACATGAGACTGTTGCATTCTGAAGTCCCCAAAGAACGGCATCCAACTGCAGAATGAGGGGATATGCTTATGAAAACACCAACGAGAGCTACTCGGATGTTTTGACCAGTGGAAAGCTTACCATGAACTAAGATTTTGATGTTACCATATAAGCCATAAGCCCAACTATTAGCCACAACATCGGCAAGAGATGAGTCTTGTTGAATGTGGGTCAGAGATAGAATGCTGGCCAGGGACTACGAAGAAGTAGGCTTTGGTTACCAGCCATCAGAGCAGCCCCGCAATGGAATGAGTCACCTGGGGAGGTGGATAGTCTCTGTTATGATAGATGCTCGGAAACTGGATAATGCTTGGCCAGAATTGTGTAAAGCACTTCTACCCAACATGAGGTCTGAGGACCACTTCTCACCCAGGTATCGTTACTCATCTGCAGCTAAGTAGATATGCAAATTGAGAGTGAACATTTAGAAACTTTATAAGAATTTGACATAGTCACTTCTGTATCTGTTGATGTCAGTAATGATAAAAATAAATAAGTTTGGGCTTGTATATTAAATAGTTTCTTTTATCTTTTCTAGTTTGTTTGAGAAGCATCAGTGTAGAGAGTTTTCTGGTATTGGGTACAGATTGGGCTGCACAGACATCCACTCTAATGCATAACATATGCCAATTACCTAGCACAGTTCCAGACTCATCATTGGTACTCAACACAATCTTTCTTATCCTAATTTCATGAATATTATAGTGCATATTTTGGGAGGCCACTCATTTGTGTACAAAAAGTAAAATATTATATTTACATAGGAGGAGAGTTAGAAACTTCATTGCAATTACAAAGTATTGGCCTCTGTGATTTTTGGTGTACGCTTGCAAACGCACGCGCACACACACATATGCACATTTACACTTTCTTTGCTCTGTGGGCTACTGAAAATAATCCCTCCCTTTCCTTTTTTTTTTTGCAATGGTTTCCCCTTTTTATTTTTATAACATGCATTAAATAAAATGAGGTCAAGCAATCATCCCTTATCATTTTTGAGTTTTTTCCCTTGTTTTCTTTCAAAAGCTTTCTAGTTTAACTGAAACTTCGGAGACAAATACTGATATTTGAGCTCTGGCACTTTCATGACTCAGGAATAGCCTGCTCTATTCCAGCCCCAGTTGGGGACAATAAAATGGGGCACGAATAGCCGAATCACTGGCCACTAGGTGGCGAGCTCAAACACTCCCTGCATTTACTGTCAGCTCCTGTTTAAACACACTGGCCAGGATCGATTAACACACACAAAAGATGATGGGCTAGAAGTGAAATGTAGACTGGGGCAAGTTGGAGTGAATTATCCTGTGCACACCTGTCCAAAGACTTTTTCTTGTCCTTAGGGGAGGGCTGGAAATGATGCTTGAGCTAACTCCATAATAAATTATTTCTGCTTTTTATCCCACAGGGTGGGTTATGGAATGTTCAGTCAAGCCTGTTCCTCCCCCCACCTCCCATAAAATACTAAATTTAAGAATCTCTCCAGATATTTCTATCTATTTACGCATCCCTCCTCATGAGTGCAGCCACCATTCAAGGGACTACAGTGGAATCAGATGTCAGGCCGCCTTACAGAATGCTGCTTTAATGAGCAAGGATTGCTTCTGCCCAGGTGCATGAGATAGTGCATATGCAGCCAGTGGCTTGGACACAGTTAACGTCAGAATAAATGTGTGTGCTGCATTTGGACAGATGAGCCCCCAACCTGCCACGCTACTGCAGAGGGCTGGCTTTTACATTTGAAGGGAACCGTTCCCCACCATCAAGCTGGAAGGCAACAGCAAGCCCATCCACTTTTGGCAGATCTGGGGAGTCCAGATGTCCATCGTCAAATGGCTTATTTAATTTATCTGTGGGCTGTTTGCAAAGTGGAAATGCCTTCGTTTTTGCAAATACCAAGTGGGAGTATGCCAAATGTATTGGCCACCAACATCATGTACTTGGGTACCAAACATGCATAAAGGACCCTTTCTGTTCCATCCAATGCAAATCAAACATTTTGCATTTTAATCCATGTCTACTTAATTCTATTTCCTACACAGAAGCAGCTCTATTAGGTCACCTGCCAAATTCTGGTGACAGAAGGGTCTCTGTGGATCTCTTTCGTATGGGGCAGTTATCAAACTTATCTATGTAATGCTTGGGTGTGGTATGGTGCTGACTCTCACTCACTTTCATCATAACTCATCCAATCTTGTTTTCCTAAAAGGAACAGGAAAAATAAGCCTGGTTTAGCTAAGATGCCTTCAATACCTGATTCTGGAGAAAATAATTGATTTTTGGACAGAAACCAAAATACAGACATTGTCAGGCTGCCAATATCAAATGCCTTACTCAATCCCATCCCCAAATCTGTGACTTTTAATATATTTTTGTATGTGTGCACATGCACTTGGGTGTATGAGACTAATACTATTTTTGAGAATGTGTTTCCATCAATGGATTTATTCCAGAAGGGTTAGGAGAATTATACTCAAAATTCTGTGAACATTTTTAGGGGACTCATGGACCTTCTAGATGTCTATGGATTAAGAACCTATTCTATATTTTCTGCACATAGCTCAAATTACATTGAAGTCTATTAAAATAAAAAATGAGAGCCATCTGATACTGATCTTTTATTCTTATTCAGTTTGGTAGACTGGATTTCATTAATCACACTTCTGTAATCTAAAGTGCATATTAGTGAGGAAGACACCTCTTCTAAAGGTCTAGATGAAATAAGCAGATATAGTGAAAGTATTAAATAGTGAAATTGGAATGGAAAGATTATTTTGACCAAATTCACTAAGTCAAGTTTGTAGCCAATCTATAGTGGCTTCTGTGCTCAAAGAAAACTTGAACCTTAAGAAATTCTTGCTCAGAGAAAGGCTACTTGGGACACACTTGTTCTATGTGCCTAATTATACTAATTCATCCTCAGGTCATTCAGTCCCAAAATCTCAACATCCAAGAAGGCAATGAAATCAAATATACTATCCAACATTTCACGGACCACATTGTCTTCTGGTCTGTACACAATCTGGCCAATATAAAAACTAGCCCTTCACCCAAGTTCCACCTGATCCACCTTTGCTGACCCTTTTTGGCTGCCATTACTCCCTTCTGAGTCCTACAGAGTGTGCTATCCACATCATTAGGTAATTATAGCAATTGCAGTATTTGAATTACTCTTCTTTCCCAATTTCTTCTTACTTGTGTCCACTGAGGCATGCTTTCTCCTGCCTTTTATTCCCCAAACACATGGTGTTAATCATCCTAGTACCCCGGCAATTTTGGATGAAGCTTGAAATTTATAAAAGTCCATTTCTAAAAAAAAAGTCCATTTCTACCATCTTATGAGGACTTTGAATCTGTCTTGCTGTTTTAGCCCAGCCTAATTTCAATAAAGAAGATATATCTCAGGTATCACCTCCCGTAGGAAGTCTTTCTTGGCTTACCTTTGCTGGGCTAGATGTCCTTCTTCTGTACTCTCTTCACCCCCTCCCCATCTTTTGGTATCTGTCATGATTGTCTGTTTATAAGTCTCTCCCTTAACTAGACTGTGAGATCTGTCAGGACAGGGGTTGTGTCTTATTTTCTCTGAAACCCTAACACATAGCACAATGGTCGGTACATTATCGCTGTTTTGTAGTGATTATGGAATTCTCAGATGAGACTACTCATTGAACCCAAACCTTTTGTCTTTTCTGCACTAACCAGGTTCATTATGCCTGCTTCCCTCATCATGTGACCTCTCTGGGACACACCCTCTCCCTGTCTGCCTGCCTCCTGCTTGTTACTGACCTGCCTGGGTTGACTAAACAAACTTCTTTCTCCTGGATTGTTTCTATATCTGAGCTACTTTCCCAAGTCTCTTCCTTTGACCAAGTAGACAAACTTTCTCCAAATTGCATCACCTCCCTTCCTCCATTCTACCAGTTCAATATCTGGGAACCTGGTCTTCCACATTGCTAATGGCATCTGCTACCTTTTTAACTTTAAGAAATTGATTCTTGTGAGTTTCATAAATTGACAGTTTTGGGGCTACTCATCTTTGTTTCCATAACTCAATCTTGGGTACCTTTTGAAACAGCCTGAGTCATCTCATTGACTGGGAAGTTTCTCTCCCTTCACCCCAATGCTGTCTATTTTTGGAGAATCTGCTGATGAGGGAACATTCCCTTCCCTGTAGGGGACATGCAAGGTTTATAAACAGCCTGACTCTGAAGCATCCCTGCAAACCCACTTAAACTTAGAACAGTGGTTCTCAAACGTCTGCACGAATAAAAATCACCTGGAGATGCTTAGTGAGACCAGATAGCCACGGCTCCCCTTAGAGATTTCATATCAGTATTTCTTAGATGGGGTTCAAGAAACTATAGGTTTGATAAGCACTCCCAGATAATTCTAATAACACTATTGTGTAGCTCACAAGCTCACTAATGTCACTGCAGAATAGTGATAAACTTCATCCCTGGTTGAAGAATGGGCAACTGAATAAGTCCCCCAGATTAGCTCTCTCCACATGGAGTAGGCAAGGGCCTATCTTGGAAATTTATATTTCATGCGGGACATGGCGCAGCACACTGGCATGAGCTCAGATTTTAGAGACAGATATTGTTGAGAATCCTGGCTGGACCACCTACTGGCTATGTTTATTTGAGAATATCACTTAATTTTTTTCTTATATCTTTTTTTTTTTTTTCAGTGAGAGGAGGGGAGACAGTGAGGCAGAATCCCATCTGTGCTCTGACTGGGATCCACCCAGCAACTTCTGTCTGGGGCCGATCTCGAATCAACCGAGTTATCCCCAGTGCTCAGGGCTGACACTTGAACCAATTGAGCCATTAGCTGTGAGAAGAGAAGAGAGAGAGAGAAGGGGAAGAAGAAAGAGAAGAGAAGCAGATGGTCATTTCTCGTGTATGCCGGGATGTCTGCATGCCGGGTTGATGCTCTGTCCACAAACCCAACTGGCCAGGGCCACTTAACCCTTTGTGGCATCAATTTCCTGATATGCAAACTGAGGTTTACTTTTCAGGGTGTTTTTAAACACATCGAGATACTGTAATTGAGTAGTTCTCATGATGCCTAGCCTGTACTAGGCACTTGATAAGTGGTGATTTTATTTTTATGGTTAATATCCCTTTAAATCCTAATGATCAGATCTTGGTTAAAAATGAGTCAGAACAGGAGGGTCTTCTGGAATGCCATCTTCCCTGCTCCACTTTCTGCTTCTCTCGCTCAGTTTTTCTTCACGTGGTTTCTGGTTTCAAATGAGAAGTTCCCTTCGTTTTATTTTAAATACCACAGGAAGTCAGAGTTTGACAGCTCTTGCCTGTATGAATGTGATGCCAGGAGGGGGAGGGGACGGGGATGAAGCAAATGCTCTCTCTGGCCACGTGGCGGGGTGCAAGTGGCTGATTAGCCAGATATTTTTAAAGTTTCATGGGTGTGAGGCAGCCTCTGCTAATGAGAGTTTTAGGGGATTTCTCAAATCTAAAGTGAAGGGTGCCAAGAGTGGAACATGACCTTGGGGCTTTCCTGTACATGTTAACTAATATTACAAAGAACGCTCAGAAACCCCTTGAAGTCAACTTGTGCAGGAGGTGAGGGGGAACAGGCGAGGCTCAGGGGACCTGCGGTGGAGCGCTAATGATGGCCGCTATAAATAGATCTGTTCTGAAGGCAGGGAAGGATGTCTCAGGTACGCTAAGAGCAGGAAACGGAGGGCTGAACCGGGAATCAGGTCAAGGGTCCCCACGACAGGGTTTTATTTGGAGGCAAAAGTTAAAGATATCCACTTGTACAGCCATCCAAACACATGGCTGGATGGGAGCTCCACAACCCTCCAGCCCTGCAACCTCTCCTGGGATACCCCACCCTCAGTTTTTTCAAAGAGTCAGTTCTGTCCTAAGTGAAGCTCTATCTGTTGGGACCGCAGCTCTTTGAGAGCGGGCGGGCTTGGTGTGGGGAACCGAGGCATCCTGAGGACCTATTTTATGCCATGCCTCGTCCTGGGCAGTTCACATGAGTTAGTTCCAGCCTCCCACTGAGACTGTGAGGCGTCCTGTTTCTATTTGATAGGTGGTCACACAGCTGATGTCGTGGAGAGGCTGAGAAATGGTCCGAAGTTCACACCTGTACTGAGTGGTCCTCAGGATTCGGACTCAGGACCCGCTGTACTTAGAGCAGCTGACTTATTGGGACACTGGTATGAAAGAGGAGGCTAGTGGGCTGCAAATGGGGTCCTGGCAGACAAAAAAAGGAGGGCTGAGTCCTGGGACACCAACGGGAGTTACTATCAGATTCCTCTGACACTAATTGCAGGTACAAAGAGCCTGCCATTGCAGATCCAGGGAGCAGGTGAGTCACTGACAGGTAGGGGAGGGGGAGATGACTGTATATCTGGTTACGACAAGGGGCGGTGCCCCAGCAAAGCAGATGAATGGCAGAGCTCAAAGTCTAGTGGGAACTTCGGTGGCCTTGTGGGGCATAAACTAAGGCCAATGGATTGGGTCATTATGGGATTGGGAGGGACAACTGTCAGAGGAGAGGGGGAAGAGGGGAGTGGATGAAAGAAGATGAAAGGATTAGCCAGAAAACTTATACACAGAACACACAGACACAGACAACAGGGCGGCAATAGCCAGAGGGAATCGGGGTGGGAGGAGGTAC
The DNA here is from genome assembly GCA_037038555.1 of Rhynchonycteris naso. NCBI lineage: Eukaryota > Metazoa > Chordata > Mammalia > Chiroptera > Emballonuridae > Rhynchonycteris > Rhynchonycteris naso. Next base: position 193,067,299 of record CM073000.1, read on the forward strand.
TGAGAGGGGGTTAGGAGGGCAATGGGGGCAGAAAGAAACTGCCTGGGGTGGGGAGTGCACAGTGCTGTGTGTAGATGGTGTTATGTTGAATTGCACACTTGAAACCTATGTGGTTTGGCAAACCATGCCATCCCAATAAATTAAAAATAAATTTTAAAAAAGAAAATATTTATGATAAGTGTGACTTGAAGTTACCTAAGAACTGAGTCCTCTCAATACCAAGTCTCTTTCCAGGCCCACCAGTTGTCAAAGTTGAGGGTTTTTATATCTTCCTGGACCCTCTTATTCATCGTATCTGCCCCCCTCCAGTACTTTGCACAGTGCTTGGCTTCCAGGATGGCTGGGACCTCATGCCTGTCCCTGCCTACCTGGGGGCTTCACGCATACCTGCCCAGAAGAAGCTAGAAATCTGATATTTGAGGATTTGTTCTGTAGCTGACTTCTGGGTCGACTTGAGCAAAAACGATCAACTCCTCTGCAGAGAATTTTTTTATCTGCAGAATTTGTAAAAATTCTTTCCCCACACACTTTGCAGGGGTCTGTTCTGAAAAAAAAGTGACTGTGCTCCTTAAATCGTGGCCATCTGGGGCACAGCCCAAAGTGGTAGATCTCAACTTGGAAATAGCTTTGAAATCTCAGACTTCAGCTTTAAAAAAAAAACCAATCACATAATTCTACATTCTGCTGCACTATATATTCAAGTTTGTTTTTAACAAAAAATAGTGCTGTTTACCCCCAAATTGGGTACAGTTGATGATACTCTAGGAAGATGTCTCTCCCCCTTGTATCTTCACATGCCTCCTGGTAAGCTGTGCGACCCAGTTTTCAAAAGCCCTTTGAAAAGAATAAAGCAAAAATAAAAGAAAACTATAAAGCATTAAACAAGTGCAAGACATTCTTAGAGTTCTTATTTATTAATAAATAATTGTTTTTAATAATTAATGCCAATCACATCCACTTAAATGGCCCAAGCCCTGTAGGAATTAGAGGCGGCCTCGGCCTCAGCCAGAGGAAACGCACAGCCGGAAAGAGAACGTCTTCGTTGCCGCCTCTGTTCTGGTGTATGCTTTATTTTTATCCAGTGCTATGACCCTTATACTGGGTTCCATTTTCCATCATACTTGATAGGAATAGCCACACTCAAAAAACAAGCACACACACATGCCCTGGCCAGGTGGTTCAGTGGATAGAGAGTCATCCTGGCAAGCCAAGGTCATGGGTTTAATCCCCAGTCAGGATGTATAGAGAAGCAATCAATGAATACACAACTAGATGGAATAACTAAGTGAAATGAGTTGATGGTTTTTCCTCGCTCTCTCTCCTCCTGTCTCTCTCTTTCTTGAATCAATGGAAAAATTATAATGCACATACACACACACACACACACACACACACACACACACACACACACACACACATACCAGCAGCTCCAGTAAAACAAATACAGTACTGAAATGAAACAAAACAGCAACACCTCCACAATGCCGCTTACTCTAAACATGAGGCATGTTGCTAAATGTTTAATCAGCCTTACCTCATTTTTCTTCACAGCAGTGACATGGAGAATAGTACATGCCATTTGCAGAGGAGGAAACAAGCTAAGGAAGGACAGTCATTTTCCCACGGGCACACAGTTAGGTGGAGGTGGGAGCAGGGTTGAAGTGCGGCTCTAAAGCAGACTGCAAACTACATCTTATGGCCATATCTGGCCCACCACCTGGTTTTGTCAATAAAGTTTTATTAGAACACAGCCATGTCCATCCATGTATATACAGTCTGTGGCTGCTTTTAGGCTATAACGACAGAGTTGAGTTGTTATAACAGAGAATGTATGGTGCACAAAGTATCAAATATTTATCCTCTGACCCCTTAAAAGAAAAGTTGGCCAGCTCCATCTAGCTAGAACTCTCACTATTCTTCACAGCCTCTATTGTTCATATATATATTCACCTGAATCTGTCTCTGCATGCCTGACCCTGAAGTTCCAGTGGATGCAGACCCACCTGAAAGCTGAGGGCAGCATTTGGCCCAGAAGAGGAAAGGCGCTAGTGGGAGAGCCGGGTACACACCTGCTTTGCTTTCAAACAGCGTCCTGCAAGGCTTTGCCCAGATTGCCTGTTCTCCACACTGCTGCTGCAGTGACTTTCTGGACACTTATATCCGACTCCTCCCACTCCCTGGCTTCTGTTGCATGATGATCACAGACAAATTCCCTATCAGGGCATCGGAAGGCATTCACATCTCCCTAGCTTCGATGCTTGGCAGTTCTTTTAGGACAGGATTTTTACTTCTACGCCACATTTTCCTGTGTCTGAGCATCTTCCTAAATATGGCACTTTTGCCTAAGGGAGGAGCTGCGGGTATGACCAACCAGAACCCAGGCAATTGTGTATTAGTAAACAGGGCTCCTGTGCGCCTGTGAGGTGTGCCTCTCGCAGTTACTGTTCCCAGGTGCCAGGAACACTCACTTTTCTTACTTGTCTTCTTTCTGTTCCATTCCCCTCCTCTTCACTGCACAGGCAGGCCAGGGCAGGTTCTCCTCTGTCATTTCAACTACCATAGCTTCAAAGGCAAAGGCATTTGCTTATCACATTTTGTCCCCGCTGGTGTCACCAGAGCTGTGCGAAGGTGGAGCTTAGCCTGCTGGCTGGACTAAAAGGGTGTGTGTCTGTGGCTAGTGCATGTAGAATTTGTTCTGTTGGGAAACTCAGACCCGAGAGGAATCAGTGGCAGGGTTTGGCCATTACTGTGCCCCTAGATCAAGGGTCCCCAAACTTTTTACACAGGGGGCCAGTTCCCTGTCCCGCAGACCGTTGGAGGGCTGCCACATACAGTACTCCATACACTGACCACCAATGAAAGAGGTGCCCCTTCCAGAAGTGCGGTGGGGGCCAGATAAATGGCTTCAGGTGGCCGCAATTTGGCCCACGGGCCGTAGTTTGGGGACCTCTGCCCTAGATGAAAAAAATACCATAATAACCCCAGACTCCTTAATCTTCATGCAAGACACACAAAACAAAACCCCATTTGACTGCCCTACATATTGCTCTTCTTAAATGAAACACACCCCTCTCTTTCTCTATTCAACTAAAGCCTACTCCTTAAAAGCTCAGTGCAGGATTTGTGTTTTTTCGGGAAGGGGGGGGCGTAGGAAAGGGTGTTCTATGATGTCCTGAGTTGGATTTATAAGTCTCTTACCCAGGCTCCAAAGCTTTCCATAACTGCTATTTTCCTGGCAACTATCACACCCTCTCACAATCGTGGCTTTACTTCTAAGTACTCCCCCCAGACCGGGAGCTCTCTGAGGGTGGATATTGTATTACTCATTCATTCATTCACCCTAGTTCCCCAGATGAGCACCATCTGGGACAAGGTGTGTGTAACAGTTAGGGTTCATTTGGCTACCAGCAACAACTCTCGAACAATGGTAGCTGAGACCAACATCCCATATTTACTTAAATGGAAGTCCAGTGCTCGATGATCTCAAGGTGGGTTCAGGCTCTCAGAAATGTCATGTAGATGAGTCTTCTTCAATCCTTCCACCTGGTCACCTGTGTTGGGGAGGTCTCCCTTCGTGGCCCTGAGGTGGGTATCTCAGCTCTGGGCAGAACATCCTTACATGGTGACTTTCTAATAGAGTGGCAGGAGGGGAACCAGGGTATCCAAAGGGCTTTCTACATGGGTGGTTTTTCATATACTGCTTTGGGGGTGGTAGTTGCTGGAAAGCACCACCAGATAATTTTTCCAGATATCTTTTAGGCTGGAACGAGGTTACGTGCCCTCTACCAAACCAATCTCTAAAAATGAGGCGTCTTTTCATGACGATTGGCTTGTAAGAGCAGAAATTTATCAACAGAAAATTTCCAAATGTCCATTTATGCCCTAAATTCTGTGTGTATTGGTCAATTTCTATTCAAGGAGTCACTACCATCATTAAAAGATGAAGACTTCCTTGGTCCACTCTCACAAGAGGGTTATTTCTTAGTAGCAGGGAGGTGGGAAAAGCTACTCTCTTCAATCCTTCATACTGTCCCACTAGGCCAGACCGAGAATGAGTAAATATCATGGGGGAAAACATTGCTGCATCACCACTGACCGCACTGATTCTTCTAGAACACACTTCAGCTGTCTTTAGTTCAATCACCAATGATGAAAGCCTACAAAGTGCGATTTCCAGTTTGAGACACTGGGGTTAAAGCTGAGAACAGGACAGAGGACTGACCTTTATGAAGCTTACGTCAAGGGGAGACCCACAGTGGACACAGAAGATGAAGGAAGGGATTCACCTTCATCAAGGTTTGTGTTCTGTCCTTCATTCATTTGTTCATTCATTCACTCATTCATTCATCCAATGTTTATTCCAAACCTACTGCGTGCCAACCACTGTTGTCTCTGTCAGCGACCTAGCAATGAAGGATCCTTGCTTCCATGAAGTTTGCATTCTACTTGGGGAGACAGATGATAAAGATGGGAATGCACAAATAAAAATATAGGACATATAGAAGTAAGTGCTGCTTATAAAGAAGGTAAGAGATGGGGGGTGAATGGGAGAAAATCAAGTCCCATGCAGGCGTGCACTCCAAGCAGAGGGCACTGCGAGGGGAAAGAGGTAGGAGGTAACTTTGCCTGTTTATGGCATGTCCAGAGTGACTGATCAGAAGGAATGAGGGCAGGAGTCCAGGGACAAGGTGGGTTTACGAAGGAAGACAGGACTTTGTAGGTCATGCTAAGAAACTTTTTTAAAATACATTTGCCCTGCCTGTTCTTGTGCTGGCACGAACGACATAGATAAGAAATGCATGAAATTCTTCAAATAGCAGCTGTGGGGCTTGCTTGGGAATATTATTTGTTATTATGTTCTTTGAATTGTAAGATGCAGCTAACACGAATACAGTTGTTTGCATAGCCTTATTTGCTTGGTATACTGCAGTCCTGGTTAATGCACGTGCCCGTACAATCTTCCTGTGTTCTATGGCTTCCCGAGAGAAGCTCCATCGTGGATTCAATAAAGCTAGCAATAAAGCCCATATTAATAATGTATGCAGAGCTATACATGTCTATTTATAAGGTGCAGAATTGCAGTCCAAATGCATCACTTCTCTCTCCTCAGATGAATGTGAGTGGCCCAAACTATGTTAGATGAGGTTTGTCTCTCAGCCTGACACCCCTTTTCACCACACTGCGGATTAAGAGCTGAGCTAAGTGCTGTGCCAGCCCGGGGACCACTGTATACACATTTCCTCTTGGATGCAGGATGATTATTTATGCAGGAAATGGGAGATAAAGCATGCCTACAAACATGCTACGGTTTACAGCTGAAAGCAGGAATAAGTAACTGGGAAACCATATGAATAAAGAGATGAATAAGCTTTCTTGAGAGACATTCTTATGTGAGAAGAGTTCAGTGAGGCAGGAGAATGAAGTAAAGAAGGTACTTAATGTGTGATGTGTACCTTCTTTGTCCCAGAGGCATGCTAAGGTGTGTGTGTGTGCGTGTGTGTGTGTGTTATAGATAGAATGTTTATATCTCCCCCAAATTCATATGTTAAAACCTAGTCTCCAATGGGATAATGATTGGAAATGATGGAGACTTTGGGAGGTGATTAGATCATGAATGAAATAAATGCCCTTATAAAAGGGAAACTCCCTCACCCCTTCTACCACATGAAGACACAGAAGAGAAGATGGCTGTCTGTGAACAGGAAGTGGGTCCTCACCGGACACTGAATCTGCTGGTGCCTGAGTTTGGATGTGCGGCACCCAGAACTGTGAGAAATACATTTCCATCATTCCTAAGCCACCCTGTCTATGGTATTCTTTTATAGCAGCTGGAATGGACTAAGACAATACACATAGCTTTTTTTGCATGATAACAGAAACACCCAGCACATCAACTAAAAGGGGGCAATTCATATTTATGGAAACCTACTGTGTTATAGATAGTCTTATGTACATCGTCTTACCTCATTGATGCCTCACACTTAACTCATAACATTATTGATCACTTAGGGTAGACTACATATTGCTGCTCTAACAAGTGACCCTATAGTCTCCATGGCTTCTAGTAACAGAGGCTTAATAATCTTGATCATACCACAAGCTCGTTGTAGGTCTAATGCCTCTATGCTGCATCACATCTTCACTCTGGGGCCTAGACAACAGAATCAGTGTTTTTCTGGAGCGTTGCTGGTCACTGTGGCTGAGGGGAAAGACTTCGGTGAACCATGTGGGGACTACGAAAGCTTCTGCTTGGAATTGACATAAGTTTGTCCACATTTAATTGGCCAGAGCAAGTCACATGACCAACCTGAGCTGAACAGGAAGAGGAGCTATAATCTTCATAAGATCTTCTTCCTGGATACCTCTGCCTCCAGTCAGAAAAATAACCTTCCCAAAATGCAAAGCCAGCCATGCTTCTTTCCATATTAAAGCCTTCCACTTTTCTCCTTCTCAGTGATCCCATTCAGGGGATATTTATGAAATACCTACTATGTGTAGGAACTTACTGGCTTTAGGTTTGCAGTAGTAGCCAAAATAACACAGTCACTACCTTTATGGAGTTTATAGACTAGCGAGGAAACCAAACTCAGTCAATAGCACAGACATGTGTAAGACAGTGACTGGGTCCAGTCTTTTAAAGGAGGGACACACGGCTGTGGGATAAAGTCCAGGCTCAGAAAGGCTGCATTGTGGTGTGTTGTTATTTTTGCTTTGTCCTTTCTTTCTCCTCCATGAATCTTGAGACTGCAGAACAGGGAATGTGTCCTTTTCATAAATTTATTCTCAGAGACTGCTCTAGAGCCTGTTACATAATGGGAGCTCATTATTCCTTGGGGTTGATTGAATGAATAAAAAAGCTGTGTATTTTATATTGTGACTTATACTTGCTTGTATTTCCAGACCTGGGGTGAAGTGAGTGAGGTATAAGTCAAGGGAATGAAAAGAAAGGGAAGTCATGATTAAGACTATGGGTGCTATAGGCCCTAGGGAGTTGGCATAACCTGTTAGTTTGCAGAGACAATACCTAAGGCGGGGTCCTAATAATGACACACATGAGTTATAAGATCTTGAATAAATAACACCGATAGTCTTATCCTTAGCACTTTTCCATAGGGTGTTGTGAAAATTAAATAAAAGGAGGCATGTAAAGTTCTAAGTAGGATACCTGGATAATAATAATCATCTAATAAGTGCTAGATCACATTAGCATCTGTATTATTTATTGAGGATATACTATGTGCTAAACATTTAGAAGGTGCTTAATATACATGATCCAATGTAATTCTCATAGCAAGTGCCAGTCATCCCATTGCACAGATGTACACACTGAGGCCCAGAGAGTTGACATAGCTTTTGCTAAAGCCCACAGAGAGTAAACAATAAGGTCAGGAAAAAAATCATATAAAAATTTGCCTTAGTTTTTTCAGGATGAAGGGAAATGATAAAATAATGCATCTTTGGGGATTTATATAAATGCTGGTCTTCAGCAGTTTCCCCCCTTTTCCTAACAGATATGCTATAAGCCCCAGGGAGTTGGTGGAACCTGTCAGTGTGCAGAGACTGTGTTCTGTTCTTTCATAGGGCCTCCCCAAGTAGAATTATTCTTATTATATTTCACCTTTAGTCTTTTATTTTAAACAATCTTATCTTTTGAGAAGTTCTGTGAATATTTAAAACACATGAAATGCTGCGGACGTACACTACGGGCATAACTTGATTTAAAAAATACCTAGCAGAGAGGGCAAGATGGCGATGGAGTAAGCGGACGTACCAACTTCCAACTCCCAGAACCAAAGTGGATTATAACTTGATTTTAAGAACCATCATCTGGATAAACCAACGTTGAACTGGACTGAGAGGACTCTTCAACCGGGGAACACTGAGGAAGCAACACTGAGACTGGTAGGAAAAGTGAAAACATGGAAAGGGCTGCCCAGCTCCCCAGAGCGAAAGGCAGCCTGGAGAGACCTGCATGGAGGGAAGAGAGTTTAGCGGAAAGGGAGGGACCTGGGTCCCAGGAACAAAGACCTAGCCTACAGCCCCAGAGCCTAGAAGAGGCATATGAACAGTATTTAGCTGGGACGTAGGTTAGGATACTGTTTGTGAGAAAGAGACAGTTGTCTCAGACCCAGGATTCTTCTTAAAGGGATGGCGCAGAAAACCTCTCTCACAAGCACTCACCCAGGACTCTGGGAAACAGGGAGAGAGAACAGGACCGGAGCAGCGGGAAGAGAGTGCGATCTGGAAGGCACAGGAGAAAAGCTTTGAGGGACAGCCACCCTAAACCCTGGGCTGAGTCACTCCACAAATCAGAAATAATATTTTCCCTGGAACCAGCAAGGGGAAGCAGGATACCAGCCAAACAGGCCTCCCTGTGGCAATTAGAGCACAGTCGCTTAGAAGGAAGGAGCTTTCAGAACTACAGTATGGAGGGTCTGAGCTGCAGCGGCCCCACCCACACTGCTGAGGGCTTGCTGGAGGGCAGGCAGCAGTGGGACACAGAAGCCATGGTTCAGTAGGCGGGGGCAGAGGCTGAGCCAGCTGGTGTGAGCTAGGTCTAGCCCAGTGGGGGCAAAGGGGATGTGCAAAAGTGGTCCAATGGCTGCGGGCCCACCTGTGACCCCACCAGTGGGGGAAAAGCAGGAGCCCGGAACGGGCAGATCCGCCGCTGGGCAGGGACAAGCAGGCGCGCAGCCTCACCCGGCCTGCGAGGCTTGAAGCCCTGCATGAACTGGCTTTGCCTGTGGAGGTGGGGTGGAGGCTGCCAGTTGAGCACGCACCAGCAGCCCTGCCGAGGAGCTGAAGTTGGCGGGGGCAGGGCGGAAGCCCGCATGGCTGAGCGTGTAGCAGCAGCCCCTCCCACCCGAGGATCCGAGGTTGGTGGGGGAGGGGCAGAAGCCTGGCTCATGGCTGAGCATGAACCAGATGCCCCTCCCGGCTGGAGGAACGAGCTGACAGGAACCAGGAGCTGAGCAAAAGTGCTCACCCTTTCCCTTGGTGCCCAGGTTGTGGCCCAAGTGTGGTCCGCAAACCCACCCATGGTAGAGGGGCAAAAGCCAAGACCCGCTAAGGCTTATAGAGCCTGGCAGGAGAACACAGCCCCTCCCACGGAGGCCAGGCAACGCAGAAACCACAGCAACAACCGCAGCAACCTGCATTGGCAACACCCATACCCAACCACCCTAGGCAGTGGTAGAGGAGGTGGCGAGCCTGCAGACCGACCACACCTAGGGAACATAGAGTCAACACCCATTGGTCTCCAGTAGCCACACCCTTCTTACACACAGACAAAATGGGCAGGCAGAGAAATGCAACCCAAATGAACAAGAGAAATCCCCAGAGAAGGACCTGAATGAGCCAGATATAACCAAACTACCTGATGCTGAGTTTAAAATAATGATAGTTAGGATGTTCAAAGAGCTTAGAGCAACAATGGATAGTCATTACGAACACCTAAATAAAGAGATAGCAAGTATATAAAAGGAAATGGAAATAATAAAAAAGAATCAGACAGAAATGACAAATACAGTATCAGAACTGAAGACCACAATGGAAGGAATTCAAAGCAGGATGGAAAAATCTGAGGATCAAATCAATGAGTCAGAGGACACAATAAACAAAGGCACAGATGCAGAGCAGAAAAAAAAAAAGACTCAAAAAATCTGAGGAAACTCTAAGGGAGCTCTGTGACAACATGAAGAGAAATAACATCCGTATTATAGGGGTTCCCATAGAAGAAGAGAAAGAACAAGGGATAGAAACTTTGTCCAATCAAATCATAGCTGAAAACTTCCCTAAATTAAGGCTGGAAAATGTTTCACACGTTCAAGTGGCACAGAGAACTCCATTAAAGAGAAACCCAAAGAAATCTACACCAAGACACATCATAGTTAAAATACCAAAGCTAAGTGATAAAGAGAAAAATTTAAAAGCTGCTAGAGAAAAAAAAAAAAGGCTATCACTTACAAATGAGCCCTCATAAGGATGACATTTGACTTCTCAACAGAAATACTTGAGGCCAGAAGGGAATGGCAAGATATATTCAAAGTAATGCAGATCAAGAACCTACAACCAAGACTACTCTATCCAGCAAGGCTAGCGTTTAAAATTTAAGGAGAAATAAAGATCTTCCCAGACAAATAAAACCTCAAGGAATTCATTAAAACCAAACCAATTCTGCAAGAGATGCTAAAGGGCCTGTTGTGAACAGTTCAAAGGGGGAAAAGAATATAGCAAAAGAAGAATACAGCTTTAAAGAATAAAATGGCAATAAACAACTACATATCAATAATAACCTTAAATGTAAATGGATTAAATGATCAAATCAAAAGACATAGGGTAGCTGCGTGGATAAAGAAACAGGACCCATATTTATGCTGTCTACAAGAGACACACCTTAAAACAAAAGATGCACATAGACTGAAGGTAAAAGGATGGAAAAAAATATTTCATGCAAATGGAAATAAAAAAAAGCCGGGGTAGCAATACTTATATCTGACAAAATGGACTTTAAAACAAAGGCTGTAGTAAGAGATGAAGAAGGACACTACATAAGGATAAAGGGAACAATTCAACAGGAAGATATAACCATTATAAATATCTACGCACCAAACATAGGAGCCCCGACATACATAAAGCAGACTTTGATTGATATAAAGGGCTAGATTAACAGCAATACTATAATAGTAGGGGATTTTAGTACCCCACTAACATCACTGGATAGATCCTCAAGAAAGAAAATTAACAAGGAAACAGCAGACTTAAAGGATACACTAGATCAACTTGATTTAATAAATATCTTCAGAACTTTTCACCCTAAAGCAGTAGAATATACATTCTCTTCAAGCGCTGATGGTACATTCTCTAGGATAGACTACATGTTAGGACACAAAAGTGGTCTCAACAAATTTAAGAAGATTGAAATCATATTAAGCATTTTCTCTGATCACAATGCCATGAAACTAGAAATTAACCACAAAAGAAAAACTGAAAAATACTCAAACACTTGGAAACTAAATAGCATGTTATTAAATAAGGAATGGAATAACAATGAGATCAAAGAAGATATAAAAAAGTTTCTAGAAACGAATGATAATGAGCATACATCAACTCAATATTTATGGGACACAGCAAAGCAGTACTGAGACTGAAGTTCCTAGCACTACAGGCATACCAGAAGAAGCTAGAAAAAGCTCAAATAAGCAACTTGACCCTGCATCTAAAAGAAGTTGAAAAACTACAGCAAATAATGCCCAGGACTAGTAGAAGAAAGGAAATAATAAACATCAGAGTGGAAATAAATGACATAGAGGCTAAGGAAACAATATAGAGGATCAATGAAACCAGGAGCTGGTTCTTTGAAATGGTAAACAAGATCGATGAACCTTTAACTAGACTCAGCAAGAAAAAAAGAGAGAGGACTCAAATATATAAAATTAGAAATGAGAGTGGAGAAATAACAACTGACACAACAGAAATACAAAGTATTGTAAGAAAATACTATGAAGAACTTTATGCCAAAAAATTAGACAACCTAGGTGAAATGGACAAATTTCTTGAATCATATAATCTTCCAAAAATCAATCTGGAAGAATCAGAACACCTAAGCAGACCAATTACAACAAATGAGATCGAAACAGTTATCAAAAAACTTCCAACAAAGGAAAGTCCTGGGCCTGATGGCTTCACAAGTGAATTCTACCAAAAATTCAAAGAAGAATGAACTCTATTCTTCTCTAACTATTGCAAAAAATTCAAGAGGAAGGAAGACTTCCAAACTCCTTTTATTAGGCGAGCATAATTCTGATCCCGAAACCAGGCAAAGACAACACAAAGAAAGAAAATAGTAGGCCAATATCCATGATGAATTTAGATGCTAAAATTCCCAACAAAATATTAACCAACCGGGTCCAGCAATATATGAAAAAAAAACATACACCATGATCAAGTGGGATTTATTCTGGAGAGGCAAGGCTGGTTCAATATTTGCAAATCAATCAATGTGATTCATCACATAAACAAAAGGAAGGACAAAAATCACATGATAATTTTAATAGATGCAGAAAAAGCATTTGATAAAATCCAGCACCCATTCATGATCAAAACTCTCAGTACAGTGGGAATACAGGGATCATTCCTTAACATGATAAAGGCCATCTATGACAAACCCACAGCAAACATCATACTAAATGGACAAAAATTAAAAGCAATCCCCTTAAGGTCAGGAACCAGGCAAGGGTGCCCTCTTTCACGACTCTTATTCAACATAGTTCTGGAAGTCTTAGCCACAGCAATCAGACAAGAAGAAGAAATAAAAGGCATCCAAATTGGAAAAGAAAAAGTAAAACTGTCATTATTTGCAAATGATTTGATACTGTATATAGAAAACCCTAAAGTCTCAGTCAAAACACTACTGGACCTGATAAATGAATTCAGCAAGGTGGCAGGATATAAAATTAATACTCAGAAATCAGAGGCATTTTTAGATACCAACAATGAACTGTCAGCAAAAGAAATTAAGGAAACAATCCCCTTTAGTATTGCAACCAAAAAGATAAAGTACCTAGGAGTAAATTTAACCAAGGAATTTAAGGACTTGTACACAGAAAATTAGAAAACATTGATATAAGAAATCAAGGAAGATACAAACAAGTGGAAGCATATACTGTGCTCATGGTTAGAAAGAATAAACATCATTAAAATGTCTATATTACCCAAAGCAATTTATAAATTCAATGCAACACCAATTAAAATACCAATGACATACTTCAAAGATATAGAACACATATTCAAAAATTTATATGGAACCAATAAAGAACACGAATAGCTTCAGCAATCTTAAAAAGAAAAAATAAAGCAGGAGGTATCACTCTTCTGGATATCAAGGAATACTACAAGTTCATTGTACTCAAGACAGCCTGGTACTGGCATAAGAACAAGCACATAGATCAATGGAACAGAACAGAGGACCCAGAAATAAACCCATACCTTTATGGACAACTGATATTTGACAAAGGAGGAAAGAGCATACAATGGAGTAAAGACAACCTCTTTAACAAATGGTGTTGGGAATATTGGACATCTACCTGCAAAAAAATGAAACTAGACCGTCAACTTACACCATTCATAAAAACAAACTCAAAATGGATTAAGGGCTTAAATTTAAGCTGTGAAACCATTAGCATCTTAGAAGAAAACATAGACAGTAAGCTCTCTGACATCTGTCGCAGCAATATATTTGCCGATTTATCTCCACTGGCAAATGAAATAAAAGGCAGGATAAACAAATGGGACTATATCAAACTAAAAAGTTTTTGCACAGCTAAAGACAATAAGAACAGAATAAAAAGACAAACCACACAATGGGAGAACATATTTGACAGCACGTCTGATAAGGGGTTAATAACCGAAATTTATAAAGAACTTATAAAACTCAACACCAGGAAGACAAACAATCCAATCAAAAAATGGGCAAAGAAATGAATAGAAATTTCTCCAAAGAGGACATACAGATGGCCAATAGGCATATGAAAAAATGCTCAATATCACTAATCATTAGAGAAATGCAAATTAAAACCACAATGAGATATCACCTCACATCAGTCAGAATGGCGCTCATCTGCAAAACAACACAGAACAAGTGCTGGCGAGGATGTGGAGAAATGGAAACTCTCCTGCACTGCTGGTGGGAATGCAGACTGGTGCAGCCACTGTGGAAAGCAGTATGGAGATTCCTCAAAAAATTAGAAATCAAACTTCCTTTTGACCCAACTATCCCACTTTTAGGAATATACCCTAAGAACACTATAGCACTGTTTGAAAAGAAGAAATGCGCCCCTATGTTCGTGGCAGCATTGTTCACAATAGCGAAGCTCTGGAAACAGCCCAAGTGTTCGTCAGAGGATGAGTGGATTAAAAAGCTTGGTACATATATACTATGGAATACTACTCAGCCATAAGAAATGATGACATTGGATCATTTGTAGCAACATGGAATGGACCTTTATAACATTATACTGTGTGAAGTAAGTAAATCAGAAAAAACTAAGGACTGTATGAGTCCATACATAGATGGGACATATAAATGAGACTCAGAGACATGGACAAGAGTATACTGGCTACTTGGGGGGAAGGCGAGGTGAGGGAGGGGGGAGGGAGAGGGGAGGGACACAAATAAAACCGGATAGGTGATGGAGGACAATTTGACTTTGGGTGATGGGTACTCAATATAATCATATGTCAAAATAACCTGGAAATATTTTCTCTGAACATATGTGCCCTGATTTATCAATGTCACCCCATTAAAATTAATAAAAATAAATAAATAAATAAAAATACCTAGCACATAGCAAGCACTAAAAATATTGGCAATTATTATTAATAAAACACAGGGCAGGCAATTTATCAAGAAAACGAAATAGAGGGCATTTAGATTAGAAAGAAAGGTGGAAAACTATCACTATTTTTAAATGACATTATCTTGTCTAGAGAAAATATGAAGGAATACACATACACATAAAAAATTATTAGAGCTAATAAATGAGTTCAGCAAGTTTGCAGGATACAATATTTCTATATAAAAATCAGTGTACTTCTATTCACTAACAACGCACAATCTGAAATTAAAAGTAAAAAGAAAATTTTGTTTATAATAGCATCAAAAAGCATAAAAATTTTAAGAATATGTGAACAAAAGAAGCACAAGACTTATTCACCAAATACTGAACATTACTGTTGGAACAAATTAAAGATAACAAATAAATTAAAAGACATCCTGTGTTTGTGTATTGGAAGAGTTAATAGTGTTTAGACAACATACTTCTTAGATTGATCTCTATAGTCAGTGTAATTCTTATCCTAATTCCAGGTGTCCATTTGTGCAGAAATTGTCATGCTGATCTTAAAATTAATATGTAAATACAAGAGACCTAAAGGAGCCAAAACCGTCTTGAAAAAGAAAGAAGATGATAGATTCACATTTCCTATTGGAAATAATCTAATTATTTAATAAGTAATGAATGGATAAACAAAATACAGTGTATCTATGCAGTAGAATATTATTCAACCATAAAAAGAAATGGGAGTATCAACACTTGCTACAACATGGGTCAATAAAAGAAGCTAGATAGAAAAGTCCAGATGTTGTATGATGCTACCTGACATACCATGCAGAATGTATATAAATTTTTGCCAGGGGCTGGGGAGAGTGAGGAATGGGAGTGACTGCTAATTGGCATAGACCAGGGGCGCCCACACTTTTTCAGCTTGCGAGCTACTTATAAGATGACCAAGTTAAAATGATTTACCTACAATAAAAATGCAAAACATGAATTTATTTCTTACATATTATCATTATTTAAGTTACTATTATTACTATTTAATATTGTGTATTCTTCTTTCACCTTTCTCCTTCTCAGCTCTCTTTTCGGAGGAAAGTCAATGTCATAGTTATTATGAACAGTCCGAAAAAGCTGCTCCACATTTCCCTTCATTGGAATAGCAATGGCACACAGACAGATGAGTCAAACGCACTTAAAATATGACATAGTGAAAAAAATCCCCTCCCATTCTGTATGAAAGTGGTAGGTTTTAGGCTTCTTACTCGGACCAGCTACGGCACTCATTTTTATACCCTTTGTTGTATTTAGTTTAAATAAATTGAAGGCTAACTACGCAGCAATGTAACTGAACAAGTTAGCGCAGTTTAATGCGCATGTGTAGGGTGTCAAAAGTTCAGACGTCAGATTGGCTACCCTGTATGCCAATCAAAAGACAAATGTCTTTTTAATGTCATGCGATCTACCCACACTTCCTCCGTGACGGAGCAGTAGATCGTGATCGCAGTATTGAGCACCCCTGGTATAGAGTTTTGGGGGAGATATTGAAAATAGGTTGAAATTAGACAGTAGTAATGGTTGTATAACCTTATGACTATATCAAAAAACCCCACTGAATTATATACGTAAAAGGCTTAATTTTATGGCTTGTGAATTATATATCATTAAAAAAATAAAAATTTAGTGGACGATGACCTATACTTCTTCAGAGTCCATTGCCTCCGTGTTTATATCTCAGGTTGACATTGGCCATGAGCCTTTGTACATATTCCTAACTGGTAAGAACCTTCATGTCCTAATCTGTACAGGGGATAAAAGGATCTCTAAATTGTAAGGTACATGTGAAGTTCTTAGGACAGTCCCTGCCATGAAGTAAGAGCTCAATAAACTGCTGCCTTGGCCCGGAGGAGTTATTCTCTAAACAGAGGGTTGACACACAAATAAACAGAAATCACAATACAGCATGACAGGTGCTTTGATGGTGAGAAACACCAGGTGTTTTTGGCGCAGTTGGGTGGGCTGTCTCACCAGCCTGAGGGAGCAGGGAGGTTTTCCTGAAACAGGTAATACCACAGGTGAGCTTAAAGGACAAGAAGGAATCAGGCTGGCAGAGAAGATTTTAGCACTTTCAGGTGGCGTGGTACAGCCACGACTCGGATGTGAGAGAAAGAGCATGGCATCCTTCAGGAGGGGAGAACAGGAGACGAGAAAGGAGTAAGATCTGGGCTGGGGCAGCAAGCAGGTGCCAAAGCACACACAGCTTCATAGGATTGTTTTTTCTTTTTGTTTTGTTATTTTTGGTTTCTTCTTTTAAAGAATTGGGTTTTATCTTGGGAACAATAGGAGGCCATTGCAGGTTTTAGTTGACGAATATAGAATTAGACTTGCATTATATAAAGCTCCCCATGGACAAGAGGTGAAGAATATTTTAGCAATGGAAAAAAAATATCTAGAAAGATTAGTGAGGAGGCTAGGTTGCCTTTCTGTGCTGTGAGGACAGAACCTCACAGCACAGAAAGCTAACAACATGGGGACGAATAAATGTGAAGACCAGGTGGCTTGTGGCTCCTGGTTTGGCTGAGAGAGAAGGTGGTGACTTCTGCGAAAACAGACAGCTGAGGAGGAGGGGCAGGGGAGAAGGCAGTCACCTGCTTTTCAGTTGGGTGGCTGAGAAGCAGGCATCTGTGGGCCTCCAGGGCTGACACAGTTCTGCAAGACCTCATCAACAGCCCCGTGTTTCAACTGAAGCATTCAACCATTTTAAAAGCTTTCATCTGATGGGTTCTCATACCTGAAGTTACTATTGCTCACAGGCAGCTTTGTGGGAGCTTGGCCAAACCACTTTGTTCTTTGAACTTGGATTTGATCACCAGTAAATTTGGGTAAATGGCAATTTCTCTCCTATATCATGCACAGCAGAGTTTGTGGGCATGAAATGAAACTCATGTATAAAAGTGATGTATGATGTAAAATTTTATTTTATCATTTATTGATCGATTTTAGAGACGAGGGGAAGCATTCATTTATTGTTCCACTTAGTCGTCCATTCACTGTTCGCTTCCCGTATGTGCCCTGACTGGGAATCAAACCCGCAACCTTGATGTTTCAGGATGACGCTTTAACCTACTGAGCTAATTGGCCAGGGTTGTATGTTTTATAAAGTGTTATATACACAGAAGATGATGTCATTATAACATGTAATATAAATAATAATTTTATGACAAATAAACAATGAGTTCTCTTAAAGAAGATAAATATGTAGATTGATCATAATAATGTTAATTAGGCCCTGGCATCTATCTGACACTTCCCTGTTTGACACACTGCTTCCACACTTATTATCTGAGCAGATGCTTCCCTGTGTAGACAATAAGCCTGTGACTATTATTTGGCAGATGAAGAAACAGACACAGAGCACTTCAGTATATTTCCCGAGGTCATCTAGTTAGTAAATATCAAGGTGGTCTGACTCCTGGTCCATGATGACTCCTGCTATACTGTATGCTCTGTTGAAAAGGCACTTAAAGATTTGGTTCTCTAGATTCTAGACAATAGGAGTTATTTTGTGGCAATTAGAGAGACTGCTGTTGCCTCTCTGACATCTACTCTCCCCTTGTTACTTACATTTGGTGTGACAAAGTACTCAGCAACCACAATGCATGTCCTAGCCTTTCTTGTGGCAAGCTAGGTGTGGCTAAGTGTCTAAGTTCTCTTCAGTTATATGTAGGTGGAAATGTATAAGTTTATGAGAAAGATTTTTTAAAGAAAGAACTGACTTTATTGGGAAGTGATTGTTTTTGTCCTTCCCTTTTCCTACAGTCCAGAATGTGGACCTGACGGCTGGCGTTTCAGCAGCCATCTCGGACCATGAAATGACCTTGAGAATGAAAATCTGAACTTCTAAACCATCTTATCAACCCTCAACGTCCTACCTCTAAACCTTGTTTTCAGCTTTATTGAGATATAATTGACAAATATAAATTTTATATATTTAAAGTGTATAGCTTGATGCATTTATCTATATATAGTGAAATAATCAGCATCATTAAGCTAATTAACATATCAAGTGCCTCACAACATTGCCATTTTTTCCTTCCTTCTTTACTTCCTCCCTCCCTCCCTCCCTCCCTCCCTCCCTCCCTCCCTCCCTCCCTCCCTCCCTTCCTTCCTTCCTTATTCCCTCCCTTCCTTTTTGTTTAAATTTGTGGTGAGAATATGTAAGATGTATCCTCTAAGCAAACTTCAAGTGCATAGTTGGGTACTGTTAACTATAGTTACATTGCTGTACGTCAGACCCCCAGAAATTATTCATCTGTATAAGTGAAACATTGGGCCTCTTGACCAACATCTCCCCCAGCCCCCGGCAATCACCATTCCACTCTCTGTTTCTATGAGCTAAACTTTATTTTTAATATGAGAGAAAAAAATTCTACTTCACAAAAGCCCCCATCCTCTTGGCTTTTTTGTTGTTGTTGTTAAATGCAGCCAATAACCTATTCAAGAAACTAACATCTCTATGTGCGGGGTCCACAGCCAAGACGCCCCAACTTCTAGATGTGGGGGAGATGGGGTTTTCTCCCACCAGTCACTTAAAGTGAGATCCCAATGAGAAGTCAGCTTGCCTTGGAGATAATTTCACAGGACAACAGACCAGGAGGTAAGCATCTTCTCAGTCTGTGGTCTTCTTCTCCTTAGGCCAAGGCACTGCTGGGCACACTTCCTCTGTGGCCATGCCCGTGGCCTGATGAGTAGCATTTCTTCTTACCTTGCTCTTTTAATGCCAGCCCAGCAGATTGCCGATGGCATCTAAATACGCTCCATTATCATCAAGGCAAACGGGTGGCTGGAACCCCCTGGCCAGGCAAGTCAACTGAAGCAAATTGATGTTGTGCCAGAGCAAACTGGAGCGCTAACGAGCAATCTGGGTAAGTCTGGGGACAGCTGATGCTGCTCCGTGGCTCGGATTACCAGAGACAGTTTAATGTCAGTGTCAGTGGATTCTGCGCTGGCAGCCACCTACCCTCAACTTCAACTCCACACCCGCTGACATCTTCCTTTCTTTCAAATTGGCAGCGGGAGCCAGGGAAAACCTAAATTTAACCTCCAGAGAATATGCCACATGACATTTGTGGGTCTTGCATGTTCGGTTTAAGACTTTGAAAGCTAATTTAGCCATGCGATGCCTTCGTAAGTGATGAGGGTTGATACACCTGAACTTCTGTCATTGTTAGCCACTGTGGTTTCATTCTGTCTCTTGAGACTTCATTCCTTAATAACTGCTATCTTAAGCCCCAGAGGATAGCACTAATGAGTATTTGAAAATGCCAGGTTCTTGGCACTGTGTGCTGATTTAACAAAAAAAAAAAAAAAAAAAAAGAAAGAAAAAAAATGAAATAACACCCTTCAGTGTAATGGTCACTCAGTGAGGGGTGTGGGGGATGTATTATGCCTGACTTGTCTCGTCATTTCCATCTCTTCCTTGAATTCCCACCATCTAAGTACAAGCAATTAAATGGCTTCTGGACCAAATCTTAATTAATTCGAGGTACTGTGACCAAGGGCCTGAAATAAAGTGACATATAAGTAATATATATTAAAAAATCACTAAGCCATGAAAGGGACAATAATATAAGAATTAGATTTGGAGAGATCAATGATGGCTGCTTAAGGACAGATCTCTCTTCTTAGCCTGGGCTTCCTGGCACATAACATTGCTGTTCAAGTTTGAAATCTTTGTTGGGAGTTCCCAAAATCTACCATAAAATATACGAGGCTAAACATGTCTATTAGATAACAATTCTTCAGGACAAAGAGCTCTCTTGGTTGTCTTTGTGTTTTTCACATCTGGCACATAGCAGGTGCTCACCAGGTTCAGGTTCAACTGAACACAATTAATCAACTTTCTGCACTCTTGACCTTAGCACCCGTCCATACTGCCTGGTGGTTCTAGACATTGGTGTGCTTATTATATGATGTCTAATCCAGCTGGTGTGTTTGAAGCTGGGGGAACTGTTGGTTCTGGGATTACTGCACCTAGAAAATGCTATCTATTTTGAACAGTTAAACACTCTCTGTACATTTGATTTGATCTTCATACATTGCTCTGAAACATCACATTGACATTCCTCTTTCTTCCATAGCATTTAAAGTCTTTAAAATGGCAAAGTCATCTTGAGCACAAATAGTTGGATTCCCATCTGGCAAACATATGACCACTGTCAGTTTATGTGGCTGTGAACATTATCAAAGTTTTGTCTGTCCATTTAAGCCTTTGCTAGGCATATTGATTTTTATTTTTCAAAATTGCTTAGGTAATATCAATATTAACTTGTGTCAGCAACTAACCAAAACAAACCTGGAGAGTAGGTCTAGCCAGCTCTCTTATATGTTGCAGAACAAAGTTCAAAGGGTTGTATATTCAGTTAATGAAGAACAGTATCTCTTTTCTTTGTGTTCATTTGTGTTTGTTATAACATTGTTTTGTGCTAGCCCAAGACCTTAGAAATATACCAAGAATCCTTTCTCTTTTTATAGACATAGATCTCCCAATTAAAAAAATGCAATTGCCCAAAAACGAAGGAGGAGGAGAAAAGCAGAGAAGAAGGATCTTCACAACACAACAGCAGATAAAAAGGCATCAGAAAAAGAAGTTTTACTTCTGGTATATAAATATGGCAGCAAACTCAGGTATAATTCCTCCATAGGGGAAGTATCCATGTGAAATCAATTTGAAAGAACATCCTCAAAGAAGACATACAGATGGCCAAGAGGTACATGAAAAGATGCTCAACATCAATAATCATCAGGGAAATGCAAATCAAAATCACAGTGAGATCCCATCTCACACCTGTCAGAAGGGCTGTAATCAAAGAGATACGACAGAACAAGTGCTGATAAGGTTGTAGAGAAAAGAGAACTCTTGTGCACTTTTGGTGAGAATGTAACTTGGTAAAGCCAACATGGGAAATAGTATGAAGGTTCCTCAAGAAATAATTAAAATTGGAAAATGATATGATCCAATTATTTCACTTCTGGAATAGCTGAAAGAAATACAATTTATATCTGAAAAATAAAATTGTTATCTCAAAGAAATACCTGCACCCCATCACAGCACTATTCACAATAGCCAAGGTATAAAAACAACCAAACTGTCCATCACTGGATGCTTAGATAAAGAAAAATGTGAGGCACACACACACAGTGAAATATTATTCAACCATAAAAAGGAAATCCTACCATTTGTGACAACATGAATAAAACTTGAGGGCATTATGCTAAGTGTCGTAAGTCAGACAGACAAATACTTTATGATCTCACTTATATGTGGAATCTTAAAAAAACAAAATCTTAAAAACAGAGAGTGGATGGGTAGTTGCGATGGTCAGGGTTGGGCAGGAACGTGGGTGACTGTGGTCAAAGGGTACAAAATTCTACTTATAATAAGATGAATAAGCCCTAAGGATGCATCATCCGGCATGGTGACTCTAGTTCACACACTGGTCTGTATACTTAAAATTTGCTAAGAGAGTAGATCTTAGAAGTTCTCAACACACACAAATGGTAGGTATATCAAATGGTAGGTATATTAATGAATCTTATTGTGGTAATCATTTTGTAACATATTTATATATTGGTATATATGTATACCTGTATATATAATAAATCATCACATTGTACGCCTTAAACTTACACAATATTATATGTCAATTATGTGCCAGTAAAACTGGGATGAGGAAGAAAGAACATCTTCACTTCAGGGCAATGGTGACTCATGGGGAAGGAGACCTTGACTTTGGCATTTCAAAGAGCTCTACTTAATAAAGGACACAAAGTAAGGTTTCCAGAAGCTGCAGCAGTGGTGCAATTGAGGTCAAAGAGAAAATGCGCATAATAGCCCTGCTACTTAACTCCTGCTTTGAGGAAATCAGCTCCCCGAACTGCTAGAATGCCTCATGTCAATTTGAGCCGATGGACTCAATGTGCAACTGCAGACAGTTTTCAAAGCAGCAGCTGCTAAGAACTGAGGATTCTTTCATCTCGTCCGCATCAACATGTATTTGTTCTGGATGGCTAAGAGATTTCTAGAACCCGGAACCACAATTAACAACCTTCTGAGGGAATGGTACTGCGCCTTTGAAAGTTTCAAACATGGTAGACTACTTCCCTTTCTTTTCGCTTTATTGGCAAGAATCCCAGTTGGCATAGCTTTATTTTGAGCTCAATTCATCAACAATTCAAGAGAATTAATAATGTATTTACATCACATGCTAGTAGTAGCATAAAATTATCTATAAATGTTTCATAAATATTCTGTAATGCTTTTGGAACATGTTATAAATGATAAATAAATAACAATGGATTCCTTATGAAATATTTATCCTCAGTATGGTTATTGTTATGCTATAGCTGCTTGGGAAGACATTACTGACAAAGCGAATTGAGTTATCAAAGTTATAGATATGTTTAGTCCGCCATTCATAATGAAACCTGCAACACTTGAAATGAAATGAAGACACTGGCAACAGTTGTTGACAAATTGTAACTGTCAGAACCACCCTTCCTACTTAGCAGTTCACAGACACCAAAGATTGGCAACTGTTTAATAAACTATGTCTTATAAAAGCTGAGCCTTGTTACCTTGTAAATTTGGGGGACTCTTGATGGATTCTTCCGCATGAATGATAACATTGAAGCAGGGTGTCTTCCCAAAGGTTTGGTAGGTTAGCCAGGGCATGGAACAAAAAGTTCAACAGATGACCATGCCTTTCATGCAAAAAAAATGATATTGCTTCAGTGGGAACAATAGACATAGGATATCCAGGGGCTAAACATCTAAGATGAGTTTCATATTGTGAGCACTTATATTTTGAAAGTCAACAAGACTTTCTTACATTGAGGCATCATTGGCATGCATCATTTACACTCGTATTTTTCATAATGTTCCATGAGTTATGAAAAATGCCCATAGTCATAGAATCACCACCAAATTCAAGTACACTTAATTTCCCCCCATGCTTCTTATAGTCAACCCTCCCATCTCAGCTTCTAGAAACCAATGCTCTATCTTCTATCCTGATAAATTTGCCTTTTCAAAAATAGTATTATAAATGGAATGACAATTTGATAACCTGTTGAGTGTGGCTTCTTTTAGCATAATGCCTCTGACATTAATCCATGTCATTGTGTGTGACAGTAGTGCATTCCTCGTTACTGCTGAGTTGTAGTCCACTGCATGGGTGTATCAGAGTTTGTTTATTCTTTCACCAATGGAAGAGCGTAAGGGTGATTTGTCAGTTTGGGGCAATTGTGAGTAAATCTGCTATTTATGTTTGGCTACAGGTTTCTGTGTGAATATAGATTTTTATTTTTATAGGGTAGGTACATAGGAGGTGGGCTACTGGGCCATATTGTCAATATGGGTTTAACTTTGTAAGAAAATGCCAGCCTCAGCCCTGGCCTATTGGCTCAGTGGTAGAGCATTGACCCAGAGTAATGGATGTCCTGGGTTCCCTTCCCAGCCAGGGCACACAGAAGAATCGCCCATCTGCTCCTCCACCCTTCCCCCTCTCCTTCCTCTCTATCTCTCTCTTGCCCTCCCGCAGCCGAGGCTCCATTGGAGCAAAAATTGGCCTGGGCGCTGAGGATGGCTCCATGGCCACCTGGCCTCTGCCTCAGGCGCTAGAATGGCTCCAGTTACAATGAAGCAACACCCCAGATGGGCAGAGCATTGCCCCCTGGTGGGCATGCCGGATGGATCCTGGTTGGGCGCATACGGGAGTCTGTCTCTCTGCCTCCCTGCTTCTCACTTCAGAAAAATAAATAAAGAAAGAAAACGCCAACCTGATTTCCAACATGCCTGTGTCACTTTGGTTTCCTTCAGTAACGTCTGAGTGCCGACTGTTCTGCATCATCAGTCACACAGGGTATTGTCTCCCCCCCCTCCCGTTTTTAATTGACAAGAGCATTTTGGTTATGCCAGTCCATGCAAAAAAAATTTTTTATGTAGTTACATTAAAACAGAAAAACATTTTGTTATCATGTAACATGAACCAGAAACACTCCTGCGTTTTAATCCTTGCCAGTTGGGCATGGAATGTTTTAGGTTGGACAAAGGATGGGGTAAACATTAGGGATGAAATTCAGCCCTCAGCTATGCACAATGCTTGTTAGTGAAATACAAGAGCAAATTATCAGAGAGTGCCTTTAATCTGTATAAAAACATTCCATCCCAAATTAGCTGTGACAATATGGCAGCTGTCCTTAGAGTTGACATTTTGATAAATGCTTTTCTTTTCTATTTTTTTTTTCATCCTTACTAAGAGTTAGGCATTTCCATACCCATTTTACAGATAAGAAAAATTTTAGGGAGGTTGAATAACTTACTCAAGCTTGCCCAGCATAGAAGCAACAAAGCAAGGATTTACACCCAGGTTTCCCTGAACACAAAACACATGCATTTTTTCCAAGGCAGTATGATACAAAAAGTATATTAAAACTCTAAAATGACCCTTGCATATCTAGCTAAGTGATTTTAGACAAGGATGCCAAGACCATTTAATAGAGGAAAGAACAATTATTATTTTCAACAAATTATGCTAAGAAAAATAAGAACGTTAGACCCCTATCTTACAGCCTACAGAAAAATGAACTCAAAATGGAAAAAAAGTATAAACATAAAAGTGAGCACTATAAAACTCTTTTAAAAAAGATAGAGGAAAACTTTCATGACATTGGATTTGACAATGATTTCTCAGGTATGACACTAAAGGCACAGGCAACAAAAGAAAAAAATAGATCAATTGGACTTTATTAAAATTAGAATTTTTTGTGCTTCAAAGGACACAATCAACTGTGAAAGGCAACCCAAAGAATTGAAGAAAATATTTGCAACTCATCTAGTTGATAAGGTATTAATTTCCAGAATGTATAAAGAACTTCTTACAGCTGAAAAACCAACAACAAAAACCTAATTTTAAAAACTGAGCAGAGAACTTCAATATACATTTCTTCAGGAAAATATACAACTGCCTGATAAATACATAAATAGATGTTTAACATCACCAATCATTAGGTAAATGCAAAAACAAGACAAAACAAAAAACCAAAACCCCCAAAAAACTAACTTCATAATGAGATAACATTTACACCCAAAATGGCTACTATCAGAAAACACACACAAAAAGTTTTGAGGATGTGAAGAAACTGGAACCCTTGTACATTGCTGTGGGGATGTAAATGGTGCAACTACTGTGGAAAACAGTGTGGCAGGTCCTCAAAAAATTGAACATAGAGTTGCCATTTGACCCAGCAATTCCACTTTCAGGTATATACACAAAAGAATTGAAAGCAAGAACATAAAGAGATATCTGGACACCAAATCCACAGCATATTATTTATAATAATCTGAAAGGTGTACATTACCCAAACATCCTTTGAAAATGGATAAACAAAATGTAACACACACACAAACACAATGTAGAAGAAATAAAATTCTGATGCATGCTACACATGGATGAACCTTGAAGACATTACACTACACGAGATAAGCAAGCCATAAAAGATAAACATATGATTCACCGTTGATGTGATACCTAGAATCGTCATGGTTAATGAAATAGAAATTAGAATAGTGGCTATCAGGGGTGGAGGGAAGGAGGATTGGGGAGCCAGTCTTTAACAGATAGCTTCATTTTGGGGATGATGAAAACATTCTAGAGATGGATAGTGGTGATGGTTGCCAACAATGTCAGTGGGCCTAATGCTGCTGAACAGGACATTTTTTAAACCATTAAAACGGTAAATTTAATATATATAGTTTACCAATTCTTTACAATGAGAAAGATTAGCATATAAGGTTCAAAAGTGATTCACATAGGGTCCCACGAAAAAGAAATAAAAATATGAAGTGTGGGAATGCTTGATAAAATGTTTTTAAGAAGTCAGAGATCAGGGTAGCAGGTACAGGTGGTAGGTATTCCATGGGACTCACAATACTTACAAACAACTCTTTACATCCTTATAATTTTTCCAAGGAAAAAAAATTCCCAATCTAAAATGTACCAAGAGTTAATATTTTCCTTCTATTATTCCAATCATCAGATATTCCTTAGGTTCATATTCACCAGCGCTTATAATTAAATGGGACAGGCTGAAATGATGGCACATTAATTAAGGATGAATTGCTCTGGACCACTGCAGAGTTTCTCATGTAAGAGTTACATGAATAGAAAAAATCAGCTCCTCATTATTAGGGAGGAAGGGGAGAACTAAGAATGAGATCCTCATTTTCTGCTAGATATTATTGCTAAGCTAATTTAACATCTCAGATCTTAAGCTCTTCTTGAGTTCAGTGAAGCTTCACTATTATTAAAATACTCAGGATTCAACTGATACACCAAAAATAAAATGGAAACTCATCTACATAACAAAGGCTGGGAGAAAGCAGGCTGCGAATCAGCTACAGCCAGAGCTTGGCTTTTCAACAAGCACGCAGTGTAACCGAATGGCTGTGGTATGCTTAGCTGCATCATTTGTGGGGAAGTGACTGCTTTGGGCTCCCAGGAGGAAGTCATGCCCATAAGGTGTAAACATCCTGGTAGTGAGTATACATGTGGGGGGGGAGAAGAGTGGATTTAATTTTTTTAAAACCAATTGTGTAAGTTCTTTGTCCATTTAAACCTTAAAAAGATGTAGCCATCACATTCCTTCCAGCCTATGCAATCAAGTCTCACATGTTATCTGACACCTAGACCAGGATGTTAAAACTCCAATACTTTTAAGAGTCAGGGAGGTCCCATAAACCGGAGAAGTGGGCCAGGTATGATAAAACAGACAGGGGTGGTAAGTCTGATACATATTAAAATTTTCATAATTTTTTTAGGATTATAAATTTGGTATTACAATTTGATAAAAAGAGGACTGCTTCAGAAATCTCTCCTTTTTTTTGTTTAAACTTAATTTACCTTGTTAATATTTATATCTACTTTTAAAAAAGAAATGGTGTTTGTTCTGAAAGAACACAGGCACACAGAATAAAAGACAGTAAGGAAGAACTGGTGATTGGATTGAGTAACACATCCTGCTCTGAGCTTCCTGACAGCCAGAAGAAAGTAGGGAGATGGTGCGTCAAAAGCAGTCATTTTAGCTCTGGCCGGTTGGATCAGTGGTAGATCATTGGCCAGGTGTGTGGATATCCCAGGTTCAATTCCCAGTCAGGATACACAAGAGAAGAGACCATCTGCTTCTCCACCCCTCTCCCTCCCTTTCTCTCTCTCTCTCTCTCTTTTCCTCTTACATCCATGGCTTGAGTGGTTCAAGCAAGTTGGCCCTAGGCACTGAAGATGGCTCCATGGCCTCACCTCAGGTGCTAAAATAGCTTGGTTGCCAAGCAATAGAGCAACAGCCTCAGATGGGCAGAACATTGCCTGGTAGAGGTTTTGCCAGATGAATCCTGGTTGGAGTGCATGGGGATGTCTGTCTCTGTGCTTCCCTGCTTCTCCCTTAAAAAAAAAAAAAAGAAAATCTTTCATTTTCCATTTTCTGACTAGTACTTGATTGTGCCAGGCCTTCAAGAACATCAAAACTTTTAAATGAGGCCAGGCTATTAAGATGGGAGCAGGTATGTACTGGAAAAGAATACCATTCAGAAGGCACAAAGACTAAAGATCCAGAGAATTACAGTCTTGGGCTGGTAACGATGACATAAATGTTGATATGTACTTGATAGTCATACTCATTCTTTCAGCAAATACTTATTGAGTGCCTAGTATGAGCTAGAAACTCTTCTAGACATTTGAGATTAATGAGTGAAGTAAATAAAGATTTCTACTGTTGTTGCAGCAGAAGAGAGGAAAATATGCAAATCCATGTAATACACAAGCACATTGAGCGTTAGTTTAGAAGAGATATGTGCTATAGGGGAGAAAATGCAAAGCAAAGGGAACCAGGGATGAGATAGAAATGATAATAGCAGTTCTGCTTTTATCTCTAGTGTCTGAAAATCAAATGAAATCATATATGGGAAAGAGGTTCACAAGTTGTTCTGTAAAAGTCAGTAAATATAATAATTAGAAGGTTGTTTTCAAAAGCTACACACACATATATGTGCACATGCATGTGTGTGCACGCGTGCACGCAGACACACACACAAATATTTAGCTTTTGGAATACTCCAAAGGACACATGTATCCTGCTGTTTCTCCTAGTAAATGATTATCTGTTACTAGGGGAATATTGTTGGTTCTTGGCCAGTAGCAATTAGGACATGACATTTCAGAAGATGAAAAGAAACAGAGATCTGGCCCCTGTGCCTTGGCTTGTATTTCTCTAGTTCCCAACGCACTGAGGACACCACTATGGCCACAATCACCAGTGAGCCAATTACAGCTTCCCTGCAGCCCACCAGTAACTTGTTTCTTCCTCCACTTGCTAATGACTGAAGGGTACCCAGTCTCACCATTCCTTTTTCTTTTTTATTAATCAAAATAGGCAAATGATGGTTAAATACTCAAACTGACTAATCTGATATTCATTGCAACTGAAACCAGCGAACAAAAGACAAGTTACATGATCAACTGGCAGCAGAGTTCATTTAACAACGATAATCATTGTGTGAAGTATTTTTGTTTGTGTTTCTGAGTTTCTTGACAGAGGCACGTCATTCTTCTTTCATCAAGTTCTAGGATGACAAGATGGCGGATCCCATAGGATTTCCTGGTAGATTAGATATAGGGTGCTTGAATGAGAAAGAAATGAAGGGTGCCTTTCCGTTTCTTGCTCGGACAGTTATAAAGATTGCGCTCCCTCAACTGAAATGAGAGGGTTGTGGATGCTGAAGGATTTGTGGAAGGATCCAGGATTTAGTTTTGGATGTGTGGAGCTTGAGATATTGACTAGACTTCCAGGTAGGGATGTTGGGAAGGGAGGCATATCTATGATTCTGGTGTTTGAGAGAAAGTTCTAGGCTGGAAATCCGAGTTATCAGCATGTATATGGTGCTGCATGAGACCAGCTGACATCCTCAAGAGGGTGAGTGTGTGGACGGAGAGGAGGGGAGTGTCAGGAACTGAGGGTCACTTAGATACTAAGGGGAAAAGACAAGGGAGGAGGGAGGAAGCAGAGGAGGAAAATGAGCAGAGTGTATAGTGAGGCGGAAGGAAAACCCAGGAGTAAGACTTCCTGGGAGGCAAATTGGAGATTATTCCAGAGTGGGTACTAAACTCTGACAAATGATTCACTGCCTACTAAAGGAGTTCCCATCCTAAAAGAGACTCCACATCTTAACCCCAATTACTCCAGGAATCTTGTGAGCGGGATTTATGGTCCTGATTATATTGATGATGAAGAACTCAGTGAGACTGGGTAGTTCCCAAAGCCATGTTGCTTGTGCCTGACCTTGAGTTCAAACCCAAGACCCTCTAACTTCGATGCCCAAACTCCTTGTACTATACAAACATTTATGTGCTTTCTCACCCCAACCCCCTCCACCCAACTGTTGGGGAAGATTGCAAGAGAGCTTTAGGGATTTTTGTATTCATTTTATGTTATCTTTCACAAAGTAATTAAGTGGAAAAAGTAAAATGATCTCAGTATCATATTGTGTTTGAATTATTGACAACCATTCTTATTCTAACCAGGAAAAAATATCATTTGATAGAAATAAAGCCCCTCACTCCCACTCTACCTTGCTATTATTAAAAAAAAAAAAAAGGTTTGCAATTCTGTGCCTATTATTTTACACTGTAGAGTGATGAGGAGTTAGAAAATTGTTAGGTAGCAGGTGACAAATTGCAATCTGATGGGCCAATGTGAACCTATAAAAATGTTATCAAGATGATATTAAACAGTCTATTCCTTACTTAGCATCCAGGCAGGAAATTGGAGCTATTCTTGCTGGATATCTCACACTTCAATATTTTTCATTTAGATAATGCTATTTAAAATTTAACTGGATTACTGGTAATTTGTCTTTCAAAATGATGTACTTGAGTATTTGGCTCAGACTATCCTTTTCCCAGTTTTCAGTGAAAGATATTTGGTACATTCTAGAATTTATGGATTTTTTTGACAATAATTTTTTGTTTCATTTGCCCCAAAGCCGCTTTTTTTTAAAGGAAGAAAATTATGATTATATATTTTGTTATGTGGTAGTTGGATGTACAATTGGGTCTCTGAGCATCTTGTGACATGAGGTATGTCAATGTAGTTTGCTGTTACGTTCCCAGTGCTTAGCAGAGTGCATGTCCCATGGTAGGAACCTGATCTGTATTTGCTGAATGAATGTTTTATTTCTCTAGATCACACCTGCACTCAGTACAATGCCCAGCACTGAAGAGGTGCAGAATTAATACCTTTTGCATTGAACCACTCAGGGTATACGTGTGTAACAACTCCTTGAAGCACAGAATCACCTTAATAAAATTTTACTTCTTACCCTTTTTCTCACAGACCTTATGGAGGCTGAGATGAATCTCCTTTCTAAGACTAGGCTTTTTCCCTGCAGAGAAGAGAACACCTGTTTTTGTCTAAAAGTAGAATTCGAGGTAGTAAAATTTTGAGCTGCGCTTGGTAAGCGCGCGGAAGATCACTGTGAGCATGCTCACAGCATTGCACAGAACGGCCAAAAATAATTCTTAAAAGAAAGGCTATATCATAGGAATCTCATGACATCAAGACCATCTGGGTTTGACTCTCAAATGGTGTTACAAAGCCTGAGAATACAGAAAGAGGGGATGAAGAAATTTCTTCTTTCACTTTATAGAGGTATTGAACGTACGTTGTGCACAAGGCTCTTGCCTTGGTTCTGGAACTACAGTGGCCACAAGACAAAGTCCCTGGCCTCTTGAGTCTTATCTCTTATCAAGCAAGACAGTTTTTAAAGACTTTAACATACATATAGTTGTGGAAATGAGTCGCATAGGGTAATAAAATTTAAATGATGCTCTTGAGAAAATTATTAGCCAATAATACAGTAAGGATATATGATTTTCAAATTGTTGGAAAAGTTACATGATAAATAGGTTCTGGTACTAATTCCAATGTGAGGGGAAGTTCCCCACATGACCAAGCAATCCTCAGATGCAAGCTGGGTGTTCTAGGATTCAACTTGGTTCTAACACTGTCTTCTTGAAGATTGTGTCAGATTCCACAGGTTATGAGTTCAGCCCTATAAGACTGCACTTCCCGGCCTCCTTAGGAGACAGTAAAAAATCCAGGTTTTACCTGTGCTTATGACCCTGACTGGCTGTCTGTAGATTAGAGGATCTGAAACCCCCTTCTTTTGGTTTGATCAATTTACTAGAGAGACTCACAGAATGGAGAGGGACATGTTACTTACTAGATCACCAGTTTATTTTATATATATATATATATATATATATATATATATATATATATATATATATATATATATATATATATATATATATATATAATGGGAAGAGAAAGAAGAAACGCACGGGGTAAAGCACAGAGAGTAGATGTGGCATTTCCATCTCTCCATGTGGGCAACCAACTCCAAACCTCCTGTGCTCACCAACCTGGAAGCTCTCTAACACCTGTCTTTCTGGATTTTTATGCAGACTTCATTACATGGGCATAACTGATGACCTCACTGGCCAATGGTGATTGATTCAACTCCCAGGCCTTCTCCCCTCCACCAGAGATTGAAAGTGGGATTAAAAGTTCAACTTTCTGATCACCTGGTTGGTTCTTTTAGCTACCAGCCTCCATCCTTAGGTTACGTAAGGGCTTTCCAAAAGTCGCCTTGCTAACATAACGGAACATGCCTTTATTGCTCTTATAGCTTAGGAAATTACAAGAGCTCTTTTTTATAAATCACAGACTCACCCTTGGTAACCAAATGTAATCCATATGGGAAAGGTCAGAAAAAGAAGAAAGAAATTCTAAGGCAGCACCCAAAACAAAACAAAATAAGGACAAGAAACTGGAAGTATAAGACAGAGTGACACATAAAAGTAACTATATCAGGTTAGGATAACAAGTCTCCATGGTTTAAACTCTCCTGTTAAAAGAAAATAAAAAGATTCTCATACTAAACAATAAGGAAGTTTAAAAGAAATCAAATCCAGCTAAATGTAATGTCAAATGACATTAAAAGTTAAAATCAATAAGACAAGCAAAGCTTTACCTGAGAAAAAACAAAAACAAAAAGAACTGAAAATTCTGCTTTTATGTGAGGTAAGATACAAAGCAGACTTAATGAAATGAGGCACGGATCATCTTCACATTGATGAAACATGCAGTCTGCAATGAAAAATATAAGGGCCATAATTATTTATCGACCAAAACATATTTTAATATCTAAAATAATCAAAGAATTTTAAAATGTGTTTGCTTTGTGTCCGGTATTTTTATTTTCAGCTAATGGTAAGATGGCCTTCCCATCACTTGCGACAGGGGGAGCTATAGACACAGAAAGTTTTGGAAGGAGGATCAGGGGTTCAGTACGGCAAATACTGTTTTTGGGATTATCTACTAAACTTCCAACCATGTGTCTAGTGAATTCACAGAGGAAAGAGTGGAGTTTTCAAAGACACAAATAAGAGGCTATCAATGGGTGGAGAGAAAACAGCTACTTATTAAGCACCTAGGGTGTACTGCAAATTCAGCATGGCCTCAGGACCTTTCACAAAATGTTATTTCATGTGATAGTCCCAGCAACTCCGATTATTTGCCACTCATTAATTGAACACCTAGTAGGTCCAGTCGCTGCATTTAGATAGATAAGTAAGACATGACTGGTGCCAACTTCCCCGGAGGGGTGATTGAGTGGAGGAGAAGCATAGGAACAGTAAAACTGTCATACAACTGATAAATGTCATAACTGGATAGCACCGTCATGTGTACATGCGTGCCTTCAGAACCTCTACCCTTTCCAGTCTTTTTGTGTGTGTGTCTATCAACCCTTCCCCCTGCCTTTGAGGGGGAAATGCTGCCAACAGGACAGAACAATAGCAAGGACAACCACCTCACAGGTTGCCGAGGAGGCTTGCAAATTTGAATGTTTCTGTAGCAGCCCTGAGCGTTTTGTTACAAACCAGTCTTGGCATTATTCAAAGCGGGACTCTGAGGGTCTCCTCTCCAGTCACACATTGCCTTCTTCACGCTACCTCTCCGTTTCTGCTGAAGAGTTGGTATTCCAAGTCGTCATCTTTCCAGAGCACCTTTGCCACGTGAGAGCGGAGTGCTGATGGGAGCCGGAAAACAGGGCCACACAAAGCCTGCCTCGAAAGATCCCCATATCCCTGGGCAGGTGACCAGGAGCCAGTTCTCACCTTTCTCCTCCTTCCTCCCATGACAGCCCAGTAGTCCCGAGGTCTGCGCAAACGGTAGCGCAGCGTCATCTCCTTGTGGAAAGGTTACACCGCTTCTGGAGTATGCAAACCAGAGAAGGTTGGCCTTTCGAAGTGCAGGCTTTCAAGTAATTTAACCTCTTAAAGTGAATGTTAATATTTACATTCTCTTGTTAACATCTCTGTGCTTTTTTTTTCTCTGTCTGAGATAGGAGCCTGAGGGTTCAAATATTTGAAATGCTGCTCCTTGGAGGGAAACTGGTCTGTCAGAGCACTTCAGAGAGGGAACAACGCAGCCTCTGTACTCTATTTGAATGTGACTCTCATCATGACCATTACTTTGCTAGATACTCTTGGAATATTAGGTCCTCTAGCCTTAAGTCTCTCATCTGTGAAATGGGAAACATGGCCCCTGATGCAGTCAATTACTGGGAGGACAAACCGGGATCATTTATTGAGAGACGACTGCCTGGGTGCTCAGTAATGCGGAACTGTTGTCGTGTCGTTGCTGTTGTTATCACAGCTCATTCAAATGGTCCCCCATAGAAGCGAACCCACTCCAGTTCTGTCCACTCCCCCTTTTAAAGAAGTCCCACCATTGTCATTATTAGCACACAACATATTTTCTAGCATCTAATTCTGTTCACAGCCTATGGTGTCCATTGTGAGAAGTGAACCATGGGATGGTCATCAGTTCAGACTCCAGATCTGGACTGAGCCCAAATCTTGATGTTGGCACATTCTGGCTTTATGACCCTGAGCAAGATATTTGGCTTCACCATGCCTCAATTCCCCCTCCTCTTATTAGTGATGATCATGATGTCCATTTCATGGGGTTTTTGTGTGTTTTAAATTAGTTAATGCATACAGAGTGCTCAGTACATCTCTGACAAGTAGTGTATATTCAATAAGTCATAAGGATTTTTAGTTCATTAGAATTTCATTGCATATGATGCAATACTGTGAGCCATGGAAAGCATGTGATTGTTATTCTCATTTGAAAGGTGGAGAAACTGAGTCATAAGAGCAACCAATAGGCATAGTCAAAGTCACACAACTAATCTGTAGCCAGCTAGGACCAACACTGCCTCCTTCTGGATCTCAAAGCAGTTCCATCTCCCTGGAAACGCCCCCACTGCTGGAGCTCCTGCCAGGATTTATTTCAAAGGCAGCCCTCCCTCCCCCCACCCGCTTTCCCTCCCCACCATTGTTGCGGGAAATTACTCTGCGAGCCATGTATCTTCTTCGACACACTCTGCTCTTGAAGAAACACTCCCAATTACTGGGGCTGTGTTCTCCGTGATTGCAATGTGTCATGACATTTCCAAGATGTAAGTTTCTTCGAAAAAGGCATTAGCACCAGGCGAGTGGAGCAGCTCATTTTTCAAACTTGGAAACTGTCGTTTGCTCTGCTCAGTGCCGGTGGAGCCTGAACGCACTGTTTAGTGAGCGACCGAAGTTCACCCCATTGGCACGTTGGGCTGCTCTCCCTCTGGAAGAGCTTCGGCTGAAAACGTGCACATGTGTGTGCACGTCGACCCGTACTCTCTCTCTCGCACACACATTATGCACCTTCATTCCCTTTCAGGCTTTATCCTATTCTCAATGCCCACCTGGAGCCTAATCCTCTCTGCTCTTCCCTGGAGCCTCTTAACAGCCCCTTACAGGCTATTCCTTACCCCTCTCCTCCACTTACTGCTTCAGGGTTGGATCACACCCTCCACAGTTCCCCATCTGTATCAGCCCGCTTACCAGCCTCAAGAAAAGAAACTGTTGTGTGCTGATTTAAGCAGCAGTGGAATTTACTGAAAAGCTCTTAGCACACAGTGGCCAGTTTCAAGAAATGAATAGGAACAAAGAAAGGCAACACAGTGTGGCATGGGCAGACTCATGCCACAGATGCTGTGCAGTAAGGGCATTTGATGCCCAGATGGACACAGTTCTCACATTGAAGATGAATGTTATTGATGTGCTTCTTTGTCCAGTTCAGGTCCTGGGTGGATGTGCCTGATTGGTAAACCTCAGTCACACGTTTCTGCTATAGCTGCAAGGGAGGCTGAGAAAGTGAATAATGGCTGTATTCAAAATGGGTGACTTAAAACAACCGAAATTTATTGTCTCATGGTCTGGAGACCATGAGTCTAAAGTTAAGGCATTAGAGAAGGATCTGTTCCAGGTCTCCCCTAGCTTCCCCCAGCCTCAGGTGTTCCTTGGCTAGTATCTGACTGTCTTCTCTCTGAGTCTTTATATCATCTTCCTTCTCCTCGTGTCTGTTTCTGTGTCCAAATGTTCTCCTTATAATGACATCAGTCATACTGGATTAGGAACCACCCTCATGACCTTATTTAATCTGACTATATCTGTAAATACTCTACTTTCAAATAGGTTACATTCTGAGGTAGTGAGGATAACCTATCTTTCTGGGGAAACATAAGTCAACTCATAATGCTCTCATTTTAATTTATTTGGCAGGAGAGATACTATAGTGGCTACCAAGGCTTATGCATTATACCCAGCTGTGAATCTTTTCTTCTACACATACAATAGGGTTCAGAGATAGCCAAAATATACTAATAAAAAGCCTGAATGTATCCCTGATGCTATCACCCTAAGGACCTCATACTCCAAGCTTTTCTTCTTGGCCTGGCCTGTGGTGGTGCAGTTGATAAAGCATTGACCTAGAATGCTGAGATTGCCAGTTTAAAACCCTGGGATTGCCCAATCAAGGCACATATGGGAGTTGATGCTTCATGCTCCTCCCCTCTTTTCTAAATTGAATAAAGTCTTAAAAGATTTTCCTTCTTGATCGCAATCCCTCTGTCTCAATCTTATCTTCTGCCATTCCCTAAGATATTCCTTGGTCTGTCGTACAAAACTACCTACCATTTCCTGAATATTATTATTATTATTATTATTATTATTATTTTATGAATTGAAAGGCAGGGAGGTAGAGAGACAGACTCCCACATGCACCTGACTGGGACTCACCCAGCAACCCCCATCTGTGGCTAATGTTCTGCCCATCTGGAGCCTCTGTTCTGTTGCTCAGCAACTGAACTATTTCAGTGCCTGAGAGAAGGCCATGGAGCCATCCTTAGTACCCAGGGCAAACTTGCTTATTTGAGCCATGGCTGTGGGAGAGGAAAAGAGAGAAGGAGAGAGAGAGAGAGCAGGGGGAGTGGGAGGGGTGGAGAAGCAGATGGTTGCTTCTCCTGTGTGCCCTGACTGGGAATCAAACCTGGGACTTCCACATGTCATGCTGATGTTCTACTGCTGAGCCAACTGGCCAGGGCTAAAAATCTTTTTTTGGCATACAAAATATTGTACATAATTAATGTGAACAAATTGGTAAGTCTAGAGATAAGTATATACTCATGAAAGTATCACCACAGTCTGTCATAAACCTATTGGTCACCTGAAGTTTTCTCTTACTCTTCAGTATTATAGTTGTTGTTATTATTATGATATGATTGTTTTTGTTTTGTGGTAGGAACACTTAACCTATAATCTACCTTTATAGCAAACACATGTGTAATGTGATATATTTAACTACAGGCACTATGCTGTAGGTAGATCCCTAGGACTTATTTATCTGCTGAATATTTTTATAACAGATGAATTACTAAGAAAAAACCCTACTGGTTTGAGCATTTCATGCCTCTATCCCCAGGACCAACACTGGATGTTTATGGGTCTGCTGATAAGAAATAATCTATTCTCCTCCTTGATCGAAAACAGATGTGACAAAGCACGGACATTTGAGGAAGACAAGAAAGCTTCCCCAAGATGAGTAAGGTGATGGGGATTTAGGGGAAGGTGGAAGGAGACAGCATTAGTGCCCTTGCAGCTCCAGAGGGAATTGTCTGTAATGAGCGATGAGGGGTGTTGAACCCAAGGCCATGCGGCTTCACATCATGATGAACAGGGGACATTGCAAGGTAAGTGAGCATATTAATGGTAATCGGTGTAACACATGGTCTGGAAGGCCTTTGTCAAAGTTTCTAGAATAAGCCATTTAAGAACCCCAGAATGCTACTTGGCCTTGGGTGACCCTGGAAGAACAGGCATGGCAATAATAGAGATTAAATTTCCTGCCAGGCTGGAAGGATAGAGAGTTATATTCAGCTCTATCTAGATTTAGCTAGAAGAAAATATATTCCTTTCAAGTCATGTTTTCTTTCTTGCACCATATGTGGTTGAAAATGTAAACTCCAGACCATCCATAATTTTCTTATGTCGCCGTTCCTTTGCACGAGCCTGTCTGTCCTCCTTTTTAGAATCACTTGGGCCACTTCATTCCCATTCTTCTGTTCCAGGAGTCTTCCTTGACTCCCCTCCCCAGACTGGATTAGGAGACCTCATTACTTGTCTTTCAGCACCTGGTTCTCTAAATCGATCGTGGAAGTCCTGGGTGGTAATTCTCTCCTTCCTAGACTGTCATCTGCACTGATCTGTGAGTCATGGGACTATCACTTTATTTGATTTCTTGATGTCTAGCACAGGCCTAGGTGCATAATGGACACTCACTCACTGACAGACAAGTGGAGGAACTAATGAGAAACAATGAGATAGATACCCAATCCTGCTTGACCTTGAAAACAGCTTGGCAAATCACTGTTACACAGAGTGACAAAGCAAGTTTCTCTGTAGGGTACAAGCTCACTGAGAGCATCATCTGCAAGCTAGGATGCACAGAATGTACAGTGTTCAACAGGGTAGCCACTTGCCACCTGCTGCTATTCAAAATTAAATAGAATTGCAAATACAGTTCCTCTGTTGCACTTGCCACATTTCAA
The DNA here is from genome assembly GCA_037038555.1 of Rhynchonycteris naso. Lineage (NCBI taxonomy): Eukaryota > Metazoa > Chordata > Mammalia > Chiroptera > Emballonuridae > Rhynchonycteris > Rhynchonycteris naso. The sequence goes on from CM073000.1 coordinate 193,105,744, forward strand.
GTATTTAGCAGCTCCATGTGGCTAGCAGCTACCATGTTGGACAGAACCGGTACAGAATATTCTCTTCCCCACAGAAAGTTCTATACGGCGATACTGGTGTAGGATTCTTGTATCTCTGAAAAAAGATTACCTTCTAATCTTAGTACCTTACTAACTGGTCCATTCTGTTTATTTCATATTTATTTTTAACTTTAACTCATAAAATCACAACACATACACACAATTAACATACACACTTTTATGTTAAAAAAATTCATTGATTTTTTATAAACACATTGGTTGCAAGAAGAATTCTATATATAACAACAAAAATGTTCCTTTTGGGGGTAATTTAAGAAAATGTCTGGATTTTAACAGGACCACTGACTGTGTGCCATTGTCATAATTATACCAAGAATTTAGTATCTGTTCCCTGGTGCACCACCCAAAGTTAGAGCTCAGAAGAGAGTGCTCTGAAGGGGAGGTGACAGGCAGATCGAGAGTCTCTGATCCCAGCAACAACAGTGACAGTTTCTTAGAGTAGGTGAGTTTTTAAAAAAATTTATTTTCCAACTACAATTGATACATGATATTGTATTAGTTTCAGTTATACAACATATCAATGATTAGATATTTATACAACTTACGAAGTGAGGGTGAGTTTTATAGTTCCTGCAGAACTAATCGGCTGCCATTCAAAGTGGCATCTTGATGTGGTATTCATTGGTTGAATCAACTACGTAATACATGAGAGCTCCTTCAAATGTTTTTAATTCATTAGTGGATGCTAAAGTTAGCCACAAACTGGGCTCTACCCAGAAAGGGAAGCCTGAAGAGAGAAGAGGTTCGGGAGGGACAGAATGAGAGAAAGAGAGGCAGAGACAAAGAGACAAAGAGAGAAGACCACATGTACATGCACCTACTACCCCTGGAAGCCATTTTATTTGATGGAAGCCCATTCCATAAGCCTGATTGATTAAATCATTGACTGCTGGCAATCGATTCAACCTACAGCCCCTCGCCCCCTCCCAAGGTCAGTGGAGTAGGATTGAAATTTCCAACCCTTTAAGCACATGGTTGGTACTACTGGCAACCCCTTCCCCCAACTTGTCCTAGGTAGGCTCTCAAAACCACCTTATTAATACAATAAGAGACACATTTATAGCTCTTATCCCTGGAAATTCCAAGAGTTTTAGGTGCTCTGTGACCAAAATGGGGATTTAGAACACGCATATCTTTCTTACTATAGATCACAATATTATATGCTATAATTGAGTATGTACTCTATGTCAGAATCCAAGCTTGATGTTATTTAAAACTCACTATCAATATCATGAGCCATCTCACTCTTACGTTGGAGGAAACTGAGGCTCAGCACAGATAAGGGATTTGTCCATGATGGATAGCTACTAAGAGATCAAAGCTAAAATCTTATGGCTCTTATGGAAAATCTTATAACTAATTTATAACACATCAGCTGTCTTAGCTCAGGCTGCTATAATAAAGTCAATGGCTTATAAATAAGAAAAAAATATTTTTCACAGTTCTGGAGGATGGAAGTCTGAGATTAGGGTGCCACTGTTGTTGGGTTCTGATAAGAATCCTCTTCCAGACTGCAGACTGCCCGCCTCTTACTATATCTTCACATGGCAGAGAGCAGAGAGCAGAGAAAAGAAGGAAGGGACTTTCAATAGGGCACTAATCCCATTATGGGGGCTCCATCCTATTGACCTCATTTAACCCTAATTACCTCTCAAAGATCCCAACCTTTTCATACCATCACTATAAAGGACAGGGTTTCAACATATGAATTGAGAGGACACAAACATTCAGTCTACTTTCACACCTTCTAAAATGTAAACTCAGGACTATAAGAAACATCCAATTTTTAGTTAATCCATTTGACCAGAAAGATTGCTTAGCTTCTCTGATTCTGCCACCAGCTTAGTGCTCATAAGCAGTAGACAAGGCAAGCCACCTCTTTCCGCATTACTGTTTATCTCCTAGAGCCCAGGGGCAGCCCCGTCTGGTGTTTACTCCCCAGCGATATCATCCTAAAGTGGTTGTCCTAAGCTCATCCTTTGATCACCCAGGCTGGGAGGAAGACTGCATTCAGCTTCTTTATGATGAGTTAGCAGATAAACCCAACACCTCACTTAGACATTCCCCCTCTGCCCATCCCTTGAAAACCTATCTCATGTCTGTGGGCTAAGAACATATTATCATATCCTTTTAGGAACCAAGAGAGCTCGTGGGTCACTGAAAAATAACTGCACGTGAATTACAAGCTATGACTACAGATTTGATGGAGAAAGTGGCAGAAGAGTAAGTCTGCGTAAACAGGGAAGCATTTTAAATGTAAGTTGATAAAGACAGGATGGGGAAAGAAAGACAAGGGAGACCCATTCCAGGTTCATGGGGGCCCGCCTCTGGGGTGCTCACACTGATCTTATGTTTAACATTAATAATTGCTAAATTATATTAAATGATATATCAATCAGATGAATAAAGCCTACAATACTTAGGGCATTGAGCTTGCTAAAATCACTGGCATCTGTGCCTATTAAAAATGACAGATGATGAGGATATCCAAAATTTGGTGGAATCTGCTAGCTAACAAGGTAAATTAAAATTTACATCTTGTTCCGGCATAGTGAAGATAATTAAAAAGAGTGATAAAACCCTTTGATTAACCCTCATCTCCTCTTGCATAGCATTTTATTATGCAAATGAAACCTCCAGCACTGTAAACTTGATACCAGTTAGGAATATGAAGATGCTCTCATTTTCAAAGCACAAAGATATATGCGCACGTATAAAACATTTGACGGGGGTTGGCGCCCGGACCCGCTCTGCAGCAGGGCATCGCTCTGGAGCGCCTGTCCCAGGGAGAAGTGTGCCTCCGTTTGCTGCAGGCTTGTGTCCAGGGCCCCTGTGCCACCGACACCATTTTGCAATAGCTTCGATTTTGTGGTCTAATTACCTGCCCTGCTGTGTATGTCACTGAGGATGCCCAGACCCTCAAAACAAGGGTGGCCGTGTCGTCCCATCAAAGGCCCCTTTGCAGTCCTGCTTTTGCATAACCTGAGTTAGGGGGGACGTCACACTGACGTTAAAAAGCAGGGAAATCCTGTTCACCTCCCTTTGAGATGTGAGAAAAAATAAAAAAAAATTAGCAAGGCTTAGAGAGGAGAATCTTTTTGAGACAATTGGTTTTTTTAAATCTTTTTTTTTTTTTAATTTTCAATTACAGTTGATATAAGAGATCATATTAGTTTCAGGTGCACACCCCAGTGACTAGACATTATATAACTTACTAAGTGATCATCCTGATAAGTCTCGTACCCATCTGACACCCCGCACAGTGATTAGGATATTGTTGACTGTATTCCCTGTGCTGTACTTTCCATCCCTGTGACTGTTCTGTAACAGCCAACTTGTGCTTCTGAATCCCTTCACCTGTCTCTCCCGTCCCCCCAACCCCCCTCCCACCTGACAACCGTCAAACTGTTCTCTGTATCTGTGAGTCTGTCCCTGTTCTGCTTGTTTGATTATTTTATTTTTAAGATTCAATGTTGATCGCTATGTATTTATTGCCATTTTATTGTTCATATTCTTTGATCTTTTTAAAAAAATAAATACGGTTTGAACATGTAATTTCATCCCCAAGGATTATTTCTTCCTCTCCAGTGGTGTGAAAGGGAACACAGGGTAGCAGGATCCCTAACAGGTGCTGAGATAGTTCCATGAACTTGCCGTTCCCCTTGGCCATTTGAGTTCACTGATATAAAAGCGAGAACTAGTTTTGCCTTTTGCCCGATTTCTGTGCCTCCCTTTGCACTCTGCGTTCACTGTCCCCACCCTCACTTTGGAAGGAGAAGGAGCCTGTAGTTAGGTGATTAGGAAACAACGAATGTTAGTAAGAGAAATTTGTGTTTGCTTCTAACAGCCACTCTTCGAAGAGTAGGATTCAGAGACAACTATAAGGGAAAGTGGACTGTGGGAGTGGACGCACGAAATGGGACATGTGGGCTTAAGGACGCGGGGCAGAATGAAGGTGAGATGATGAAGGGAGAAGACTGGAAATGCACGAATTAAGGGAGACTGAGGGAGAGACGTTTGGAAGGCTCTGGCAGAGAAGGAGGCAATGTGAAAACATAGCAGAGAGAGAGAGATGCGGTCAGGAGCCAAGGAGTGTGGGCAGGACCCAGAGCTGAAAGAGACAGAGATAGCTCCCACCCTAGAACCTCTGGAGAGCCCGTGGCTCTGCCAACACCTTCATTTTGACTTCTGGCTTCCAGAACTTGAGAGAACACATTTCTGCTGCTTGAAGCCACCCAGTGGGTGGTCACTGTGACAGTGATCCTAGGGAACTAACATAAATTTTGGTGTCAGGAAATGGGAGGTGGATGATAAAAATGACAGAGGGAAAGGGGAAGAAACATGTGCATCACCTTCCCAACCGCAGGTGCATTCCAGAGCAGCTACAGGTGAAGTCATTCTTTTTGGAGGGTGGTACCGATGTCTGTGGACTCTCATCTTGCAAATGGGAAGAATAACAGTACCTACCTCACAGGGTTGTTGAGAGGATTTAAATGAGTTTATAAATGTGCCAGTCTCAGAACAGCATCTGGCAGGAAATCTGCACTCTTTCAGTATTAGCTTTTATTTCTGCAATTGGTGCTGCTGTTATTATGTTTATTATTATTTGCCAGAATTTACATGCCTTCTTGATTATTGCAGAGCCTATTTGAATAATTTCATTTGCATACGTATTTATAGAAGAAAAAAAAGAGTAGAAGTTTGTCCTCCAAACTATAATAAACAGTTATCTCTGGGTGATGTGTTTGCCATAGAATTTTATTTGCTTCTGTTTGTTTCTATTTCCTAAATTTTCAACAATGAACACATATTACTTTGGTAATGAGAACATTAAAGATTTGTTTTACTTTTTGGTTTTAAAGACTGCTTTGTTTTAACTCTTAACACAACTGAAGACTCCCAAATCCAGGCATATTGAATGTCAGTGAACTGATAGAAAACACTGGAGATAATATTTTTGATGGAAACCTAATATTTGTAAGAATTGTCAACTAGTCACCATGGGGAGCGATGGGCTGGGTACAGAAAACTGATTCAGAAGTGAAATTTGAAGGTTTGCTAAAAGACTAGAGTAAGATTCCAGGATCCCCAACTACGCCCCCTACCCCCAGTTTGTGCCGGAAATTCTATCATGTTGACTGGGTTTTCCAGTTCAGCACTTTCCTCTCCAAGGAGATTATTTCTAGGAGAACAAACAAACAAACACGTGATCACTAGAGACGAGCATTTATCACCCTGGACGCAAGTGACATTTTGGGCTGGGTGATCCTCTGCGGTGGGACTGCTCTTTGCATTGTGCAGGGCTTAACCGCATCCCTGGGCTCTACCCACTACGTGCCAATAGCACTGGCCCCCTTCAGCTGGGATCATCAATGTCTCCAGACACGGCCATGTACCCCCCTAGAGGCCAGGGGGCAAGTGCCCTCTCCCCCAGTTGAGAACCATCGCCAAGATTGAAGTCCACTGCTGCTTCCTTCTGATTCCGTCGGGCAACCCTTGACCAGAACTGAGTTGCTCCAGATTATTTTCTGGAAAAGAGATACCAGCGAGATGAAATTGTGTCTGCTGGGTTCCTTTACCAGCCCGGCCACTCACTAGCCATGTGACCCTGCACTACAAAACGGGTTTTTTTCTTCACTATAAAATAGGATTCATGACATTGACCTTTGCAAACTTTTAGGTGAATAAGAGATCATCTCTAGGCCTCATTGCACTGTGCCTGGCACACAGTCGGGCTTTAGTAAGTTCCTGGCCCTTTCCTGGCAATGTGGTTAGTATATCTCTGAAATAAGAGGGGTTAATTAAAAATACTATCTAATTGACCCTTCCATCAACAACTCATCAACCAAATGATGGACGTGCTTCTTTGACCAAACCTAGTTTTTCAAACCCCCCAAACCTGCAGTAAGAATAAAATAGAATCTAGAACAAAAGTTGATGCAAAATTAGGACTTACGGTCTTTTTGTAGTCCAGGGGGTCCAAGCAGAAAGCCGTTATCATGGAGCCTCAGCTGCAGAGGAATTCTTAATCATGACCGTCCTCCTGGAAGAGGAGCCAAGACTCAGGAACAGACCTGCGTTACTAAGCAGGGAGGAGGCACTGCCAGCAACCACCCTGCCCCTTCTTGGCTCGGAAAGCCTTTAATCTGCTTCCACTGTCTTTCTGAAGTCTGGAGATATTTGAGTCCAGCCCAATAAGGAAGTTGTAGGCTGAGGGAGAATTTATTTTTTGTCAAACGCATGGCATGGAGGGAAACATGTCAATGAAGCTCGTGAAGCAGCTAGTCTCTGGTCCCCGTGGTTCCCCAGACCACCCCGGGTCTTCCTGGTGGTGACACCCCTCGGAGTCCTTTTGGAGAGGTGGTTGAAATGTCTGAAGGAATCTCTTCTTCCCCTGGGTCCCCTTTCTCTGTTTGTTGCCTTGAAGTGTTAGGTCTGAAATCAGAGTGAACTGGACTTAGATCTTGGTTCAAAGCTGGTTATGAGTTGGGCAGCTTTAAGCAAGGGACAGCCTCTCTGAGCCCCAGGTTTTCCAGCCACACAACGAAGATATTAAGCTTAGCTAAGTTAATTGAGTCAGTGTTTGTTAAACACTTGCAGTGTGTAAGGCACTGTTCTAGGTGCTAGTGTAAAAAGAAAAAAACCCACATGTAACATGTCTATTATCATGTACCTTATATCCAGGGATCTGCAGTGAGACTTAATGAATGGAGTTGGGCTGCACACACAAAAGGCCTTATATATCATAGTTGCTGATTTCTACAGAGTGAATGCTCCCATTATTGTTGAGTTCAGGGCACCGAGAGAACATTGCTGAGTGCACAGCTCAGAATGATATGCAAGATCAGCCCCCAAGAGCTGGCTGCAGCATGTCGGTATCAGTGTTACTGATGTAACTCCATGCCTGGGAGAGCCTTATATATTCAATACATCTCACCCACCTCTCTCTCTTCTCTCTCTCTTTTTAAATGAAAATTATTTGAGGTCAGAAAGAATCAAGTGTAAGTCCAATTCCACAGCTTATTACCTGAGCCTATTTCTTAACCTGTAAAACACCAACAAAAAATGACTGTGTAATTTGCTTTGAGCATTTCTTCCAGATTTTGCTCTGCATATGTTTATAGATACATTTTAAAGCAAATACCTGTCTTCTTCCTTCCCCATTCCTTTATTATAAGACATATGAACTTTATATCATGGTGTTTGAGAATTTTTGACTTTATATCATAGTGTTAAAGCCTTGTTAATTTTCATTAGAGTATTAAAGTCGCAACATATCCAGGAGAAGAGCGAGCAGCGTCTGAAGACTTTGCATCCTTTTCTGGGGAAAGGGTTAGTGTGTTTCCGGTTGTGTGGATGGTAGTTGTGTTTTGTTAAGAGCAGGCGTGACTTTGTTATGACCTCTATATGGAGATTGAATATATTTAAGGAGATGTATATGGGTATTGCATCAGGTGAAGGACTTAGGAGCAAAGACTGAAGTTTCCCCAACAAGAAAGAATTCTGCTTGTAGAAGAATTAATTCACCAGCAGCACAAAAATTCTGCCCGTTGGCAGCTTTCAAACTCAGGGCTGCACCAGGAACCCTTACCTGAGTCTCCAAACCTGTCCTGTGGATTTCAGATTTGCCAGCCTCCATCACTGGGTGAGCCAATTTGTTTAAATTTATATATATCTCTCTCTCTTCCTCTTTCTGTCTTCCTCTTTGTCTTCTTCTTCTCTCTCTCTCTCCCTCTTTCTCTCTCTCTCTCCACCCCACTCTTGGTTCTGATTGTCTGGAGAACTGAGACAGAAATTTCCTGACTCCACATAATATAGTCAGTGATTGGCCTAAGAGAACATTTGTAAGGGATTGGTTAGGAAGGACTGTGAAGCTGAGGCTCTCTGAGATTTTCCCATTTATAACAGAGCCTGTGGGAGGATATATCTCAACTCAAAGGGTTCCTTGAAGCTCAGCGGTGAGGACCCCTAACCGAGATGGTCTCTAAGGAGACACCTGGCTTCAGATTGTATTTCCAAATAAAAAGTAGGGCAAGACTGGACCTGGTATGACATGGAGCAGAGTGTCTATTTACTCTCCCACCTCTCCACTCCCCCCTCCCTGGTGTCACCAAACCCTGATGTCAGCGATGGTACAGAGTGTATTTATAAAGCACGTGCTCAGAGAACAACAAGGGACAGACCTCCATTGCTGAGGAAGGGCAGAGGAGGTGGAGGAGACATGTTAGATGAGGACATGGGGGCTGGAAGGAGATCTCAGCTGGAGGAGACAGACAGTGAGTACAGGGCAGAAGGGGCACCATGTCAGTTCTTCACACATGTTATCTTACTGACCTGATCGTCGACCTCGACTCCTACAAAACAGTTATGGACATTTCAGTTTCTCTGTTGAGAAAACAGGCTCAGATAGGTTAAGTTGTTGTACAAAGCCACTCTAATAGCAAGGTGTATAGAAACAGGGTTCAAACATGATTCGCTCCGACTCCAAAATCTTTTCCACTCTAGGGAAGTGGAGTGGAAAGAGGAAGAGGAGATACCGTAAATACAGCTCTTTCTATGCATGTTTGAGCAACTCAGGTCAGACTTCCAAGCAACATAACTAGGCACTAGATGATTGCAAAGGAAGAAGAAAGGTGAGGACTCTCTCCCAGACCTCTGCTGTCAGGCTCAGGCGCTGTGCCTGGATCTAAGGATATAGTGGTGAGAAAACAGACCTACCTGTCTCTGTCCCCTGATTCCAATTACTCTTCCGTATTATCCTGAAGGTCACTGATACTGCTTTTGTTTCTTGATGAGTCAGTATAGATCATTTTATTGACTTTTATTTTTTCTATAGTTTATTTTATTTTACTATTTAAAATTTTTATTGAATTTATTGGGGGTGACGTTGGTTAATATAATTAATAGATTTTGTGTACAATTCTCTAAGACAGTGGTTGGCAAACTGCAGCTCACGAGCCACATGCAGCTCTTTGTGTACCCTTGACTGTGGCTCTTCTACAAAATACCACATGCGGGCGCTACCTCGATAAGGAATGTACCTACCTATATAGTTTAAGTTTAAAAAATGTAGCTCTCAAAAGACATTTCACTCATTGTACTGTTGATATTTGGCTCTGTTGACTAATGAGTTTGCCCACCACTGCTCTAAGACATCATCTGCATATTAAACTGTGTGTTTACCACCCCAAGTCAAATCTCCTTCCATCACCATTTATTTTTCTTCCACCCTCTTCAACTTCTTTCATTCCCTTTCCCTCTGATAATCACCATATGTTTTTGTGTCTATTCGTTTTTTTTTTATGCTTAATCCCTTCACCTTTTTCACCCAGCGCCTCCACATACTACCCACTGACAGCTGTCAGTTAATCTCTGTACTTATGAGTCTGTTTCTATTTTGTTTGTTATTTTACTTTGCTCATTAGATTCCACATGTTAGTGAAATCATATGGTACTTGTCTTTCTCTGATGGGCTTATTTCATTTAGCATAATACTCTCCAGGACTATCTGTTGCAAAATGTAAGATTTTCTACTTTTTATTTTATTTTATTTTTTTTAAAAATTTTATTCATTTTAGAGAGGAGACAGAGTGAGAGAGAGAGAGAGAGAGAGAGAGAGAAAGGGGGAGGAGCTGGAAGCATCAACTCCCATATGTGCCTTGACCAGACCAGTACAGGGTTTTGAACTGGCGACCTCAGTGTTCCCAGGTCGACGCTTTATCCACTGCGCCACCACAGGTCAGGCAGATTTTCTACTTTTTAATGGCAAATAGTATTTCATTGCATGACTATACAACAACTTTTTTTATCCACTCATCTACTGATGGGCATTTGGGCTGCTTCCAAATCTTGGCTATTGTTAATAATGCTACAATGAACATAGGAGCATTTATATATATATTTGAATCAGTGTTTTGGAATTCTTTATATAAATTCCCAGAAGTGGAATGTTTGGGTCAAAAGGCAGTCCAATTTTTATTTTATTTATTTATTTATTTTTATTTTTATGTTTTTACAGAGACAGAGAGAGAGTCAGAGAGAGGGATAGATAGGGACAGACAGACAGGAATGGAGAGAGACGAGAAGCATCAGTCATTATTTTTTTTTCATTGAGACACCTTAGTTGTTCATTGATTGCTTTCTCATATGTGCCTTGACCATGGGGCTACAGTAGACCGAGTAACCCCTTGCTCAAGCCAGCGACCTTGGGTCCAAGGTGGTGAGCTTTGCTCAAAACAGATGGGCCCGCGCTCAAGCTGGCAACCTCAGGGTCTCAAACCTGGGTCCTCCACATCCCAGTCCGACGCTCTATTCACTGTGCCACTGCCTGGTCAGGTAGTCCCATTTTTAAATTTTGAGAAAACTGCATACTGTTTTTCACAATGGCTGCACCAATTTGCAATGTCATGAACAAGGCACAAGGGTTCCCTTTTGTTCATATCCTCGACAGCCCTTGTTTATCTGCTGATGAAATCCCAATCCTGGCAGCTGTGAGATGATATCTCATGGTGGTTTTAATTTGCATTGCTCTGATAATCAGAGCAATGTTGAACACCTTTCCATATGTCTGTTGGCCCTCTGTATGTCTTGTTTGGATAAGTATCTATTCAATTTCTTTGTCCATTTTTTAAGTGGATTATATTTTATTTTTTGGTGTTGAGTTGTATAAGTTCTTCATGAATTTTGGGATATAAACTCTTTATCAGATGTATCATTGTATTGTCCCATTTAGTGGTTTGTCTTTTCATTTTCTTGATGATTTCCTTTGCTGTGCAAAAACATTTTAGTTTGATGTCCTATTTGTTTATTTTTTCTTTTCTTTCTCTTCCCTGAGGAGACATATCAAAAACAGTATTGCTACGAGAAATGTCTGAGATTTAACACCTATGTTTTCTTCTAGGATTTTTATGTTTTCAAGTCTTACATTTAAGTCTTTATTCTGAGTTTATTCTTGTGTTTGCTGTAAGAAGGTAGTCTAGTTTCATTTATTTGCATGTATCTTTCCAGTTTTCCTAACACCATTCATTGAATAGGTTGTCTTTATCCCATTGTGCTTGTTTTCTTTGTCAAATATTAATTGACCATATATGTGAGGATTGATTTCTGGGCTCTCCATTATGTGCTATTGATCTATACATCTGTTTTTATGCCACTACCCTGCTGTTTTGATTGCTATGACCTTGTAGTATAATCTGATATCAGGTGGCATGATTCTTCCAACTTTGTTCTTCCTTCTCAATATTGCTGTAGCTCTTTGGGATCTTTTATGGTTCCATATAAATTTTTAAAGTATTTGTTCTAGTTCTGTAAAATATGTCTTTGGTATCTTGATAGGAATTGCATTAAATATTTAGATTGCTTTGGGTCGTATGAATATTTTAATGATGTTAAGTCTTCCTATCTATGAACACAATATAAGCTTCCACTTACTTGTATCTTCTTCAATTTCTTGCTTCAGTGACTTATAATTTTCTGAGTACAGGTCTTTTACATCCTTAGTTAAATTTATTCCTAGGTATTTTGTTTTATTTCATTTCATTTTATTTTTTGATGCAGTAGCAAATGGGATTGTTGTCTTAGTTTGTCTTTCTGATAGTTCACTATTGGTGCATAAAAATGCCACTAACTTTTTGATATTTATTTTTCATCCTGTTACTCTACTAAATTCACTTATTAGTTCTGGTAGGTTTTTTTCTTTTTGGTGGAATCTGTAGGGTTTCCTATATATAGTATCATATAATCTGCAAATAATGAAAGCTTTACTTCTTCTTATTCAATATTAATGTCTTTTATTTCTTCTAGTCTGATTACTGTGGCTTGGACTTCCAGTACTATGTTGAATAAGAGTGGTAAAAGTGAACATCCTATCTTGTTTCTTATATTAGGGGAAACAGTTTTAGTTTTTGCCCATTGAGTATGATGTTGGCTGTGGGCTTGCCATATATGGTCTTTATTATGTTGAGTTATGTTCTCTCTATTGCCACTTTGCTGAGAGTTTTTATCTTAAAGGGATTTTATCAAATGTTTTATCTGCATCTATTGACATGATCATGTGATTTTTACCCTTAATTTTGTTTATGTGGTGTATCACGTTTATTGATTTTTTAGATATTGTAACAAGCTTGCATCCTAGGAATAAATCCCACCTGATTATGGTATATGATCTCTTTAATGTATTCCTAAATCTCCCTTTAGATATGTCATTTATGAAGTTGATTGAATCCTGCTCTGATGTTTTAAGCTGGCCACTGGGTGTGTCTATCCTGGGGTCTCTTGGGAGGGACTGTGGTGCAGGTCAGTGTCAGATGCTGCCTGTGACTGGTCCTGGGAAACCTGTTTGGAGCTACAAAATGATCCATAGTTTGTGACCGTCTCTGTTCTCACAGCTGGTGTGTGTGGGAAAGACCAAGCTGGGTTCCAAGGCTGCCTTCCACCAGTACTGAGCCTGAGGGCTCCACCAGTCAGAGGTCCAATGCACCCCAAGACATGCCTCCACCTGTCTCTACCTGCCAGCTGCCTATTAGGCTCAGTCACTAAAAGAGCCCCTGGTGGTGCCGAGTTGCAGAAGGCAGGTTCTTACTGAGTCACCAGGCAGGGGTGCGTAGTGTTCACCAGATTAATACAGGTTCCATTCTGGTGCCAGTGTTGGGTCTGTGGTCAGTCAGCAAAAGTCCCAGGGCATACCAAGCTTAGCTATCCCCCGCAGGGTACCCACGGACTTTTGTGGTGGGGCAGGGTATCAGAGTCATTAGGGTGAGGTAAACAGAGTTTATCAGGCTCAAAGTTACCAAGATTTGGCCACGTGAAGAAAAGGCTCTGTAATGATCAGGTGTGAGCAGGAGAAATGATTCCCGTTCTAGAGCCACATAACTCAGTCTGTCCCAGTTTCTGCTAGTAGCTAGAGCTCAGCAAGACAGGGCTGCCAGAAGTCCAGAGGGTGGGGCCAGTGGATCTCCCATGTGGGGGAGGGGAGCACAACCAGTAAAGTTCATGAGAAAGCGGGAGGAAAGGTCCCCATTCCAAAGACACACAACTCAGACACCGACATCCCCTCAGTCTGACAAGACCCCTACAACCTGACCCAGGCAGCTGATTCCTTAGCAGGTATGAGCTTTATAGTTAGAAGCTACAGGGGAACCAGAGGGTGGGGCTATTTGCATGCTGTAAGGAGAGGAATGTTCTACCCAAGAAAAATGGCATCTGTGGAATGGGAGACGGACCCAGCACAGGGATCCTGGTGGCTGTCCCTTCAGGTCCCTTCCCAGAATCACAAACCAGAGTCTCTCCTCACATGACTCAAGTCCACTCTGCCATCCATTCACTGGAGCCCAAAGTGAGTAGCTATGAATGATATTTTTGTGTGCTAGCCCTTTAAGAGGACACCTATGTCTTTGATTGACTCTTATCTCTCCCTGGTGGACAGAACTCCCACTGCTTTTTACAGCTAGATGTTATGTGGGTACTTCATCCAGGCTCTGGTGCTCTGGGATGGGGAGCCTGGCATGGAGTTGAGACCCCACACTTCTTAGGGGGAACTTTTGCAGCTGAAATATATCTCTGGAATCTCAGCCCGCCACTCATGGGAGCAGGGCCAGCCATTTTCACATCTCTGCCCTTCCTACCAGTCTTGATGCAGCTTCTTCTGTAAATCCTTAATTATAAGACTTTTATTCATTTAGTCTTCAGTTGGTTATTCAGATTGTTGTTCTATATTTAGGTTGTCATTATAGTTTTGTCATTGGAGCAGGTGAGTGTAGCTTCCCCCTACTCCACTGCCATATTGGATCCCTTCTGTGATGTATGTTCTATCGTGTATATGTCCAGCCTACAATGAGGCCCATTTGTTACATTCTTCCTTAAAGATATTATATTTTTTAGTTACACCATTTCCACTTTTTCCTTTGGTAGTGTTTTATTTCTCTGGAAAAATTCTTTTTATGACTTTTTTTATTGTCCACTTTTTTCACTAGATGCTTTAGCATATCAATAGTAGTTATTATTTTAAAGTGATTTTGTACTAATTATAACATTTGGGTCATCTGTTATTTTTTCTCTAATGTGTGGGTCACATTTTCTTTTTTAAAATATCTTATATTTTTATATAAAAGACATTGCCTTTAAAAGGAGAGCAGAGCCTGAATTAAGTAATATTTACAGTGGAAAAGTATTTTGCTTCTTCCTCTCTCAGCCCACTAGAATGAGAAGATTCACCCTGTTTTGACTCATCTTAGTGCTGCTGTGTTTGGGTTGGGTTGCAGCTGCCGTGGGCTTCAACTCACCATTGGTTTTAAATGTTTTATAGGTGAGATCAAGATTCTCCCTACAGCAGGGCTTGGGATCTGAGTCACAGCAAGACTCCTTAGATCTCTCTCTGCTTTACTATCAAGGCACCAGCTCTGTGGACCTTTGGCGAACTCACTCAGCTCTCCAGCTCACCTGCATACTTTCAAGTTTTCGAGAATGTGTCTTAGTCCTGGTGTCCTCTGGCCTTCAGTGAGCTGCACCATGAATTCCTTAAAGGTGCAGGTGAAAAGATTTAGCAGGTGGATTTGCCTCAGGTGCCTGACTACCCTCCTATCCTGACCCAGCCTCTTGCGTGCAGCTCACAACCCATAGGAATGCTGGAGAGCACATTTCTAGAAGTAACCAAGAAACAGCTGCTAAAACAGGGGAGAAACTGATTTCAGGAAGCTGTTGATGCCTTGCTACATTATTACAGTACTCCACACATATGAAAATGTAACTTCCATTCACCTAACCCAGCTCCCCTCTCCAGCTTCTTTCCCTTCCCTTCTGCTGCTGCTTCCATCCTACATTCCAACTGTGCTGAATTGCATGCAATTCTGGGCGCCTTTTGACTTGCTCTTAAAGAAACACCTTTAACATTTCCCTTTTGTCACTCCATTGATTCCTCTTTATCCTGCAAAAATTCCACTTCAGGTTCACCTCTTTAATCAAGCCTCCTCTCCGCTGACTCAAAAGGCCAACCTGTAAGTAGTCCTGTGCTCACTTTTCTCAATTTATTTTGATTACTTGTGTACCAACGTGTATTCCACACTGGACTTTGCGTTCTGTCTGGGCTGAAGCCGTTCCTGATTTCCTCCAGCCTCCCTGAATCTGTCGGAGCAACAGAAACTCAGTAACTTGTGACAAGGGCTGTTGACACAAAAGCACGTAGGTTCCTCTCCTCAGCAGCCTTGTATTGGCCCCCGCTTTCTTCAGAGTCATCACAACCGCATCTGTCCTCTCTTCCAGTGGATTTGACGTTGCAAGTGACAATCCTACCATTTACTGAGTTCTTGCTGGTTCCAAGAACTTTCCAATTGTGATTGCATGCAATCCTTTATGAGCTGGCTGTTTTAATGCTCTTGCTATACTCATCACTTACAGATAAGGAAACTGAGGCTGAAGGTATTTCAGTGATTTGCCACAAAGAGCTAAGATTCCAGCCCATATCTATGCCTATCGAGACCCCATGATCTTAGAACTACACTCCTTTTCCTTATCCCCCTCCCCCACATCCCCCACTTCCATTTCTCTGATTTCCGGGTCCACCATTTGACACTGAACTCGATGAGTGGTTGACCAGTGGCGCCCATCTATCTGGCAGTTGACACGTGGCTCCTCGGAGCTCCGGTTTTCCTTATTTCTGCTTCTGTACCATTCAGCACTTCTGTTTTCCTCTGAGGTCACCCTTAAAGGTCTACGTGTCATGTTTCTCATTTCTGCCTTGTCGAGGAAATCTTGCCAGTGCATCTATCAAAGTAATCATCACAAGCCTGATGTTAGAGTATGGTTCCTCTCACATTTTTCATTACTAGATAATTTATTAATATCCTTCCCGAGCAGCACTAGATTTATCTTGATAAAACCGCTATCAGCAGCGACACAGGCTACACCACTGGGATGCACCAGGAAGAGCCGCGCACTCACCTTCCCCCCTTAATGCCCCAGGAAGCCCAACCCAGAGCCAGCCCGGGGGGCTGCCAAGACCCAAAACATTTTATCATTTTGATAAAGTTGACCCGGGGCAACCCCGAAGGGATTGCTCCCTGTCTTGCCTTTCTTCCCTGCTCGTGGCAAACACAGGATTGCCTATGTATGGGAACGGCAAGGCAGGTAGCGAGGAGTGGATAAATTACCTTCAAAGAGTTCGCGATTTATCTCATTTTCCTTCAAGCTTCAGCAGTGAACAACTTCACTGCTCAGCTCAAGTGGGCTTTCGGGGCAGCCCTGCGTCTGCTATTGGTGGAGGGCCTGTAGGTTATTTCTGTGGCAGGTTCGCGGGTGGATTCTTTAGTTTGTAAGCTGAGTGGCCTCCGCTATCCCCTCTGTCTTCTCCTCTTTGTGTGTCTCCCCAGGAAGAGAGCAGGGAGCAGAGGCAGCCTGCTCCCTCCCTGCTGATGATTGGCAAACATGACAACGCAGGAGGTCTCCTGGGCAAGACCGCTGCCTTCACGGGCTCCTGGTCGACATTGTCGCGGGGGTGTAGTGAAGGTGGGCGCAGCGTCTCTGCAGCTTTTCCTGTGCCACAGTTTAGAGCAGCTATATATTATAAATTGGGTTTCATGATTCATTTGCTCAACATCGTCCCCCTTCACCCCTCCCCCCAATAAGTAAACAAATAAAAGCACACATCCGCACTCAAAGGGAAAACTGAGGTGTGTTAGTGCCTTGTATGGGTCCTTCTGTGTGCTAACAGATAATACACATGATTGCTGGTAGGAGGGCCGATTGTTTTTAGCAAATCGGGGATAAATGTATGTACCCCCTGCATCCAATGCTTTACCTTCGTGTGCACGAAGAATGATTTTTGTAATTTGTTTGTTTTGTAGCATTCTTTAGAATAGCAAAATATTTGTTGCTACAGAAGGGGAAAACTGGTGGAAGAAATTAAGGCACATCCACATGCCGGAATAAATAGCACAGTGTCAGGCAAAGGAGGGGACAGATATCTGTGTTCTGAGCAGGGGAGAGATTTTCAGTGATGAAAAACAAACTGAAAGTCTCCTTTGGAGCATGCTCCTCTGTCTATAATTGGTTGGTATGTGAAAGACACAGAAGGAACTAGGTACAGTGATTTCTTTCTTTTTTTTTTTTTTTTCCTTTTTTGTATTTTTCTGAAGTGAGAAATGGGGAGGCAGAGAGACAGACTCCCACATGCGCCCGATTGGGATCCACCCGGCATGCCCACCAGGGGCTGATGCTCTGCCCATCTAGGGTGTTGCTCTGTTGCAACTGGAGCCATTCTAGCACCTGAGGCAGAGGCCATGGAGCCATCCTCAGTGCCCGGGCCAACTTTGCTCCAATGGAGCCTTGGCTGCGGAAGGGGAAGAGAGAGACAGAGAGAAAGAAGAGGGGGAAGGGTGGAGAAGCAGATGGGCGCTTCTCCTGTGTGCCCTGGCCAGGAATTGAACCTGGGACTTCCACATACTGAGCCAACACTCTACCACAGAGCCAACTGCCCAGGGCCCATACAGTAATTTCTTGTGAGATGGAAATGTGGTGGTCTGAGGAGAGGAGGAAGATATGTTTATTAGCATGTATTCTTTCATCCTGTTATAAATTTCCCTAACAATGTGTTACATTTTCAATTAAAAGTTAAGGTTCTTTATATGCCTTTTTTTATCATGTGTGTATATATGAATGTTTCTGAGGCTTTTAGTGCTTTTTTTGCTTCTCTCCTAAAATAAGCTTGAGCCATGCTATTGGTTCTCTGCTCATCCCCTCCTTACATAATAAAATTCGTGTTGTGCAAGAGGTCTGAGCCAGTAACACTGGGGGAACAGCCCTCATTGCTAATCGGTCACTCTCTAATTGGCAAAGTCAATTTGCATGCCAATTATTTCTGTAATGGTCTGGGAAGGAGGAAGGAAAGAGTCCATTAGTCTCTACTTGCAGAAATTGGGTTTCTGAGTAAAGTGACTTGTTCAAGATCATGTGTCCTGTAAGGGGCGGAGTTAGGATTCAAACCCACATTTTTTTCAAATCCATCAGACATACCTTTCCCCCTTTGCCCTACTTACACTCAGAGAAATATTGCTCCTGGGCTCTTTCAGAGGTAAGGCTGTGAGTTCCTACCCATTATGCATGGTCACCTCCCTTTCCCTGCGGTTTAACTGGGGGCCTTCCCAGTGGCTGTTTGGTGCTGGTGAGGTTGTGTCTGTGAGCCTATGGCTCCAGGTGCCTTTCGAAAAAGAGCTGGCTCTTGCAATTGCTAATTTCAAAGCTGAGAACGGCCCTGGCCTCCCGGACAGATGGCCAATTGCGCTAGAGCTCTCAGAGTGCACATATGTCAACAGTGACAGGGAGTTTCAGCTGTGACCAGAGCTGGGACAGCTGTCCAAATGAAGGGCCATTTGTCACTGTGGTTGATTTCATAAAACCAAGGATGAGGGGCAGATGGGAGATGCAGTCTCAGCTCTCTGTGCCCTGGCCATGCTGGGAGAACTCAATGAGTACTGAGAGAATCAATCTTACACATATTCACAATCCACAGGGAATTATTTTTCTTGATATATCAGTCATACCCAATGACCTGGTGGTTGCAAAAAATATACTGCTACTACTAATGGTGCTAAACCTAAAAAAATGCTGATTCTGTTTCTTTCTTTCTGTGTTGTTTCACTTTATAGTCTAATGTTGACTTGTCCGGGATCCAGGAGAGAAGTCATGGCCGAGTAGAAGAAAATGTAAAGCCTGCTTCCACTGTTTCTTACCTGGTGACCTGGGGAAGCTTTTGGCCAGGCCGGAGTCTCAACCATCCTGAGCCTTGTGAGGACTGAAGAGGGTGTCCATGACAGATAGCAGCACGATGCCTGCCTAATGCCATTTCTAGAGTTACCCTTAGACCGGAAGCAGGGTTGTCATAGTTTCTGCTGCAGTTATTCTTAACCAGGGAGCCCTGGAAATATCTGGAGATATTTTGGATTGTCATGGAGAGGGGAGCGCACTATTACTAGTATATCAAAGGCTGAAAGGAGGCGGGTTTTAGATATACAAGGATCCAGAATCTGTCATTGACTCCCTGGTGATGTACAGGGTGTCTGGACTATAGAATGAAATATGGAGCTCAAATCTGGACTCTGCTATTTATCTACATATGTCACAAAGCAGAGGCTCTCAGCTGAGGCAGTTGTGTCCTCCAGGGGAGAGATATAGGCCTGTTTTCAGAGAAGGAGTTGATGGGGTTCAGTTTGTGAAGCTCACTTATTCAGTGTAATGGTTAATTATATGTGTCAACTTGACTTGAGCCATGAGGTGCCCATGTATTTGCTTAAGTTATTATTTTGAATCTTTCTGTAAGGGCATTTTAAATGGAATTAACATTTAAATCAACAAACTGAGTAAAGCAGATTGCTCTCCCTAATGTGGGTGGGCCTCATCCAATCAGTTGAAGGCCTGAATAGAACAACAAAAAAAAACACTGACCTTTCCTAAGTAAGAGGAAACTCCTTCTGCTTGACAGCTGAGTGGGACATTGGTCTTTGCCAGTTTTCAGGGTCAAACTGAAATATCAGCTCTTTCTGGTCTTGAGCCTGCCTGCTTTTAGATGTAACTATATCATTGTCTTGTCTTGTCTCCAGCCTGCTTACTCACCCGGCAGATCTTGAGCCTGTCAGCCTCCATAGTCACAGGATCCAATTCCTCATAATAAATCTCTATTTAAATTTTATCTCTCTCTCTCTCTCTCTCTCTCTCTCTGTATATATATATATATATACACCTTATTGGTTCTGCTTATCTGGATAACCTTGCCTATCACATTCAGTGATGAGTTTCTACTATGTGTGTGACAGTAGGCCTCATTCTGTGCATATGCAAGGTAGAAATCGCCAGATTATATAACATAGGGTAGATAGACATTTTTGGGAGTTCAGAGTGTATTAGATGAGACAGTTTGCTATATAAGAGGCAAGGAACATTTGACATTATGTTTACTGAGCATATATTTAAAACATTAGTGCATTTAAGTCTACATAAAACTCCAGAAGCTGCACACTATATTCATTTCTACACTAAGAAAGCCACACAAAAAAGGGAATAGCCAGGATTCAAGTTCAGACCTGTTGTTTCCAGGGCTTATTTACTTTGGGTCCTTGGCGCTCCCTGGATTAATAACAAGATCACCAATCAGTCTTGAGTGAAGAGTTAACATTCAAATTCGTCTCGACATATTTGAACCCTACTCAACTAAGAATTGAACTCAAGTCTACCTCCTGGCATCTAAAAATAATAAAATCAAGCTTTGCACTCAGGAACTAAAAGATCAAACATAATGAAGAGTGGATGAGTTTCAGTTTTTGCATCTGTTAAATGAGTATAAGATAACTATTCCTGAAGATATTGTAAGAACATAAATATTACTTATGTAAAGCCTGGTCACAGTGTCTACTATTTCAGACATTTTGCCACATTTTAAATATTTATCTCTGTTCATTTTGCTGTTTTGTGCCAGCACAATCTCTTTTTCAACACCACATGTTACTTGTCCTGCTGACATTAATTACTCTTTTGGTTGTTTGCAGCCATTCTCCATAAGCCCAGATCTCTCACAACTCTGACACTTCAGGTTAAAAAATGGTGAGTTTATGGCCAACGAATCTTATACTTGCAGGTTCCAGAGTGACTTCTAAGATTTATCATTATAAATCTTTATCACCTATAGAATAACACAGATTCTGGAAAATTCCTTAAGTCTACAGCTTCATCAATTTATTTTTAAAGCATAGTGTCCCTAAACCATTGTGATTCACGAGCAATCAAGAAGAGCTTAATGGATGATGAAGAATTTAAGAGTTAGATGTTGAAACCATATGTCTATTACTCAAATTCTAAAAGAGAACAAATATGGATGTCATCTATGTGTGTGCATTTAAGAAAAAAAACGGGGTAGGCACATGACAGTCATAATTGGGGGTCTGTACTCTAAACTTGGACATTTTTAAGTGGCGATGAAATAACAAAGTCAATTAGTCACTCCAAATCAATTTCTTTTATCATTAGATAAGTGCCTTATGTCAACAATGATGCTAGATCTTCAGAAGAAAGTTAATGTCAGAGAACATAATCTTCTACCCTATGCAGTTAGGGAGGTAGAGCAATGAGTCAGGAAGTCAATAACTAAAGTCTTTTCAAGGTTATTCAGCAGATGGAAAAGTTTCCATAAAATTCCAATGGTCCCCTTTGAAACCCTTTGACTAGGCTGATTCTTACAATGAGTCTTATGCTACAACAGGGACCATAAAAGAAACCAATAATGTTGATAGAAGAGGTTCAGCAAAGTTAGCCAAAGATTGAGCCTCACAAGGGAAGTAGAAGTCTTGCCTATGAGAGCCAATGGGTCTTTAATACCCATCATAGGGAGAAGCAAATGGCTAAGAGAGGCAGAAGGGCTTAGAGAACTCCCAGGTTGACAGTTAAGTCTTTAACTCCTTCACTGCCTTCCTCGGTAATGAGGGACTCTCATTAGGGGTCAAGACTGAACTAAGCCTTATCGAACTCTATTTGGAGGCACCAATGTGAGACAGGTTTAGCTTTTCTTGAATTCTTTCTTCCATCAGAGAAATGCCCATGTGAGACCATGCATGCCCAAATAGAAGTCTAGAGCCTTGGCTTCAGGTGAGAAGGTCTTGATATCAGACACACTAATACTGAACTCCAATTTTAATGCTCTAATGCCATGTCTGAGTCCTGTTGTTCTTCTGAGAAACATGGGCAATAATACTGTACATTCTTTACAGTGTCACTTGCTGATTCAATGAAATAATGGGGTTAAATTACCTAACACTGGATATGAGGGAGATCTGGCTGTGACATCTGTCACCCCACTGATCGCCAGGGTTGATTCGGCTGAGCTGGCTGACTAGGCGGGTGTCCCCTTCCTCCTTCACCGCTCCACGTGTGTCTCTCCTGAAGCCGCACACTCCGTTGAAGAAGATGACCTTCTCCGATAGAGGAGAGGACAGACAGTTCTTAAGTCAAGGGTATACAAGTGGCAGCATTTGCCTCCTAGAACCTGCAAATAAGCTCTCAAATTACCTAACACTGTGCAGAGCCCAGATGAAGCGATCGGAAAATGGTCGTTTTCTGACCCATCGCCCTGCAGATCTGGAGAAAATATGCCAGTGAACGAATGTAGAGTTTGAATCAGATGCTAGAAACTTAATAAATGGATTTGGGCCTGCTCACCTCTCTCATCTTCAATTATGTTGCCTGTCTTCCTACCTGCCTTCCCCCTTTGGTATTCCAAGTTAAAGTCAGCCTAACTTCTGACACAGTTCTTCTTCACTCTGTATTCCCGAACCAGGTTTGGCTTTATTATAAATGCCACCAAGATAGTCCTGCTTTCAGGACAATCCCCTCCCAACTCTGCAGGAGGTCTTTTTGGCCACTTCTATGGGCAGTTGCTCTGCTCAAAGACGTGAGCCAGTGTTTGCATAAGTGCATTTGGTGGAAAGTCAAAGATGCCTGTCCTCTCTGAACTCACCCTTAGATAAGTTAGGAGCAGAATTCAGAAGAGAAAGGCTCATGATGGAGAAGAAAAAAAAATGTGTCTCATGTATTGGAGCCTTCTAGAACAAAGAGAACAAGAATAGCCACCCATCTCAATGGATGACCCTAGGACAGAAAAAAAGTGCTGTGAGCAGTACTCAGGCTTTCAGGAGGAGGGAGCTTTCCTTTTGATTGCTGAAGGCTGAGCTTGCTTGCTGCAGAAGGGGACAAAGGTCACTGCTTTCGGAAAGAAAAGGACATGCAAACATCCAGAGGAAGATTCCAGAGTTATTTGTGGTTGAAACATGGGATGGATAACAGGAGAGGAGGCTGGGGAAGAAATGCAGTGCTTGGTGTGAACAGGTTGAAGACAGGCAACGAAGAAAAGAGTAAGGAGATGAGTTGGAAAATTGTGCTACACAGTGTCTGTGTCCTCCTGCAGGAACTCAAAAGGGACAGCAAGAACATTTACTTAATTATGCCAGGATCAGAGATGAGAATGCGTTCAAACATCTGCTGAAACAGGCCCCTTTGCTACAGACCAGGGCTCAGCATCAAGGGGAAAAGTCTCCTGGAACCAGTATTTTTGGCAAAGGGTAAAAGATGCCAAAGTGCTCCAATTCTTACAGTCCTACGTAAAAGGCAAAATTTGCCATGGGTTCAAAGCATATTCATATACAAGATGACAACTCAACAGCAAATTTACGAAGACATTAACAGAAGGAGTTATGAGAAACATAGCAGAGGAGTTAAAATTTGCAGGAGAAAAGGATTGGGGATTATGTGGACTTGAACTATGGAAAAGGTTGGAATGCATTCAAGAAAACACTAAAGACTAGTGAACCAGAAACTTCCTGCTCAGTTATGATAAAATATCTAGTTAATACCAAATAAAAGATTCCAACAGACTTGTTATAATTCTTTAGAAAGTCTCTCTAAAATAATGCTGATATTGTTCATAGCAAATGGCACCAGATATTACACTTCGGTTTGGCTAAGGAAAGAGTTCAGAGCCAAGGAACTCCAATATAAACAAAAGCTTATTTAGAAAGTCCCAGAGGTAGAAATGAGCCGTGGAAGAAGTGAGCCAGCTGGGCTGCGTGGACTCAGGGAGCACGTTACAAAGGCAGAAGAGCCCTTGGAACTTAAGAGAGAGAAAGGCGAAGAAAATGCACCTAGGGAAAGAAGAGAGCATGAAAGAGAGAGAGAGAGAGCAAGTGTGCTGGGTCCTTCCACTTCAGGGCTTTTATCTGGATATCTCTGGGGTCATTAGTCATCACAACTGCTTTTCTGGGCCTGGAGGCGAAACACAATGGAGCCCTAGATGTCATCTCTAGTTTGACCAAACTCTGTCTCTGTGGTCAACATACCTGAGGCTTGGTTCCTAAGATTATTTGAAGTGGGTTGGAACCTCATTGTCCTGAGGGCTTAAAGCTTAAAAGGAAGTGGTCATGCAAGGGCTCGTGTGGGAGTCCTAGGGGGCTGTTCTCCAGCTGCCTTGTTCCTCCTCTAAGGGGGTCTACTGCATGGCTGGTGATGTGTCAGGGACGAAAGGGCAGGGGAGGGTCCCAAACCACATCAGCAAAGATATGTTAGCAGAGGAAAGGTCATCCTGGGGTGAAGTCCCACCCTCATTTTGCCCTTTGCTAGGCACCCAGGACTTTCTGCCCCGGTGACCTGCTGTTCCTACTGTGCCTACATCTATCTAACTGCCTACTATAGCATTACATTCCTACACAAGTTTAGAAGCACTTTCACAGATGAAGTGTTGCTTTTAGGAAGGAAGATTGGCTATGGGACGCATGTAGCTTAGTTCGGAGGATAAATATATGAGAGGCACATAATAGCTGAACTGGGAATTGTCCCAAGACACTGTTTAAGAATCCTGCCTTGCAAACAAGAGTCACCATGTATTTTGTATAGGTATGTATGGGCTTATGACTAGACACACTTTGAACATGAAATGCACACTGGTTTAGTAGGAGAGATGGTATATTAAATGAACAGTTTTAGGAAAGAATGAACAGTGCTCTAAAAAACAATGCATCTGTGATTTTAAGAGCACTGAGGAGGGAATGCTTAGCAGTTGGGAAAATCAGGAGGACATCATAGAAGAGGTGACATTTGAGCTAGCTCATGAAGGACCAACAGGAGTTTGACAGGCTGGAGAGTGCCTTCTGCTTGTATAGGACAAGTCTGCGCCGTTCGTTGCAAAGGACAGCTGTCAAGCCCCAGTGAGGTGGTATTTTAGGCTGAAAGAGAGCGCATGTGGCTGGGCATAGACCAGGGGTATAGTAAACTGCAGACCAAAAAGTCTTTGCTGTCTTTTATGGTCTTACCAATGTAGCATAAGGAAATACAGCAACCTGAGGAATATTTAGTAGTGGATTTCTCCCAAATCCAGGGGAAGCATGAGTTAAGTCAAGCCCAGTCTCTCGCCTCACAGAAAAGCTAACTAAAAATTTTCATCTTCTCTGTATTAGTTTTTGAGGTCAGCTATGACAAAGAATCACAAACTGGGTGACTTAAAACAGCTGAAGTTTATTCTGCTATACTTCTGGCGGTCAAAAGTCTAAAATTCAAGCATCAACAAGATTGGTTCCTTCTAGAAGCTGAGGTAGAATGTGTGTCCTGCCCTCATCGCAGCCCTGCCTGCCATTTTTGGAGCTCTGTGTCTTGTAGACACATCATTCCAACCTCTGTCTTCATTTTCCCATGGCCTTGGGCTCTGTGTCTCTGTCTTCTCATTTTTTGTTTGTTTTTTAAATCAGAACACTCATCATTGGATTTAGGGTCCACACTAATTCTAGGGTTATCTTATCTCAAGATCCTTAACTTAATTCCATTAGCGAAGAGTTGATTCCCAAATAATGTCACATTCATAGGTACCCAGGGTTAGGACTTGGGCATAAACCTTTGGAGTCACTATTCAACCTACTACACTCCATTCCATTTTCCATAAAGTATTTTCTTACAGAGAGAAGGTAGCTCTATAACTTTAAAGAGTGAAAGGGAGACATGGTAGTAATTATGCAGTCTAAGGTAGCCCATCTAGAAATCAGAGCTTGAGGCAAGGATCAAAGGGGTAATACTTTGATAGATGAAAGGCCAGGACAGTAGGGTAAGGGGAAGATGGGACAGAGGCGAGGGAAGCTTTGGAGTGATGCTATGCACCGCATTTTAGTGATGGCTACCACTTTGTAACAACCAATAGAGGGACACATCAAGCCTGCTCATCATGCTTAGTGGCTCTGCAGATGAGACATTCTCAGGAAGGATTGCAAGAAGGAACTACACCTAGGAGGAGGCTCTATGATGGAGAAAAAAGGAAAATTTTATTTACCCAGATCCTTCTACACCTATTTCCTTTTGGCTGAGTTTTACCTTATGGGAAACCAACCTTCCTCATTTCAAGGTTGTATCATTTGCTCTTGAATACCCTTCAGGAGGCTGGGACTCCTACCCCATGGAGTGGTTTTCTATCCAAGATCAGAAGTAGAGGGATGACTTGGGTTGGGCAGGGATCAGTGTATTGGGAATGAGGGTCTCCAGCCCCAGGGCTTCAACCTTGACGCCAGCCAACTCAGCGACTTGGGCAATGAAACCAGAAAAAATGGCAGCTGAGTGGTCTGGAAGTTGGACAGTACTTTCCCAAAGAAGGGAGGTTTTGAGGGTAATCTAAGAAGGCTTGTGTTTGTGCCTGATGCTAGAATTGAGGCACAGTGTTGATGGAGACAGTTTTTACATCAAGAGTTTGCTTCAAACACTAAAGATTTTTACTTTAATTTATTTACATTTTTTCTTCTATTCCAAGTGAGAGAAGGGGAGATAGACAGACTCCCTCCCACATGTGCCCCAGCCAGGATCCACTCATCAACCCCTGTCTGGGCTGATGCTCTGCTCATCTGGGGCCATGTTTGCAACTGAGCTATTTTTAGTGCCTGAGGTGGAGGCTCCACACAGCTATCCTCAATGCCTGAGGTCGATCTGCTCGAATCGAGCCATGGCTATGGGGAGAGGGGGGTGACAGGAGAAGGAGAGGGGAAGGTGGTGAAGCAGATGGTTTCTTCTCCTGTGTACCCTGACCAAGAATTGAACCCAGGACATCCATATTCCAGGTGATGCTCTACCACTGAGCCAACCAGCCAGGGCCAAGATTTTCACTTTTAAAAGTCATGAGAAAGTAGTACAGTATTATTATGGCTAAGAAAGACGATAGAGACTCTATTAACTGGCAATTTTCTTTCACAGCATAGAGGCTAATGAAAAAACAAATACCCTTGACTAAGTGGCTTAGGGGAATGTACAATCATTTGTATTACACTACAAAAAGTAAACAATAAAATGATATGTGCATCTTTCACCTGAATTATTATTTATCTTTTTTACTTAACAGAGAGGAAAGAGAAAGAAATGGCTTCTACCCAACCCAAGCTTTTTATTATTATTTTTTAATGGTGAATCTTGCTAGAACCATAATGAAAGTCTGGAAGAAATAAAAACTTATGATCAGAATGAGCGTTATAGACATTTATGTAAAACTGGAAGAGACTAGTACTTTCCCATCTGTTACTAATTCATAACTGGATTCTCTCTGGTATTGTGACTGAAGTACATTCTTATAATTCATTTCTTCGTTTCCACTGTTGGGGAGTTCTCATTTTTGTTAATTTCACAACATCAGATGTTCATGAGGAAGTTACCATTATGACTCTGAGTCAACATGCCATCAATTCCAAGAGAAGAGGATGCAGCCAGATAAAGTGGTTTTAAAATAGAGCTGTATTTCTAAGCACTCTGTGCTCTGGGAAACTCCTGGGGAAACTAAGGAATGGCTCAGGGGCTAGACTTGGGACCCCAGGTGCTCGATTACAGGCCATTCCGTGATCCAGCAGTCCTGTTTGTGTTTGTGCCTCCAGGGGAGCCAAAACCCATCAACTACTCAGTAGCAGAGGGGAGCATTTGACAGAATAGAGTGAGGAGTGATCTGCCTGGTTTGGAGAGAAAGAGAAAAAAGAGAAGGTTAGAAACAGTGGTGGGATTCAGTCGGTTTGCACAGGTTCTACAGAACCGATACCTAATTTTTTGTTGAATTCAGTGAACCAGTTGTTAAATGGCACTTGTAATCAGGGTTCTGTCTAAGATGGGCACCTGGGCAGCCGCCCAGTGTGGAAATCACAAATCTATATTCCTTACTCTTTCTGAATGTTCACCTGCGCAACAGCGTATTCTAAGCGCCCTTAGTAATGTTCCTTCTGTTCATAGGTGAAAAAGATTTTTTTTAACTTAATTTTATTTTATTTTATTCATTTTAGAGAGGAGACAGAGAGAGAGAGAGAGAGAGAGAGAGAGAGAGAGAGAGAAAGAGAGAAAGGGGGGAGGAGCTGGAAGCATCAAATCCCATATGTGCCTTGACCAGACCAGTGCAGGGTTTTGAACTGGCGACCTCAGTGTTCCCAGGTCGACGCTTTATCCACTGTGCCACCACAGGTCAGGCGGTGAAAAAGATTTGATGAAACTATGCTTGTAATATTTGTTCATTCATTTCTTAAAAACCCATTATACCTTTGATATAATACTACATTTTAATTCCCTCGTGTTTGTTACTTCAGTAAACAAACATATAACATAAATAGAAAAAGTACTAACCAGGAGGTGACTTGTATTGTTTTTTTTCAGGTATTATTTAATATTAATATTTTAGAACTATTTCTAATAACACAATCTAGTTTTGTATACCTCTTTTATATTTTTTATTTCAGTATTAATGCATGAAATAGTAAACTACCTTTTGGTATACCGTTATTTTTAAAACTGAAAACAGTCATTTGGGCAGAGAACCCGTTGTTAAATTATTTGAATCGCACAGCTGGTTGGAAGGTTGGGTGTTGTGCTAAGCTTAGACAGTCCCACAACTCTGTGATGCTTGTCTAGAAGAACTTCATCACTAAGAGTAAAAGGAAAACCACTGTTGTTAATAACAGCAGCCACAAGCAAAACTTTTTTTCTGAAGCAAAATGTTTAAACAGAGAATGTCAATTCAGGTCTACAACTCTTTGACTGACATTTGGTATACACACAAAGGAAGAGAAAATTATATGGAAATGGATAAAGCTGTATTGTATTCTAGCCCAAACTATGAAGTTTTTAGTAAATTAAATGTCCTTTTTTATTTCCCCCCCCATCATAATATCACTTTTCATGTTAATTTGCATATCTTTAACTCTATGCTGCATATGTTACAGTACTTTTACTGTGAAAACAATATTTTTTTGGTGATTTCATATACCAACATGGGCTGAAACAACAAAATGGAAAAGAAAACATACATGATATTTCCCAGATCATGAATCTTGTATTGTTGAACTACTTGAAGCTGTTTTTATTTTTCTTTTTGAAGCTTTCTCTCATCTTTCCTCTAGTATCATACTATTGAACCTAAGAGAGTTTAGCACAGTAATTCTCAAACTTTTTAAAGACAGGGCACACTTAAAATCCTACAAATAATTGTAGGCACACTATATACAAATTTCTGAGAAATATGTTATAATAATTAAGTCAAATATTAAATAAAAAATATAAATCCCAAGCGTGTTTTTGTGGTAATTAAACAAAATAAATACAACAAAATTAAATTTATTTTGTCATTAAAAAACATTTTTAGGGTATATTCCTATAAGTGGGATAACTGGGTCAAAAGGCAGTTCGATTTTTAATTTTCTGAGGAATCTCCATACTGTTTTCCACAGTGGCTGCACCGATATGGAAACAGCCCAAGTGTCCATCAGAGGACGAGTGGATTAAAAAGCTTTGGTACATATATACTATGGAATACTACTCAGCCATAAGAAATGATGACATCGGATCATTTACAACAAAATGGATGGACCTTGATAACATACGAGTGAAATAAGTAAATCAGAAAAAAACTGAGAACAGCATGATTTCATACATAGGTGGGACATAAAAGTGAGACTATGAGATATGGACAAGAGAGTGGTGGTTACGGGGTGGGGGGAGGGAGGAGGAGGTGGGAGAGGGAGGAGGGGAGGGGCACAGGGAAAACCAGACAGAAGGTGACAGAGGACAATTTGACTTTAGGTGACGGGTATGCAACATAATTGAATGATAAGATAACATGGAGATGTTTTCGTTGTACATATGTACCCTGATTTATTGGTGTCACCCCATTAAAATTAATAATGAAAAAATAATGCAAAAAAACATTTTTATGTTACATTTTTGTTATGCTTTTTAGAATTCATAAAAAAGAGGGTTTAAAAATAAAAAAACCCAAAAAGTTATCTTTTTATATATATAGGTACATTCTTAGTAAGATTTAGTAAATTCGGCAGGTCCTGGCATGAATGTGTTAAGTTTTTTCATTCTTGTGTTTCTGAGAAACATGAGACTGATGTGTCCTAGAGATTTCTTCAATGTTTGGGCATATATTTGAAAGGCAAACTCTCATTTCCTCATCAATACATTGAATAATTCCTCTCTTTTTACTCTTAATTGTGTTGAGTGCTGAAAACCCCCCACCATACATATCATCTTAACTTTACACCAAACAAAGGATAGAAGAAACTTGCCTCCAGTCTTTCCAGGAAACATGGGGAGTAGTGTAAACAATCCAGCACCACAGCTTAACAGCCTTTTGCAACCTAATCAGGCAAGTGAGGTGAGGGTTGGGCAGACTGTCAGCTTACAGCCAATTCCCCACACCTCTGTCCCCCAAAAATCTAAACTCCAAAAGCCCTATTGGTTTTTTGGTCCCCAACAGGCACATATTTCTCTGGAATACCATAGGGCGCACCTGGAAATCTTCTAGTGTGTACCAATGTGCCCTGGCGTAAACTTTGAGAACCACTGGTTTAGCAGGCAGAAAAAATTAGAAAACTATAGAAAAACAATGATTTCAAAATGAATCAGGTTTATATTGTCTGATGTAAACTGCAACTTCAAGTGCAGGATAACCTAAGGAAATAATACTGATTTGAAGAAAATTTTGTGCACTCAAAGTTATTGTCCAGTGTTATTTAAAATAGTAAATATTTCAAAACCATTTCAATAAATCGCCATGGTTACAAAAAAATGTGAAATACCTATTTGTTGCCATGTATTCCAAATTTTGGGGTATTTTTTATGAATATTGTATACTATCATGAGGGAAAACCCCCAGAGATGATTATTACAGCTCATTGAGTATATAGACATTCTCTAATTGGTCCATCGCCAGCACAGCACTCTGAGTGATTATTTAAATGGAAGGTAGAAAAAAAGCAGGCAAATACACCACCACCACCACCAACAAAATTCTTTATTACAATGTTCAGATCTCATCTTACTCTGAGTTCAACCACTTAAACTTATTCAAACAAAATGGTAAGAAAAATATTAAGAGTAATAACAAAAGTTTCTTAAAGTTTGCTCTATAATAAACCCATAATGTAGATATTGTTTGCATTTTGCAGATGAGGACATCGAAGTCTCACAATATTTAATCACCTCTCTGAGTTCTCACAGTTATTAAGTGCTGGATGGAGCATTTCAATTCATGTTTGTTTGACTCTAATTCTGTGTTATTATGCTAACAGCTTTTAATATGTTCCTTAAGGTAAAAAATAGGGAAATAAAGAATTAGAAAGTACTAAGAGAGGTGACCAATAAGTGTAAAAACTGTGAAAAAAGAAAATGAAAATAGAAATTAAGGCCATAATGAGCTGTATGATAATGAGTTACTCTTTGGAGAAGGGAAAAATTGATGAGACATTTTAATGGGACTTCCTATATTATACATCTTTTATGGGTCTCTGTACCATTACCTGAAATGACAACAACGGCAGCAAAAACACAGAAATAATAAAAATGTCCATCCATAGGAGAAGGATGAACTTAATGATGTCCTGTCAGCATGATGGAATATATTTTAGATATTAAAAATTATTATTATATGCCTCGCCTGTGATGGTACAGTGGATAAAGAAGGGGTCCCCAAACTTTTTACACAGGGGGCCAGTTCACTGTCCCTCAGACCGTTGGAGGGCTGGACTATAAAAAAAAACTATGAACAAATCCCTATGTACACTGCACGTATCTTATTTTAAAGTTAAAAAACAAAACGGGAACAAATACAATATTTAAAATAAAGAACAAGTAAATTTAAATCAACAAACTGAACGGTATTTCAATGGGAACTATGGGTGTGGTTGCATCCTGTGCTCCTCTCACTGATCACCAATGAAAGAGGTGCCCCTTCCAGAAATGCAGTGGGGGCAGATAAATGGCCTCAGGGGGCCGCATGCGGGCCGGCGGGCCATAGTTTGGGGACCCCTGGGATAAAGGGTTAACCTATGAATGCTGAAGTTGTTGGTTCAAAAGTCTGGGCTTTCCTGGTCAAGGCACATATGGGAGTGGATGCTTCCTGCTCCTCCCACCTTCTCTTTTTCTTTCTCCTTTCTAAAATGAATAAATAAAATCTAAAACAATAAAGCAAAAATAAACAATAAAATAAAAAATTATCATTATGAAAACTGTGTGCAAATATGGGAAATGTTTTTGATCAACTATAGATGAACAAAGCAGAACACAAAATGACCTGGGCAAAAGCAGTAGCATTCTGTAAAAATATGGGCCTATGTTCTTGAACTGGGGTATGGCATATAGACATAAAAATAACTAATTTGTGATAATATTTTTGTTTTAAAATATAATTGAGCTATTATAGCTTCTCCTTTTTTTTTTTTTTTTTTTTTTTTGTATTTTTCCAAAGTTAGAAGCAGGGAGGCAAGGCAGTCAGACAGACTCCTGCGTGTGCCCAATCGGGATCCACCTGACATGTCCACTAGAGGGCGATGCTCAGCCCATCTGGGGCATTGCTCCGTTGCAGCCAGAGCCATTCTAGTGCCTGAGGCAGAGCCTATGGAGCCGTCCTCAGTGCCTGGGCCAACTTTGCTCGAATGGAGCCTTGGCTGAGGGAGGGGAAGAGAGAGATAGAGAGGAAAAAGAGGGGGAAGGGTGAAGAAGCAGATGGGTTCTTCTCCTGTGTGCCCTGGCCAGGAATTGAACCCTGGACTTCCACACTCCAGGCTGACGCTCTACTGCTGAGCCAGCTGGTCAGGGCATATAGCTTTTTTTTTAATAATAGACATAAACACACACATACATTTTAAATATGTTTCATAACTTTGCTTATTTTAATATAGAGAGCTCAACCAGATAAAAGAATAAATTCCATATATCCATGCAAAGGGAATAAAATAATGAATCCATTTTATCCATTACATAGCTTTGAAAATTATTAACTTTTTATTTTGTATAAGGCATTTGTATTGTTGCAAAACTAACATGAGGTTTGGGAGAAATTAACTTCAGAGATAATTGCCCAACCTGGGAACAGTCTCATGTTGGAAACTGAAAATCTATTGATTGCCTCATCTCAGAATAGATCACTCATGCTGGCCCTTCATGTGAGCCCATAACTGCAGCCATCTCTAGTTTAGAAGTGTTAAGTGTTGATGTCAAAGAAAATAGAAGTTTGAGAATAGAAACAAAAGTTAAGACTCTTGTGCCTGGTTGTCAGAGAGATATAATTAAGTGTAATATGATTCAGAGAAAATGGTATCCACCACTAGGACCTCAAACTCCCCAGAAGCTAAATCAAGATTATAGTTTAGAACCATGAGTAAGGTTAAATTTTACCAAAGGACTTAACACCTTAGTAACTGGCAAGTTAATATAATTCAGAAATCACACACATTGACATGTCTGAGATGTAGAATGGAGAAGAATGATTGGATCAAGAGAATATATTGGAGGGTTGAGGGCTAAATAATATCTAGGAATGAGAAGGAAAATTATTTAATTAATTAAGGTATTTATCAGTCTATCTACCTACTCTTCCATTTAGCTATCCTTGCACAGTCCATCCACCCATCATCCATCCATCCATCCATCTATCCGTCCATCCACCCATCCATCCATCCATCCACCTAGCCAGCCAGCCAGCCAGCTAGCCAATAAATGATAATTTTAAAGAAACTGAAAGACGTTCAGAATGTTTGGAACACACAGTGCGGGGGAGTACTGACAAAGAGTCTGAGTGTTAAGGAGATGTTTTGTCTGAAAGTTTAGACTTTATCCTGAGCATGATTAGAAACCATAAAAGAATTTTGAGCTGCCAAATGACAAGATGATATTTGCATTTAGAAGCAAGTGGCTAGTGATTAGCATATGGTCACAAAAGAGCTGCAGACTTCCACTACCTGGGAAGGCAAATACTGTAGTAATGGGGAGTGTCTGGGTTGTCTGACCAAGCTGGGAGAGAGACATCCTAGCAGGTTTTCTGACACTGGGGCTTTAGACCTCCAGTTACTCCAGAAAACCACACCTTTCTTCTTTAGTCATACATCCCCATCATCTATCAGTCAGACATTTAATCTAGCAGGGTTCTGCTGAGCTGAGCCTCTATTTTCCATAGTCAATCTTAACTACCATTTTAGATTCACATCAGACTTGTCACTAGGGGCAATATGATAGCATATAGGAGCTGGAAAAATGATAAAAATAATAATAAAGTCTGAATTTTTACCACTAGAATGACACCATCACACCCCTGAAAGATATCTGGTTAAAAAATAAATAGGTAAAATGCCAACTGAGTGTTTTTTGACAGTGAAGCCAAACCACCCAGTTTCAACTCGGCAGAGTTTTTTCAGACTTTGGAGAAAAGTGTGGATGGTTCACCCTGCCATGGTGCTTTTCCGTTCCACTCACCAAACTCTCCCTAGCAGTACCCAAAAGTGTGACAGCCAAATATCATCTATGTTAAATTACTTTTTCAATAGTAGATGATTTATAGTTGATTGGGTAATTAAATCAAATACAAGTGGCTGAAAGTAAATCTATTTTTATCATCCCTGTAAATTAAAAGTTCTGCATCATAAAAAATCATGACCATCTTGAAAATGACTAGTCAAGTGCCTTTTAGAGGCAAGCAGGATTTATTGTCAATTAACGTATTGAACTGTATAGTCAGCATAAGTCTGTGCTCAAGACTTTTAAAATTATTGGCTTCCGCTTCTGAGCTTCTCCCTCTCACGGTAATGAAATGTATCTAGCTATTCTCATATTGAACAATTCCGTAGGTTGGGTTTATATCTCACTACAACAACATTTCATTTTATTATTATCTCCAATCCCCTGTAATGAATACAAATACATTCCTTTTTTCCATCATGAGTTTATCAATTGTCATTGATTTGCCTATAATGAATACAGTCAGGAAAAGAAAGGCAGACAGATCATATCCATTAACATGCCTTTAGCTTCAAAAGTTTGTCTGTGGCATTGTTTAATTAAAAAAAGAAAAGGAAAGCCATCAGGAAACTAATTAAAAAGAGACATTACTTTCAGACCTGCCTATAAACAAGAAATCAATAATTATTATATAAATGAGCTTGGGAGCTATGGCATTTATAGAAATTTGGTATTTATTATCTAGCTCATTTGAAAAAATAAAAGCATTAATTCTTATTTGATATTTGGTATCTATATTATCTAGTTATAATGTCCTATATTTTTCTAAGTCTTCTGTACCACTTAGGAGTTGCAAGGACCATTTACAATGGCTTGAATATACAAGGATCTAGTCATTAACATAAAAGTAGTCTGAAGGTAGATAGCTCAGGACTCTTATGGTAGCTCCACAGGTCAACTTGGACACAGACTTCCTTTTGTGTTTCTATTTTGCTAATTTTAATATTAATATCCATTCTCAAATTCTCCTCATAGTCCAAGATGGCTGCTGGGGTTCCAGCCATTGCATCCATATTATAAAAAACTGAAAGGAGGAAGGATAGTGATGACAGAGAAATGAGTTACCTCCAAACCCAGGCTAGTAACCTTTTTCAAAATGCCACATAATACTTACCCTATATCTCCTTGACCACAACTATAAATGAGGCTAAAAATGTAATCTTTGAACTTGACACAACAATGCTCTAAGTTAAAATCCTATTGTTACTAAGTGAGATAGACTAGATATGAGGTAAATAGCCAGATATGTCTGTCAATCTTTTCAAATCATGTTGTACCCTCATAGTTTGAAAATACTCAACCCTGGTCAAATCCCACATTCATCTTTCCAACCTTGAATGGAGGGGAGTTTAAAGAGATGGTATTTCCCCATAATAACTGAAAGGAGGTTTAAATGGGATGTGGGCACACAGCGGGTGGCCCTTGCTGTGGGCTGGTGGGGAGGGGTCAGGAAACATTTTCTGAGAGAGGACATGTCTGAGCTAAAGCTTAAACGAAAAATCTAGAGCAAAGTAACATTTCTGGCCCAGAGGCAACACAGTATGTAGGGAGAAGTAAGTGAAAGTGTTGGAGGAGTTTCTGACTACCTTTCTTAAACACTCCCCTTAGACACCATTGTGCTAGAGCAGAGCTGACTGCATTGTTACGTAAAAGGAGCAGAGAGTAGGTATTTTAGACTTTGTAGTCATACCTTCTCTATTACAAGCATTTAACTACTTTCTCCATGCAGCAAGAAAGCAGTCATAACACAATAGGTACACAAGCTTGACTGCTTAGTTACAAAAACAGCAGCTGGGCTCAGGACTCAGTTTACCAGCTTCTGTCCTTGAGATAAGACTGAACTATCCTTCCATTCTCCTTTAAAAAATGACATCCCCAAATTTGGGGCATATGAAGAAGTGATAGATTGGTACAACCAAACAAACAAACAAACAAGTAAGAAAACCGTATCATGAGCATACATGTCAGAAAGAAGATGATAGAAACTGTTATTTTCTGAAATTTAAAGACTTTGTAGTGGTTTTCTTTCTTTCTTTTTTTTTTGCATTTAAATATTTGTAATTTGCCATCATTTTACTAATGGGAAATAAGTATTCCCATTAATACCTAAATATGTATTAGCACTTTCTTTCTTTCAAAAGGGCCTCTGAAACTGTATAAGCTTTCAGCCCTGCAAAAACAGATCCATTCTTGCCCCAAGGCATGAGAAAATTGCACATTGGGGGAATTGCAAGTAATTTGGTATTGCTCATGCGAAATAGTGAAGTGATTAAAATCACAGTCGGCCCTGCCTGGGTTGAAATCCGGGTGTTACCACTTATTAGCTCTAAGACTTGGGGAAATTATTTCAGCCCCATTTTTTTCATCTGTAAAATGGAGATAAGAACATTCCCAGCCTAGGAGAGTTGTTGGAGGAAAGAGGTGAGATAATTCACGCACAGGGATAAGTGCGTGTGCCGTGGCGAGGAGGACATTGAGTGTTAGTGGTGGGGATGAAGATGGCGAGGGAGGACATGGTGGCGGGGATAGGGGCAAACAGGACCGCATCGGAGGGCTGTGGATACAACCGGAGGGATGTGGGTTCCATCCTGGAGACGATAGGGAACCCGGGACTTGCAGTCCGAGACCGGCCAGATCAGGTTTTCCTGAGCTCCTGGCTCTGTGAGTCACCAGCGCAGCACCTGAGCGCGCACGTGCGGGGTGTCCGCGTGTCAGCCTGTCAGCAAAGTTGGAGGCCCGGTTTCCGAAAGCCCTCCGGGGGAAGTCTTGTGTTGAGTTATATTAGCCGGCATCAGGGCCCACGGCAGAAGAAAATGGAATGCATCAGCGAAGGCCGGGAGCGTCCTGAAGGACTGGTGTAATTAAAGCTACGTGTCCATGTTTCCGGGCCCGGGAGCGGGCGTGCAGGTTTGCACTGAAGGGCAGTGGCAGGCCTCGTGCTTGCGTGCTCCCCAGTGCCCAGGCAGGGCAGTCCATCCTGTCCCTCCCGTCCATCCCGTCCATCCCAGCAGTAACAGGGCGGGTGCTCGGAGCACGCACAGTCTGGCTCTGCATTCTTTGACGTACTGGCTCAGTACTTTGTGAGGGGAGGCAGGCAGTTGTTCCACAAAGTGCCCAGACACGGACTGCATTAGGTGTGCCAATCCCCTGACCTGGGGGCGCTGTCCAGACTGCACAAGCAAGATTCTCATACTCTCAACTGGTGCTTCCAATGTCTATCCTTTCTAGCTTTTAACCCAGGTGCAATAACAACAGCACCAATAATAGTAATAATAAACCTCTTGGGCAATATGTTGTTAAATATCAGGCTATCATTCTAAGAAATTAATTCTGTGATGGCAGAGAATAGTTCTGTTTTATTCACTTTGTATCCCCAGGACCTGGCCCAGTGAAAGTGCATAATAAACTCGATTGTATTTGTTGTTTAAATAACTCAGTAATTTAGCGAGTCAGGTGAGAGGTGTTTTTCTTTTGCCTGTTGTGTTGCCTCATTAACCTGCATTAACTTGGTTCATGATTCATTTACTCATTCTTTTTATTTTTGATTTTTTAAACAGCTTTATTGAGATATAATTCATACACCAAACAATTCACCCACTGAAAGTGTATAATTCAGTGGCTGTAGTATATTTAGAGAGTGGTGCACCCATCACCACAATCAGTTTTTAGAACATGTCATTTCGGGAAAAGAAACTGCACACCCTTGAGCTATCTCCCCCACCCCATCCCCCGCCCCTCATCATTCCAGCCCCAGAAACTCACCAATCTTCTTTCCGTATCTTTGGATTTCCCTATTCTAGACATTTTATGTAAATAAAATAATATAACTTGTGGTCTTTTGTGACTGCTGTTTTTCTCTTAGCATAATGATTTCAAGGTTCATTCACATCACAATATGCACTAGTAGTTTATTTCTTTTTACTGCCAACCGACATTCTGTTGTGTGGATACATCATGTTCTGTTTATCCATTCATCAGTTGAGGGGCAGGGGCAGTTGGGCTGTGTTCATCTGGGGACTTCTATACACTCAGTCATTCTTAAACATTGACTGCGACTTACTCTTTGCTGAGTACCATT
Source organism: Rhynchonycteris naso (assembly GCA_037038555.1). Taxonomy (NCBI): domain Eukaryota; kingdom Metazoa; phylum Chordata; class Mammalia; order Chiroptera; family Emballonuridae; genus Rhynchonycteris; species Rhynchonycteris naso. The sequence goes on from CM073000.1 coordinate 193,144,214, forward strand.
CTGGGCTCCTTTGCGAGATAAGTAAAAGTTGGTCTGTGTCAGGGTAGAACATTGTAGTCTTTATAGGGAGAGGGTTGCAGTTAAGGTCTGGATAACTTAAGAGGTACTAAAGAAAAGGGCTGAAGAAATCCGGAGGCAGAAATAAGTATATTTGCCACTCAGGGGATGGAGTCAGTAATTCAGGCTGCATGAGAAGGAGTTTAGTGGAAGAGCTGGGAAAGTTGCCAAAGGCAGAGGAGACAGAGGAAGCCATACGCCCTACTATGGACACACCTGTGTGTTCAAGGTAGAGGGAGTAGGCTGAGGAGGCCAGAGGTCAGAGTATATGATGGGGATACGGGAAGTGAGGCGGATAGGAGCTTCTCCACTCTGGAACAGGCAGGGTTAACAGTGACAAACAAGTCTGTGTCCCATCCCAGACCACCAGTCGTCCAGGCCTCCTTTTCTGATACACTAAACAACAAATTTTAACGAGCACTTATGTCTAGGTACTGAGGATAGAGTAGGGAAAAAGAGTCTTTGCACTCATGAAGGTCACAGTTGGGTGTGGAAAGACAGATGATACAAAAATCATAAAATATAAATATCTTTTTCTGTCACTTTTTTAAAGGATTATCCTGTTTACACTCTTCCATTGTACAACTTGCCTCTTTATTTTATTTTATTTTTCACTTAAAAAGATATTTTGGCAAATTGCCCCATAAAAGCACTTAAGTATCTCCCTTATGCTTTTTGAAAAAGAGTGATATAGCATTCTTGCTAGAGTCAGCATAATTTTTTTGAACAGCATCAATTAATGATCATTTAGCTTTTACTAGCCTTCGTTGTGAATCGTGTTGCAATGAATAGGCCTGGGTAGTATATCTGAAGGGAAAACAGTGGAATCAAAATGTTAAGGTTAGGAATATGTGTGTTTTAATGGTCTATTATTTACAAATTATTCTTCAGAGGAGCTGCAGCGAGTCACTGTCTCCATGAAGAAAGCATAAGAGAATGAGACCGAAACATCGTAAACAGCGATGCCAACATGACTCGGTGTGTGTTTGGGAAATACTATGTAGACGCCAGTTTCCCGGGGAGGGGTGGGTCTTAGGTGGGAGAGACTCAGCGAAGGAAACGCCAGTTTGCAGTTACTGAGGGTGAGAGGTGATGTGTCAGGGAGGAGGGCTGAGCCACGGTGGGCGTGGTTATGAGAAAACAAAAGGTTTCAAACACACTATCTTGGATGTGGAAGGGACTGAAACCAGGGCTGTGTCCAAAAGATAAGGAAACTGAGGCCTCTGAAAGGACCCTGACTCCCAGAACCCAGCGTTGCACATTGCAAAGCCACAAGACTTCAAAACGGCTAGGAGAGCTGACCTTGAATGACTCACAGTAAAGCCCGAAGAAACAGAACTCCCAAACGGTCCATGTGGGAGATCGCGCTTGCTTTTGGAAAGAGGCCCTGGACAGAGCTTGCTGTCTGGGGGACATATGGAGCAAGGCGTTCTCTCCGAGGAGGAAAGGGTGTGATGCCAAGCAGCCAGGGGACCAGACGGAGTTCTTGAAAATCAGAGGCTTCCTCTGTGTTTCCATTGCTGCGACAAAATGGGGCCTCGTTCGAGGGGTTCCCAAGTGAAACCGTAAAACTTAGAAGGACATCACCTTCAGGTTGCTGGGGCTTGGTTTGAACACCAGATGACTGTGTCCTTGCTGGAAATGTGAGAGTCTAACAAATTTCACAGCTTGAAATGTAGACCCGAATATTCATTTCCAGTTCTGAAAAACAAGTTTAAATTAGATCAACACTCCCACCAGGATCAACTAAAAATATTGTGTTATAATAGAAAGCATTTGATGGTTATTGGAGGAGCTGTGACTTGGGGGGGAAGACAGTTCCCAGAAAGAATATTAGTATGGGAATGGAGCCTGATAGTCTAAGCTGCTTTTCCTCTTGAATTATTTGTTGATTTGAAAGTAGAGGACAGGATGAGAGGTAGAAAGTCACGGCTGGGAGGCTGAGAAGCTAAAAAGTGGAGAGGAGATCAAGATTGAAGTATAGGCCTTTCATTAGGGCAGCTGAAAGATTGATTACATCCCTGGAGGAGAGCTCAAAGGAAATAGAAATGTCTTTACTAAGTTCAAACATACTTGGAACCATATTCATTCTGGATTGTATTTTGATGATCTGCTTCAACTTGAACTTCCCACTAGAAAGGAAATAAACAGTTCTAAGAGAAAGACAAAGCATCCAGAGATTCCATAATTCCTTCAAACATATATTGTCCAGCATTCATCCATAAATGACTATGTGGATTGAGAGATGAGGCCAGTAGAAGAAACAGACAATAGAAATTGAACCAGTAAGGATCCATGTACCAGAAGAGTATATCAAACATGGACCACTTTGATTGAAGCCAGTTTGATTAGTATGTTCAAAGAACATGAAAGACAAGATGAAAAATCTAGAAAGATAACTAAAATATAGAAAACTTATTTAAGGAAAACCCTAGATGAAAGGGAGATGAAATTCACGTGGCAATAATGTTTGGCTCACAAAGCAGTCATATACTAAGAGTGTTAATGACCTGGAAGATAAATCAGCAAAAAGCACCCAGACAGTTTCTCAGAAAGAACAAAGAAAAGTGGCACATGGGACACAGTGTTTTGATTCGATGTGCATAGATCTGGGATATCAGAATTGGATGACAATCATAAAGGGACGGAAGCAATACTTGAAGAAACAATGATAATTTTCTAAAACTGATCAAAGACATCAGCCCACAAATTCAAGAAGCACTACAAAGTCACGTAAGATGTATACAAAGAAAATCATGCTGGGTTACATAGTATAATTGCTGAAAACTGAAGACAGAAACTCCTAAAAGAAGACAGAAGAAAAAATTATATTCAGAGGAATAACAAGTCCAACAGATGATTCTCAGGAAAAGAGGGAAATCAGAACACAAACACTGAATAAAAGTAACTACTAACTCAGAATTCTATACAACAAAAATATATTTTAAAGATGAAGACAAAATAAGGACATTTGTAGGAAAACAAAACCTGAGGTAAGTATAGCAGACCTACACTAAAAGAAATACTTAGAAATTAGAGTTATTTTGGTTCAGAAAAAAATTATTTTAGATGGAAGCATGGAAATACAGGAAAGAAAGGAGAACAACGAAAAATTTGAATATATTTGAATAGATATATGTATAAAATGTATCCATTGACTGTAGAGAAAAATCTTTCCTTACGTGATTTAAAATACATGTAGAATTAAAATATATGACAATGATATAACAAAAAGCAAGAGGGAATACATGGAGCTAAAGTTGTAATGTCAGGTTCTAATCTAATCTAATCTAATCTACTCTACTCCAATCTATTCTAATCTAATCTAAGTTTCTAATATCAGGAAAAGAGTAAAAGCAGTATTTCATATACTTTGGACAAGAATGAATGCTGCAATCTCTAACTATTAAAAGAATAGCAAAAGTATGCATAATTACTATATCAGTAGAAGGGGCATGCTTAACAAAAACAAAAAATTCTAATTGTGCCCTGGCTGGATACTCAGTTGCTTAGAGCATCTTCCTGAAGCACAGAGATTGCCAGTTTGATTCCCAGTCAGGGTACATACAGGAAGAGATCTATGTTCCTGTTTCTCTCTCTTCCTTCCTCTCTTGCTAAAATCAATAAATTAAAAAGTATCCCAGTGAAAATGAAAGATAGAAAAGAGAAAAATAAGATAGACAAAATTGTAAAACGGTGAAGTTATGCTTAAATATATTATAAATTATATTAAATGTAAATAAGTGAATTAATCCAACTAAAAGACAAAGACTGTCAGAATTGAAAATAGATATAGATATATAAACATATTTTCTTTACAAAAGTACTCCATAGATGTGAGGGAAAATTGATTTGGAAATACAGGCATGAGAGGTACTTACTGAGTAATGTCATTTTGGGGTATTCTTGTGCTGATCCAACTCTTTTTTTAAAAAAATTTTATTGAATTTATTGGAGGGACATTGTTAAAAAATTACATAGGTTTCAGGTGTACAATTATATAATACATTATCTGTATTGTGTGTTCACAAACTCAAGTCAAGTGTCCTTCCATCTCCATTTATCCTCCCTTTTTCCTCATCCAACTCCCCACCTACCTTTCCCTCCGGTAATCACCCTGCTATCATCTGTATATGATGTTTTCTTTTTCTTTCTTTCTTTTTTTCCCTCGAGATTTAATTTATTCATTTGAGACAGAAGAGAGAGAGAGAAAAGGGGGTCGGGGAGGAGCAGGAAGCATCAACTCCTAGTGTGCCTTGACCTGGTAAGCTAGGGGTTTTGAACTGGTGACCTCAGCATTCCAGCTCAACACTTTATCCACGGAGCTACCATAAGCCAGTCCTTCCTTCTTTCTTTCTTTCTCTTTCTTTCTTTCTTTCTTTCTTTCTTTCTTTCTTTCTTTCTTTCTTTCTTTCTTTCTTTCTTTTTCTTCCTGTCTTCACCAGTATCTCTCAGAACATTCTGAGAGCTAGCATTAACAAATTGCACCTTGGAAAATTGTAGTTCTTTTTTTTAAAAAAATATTTTTATTTATTTATTCATTTTAGAGAAGAGAGACAGAGCAAGAGGAGAGAGAGAGAGAAAGGGGGAGGAGCATGAAGCATCAACTCCCATATGTGCCTTGACTGGGCAAGTCCAGGGTTTCAAACTGGCAACCTCAGCGTTCCAGGTCGACCTTTGATCCACTGCACCACCATATGTCAGGCCGGAAAATTGTAGTTCTTCTATTCATACTTTAAATGCACTTAGTTCAGCACCTGGGTGTTGCTGGGACCCAAAAGTATGGTGCCGGGAAGAAAAAAGACACTCTAGAGCAGAAGGCAGGCCTATTCGGGTCATACACTTTGGACAACAGGAGGGTGCTGTGTATTGGAGATGCAGAATAGGCAGGAGAAGGAGAAGCATCTCAAAAGGAGCAGGGGGACAACAAAAACCCACCTTGCCCGTGCGCCACACAGTAGCTGCTGTGTCATCCCAAATGAAACCAATAGCCAAGTCCAAGTATCTGAAAACCTGAGATATCCCATGGCTCAGGAAGCAGGACATTTGGATATTTGCTTCTCCTTCATCCAGTGGATTGTTGAGAAAATCAATAAAATGATGAGGTGTGCAAAGTGGTGATAGTGACTAGCTTGTTTGGCAATTATGTCGCTGAGCCATGCAAAACCGCTATGACCCACCTGCTATACTTTAATCATTTTCTTTCTTCGGCCCCGTTCAGTGAATGAGCTATCTTAAGTGGGAGGGAAAAGAAGAAGAAAATAGAGGCATGGGAAGGATGTGTTCTGCAAATAAATATTCTCCAAAGGAAGGCAGACCAGCTATGCTAATATAAATGTGGACCCAAGAGAGACTAGCCGGACAGAGCGGGTAGTGCCAGGCTAAGGAAAATCTGATTCATTCATTTATTCAACACATGGTTGCTGCATCTCTACCATGGGACGAGGAAGGACAGCTGTCACAATGGAAATGAGCGGGGGGAGATATTCTACAGTAGAGAGGGGCCGCGACTACCCACCTCAGCCCCATTAGGCAGATTGGACTTCTCTGCCATGCAGTGCAGTAAAGATTTGTTTTGTTTGTTTTTAAGTACAAAATCTTTTTAACTAAGTTGAAAGGTTCATATTAATAAACTGGGACAAATAGGTGAATAGAAAAAATGTCTTTGCTTGTACTTATATTTTTTAATAGAATAATCTTAAAAAGAAAGGTTATTTGCATTGTGTCTGGATACTTGCTCTACATTATCAAGAACAAAGCATAGACCAGGTTGCTTAAACCTTACCCTACTGCCACTGAATTTCTCTTTCTGTCTGGATAGGCATTTCTCTCTGGGGCTCTGGGCTAATTGAGGTGAAATAAGAGGATAAGGCGAGCAGTTCCCAAAAGTTTCTGAAATTCTGTTATTTAAAAGATATCAGAGGGCAATCTCAGAAGCTCAATTTGAGAAGGGCTGGCCCCCTGGGGACTTCTCAGTACAATGTAAATTTTAAGAATAATAATAATTGTTATAAGGATACTAAAATAATTGTATGTTAAATAAGTTATACTAGTATATTAATACATATAATTCTTATTGTTGCCAAATGCTCTATGATGGAGCTATACCCCCAATAATGATTATTTTTAATTTTATTAGCTAACTTATATTGAGTGCTTACCCCATATAAGGCATTGTGCTAAACTCTTTAAATGTTTTATTTTATTTCATCATCACAATCTTTATACATATCCCAAGTGTGGAAACTAAATCTTTGATTAAGCAACCCGCCAAGGTGACCTCATTTATTAGTGTCAAGTGGATGGATGAAGGTCTGTGTGGAAAGGACATCTTTGGGGTCTTCTTCCTCCTTTACCTGTGCCCATTTCTTCCTCAAAGACCACTGGTTAATTCAAAATATTCCCCCACCCCCAGCCATCCTACCTGCAAGCAAGGCTGTGCTTCGGGGGGCTGAGTTTCTGCCTCAGTGAGAGATTACAGTTTATTCTCCAATTAATTATGCAGCAGCCTCTTTGGCTAATAAGGTCTAAACAAAGAGCATTTAATCCAATTCATGTTTTTTTCTCCATCGTGAGCAGCCTGTCAAACACAATCAGATTCCGCATGCAAAGCAGAGAGGAGGCAGGCGTCGGCCACACCTGCTTAGCGGGGTTGCAAGTGGGAAGCTCCTAGTCAGAGAACAGTTGGCTGCGCAGATGGTAGAGATGGGAAGACTTGGGGGAAAGCCATTCTCTGGCTCTGGCTCAGCACAGGGAAGGTGCCATTTGGGGGCTGCCAGCAGAGAAACACTTCCTTGGCTGACTTGATCCAGCCAATGGGTGGTGAGACCACTCAGAAAGAAAAGGCACGGATATTTGCCAAAAGCCTCCTATGCGGCAGACACTTAACATACGTGATCTCTAATTATCACACAATCATCAGAGGTAGATCATGGCTTTCCTTTTTTCCAGGTGAGAAAAAGGAAGACTTGACAGGTAAAACAACTTCCTTAAGGTCACGGGGCTAGGAAGTCGAACTGTGAAGGTTCGATCCACATCTTCCACATTCTCTTTTCCGCACCAGGCTTATTGGAGAATGACAGAAGAACATCCGCCGAGCAGTTGATATCTGCCCTCTCACCCTCTCCCAGAAAGAAATGCTGGGTAGAGATGCCACAAATGTGGAAAGCGTCATCCTTGCCTTTGTAGAACCGCTTGAAACAAATGGGGAGATAAGAATTAATATAGTGGTACTAACTGAAAACCAGTAATGTGCTGAACTGTGTGCTCATGACTCTAGGCAGGTTAGAAAAAGACAAATAACCACAGGCTGGTATAGCCAGAGCAGTCTGCAGGTTCGGAGAATCTCAGAACCCTCAGGGGCCAGCATAACTCCACCGAGGCTCCTGGAGTCGGAGGGAGGCTATGTCTTCCCCCACACGATGTCAAGTCCTTTGATCACTTTAGGGAATAGTTATTGACTATGTAAATAAAAATTAACCTTAAAGAATAAAGAGATCCAGATATTACCTATTATGATTTTTTTTTCTGGGTCATAAACTCCTTGATAACAACTATAATCTCGTTCCTGGGAAACATACACACACACACACACACACACACACACACACACACACACCAATTTCTGAGGTTCTGGGTTACCTAAGAAGCCAGTTAATATTATGACCTTCAACATCAGAGGATGGTTGGTTCAGGAAACTGTGACACATCTGTTTAATTGAAAGGTGCACCATTTCAAATAATTATTTGATTGTAATCTGTTTATGATAACATTAAGGAGAACTGCTTGGTTATAGAGTTAAAAAAATAAATTCAAGAGGTAACAATGTTACATAGTTTATAAACTCTGCTAGTATAAAATCATGATTAAAAAGTTGGGTTCTGGCAGGACTACCCAGGTTCTTCCTCAGCAGTGCGGTCCTAAATAAGCCGTTTAACCCATTGGTGCCTCAGTTTCTTTATTTCTAAAGAGGTACTTTCTGCATAGGGTGAGAATTAAGTGATAAAATACCCATAGATAAAGCACTTAGTACAGTGTCTGGCACTGAAAAAAACCTTGAATGAACATCACCATTATTACATTTTATTTGTCTCTAAAATTACTCTATTATTTAGTCTCAGTATTTTACATATAAACATACACACACATACACACACTAATAATTTATAAAATTGACCCGGGAGAAAACAATGTAATGGATTTTGGAAAGTGCCTTGGCAAACAGGGACTTCAAATATTTTTTCAAGAAGAATATGTTTACATTACTGTAAGTCAAATTAGAGACTGCTATACCCATGTGTAATGCTATCGCAAATTACGAACCACTCTGCACACTCTGTCCATAGCATGGAACATTTCCTGTATAATGAAATTAATGCCTTTTCAGGATAGAGTGTCTAGATTGAGTCCCAGTGTTTACCTTAACTTCCCCAGGGAAAGAGAAGAAGCAGGCAAATGGCGGCTGAATATTGCTAAAGCCTCACCGGAAGACAGATGCCAGGTGGACTAGTCCTCGCTAGTCTTGCACAGGTATCCGTGCGCCCATGCCTCCGAGAGCCTGGAGTGGTCGGCTCCATCTACTCCCGTGGGCTCAAATTATCCAAATGGAATTTCCCTGTTGCTATTTAATTAAGCAATGGGACTAAAAGCAGGGACTATTACATATCTTCTTTGAATGTTAACTTTTCCATTTTGAATGGTGTGCTTCACCATTCAAAAAATAATATTTCAGTATGAAATACTTCTATCCACTTCTCTCCGTAGAGACTTGGCCAGGGGCAATTAGAGAGGCCTGGCAAGCTGCCATTCAAAAGGGAGCGAGAAAAAAGCCCGATATTTTAGGAACCAAATAGAAGTTGTTCGGAAACGGGCACGTAAGAAGATTAACTGAAGCAAAGCTTCAAACTTCAGGCAGTTTAAATTACCCAAACAACACAGCTCCCACGGGAGTTATCGTGACCGATGAAGTCGGGATGAAATCAGCAGAGAGGAGAGCATATGTTTCCTGATGAAGAGGAAATTTCAGAACCATCAGGCGAAGAAGGAGGAAAAGGACATCTTTGTCAGGAGAGACAGCCCCTACTGCTGTCTCAGATGAGGAGAGGAAGTTGCGTGTTTAAAACATTCGTCTCACAAACGGTCTGATGTTTTCAGGAGGACATACCTAAAGTCCTCAGTAGAGGTGGGGGAGAGGGATATGTCCTTCAGCAATTATAGGAAAGAAGATGTGTCTTACATTTTCATCTTGACTGATTAAATAAATATTTATTGAGCATCTCTGTTTGTCATCGTGGTTCTAGGCACTGTTATTTTACCAGCAGTGAACAAGCTAGATGCAAGAGATGTCTTGCTCAGAAGAGAGCACATAATTAACAAGCAAATATATATCTACACACACACACAGCACTAAGTGCTATAAAGGGCATAAAACAGGGTGAAATGATAGTACGTGGGTTAATCAGAGAGGACCTATGTAGCAGAATAAAATTTGCAGAGGTTGAATAATGAGAATCACCCGTTTCAATATTTAAAGATGACATGCCTCAGGTAGGGGGATCAGCAAGTACAAAATCTCAGAGGTTAAGCACAGTTTGTCAGAGGGGCAAGAAGAAGCCTGAAGTGACCAAAATATTGAAGAAGAGTGGTAGGCAATGAAGATATCTATCCCCTTGAGGAGATATCTTCTTGACTGCATTTCTGTTCTACCGATCTGTGCTGTAATAAAAAAAACAACCTGGAATAAGGTGATCAAATTTATATATAAAATGTTGATCATTGGATCTAATCTTTATCCCCCCAAGGTGACTATAAAACAGTCTCCATAAAAGAATAATAACTTAATTGAATTATGGAAAATCAGTTGACTGAAATCTGATTGATATTGTGTACTTGTCAGGATGGGCTAGATGATGCTGTAGTAACAAGCATTTCCAAAATCTCAGTAGCTTAAGAAGAGAAAAAGTTTTATTTCTTTCTCTCACTTAATATCCACTACAACTCAGTGTAAGAATGTGGTTTGTTTTTTTTTTATTTTAGTTAATTAAGAATGGAGGCTGCTGGATCACGGGTCATCTAGAATATCTCAGGTGGTTGCTCAGCTGTGAGAGAGCTCTAGGGATCCTCCCATCAGCAATTAAAATCTCCAGTGTGGGTGCGACACTCCCACTATCACTTTGGCTGACAATTCAATGGGCAGTACTAATCATTTGGCTCTAATTCAAAGGCCTTATGCTCAAGAAAGGAAGTTCTAATGTGGGTTCAAAGCCAGGTAAAAATGGAAAATCTTGGGCAAATACCCTCTGTGACGATCACAAGTCGTGAAGTTATTATTCAATATTTACGTCCTTTTCCCTCAAGTCCCAGTGATTTGCCTGGCAAACCTGTTTTAGATGTGAAGGTATTAAGTGTAAAGCTAGATGGGTTACAAAACTCCAGGGCACCGGAAGGATACCAGCGAGCCCTGGGTTCTGAATCCCAACCTAGTTAGGATATGTGGAGGGTCTACGGTATCTCTGTCCAGTGCTGGATCTCACCTCATCATTTCACTGCCTCTTCCCAAAAACTCTAAGGAAAAGGTACAGCTGTCTGCATTTTGCCACCATAGAAGTGATGCCCTGAACGGTTGGGCATCTTGCTCTTAACTGTGGGGTGTTAGGTCTGCCCTTCCTGACACCAAAGCTCTGTAAAACACTCCACCCTGATATTTACGGCTCAGCCAGTTCAGAAGAGGAACCACAGTATGGCTTACTCATTCAGGGTGAGTTGATGTTCCTCCATAGCTTTTTGCCTTTGCATGTGTCGTCACTTCTTTAGTTCAGCTATGTTTCATACTTTTGCGATTAATAATGATTTTAAGTAGCAGACTGAGAGTACAGTGGGATGAGAATTTGTCATCAAATGAGTGGGCCAAAGAAACCAGATAGTCACCTGATGGGCTTGCAAGACAAGGTTTGGAAGCTCCCTGTAGCCTATACGCAGTCACGGCAATGCTAATAAAGGTATGAGCCATAACTCCGATGATTTCTTTGTCAGGAGATATAGTTTCATTTACCACTTTTGGGTTATACCTTGAAGAGTGATCCATGGTCAACACAAGCCCATGATCAGAAGTCCTGAGGCACTGTGGGTAACACATCTGTGCTCAGGTGTTTATATTCTAATTCTCCTGGAGGAAAATATCCGCAAACTAAATCCAGGACCAACCTTAAGAAGCTGCATTTTCTTTCTTCGATGCTACACATGCTGGCTCCCAGTGACACCAATATAATTACTCATCTGTTTCTGTCTCATCCCAGATGCACAACAGACGCAGGGCGACGACAGCCACACTGCCACCACCAATATGATTTCCTAAAAGTTTCCCCCTGCATCTCGTTAGAGACATACAGCGAACTTACTCTACAGTAACTGTAGAGTTAACCACTCAGAGGGTATGCCGCCAACCTCTCACACAATTAGGCTCACCTGTGACGTTTTAGAAATAGCTTTGTAAAATATGTTTGTTGGGTCCTGGCCGGTTGGCTCAGCGGTAGAGCATTGGCCCCGTATGTGGAAGTCCCAGGTTCAATTTCTGGCCAGGGCACACGGGAGAAGCACCCATCTGCTTCTCCATCCTTCTCCCTCTCCTTTCTCTTTCTCTCTCTTCCCCTCCCACAGCCAGGGCTCCACTTGAGCAAAGTTGGCCAGGGTGCTCAGAATGGCTCCATGGCCTCAGTCTCGCCTCAGGGGTTAGAATGGCTCAGATTGCAGCGGCGCAAAGCCCCAGAGGGGCCGAGCAACGCCCCCTGGTGGGCATGCCGGGGGGTGGGGGAGGGTGGGGGGGGGTGGGGGGATGGGGGGGGGAACCCTGCTAGGGTGCATGCAGAAGTCTGTCTGCCTGACCCCCCATTCTCACTTTGGGGGCGGAATAAAAAAACAAATTGTTTGTTTTATGAGTATGTAAAATATTCACGTGGTTTTATAGTCCAACAAATTTATAATTACAAAAAAATCAAGATTCTATCCTGTTCCTTCTCATTGTTTTCTTTCTTCTCGCCCTCATTTTAGAATCTTAGAAGCCCTTTTGTTGTTTTTAACATAAGTTACTACATACTCATATTCCCCTGCTCCCTTAAATGGTAGCACCATGCTAGAAAAGCTTCTCTCCATTTCAGATTTTTAATTTTGAAATACATCCCGGTGACCACGTCACAACAATCCACAGAGATATGAGTGAGGCATTCCTTTGCACTGCCGGGCTCTCCAGTGTGGGTTTTCTCCAGTTATGTATGTAGACATTAGGCTGGGACCTGGTGCTAGTCTTTCACTAAGAGCTAATATTATCGTTATAATTATTCACAAATTCAAAATGTGTGATTTTTCTCTTTTTTGGCACACGGGGTGCCATAATCTATCTTCACTGAACCTGAAGCACAGGGCGAGCGCCGGCTTAGCGAGCAGAGCTAAGCGTCCCCTACGTCGGTCCCTCATCACTGTGGCTCACACCCTGTCATCACCGACTCGGAGCTCTCCACGTGCTACTCTGTGAAAGAAAGGGTTCCGCAGGGCAGACACCAAGCGTGCCGGGCACAGAAAGGACGAGAAAGGGCAGAGATTTTTAAGAAAGTGATGGTTCTCAGACAGAAGTGAGCTTCCTATGAAAATTCAGTTTGTGTTTACAGCAGACTCCTTCTTCTGCAGGGGCAGACTGCGTCTCTTCAGCCACGCTTTGTCACAGTCACGAGGAGCCGGGAGTGGTGCTCTGGTGGCCTTTGGGGACTTGAGGGTTTGTGACAGTCCTGGACCTTTCCATGCTGCAGCCACTACATGGCATTTTAGCAAGCATGGACTTTGGAGTCGAGCAGATTTAGGTTTAAATACTGTTTGTTTGTTTTTAGACCGTGACTTTGTGCAAATCATTTAGCGTCTCTCAGTCTCATCATGCACAGCTGTGAAACAGGGATGACACCCTGAGCTGGTGATGTTGCTGCAGCAGAGCAAGTGAAACCAGGCAGACAGAGCCCTTCACACAAGGGGTCACTGTCACTGTTTTCTTCATCATCATCACCAGCAAGAGGCCTCACAGCGTGGTGTATCAAGTGCAGTCCTGAAAACTTCCCGCTTTGGTGTGAACCCTGGCTCTACTCTTTCTAGATAGGTGACTTCACACAAATTTCTGTATAGGTGCCTCTGTTTCCCTGTGTCTGGGAATAAAAATAGCACCTACTTCATAGAACTGTCGTGGGTGAAGCAGGAGAATAAGAAGCTAAGAAACGTCCTGGGTAAGCGGAACGAGGGAAACTGAGACAAAATAATTAAGCAAGGCCAAACAATTTGAATAGGTACAGCCAGCTAATGAAGTACAAGGTTTGATCTCCCCTAACCAACGACACTCAGGAGCAAACAGCTCACACATTCCAGGCCATTCCAGGCTGACCAGCCTCGGTCCTGGGCCCTCTTCCATGATGTCCTTTAAAAATAAAACTAACCAGAAAATAACCCTCACCCATCTTTACACACATTTGGGTGAATCAACATATTAAATGACACACCTGGAAAGCTAAGGAACATTCTGTTAAGACCCTCCCCTATGACCTCCCCTTGATTTCCGCCAGCTAAGGAAAGATAAAGCCACAAGATAAAGGACCCAGCAGCAGACCCTGTCTAGGGCATACCCACGCCTTTCTCCCATAGGTGTGTATCTGCTCTCGTTCTCCTAACGTTTAAGGGTTCCCACGAGACTCGCAATCAGGGGAGCAGCGGGCAGCGGCAGCTTATATCAGGCTTACCCTGCACCTATCTCCAAGTCCCTCTTTTCTCTGAGCCTCCAGGGGGCTGACAGCAGCCCGCCCTTGGCTCACTTCTGTCTCTTAACGTTTCTAGAGAGCCCTGCTTAGGCTCTCTCCTGTTGCTTCTGCTACCCTAAGCCTTTGCTTTGTTTCACTGTCCCCAACTTTAATAAATGCACTCTCAAAATCACCTGGACTCGTGTTGTGAAATCTTTCCTGCATGAAGTCAAGAACATTCACACTACCCAAGGCAGACCTGCTCCAATCCAGTCCCCGACCCATGACATGGGGGGATCGACTGCACACATACTTGGCAGGTGCTAAGAACAAGGGGCCGTCACGGTGATTGTTTTTACCCGAGAAAGAAGCAGTGGTGGGATTCAGCCGGTTCGCACTGGTTTGGCCGAACCAATATCTAATTTTTTGTTGAGTTTGGCAAACGGGATGTTAAAGTGGCACTTACATACACTCAGAGTTCTCTCTAAAGTGGGCACCTGGGCAGCTGCCCAATGTGGAAATCATAAATTTACATTCTTTACTCGTTTGTAGCATTCATTTGTGCAACAGTGTATTCTAAGCACCAGTAGTAATGTTCATTCCATCCATAGGCAAAAAAAAAAAAAAAAGCAAGTGAGGATGCTACTCAAGAAGCAATATGGAAATATCTTAAATAATAGTTTTGGTTTTTTTTGTCAGGTATTATTTAATATTTCTTCCTTAACATTTTAAAACTCTTTCTTATAACATAATCTAGTTTTGTCTATTTCTTTTATTGTTCTTATTTAAGTATTGAATGCATAAAATAGTAAAGTACTTTTCAGTATGTCTTTTATTATACTTAAAATGGTCATTAGGGCAGAGAACCAGTTATTAAATTATTTGCATCCCATCACTGGAAGGAAGTTATATCTGTCTATATTATTTAATGTTGGAACTCCCATATTTTAATTTAAAATCCCTGCTTCTGAAATTTGAAGCCTGATTCTCTGGATAGTCTGTTCATGTTCTGCTTTTTCCCATCAAAGAGAAACGTGGTGCCCCAAATCCTCAGCTGTTCCCGCCCAATGCCATCCTACCCTTCCTGCGTGGGCCCAGGAGATGGCTCCCATAGGAGACAGTAAAGCTGCAGGCCAGCTGGTGCTGGGAGGAAGGACAGGAATCAGACTCCAGCTGCAGCTCCACTCGGGACCCACCCGCCCCGTGACATGCTTCTCTCGGAGAACCCTTTAAGGTCTCAATAATTCACTGCAGTCACCATGCTCAGACACACTGCTTGGGAAAGTGAGTTCTGAACCAAGGGTTTTGGCAGGTCTTAAAATATCTCCTTCTGTGCAAGTGCAATCACATCTCCATCACAGGCACCTGGGAGTGCAGCAAGGCATACAGGGGAGAGGAATGAGGAACAAATGCAGCCCTTGGTCTATAATTCACCCTTGTCACAGACAGATCCCGGTACAGCCAGTCTGGTTTGTAGTGTGAGATCTGGGGCAAAGGAAGTGATGCTTTTTTGGTTGCATCTATTTTTATTTTCCCAGGTACACAAGTTGTGGGTCTACCCCCAGGGGCAGTAGCTACAGATTGCTTCTACAATTCCAATGGCCAAAGCTTAGAAAACACATGCTTTTCTGTCCACACTCCACTAGCTCATATGAGTTTGTTACCTCCTATATTTTTTCTAGAAAATTCTGGAAGGGGTGGGAGCATTGACGACCCAGATAAACACTTGAGACGAGCTCAGTCTAAATGTCTTGTGACAAACTGATGTGTGTGGTGGTTCCAGGGCACGTTGTCATAGAGGCTACTTTAGCTATTAAGGTCCAAGAGGGATTTGTTAGTTTGTGTATGATTTAGCTATTTTCTACTTCAATTACAGGAAAATGCTTGGTGCATTGTATGTATTCAATACATTGTTGAATAAAAGGAAGGGAAAAAAGAGAAAGGAAGTAAGGGAGATCTGATCAATCAAAAGACCACTTGATAGAGTCAGAGAGGGTATTCAGTATAAAATCCCTGCACTGTGATAACACTAGAAAATGGCCGCCAACTCTTTCTCTCTCCCTGTGTCTCCTTTTTTCTTTTTCTGTTTTCCTGTTTCTTTCTTTCTCTTTCACTCTCTCTCTCTCACACACACAATGGCTGGACTAATGCATATAACCTCTGCTAAGTCTTGCATATTTATTGATTTATTGATTCCTCCCAAGTCCTAGTCAAGTATTACCATTAGCTTACATATATTGAGATTCACCATATACTAGACATCAAGCTAAATGGATGTATTTTTTTCATTCTCCATGAGATGCTTACTACAGTGCTCACAAAAATTAGGAGATCAGAGAATGTGCAGATATTCCAGTACTTTCAGCCTTTTGCATCGTGCATTTTCACCAATGAAATTAAAGCTGTTTTTTATCTCATTTGCATAATCAGGCAACTTTTTTGACCTGTCGTTTGCTTTTCTAATGTTCTTGTTTCATAAAAATAATCAAACGCTTCTTTTTTTATCGCTTTGTATTCATTTTGAAATACCCCCTAATATTTGTGAGCACTATATTTTCATCTTTATTCCTATAGATGAAGAATCTGAAATGTGAGATTTTTTATTTTATTTTACTTTTTTGGTTCACTGTCATTCAACTTTTACATTCACTGATTCCAGTGACCACTATTTCAATTTACTTACAAGTGAAGAAGGACCTGGAATGAAAGGAGGCTCTTGGAGGTGCAGTGGGTCCCGCACTGAAGCAATAAGTCAGTCGCAGAGCAGCAGTTAGAGCTCGACTTTCCCGACTTCTAGGCCAGTGGCCTTCCCACTACACTTCGGACCTCAGGTGTCAATCATAGATATTTGCAGGTAGAGCCAACTTCAGTGTATCTCTGGCCTTGCAGTAAGATGCTGGGAGAGCACCTGACCGTACACTTGCACAGGTATTTGGCCAATCAGTTAAGATTCTTAGTTGAAGGTGACAGAATGCCAGCTAAGACTAGAATGAGCAACAACAACAAAGAGACTTGAGTGGAAATGAGGCCACCATGCTCACTCATGCAACTGAAAGTTCCTTGTTTCAAAATGAATTCAGGTATAATTTCCTGCAGGGGCTCAAATGATCTTCTCTCTTTCTTTCTTCCTCTCCCATCTCTTAGATCCATTTTTTCTCCTTGTTGGCTGGTTTCTCAACCATACCGTTTCCAAGTGAGTTCCAGACTTACAGACCTCTCACAGTCTTAAGAGAAGGAAAATTGTCTGTTTTTAGCAGCCTGATCAATTCCTGACTGACTGTTTAATGTCATATCCATGGTCCTGGATCAATGGTTGTGTCCCAAAGAATAGCAAGCAATTAACTGTAGTCTAATGGCCATTTTGTTGGTTAAGAAGACAGATAGGTCAAGGTGGAAAATTTTGCAAAAGGAAAGGAGATATTCTGTAATCAGAAAAAAAAGAGGATAGCAGACAAGACAATAGGTGACTGCTCGTTACTGACCTACGGCCAAGCCATCCCTTGTCTGTACATGGCTCATCACAGTCCTAACATCCTGCCCAAGTGACTTATGGAGAACCACAGGTTTGTACCACTCAGCATGATCGAGGTGTTTGCTTGAAAAAGTCTGCACTGTCTGCTGAGCCTTTGCCCCAGAATTCCCTCCGTATATAAAGATTTGCTCATTTATCATTTGAAAATCACTTCCTGACATCTGAAATGCTAGCAGTAAGGGAAGGTGACGTCAACTTAGCAAAAACCCAAGTCAGGCCGAGTGTTGTTCTTGGCTAATCATGGTGTCAACAAGGCGAGTTTATTGATGACCTCCTCAAGTGGGGTGGATGTCTCTATAAACCCCAGAAGGAAAGAAAGCAGCAAAAATGACAGAAGGAAGCTGAGGAGCAAATGTGACAAATATGATAGTGGGTAGAAAATTGTTTTAAAAACACAGAAATCCATGAAGAATTTTGAACTACACACAAGTGCAATTCCACACTGTGGATGCTGAGGCCCGAGCAAGAGCTAGGGTATACATTCACTGTTGTTTGAAGACTGATGAGCCTCTTTGGACCAGGAGGATGGCATTAGGTCTTCAAACTAAATTTTCTTCATTCTAGGATATGAAACTGTAATCAATCTCTGATAACCATGACACAAAAATCACCCTCTTTTCCTGCTATATGTGTTCTTTCTTTGCCTCTGCCACGCCCCCAGACCCCCTTCCTTTTGCATCTAATCATGTGACAATGAAGAGGTTATTAGCTGACATCTAAATGTTCATTCTAGACCAGTGGTTCTTAACCTTTTTTGAGGTACCAAACCCACCAGTTTCATATGCGCATTCTCCGAACCCTTCTTTAGTGATAAATAAAATAAGATTTTTTTTCCAAATTCAAGACATAGGTATATGTTTTTTTACTGGTGCACAAAATGAGCTGTGCATGAACATCACCTTGCTTAAAGAACAAAACCAACAAAGTGCATGAACTCACAACAAATTACGGTATTACTTTATTCTGGCCTCTGCAGCAGAGGCTTCTCCGAACCCCTGAGATCGACTCATCGAACCCCTAGGGTTCGATAGAACCCAGGTTAAGAACCACTGTTCTAGACCCTACACATTGACATTTTATTTTAGATGACTTCTGCCAACAACCAGGAAAACAAATGAATAAAGAAAGACTGAAACATGATAAATCCATAGGAAAGCTGGAACCCTTTGAAGTACTTGACAATCGAAGACTTGAGTCCTTGATTGTTGACAGAGCAAGAACACTGTCCTCCTGCCCTGATCCTGGTCACTTCAAATCAGGTGGTAAAAACTCATTGAGCCCATTTTGTTTAACCATAGCAGGTGCTTCATGAGAGTGTGGGGGCACACACAAGCTGGTTATTTTGCCTGAAATATTATGTGATAGATTGGAAAGATGCCCTGGACTTAAGTTGAGGAGATCTGGGTGAATCAAAACAAGCTAATTATTACAACAATACCAATAACAACACAGGGGATACAACTAGACCACTTATGTACACTGTCTCAAATGATCCTTATAACAACTATGTGAGATTTCTATGTTATTCCCATTTTACAGACAGAGCGTATGTAGACTGGGGACAAATAAGCCTACTGACTGAATTAGTGACTGAGCTGAGATTTAAAAGTAGCTGTCTGTATCTCAAAGCCTATGCTTATCAATAGTTTTTTATGCTGTCTGGGTCCTACCCCAGGTTCTGTTACTGTTTTACCTTGTGATCCTGGGAAAATCACTTCTTTTTTTAAGTTTATTCATATGCAAAATGAGATTGAGCTAAAATCTGTAGAAACCGATCTTTTCAAGTGTGAGAGTCCTGTTTTAATGCCAAAAATATTCTTCAGACACTCAGATAATTTTTTTTTATAAAGTAGTCCTTGAAAAAATAGGAAAAATATAACTTCTATGTATTCAGTCATTTTATTTTATTTTTTTTATAAATAAAAGGGAACACTTTTCAGTGGTTCAAAGTAAAGGGCCCACAGTCATACCATTTGGGTACATTTCATGCTTGCCACTTACTAGCCATGTGGTTTTGAACCAACTGCTTAACCTCCCTATGTTTCAAGTCTCTCATCTAGAGAGTAGGACAGTACCTCCCTCTTAAGACCGTTGCAAAGACCAAATGAGTTGCTATTTGGAAAGCACTTAGAAAAATTGCCAGAGAATAGAGAATGCAACGTAAGTCTTAGATATTATTATTAACTTGTATTTCATTAATCATAGAGATACTAATATTTTAATATTATCACAGATCTACTAACTTTTCAGAGAAGACTAGCTATGTATTCAGAAACTCTAGGGAAACCACAGGAATCTGAAATACAAAGTAAAAGTCAACAGTTCAGGGTAAAAAAATTTTTTTTGTTTGTTTGTTTCTTCTACTGGACCACCAGCTCTCAGAGGAGAAAATTTACAGGTGATCTGTATGTGTAGCTTCCTGGCCCCCACTTTCATGTCTTCTCTGGCACAACGAAACACATGGGTTTGTAAATAGCAGATGCTCATCCAGTGTGGGGAGGCGGAGGGGAGGAGAGACAGGAAAAGGAAGGGTGGAGCATGACGTGTGCACAGTGGCTGCTCTCAAACTGGGCAGCTGGAAGGTTTCCACACGGAGAAAGTTCAGAAAACAGCTGGATGTGCGGACACGGTAGTGAGAGGAAGGATCAGGAAGGGGAGTCACGTGCATCAAGGAGGAACTTGAGAACGCAGTCAAAGGAGCAGCAGGTCAACCTGACCCAACAGCATCAGCCCACAGGAACTTTTGAATGTCACCGGTAGGTACCGCCTCCCTTTCTCCCCACCCCCTTCTCCCCCACCCTCTGCTTCTCAGGCCCCAGTGGTACACCCACTCTGTCTTCCTTGTGGAAGTATCCTCACTCCTCTCCACCCCAGCCTGATTTCTCACTTTTTGGCTCTTCCTGCCTGATCCTTTCACCCAGAATTCCCTACTGAATCCCGAGGTTAGCTAAACTGCGTGTCATTATAGTGAGTGTTGATTTAGAACAGGAATTGAGAGCACGGTCCCTGAGACACGTTGTTGGGGTTTAATTCCTGACAGTGTCACTGACTAGGTGTGTGGCTTTGAGCAAGTACTTGAACCTCTCTATGCCTCTTTTTATCCCTCCAGATAATGGGAATATTAGTACTAGGACTGCCTAGCTATCGGGTTGTTGTGAGGATAAAAGAAACTTAGAGCTGTGCCAGGCGAACAGTAATTACTGCAGAACTGGTTGTCCTGGTCATCTAATCCTAGAGATTCTTTCCTCTACTTAGACTGCATCTGAAACCGCAGATCTTACTTCTCCTGGTTCCTCCTGCTTGCTGCTTGTCCTTTAGCCTCAGCTGAAATGATCCTCTTGGATATATCCCTGCAGTGTCACCATCTGACTCAGCTGTGCTTCCTTTGTGCCCATTTAGTGCTGGGCTCAGAAACATCAGCAGACAATATATTTTTGTTCTATATCATAAAATCAGTATGTTTATCTTCCCAACTGGGCTACTTACGTCCACCAGGCTTCTTAAGGCCCTGTGAGCCACACAGTTTATCCCGAACATCTGGTCTGTCCTCTCCACAAAGTGACCTTTTGTCTGTCTGGATAACATGTGGTTTGAGTTGGTTGAGAAGCAAAGGTTTTGGGGAAGGACAAGTGTGAGCTCCTTTCCCCCCTCTGACATCACACAGCATGAGTAATGCGGGTCCTGCATCCATATTATTTCTCACTCATTCACCACCACTGCTTTATTATTATTTTTTATTGATTGATTGATTTTAGAGATAGAAGAAGGAAGGAGAGAGGCACATGCATCAATCTTTTCTGTATGTGTCCTGATCGAGGATCAAACCCGCAGTCTTTGTGTATCAGGATGATGCTTTAACAAATCAGGCTATCCGGCCAGTGCATCCACCACCACTGCTTTCATTTAGACTCTTCAGCGCCTCATCTGGACCTCTCCAGATCATTACAGACCGTTCCTATTTTGTTCCCTTGTTTCCAGCTACTCCTCCCCATATGCTCTACATACTGTGAGATTAATCTTTCTAAAATGCAAATTCAATTATTGCTTACCTCCCTGTCTCTCCCACTAGACTGTAAATGTATTATATTTTTCCTTATGTCCACGGTCCCAGAATAATGTCTGATGCAAAACAGCACTCAAATTGCCTAATGTTACTTTTTCCCCTTTCTTTATGTTTATATTCTAAACTCTTAGGAAAAACCCCACACACAATTCATATGTCCACCAGGATGGTAACAGATAAATACATAGTGGCATATTCATAGAATGGAAAAGTGAACAGACGGTAAAATCAAAGAACTAGGTCTGCTTGTATGTATAGGGATAGTTCTCAGAAACAGAATCTCCAGTGAACAAAGCAAACTTCAGAATGGTATACATAGTATACGCACTTGATCAAAATTCATAACACACTACAACTTTTTAAGTTTTTATGGTTAATCAATTTATATAAGATATGTACCCGTATATTAAAAAATGAATTATTACTTCTGGGATGAGGTAGAAATATGTCATTGGCAGGGTGTAGAATTTGGCTTTCTTTAGTATGCTTTATATAGAGAAAAAGGAAAAGAGAGATATGAGAGAGGCAGAGAAAGGCAGGGTGGGGAGGGGAGGAAAGGAAAAAGGGAAGGGACGGGGAGAGAGAGAGAGAGAGAGATCTAGAGATGGCAAGAAACTTAAACTAAAATCCAGGAAGAACTGAGCTATATATAGGAGGGAAGAAACTGGTGGCTTCTTTTGCTCCTGGGCAAACAGGAAAAGGAGAAGTCCTGCTATAAATTGAAGGGAGAAGGCGGCCAGCCAGACTGTGAACAGATCTGTAGTCAGCATGATGGATCAGAATCTGTGGGCCTCCAATCAAAGGAGAGCCTGCGCCCTCCTGAGAACAATTTGCCTTGGGTGGGGGTCGGGGTGAGGTACTTCACTGGGACACAGAGGCTGCCCTTTGAGGCTGAGGGTAGGCAGGGAGCACTTGGAGCATATCAGCCTTTTCAGGCCACTGGGCAATGGGCTGCTAAAGACCAGAGAAGTGGAGAGAAAAGCCAAGTCACAGAGTGTTTGGCAGTGGCAGCGGGGGGGGGGGGCACTGGGCAGTGGGGGGTATCGCAAAAGTTTGGGAAAGGGCTGAGAGCTGAGCCTTATCCCCCAAGACACACAGAGACTTCACCAGGCTCAGGCAGCAGCTTCATGACACTGGAGGCGGGGCAACCAAGAGAGGAGAAATCACTGGAGACACAGAGAGCCAGGGTGGAGCTCACACAAAGAGAACTCAGTGACCCAGAAAGCTGGGGGCTGGTCCCCAAAGCATAGCGAGATCTCCAGCATCTGCCCAGTGCTTACATCCCAAAGTCTGTTGAAGGGTAAGTCCTGATTCTACTTTGAAAACATCTGAAGCCAATGGTGAATTGAATCCGATGACAGCAGTGATAAAATTGTAGAAGGGCTCACCTTAGATTATACAGGCTCTGCCCTGACACTAGCAGAAAAGGGGGTGTGCACTGACTTGGGGTCAATAGTGTCTTCTTCAGTCTCTACTGTTCCATGACGCACTGTCTGGCATATGCATATGAGCTCAAAAATAATTGTTGACCGAATGAATGGGCGAATGAATGCAAGTCTCTGCTATTCATATTCATCTTCTGGGTCACTTTGCTGGTAGAACGTAAGTGATCAATTCAGGGCCAAAAGCTCTACTTGGTAAGAGTGATTTTGCCCTTTCTTTCCCTCTCTTGGAAACCTACAGTGGTGGTGGTCACAGATACAGTTTTAAATAAAAGTAAACAAAACAAAGTATATATTTTATAACACTGAATTTATTCCATTTGAAGGGCTGTCATTAATTTAATGGAGTCTCCGTATTTTCCTGGTGTTAAAATGTTCTTTCTTCCATGAATATCATGATAATTAAATAGCTACTTTAGAAGATGTACTTAATCAGCAAAATGAAAATTTGGCTATGCTTAGAGCCCCCCTCCACCCCGTCGCCAACCCCAGGCAGGCTGAACTTATCTTCATTCCTCCAATGACCCAGCCTTTTCCTCTCCCTCCACACTTCACCACTTAGTCGAATGGACTCATTATTCAGGGCTTGGATGAAAAATAAATTGCCCACTCCTAAGAAATACGTCCTGACTCTGCAGACATTGTTGGAGCCCCCCCCCATAACAGACACCCATTGTGCCTGTCACTTTTTAAAACCCTCAGCACATATGCTTCTACTGAGTCAAGGTGAGTCTTCTCCATCCTACTAGAATGGAAGCTCAGTGAGCACAAAAAAACGCAGCTCATCCTCACTGATGAATCCACAGGGATTCTACCATGCCGAGCGCACGGTCATTGCTCAATAGAAGTATTTGTTAAATAAGCGAAAGAGTGTGTGTCATTGCAAATTTAGGAGGAAAGTCTGCTTTCCTTGTTTCTTAGTTACCTCCAAATATACACAAAGCACCTTCTCGTAATTCTCAGCCCCATCTTCCTTGGGAATGCCAGTTTGCCGGTGAGCTGATAGATGGCCAGCTCCCTATTCATTCCTGCCCCCTCTCCAGCCTGGCAGCGCCAGTGTATTCTAAAGGGTGAGAGGAGCTGCACAGATGTTTTATGGACACTCAAAGCTATCTCAGTCATTTCTCAGACGGGTCTTGTGAGTTGTTTTATTAACCTCATTTTATTCATGAAGAAATTGGGGCTCAAAGAGATTAAATCGCCTATTCACCCACATTTATGTGACAGTGCCTGGAGGGGCTGGCATCTGATCTCAGTGACGTCTGGCAGCAGAGACCACACCACTTTCCACTGCGTTTTATGTGGCCTTGTTGTCATGTTGGGGCCCAAGGCAGGCCACCTAAAATATTCCACAATGGCATGTGGGTAACTTTAAAGTAGTCACCTGAGAAGCAGGTGGTGCCAGAAGGGCACCTACCTGCCTGGTCTCCTTGGATGCAGAAAATAAATCTCTCCCATGGAAGGTGCCCTCCTCGCTGGAGCGCAGCTAAGAATGACACCCGTCGCACTACAGGTAAGGAATCCAGGGCCCAAAAGCTGACATCAACAGACCTTGTGGCCCCTTTACTAATGTCCTGCCTGATGACAACTTTGTTTAGATTCAGCACCAATGAGCACCCTAACTGAAACATCTTTGTCCTGTCAATCTACAAGTGTGTTGTTGATTTTGTCTATAAAGTATAAAAAGGCCGGCTGCTTGATTATTTCCGGGAGCATCACTTATGATCTCCTGTGCATTATTAAATTGGCTTTCCCCTGTTAATCTGGTCTTGTGTCTATTTTATTTTATTTTTATTTTTTATTTATTTTCTTTCTGTGACAGAGACTGAGTGAGAGACAGAGACAGAGGGACAGATAGGGACAGACAGACAGGAAGGGAGAGAGATGAGAAGCATCAAGTCTTTGTTGCGGCACCTTAGTTGTTCATTGATTGCTTTCTCACATGTGCCTTGACCGCGGGGCTTCAGCAGACTGAGTAACCCCTTGCTGGAGCCAGTGACCTTGGACTCAAGCTGGTGAGCCTTGCTCAAACCAAATGAGCCCACGCTTAACCTGATACCTCAGGGTTTCAAACACGAGTCCTCTGCGTCCCAGTCAGAAGTCCCAATTAGAGGCTCTATCCACTGCGCCACGGCCTGGTCAGGCTGGTCTTGTGTCTATTTTATTAGTAGTTCAGCCATAAGAATTCAAGAAGGATAGAAGGGGAAGCTTTCCCTCTCAGACAATCTCCATCAAAGAGAGACACCTGGTGCTCATCCACTCCTTTGGTTTGTACCAAAGCGAAAAGGCCTATGGTTTCTTCTGGGATGCCACCTGCCCCTCTGGGAACTGGCACACGGGGTTCCTCCTTACCACTGTAGCCAGCACATGTTGGCACTGCTCCCCACTTCATCGGTGGGAAGTCATTACCGCATTGCTAGGAAAATGAAACAATGCAAGTTAGATAAGAGCCATGGTGACACTGAGAAATGAGGAACTGCCATGGGCGCCGACAGATCTGTGCACCTGCCAGCTGAGGCTCAAACAGCCCTCTCACATCTGTCTCAGAAGACAGGAAGCTTTCCCTGTGGTGCATGGGCAGCACGCGGGCATCAGAGAGCAGCCTGGGAGCCTCATGCCTGGGACTGGGTGAAGGCGACATTCAGCTTTTCTACGGCAAGCCCAACTCAATCCAGTATGGACTCATCACTGCCCAGAGCCAAGAGGGTTCTGGGTACTCTGTAGCCAGCTAACCTTCTCAGCAACATCCCTGTGGACTCTTGGGAACTTCCTTTGGAGTAATACTCCTTTCACTCAAAACTCCCTATTTGCTCAATGACCCATCCTGGTCAGTGTTCCTCAGTGTGGGAGCCCCTCTGTGGAGAGTCTAGAAAGAGAGGATGAAAAATTAAACAATATTGATGAGTCCTAGACTGAAAATTATCTCCTTCCCAGTTCTTTTGCATTTCAAACAGCAAGGCGAGCTCAGTACTTCTGTCTCTAACACCCCTCTAACACTCCCTAATCTTCCTTTTTTTGATATGTGGCAGCCCTCAGGCCATCTGGGATTCCATAACATTTTCTTTTTATCTTATTTGTTCTTATGTTTTTATTCTTGACTTCTATGAATGGTGAGTGGTACTCATTTTCCATTTATGGTGATGCTGGAAGGTATTCTTTTCAAATGCATTTATTTATATTTAATAAGAAAGTCAATTTAAAGAAAAAAATGGACAGAAACACAGCACAGGTACTCTGTGGATACAATGAAGATGGTAGAAGAATAACTTTGGGAAACACAGTGTCTGCTATTTGAGCATCACTCTGATGTGGTTCCTGGCTTTGTCTCTCTAAGCTTCCAGCCACAGGTTCCAGTCACAAGCCCAGAGTTTTACTGTTTACCTTCCCCTCCAGTGAACTGAGGTTCTGTTATTAAAGAAGGTAGTTATATAGATTTTTTTGAATATCACAATGTCTATTGATAGATACAAGTATATATAATCAGGGCATGAGCATGATTGATAAATTGAGCAGACTGATTTTTTTTTTTAATTTTAAGTGCGAAGAGGTAAAATAGAGAGAGAGACTCCCACATGTGTTCTGACCAGGATCCACCTGGCAACCCACATCTGGGCCAATGCTCTGCTCATCTGGGGTCATGCTTACAACCAAGCTACTTTTAGCACCTGAGGCAGAAGCTCTATGGGGCCATTTTCAGTGCCTGGAACCAATACGCTCAAATCAACCAAGCTATGGCTATGGGAGGGGAAAAGAGGGAGAGGGAGAAGGACAAGGAGAAGGGGAGGTGAAGCACATGGTTGCTTTTCCTGTGTGTCCTGACCAGGAATTGAACCTGGGACATCCACACACTGGACAGATGCTTTACCATTGAGTCAACCGGCCAGGTCCAAGTAGACTTGATTTTAATACTATAATAAGAGGGACCAATTCAAAATTTCACCATTTGTTTCACACCTACACAAATCACTTCAAGGGCATTAACCTTCCCTCAAAACTGCTCAGTTTTGTGCAAGTAAACCATGTTTCTTTAAAAGAAGATAATTATATTTCTAGAAATCTCTCTTCTCCAAAAATTTTTATCATTGCTTTTGACTGTTTTTTGTTTATCATGAACTTCCAGTGTTCTTCCCATTCTGCTTTCCTTCTACTGAACAATTCCAGTTTTTTCCTTCTCATTTGAAGAACACAATGCAGACTGAACGTATACTACTAGGTTTTTTGGATCACAGCATACAAGGTACCTTATTTCTCTCATTCCAGTCATTTCCCTGCTGAATACAGATCACTGTTACAATGAAGTTTTTGTTTTCCCATTTGTTTACCATCATCAGGTACTCTATTGAAATTGCCATACAACGCAGTGTCTATGAAAATGCCTCGATGTTCCTCACCTTGTACTTGCAGATGCAACTAAGAACTTCTCGACCATTATACTTAACACAGAATAATAGCACATTAGTTAAGCCTCAAAGGCAATTTTAAAACGAGTTGAACCTGGGCTCTGGGTCTTTTCCACAAAGTTCCAGATCCAAACAAGACCCAAAATCTAGGGTCATAAAACCACTGCCATGAAGTTCAATTGCTGGCTCGTAATTTCAAAACGTGAAGTTACACCACCTGTTTAAGTCTAGTGACATTCTGGGTTAGATATAATAGAACCAAACAGGATTTACTTGGGAATGCTATGAAAAACCCCATCTACACTAGTTAAGTAGTTAAGCAATAGGAAGTCAGAGAACAGTAGCTATTTGGATCTCTTAGAGGCCCAGAAATACTAAAATCAAAAAGCAAATTAATATTCAAGATTGGCAATAAGTACCAAAATGTTGTTATTTTATTTATTTACTAAAAAAAAATACATTGAGGCACCCCTTTGCACAAGATGGGTAGCATTGCATTTGTTAAGACCTTTCCCCTCTAAGCTGATGTAGACAAGGATGAGGAAACCATGGATACAGTCAAGCCCCTGGGAACTCGAACCTGGACCTGGTCAGGCATTGCTAATGAAGGTGGCCTTTCTGTTTCTGTGTGGCTCTGTGAGAAGTCTGCTCTGTTTCTTACATTCCCCATGGGTGCATTGGTTTTCTCTTACTCTTTTCAAAGCCGTATTTCTCTTCACAGCTCCTCAGCCCCAGTTGACCCCCTATTTGAAATATCAAGGATTCTCAATCTTACTGGTTCCTACTGGGTGAGGTGTTACTCTTGACAGAGCCAACTCAGTGGGGGACAAGGGTGGTAATCAAGGTCATTTCATACACATATGACAACAGAAGCCCACCTCTGAGGGTGACAAAAAGCCATTGGAGAAGAGGGACTTGTAGGATGACCAGACACCCAAACATTGACTACTATAGAGAGAACAAATAGAGACCGTGTTACTCCAAGAACTTCTTTTTATATGTCTCCCTGGGTTAGAAAAGTGGGGGATAGATTCATAGAAAAAGGTTGACTAAGGTGAAATATGTTCCTATACAGTCACGACCCAAGGTTAAGAATTTTATATTTTTTCTCAGCCAGTGATTTTCATATTCTAAGTACAGCCAGCCCCTACCCACAGCTTCCCCTGTGCTAGAAGTCTCTCTTCAACCGATCCTGAAATATATTATTTTACCAATCCAAATATGTCAGGGAATTTATTGCATTTGCATTTCAAACCTGATAAAATCATTTTCCGGGTTGACATTTTTCCTTGAAGGCAACTTCAAATTGAATATTTTTTCCTTGTTATCTCTCTCTCTCCCTTTCCAGTCCAACTTCACTTTCAGATTGCAAATGACTCAATATCAAGAGAGAAGCAATGATCCACCGTTACTGTCTCTCCCTCCCTGGCGCGTGGAGAGGCTCAGCTGTGCATTGCCAAGTCAGGTCTGCACTTACAGGAAATCTCCTGCCAGCACCTGGAAATATCTTTATTGGCCGTACCTCACCCATGGATCATTGCTTTTCTGCCAGGGGTTACCAGTGGCTGCCTCGTGTTGTGTTCCAAAGGAAGGCGAGGTGACGAGATCCTTTCGTATTTGAAGGACTCCACCCTTCCTCTACAGATGCTCCTTCTCAATTTCCTTTAGGCACTTGAAACAAAGGACACAGGTTTGTTGTCAGATGATTCTGGATGTGGAACGCTTTCTGTGTGTGACAAATGAGAAGAGTGGAAGCTGAAACCTATGGTACATGAGAAGATTCAAGTAAGAAACATGTAGAACAGAGTCACACACGAATGTGAGTAAGCTATCGTGAGTTCTTCTTGATCTGTTTCCCATTATCCTTCATTAAAACCTGTTTACAGGAAAAGCTCTAGTAGGAGCCATTTGCACTGGGAAACACCCTAGTTCAGTAAGGAAAAGTAAGGAAAAAAGTGAAACATGGAATTGGAAAAGTTGGCTTTAGTTTGGAGCCCCTTGAAACCAAGTGACAAGGAGCGTGTTACTTAACATCCATGACTGTGTTTTTCACCTCTGTAAATGGAGGGTGAATGATCTGTAGTTTGTCAGGTTGATGTGAGGGTACAATTAGAAGAGATTCCAAGAATAGCTTTGTAATCATTTCTTTTTTTTTAAAAGAGGTGTCAGGAGAGGCAGAAAGAAAGAGAGAGGAGAGAGATGAGAAACATCAACTCATAGTTGTATCATATTAGTTGTTCATTGATTGCTTCTCATATATGCCTTGACAGGGAGGGTGGGGTGCTCAAGCTGAGCCAGTGACCCCTTGCTCAAGCCAGTGATTTCAGGCTCAAGCCAACGAGCCTGCACTCGAGCTGTTGACCTTGGGGTTTTGAATCGGGGACCTCAATGTCCCAGGTCGATGCTCTATCCACTGCGCCACAACAAGTCAGGCTTGCTTTGTAAATTTTAAAGTTTTGTACTTGCCATTGTTGATAAGGAATATTATGCATAGACCTTCCATGGGCCAGACACTGTGCCAGAATCTGACACTCTTTGTCATATTGTATCTTTACTGCAACCCTATGTAATATGAATTTTCCCCCTAGTTTGATATATGAAGAAACTGAGGCACCAGGAGGTCAAACTCTCACCTCTTAAATAGCGAGCTAGGCTTCCTTCCCAAGTTGTTGACTTTACTGTCATTTTTCACTCTATTAACTCTGGCAGAGGTATAGTTGCTTTAAACCCTAAAATTAAAAAGGAAAACAAATGGAAATTATTATGAAAGAAGAAAGAGAAATTTAGTGCTCAGAGAGAATTTTTCTTGGCAATTCCTCAAAATACTAATTGAAAACTTGTGTAAACACCCAAGACTGTCATCCAGATGGTGAAACATATAATTAAAATAATTATCCTAAATCTGGTAATCTAGAATTACCACTTATTATTATTATTACTAATATAGGACCTATTCATGCAGAATTAACTTTTTTACTTCAGTTTTTTCCCCTGGACTATTTAGCACAGCCCCCTAGGCCTGAGGATTATCTGTCTTTTGGATGAAGTCTTCATAAGGCTTCTCATTTGCATCCGCATAAAGAGTGCTACCTCAGGTACAGAGTGATTTGGCCAGCAATCCTGCAATAGGGGGCAGTCTGATTCCTACTCAAAGGTGAGGGTATTAATGTCCCAGATAGCTGTGCCACCTGGCTGCTCAATAATAAGGCAGGAATTTGGTTTCTTAACTATGGTATTTTGTGTCATGAGTGGAAATGTTTTAACATGCTTTTTCACTCTGGCCAGCCAAAAACTTTTTAAATGATGAAGATCAAAGAAATAAAATGGAACTAATTGAAACCAAGGGTCCTTGTGACTTTGATTAAATTTAGTTTTAAACCCTAGCTCTAGAAATTGTATCTATCTCTCTATGTATATTATATACTTCTCAGAGACCCAGTCTTTTCCCTGAATAATCGGCAACCCCCAAGGTGGCAGAAGACAGTAGCCAGGATTTGGCAAATGGTCACAAGGTCTAGACTGCAGGCAGGCTAAAAATAACATCTTGACCTAAGTTACATTTCAGCCCTTGAGCTCTAAGATAGAATGATCCCCTGACTACTTTTGCATGAGACTGGACAGAGAAACACTGTAACAGACCTCAGAACTGTCCTAAAGACCTGAAAAAATTATTTATTACCCCTAGCTCACCTTTGACCAATTAGCCCCCAGCATGACCCGGAACCCCTCCCTAACCCAGTGTCCTGTGATTTTACCCTGCACAATCTGTAACCTACACACCATCGGGAGGCAGGTCTTAAGCATTAGGTTCCTGTCTATGAATAGGACAATTCAATAATTTATTTTATATTTTATTAATATTATTTTTTATTTTAAGGTGAAAGGAGGGGATATAGTGAGACAGACTCCTGCATGTGCCCCTACCAGGATGCACCCTGCAATCCTCATCTGGGGCCGATGCTTGAACCGATCGAGCCACTGACTGCAGGAATAGAAACGGAAAGAACGGTGTAGGGGAGGGGAAGAGAAGCAGATGGTCGCTTCTCTTGTCTGCCCTGACTGGAATTTGAATCCAGGATATTCATACAACAGGCTGATGTTCAATCCACTGAGCCAACTTGCCAGAGCGACAATTCAATATTAAAGTGTTTTTCCTTTCTGTACTGCAAACTCCTGTTCTTGCCTTTCTTTGGACCAGTGCATTCAGGAAGATGGACTCAAACATTAGGGCCCTAGTAACAATGTGCAAAAGTATTAAATATCAACTTTATTCATTAGAACAAAACATTGGGAAGTACCTAGGTTCCCAACTTTAAGAAAAGAATTATGTATAATTTTATTCACCAATTTGATGGCATGTTATCTAATGATTTGAAATGCTTTTTTTAAAAGCATGTGGTGTCATGTAATCATATTTATTACATACTTATAGTTTATATTTGCTATATAATATTGAGTAAGACAAAACTAGAATTTAAAATTATATACAATGGATGATTACAATACTCAGAAAATAAACGTAAAAGGAACTCATTGAACTATTAACAGAACTTATGCTTGATAAGAGAAGATTATTTTTTATCTTTTTAGGTTTTCATATTTTTACATTTTATGTGATGATGCTACTAATTTTACAATAAAAATAATTACTGATGTAGTTTTAAAACGTGCTTCTGCAGATATAGCCCTGAAAACCAGAATAGTTATCTTATTCTTATCAGGTAACATAAAATAATAACTAAAATATATAAATGACAGTCCTGGCCAAGTGGCCCAGTGGGTTAGAGCATCGTCCCGAGGCATGGCGTTGTGGGTTCGATCCTCAGTCATGTACAAGAATCAACCAATGACTGCATAAATAGGTGGCACAACAAATCAATGTTTCTCTTTCTCTCTCTCCTTTTCCCTCTCCTTTTCTCTTTTTCTAAAATAAGTCAATAAAATTAGAAAGAAATTAAATAAGAAATATAAATGACAAGCCTTTGGGCATTCTCATTTTCTTTTTAAGACATCTCACAGCTTAGTAAAGTCGATAATTGTGTGGATTTCACTGGCTGCTTTACCAATGCATTAATTTTGTTTCTCCCTAAGGGATATAACAACTGCTGAGGGATTGAGGCTATTTGCCTTTTGGTCTTGATTGGAGAGAAGCATGCCATTATGCCATCTCAGATAATCAGGGTGGACTTATTGCAGAAGGTAAGTAAGTTGAGGGACATGGTGGGGTGCCTGCTCAGAGAGAAGGTGAGTTCAGGAGAAAGTGAGTTCTGGCAGTCCACCATTTAGCAGAAGGGCATACAAAGTCGGAAGACTCCCGTTCACCATTACCAGGTCAATTTTGCATTAAAAAAACCCCAAAAACAAAGAATATGAAAAAAAAATCTTTCTATCAGGTTTCTTAGTCAATAGTTTCCCTGGTCTAGTTCCAACTCCTCAGCCTGGGAAGTGACACTGTGTAGATAGAGAAAAACGGAATGGGTTTTGGAAATGGGATCAAGAGGTTCAAGTCTCAGGTTGGTCCATTGTTAGCTAGGGGAACTCAGGTAAGACATTCAGTATTTCTGAATGTCCAATGCCCTGTTTGTAAAGTGAGGAGACTGTGAAGTGAAGAAGAAGGTTTGGGGATTATGACTGACGTTTAGGGGTCAGACTGCTACTTCCTTCCTGTGTGACCCCTAACCCTTTCCACCCGGGTTGGTACTTTCTGACTATGCCCCAAACAGCCATGCTCTTCTTTTCCCATTAAATATTTAAATACAAAAGACAAAATTTTTATTAATTTTTGACTACTTCATTTACAAATGTATATAGTATGTACTGCATGTGAATGATTTCCATTTTTTGTTTCTTTTTTTAAATTTATTGAATTTACTGGGGTGACCTTGGTTAATAAAATTATACAGGTGTCAGGTGTACAATTCCATAATACATCAACTGTATGTTGCATTGTGTGTTCAGCACCCCAAGTCAACTCTCCTTACCTCACCACTTATTTCCCCATTACTACTCTCTTCTGCCTCTCTCCAGAGGTAGATTTAACAGTGGGCTCACCAGGCATGCGTCCTGGGCCCCAACTTCTGAAGGGCCCCACAAAACCCCAACTTTACATTTTCTTTCTAATGACACTAATTTACACTTTTTTCTAAGGGGCCCAATATTTCCTTCTTGCCCGGGGCCTCAAACGACCTTAACCTGCCTCTGCCTCCCCCACGCCGTCTTGTCCCTCTTGGACTCGCCATACTGTTGTCTGTGTCTATGAAACTTTAAGAGTGAAACGTAAGAGAGAATGTCTTTATAACATGAATAAAGTAAAATTTCTTAATCAAGACACAAAAATCAGCCACAGAAAAAAAAGTCGGTAAATTTGACTATGTCCAAATTTAGAACTTTTGGTGATCAAAACACACACAGTAGAACACAAAAGCCAAAGCAATCTACAAACTGCAGCAACTCATAAAGACAACAATAAGATTCCCCAGGACTCAACGGGAAATACTAAACAACCAATAACAGAATGGACAAAATCTTTGAGCTGGCATTTCCATAAAATAGAAAAAATAATTTTCATTGGTAATCAGAAATATGCAAATGAAAGCCACCATAAAATATTTATATAGGCCAGTCTGACAAATTTAACAAGTTTGAAAACGTGAATATGCAGAATGGGCATTTGTATGAAACTGCTGGTCTGGAGCATGGATATTTGCAACCACTTCAGAATATGATAGACATTTAATATTGTTTAAATAATTTATACCCTAGAGAACCTTTTAAACGTTGTTAGTATCACTGTTTCCAGAAAGACATTAAAAAAAACTCTGGAAACATTCAACAAATGCAACAATGGGTAAACAGGTTAATAGATTGGGGCAGAGTCACACACTAGAATACCAAGCAAAGATAAAGTAAACAAGCAATATCTATGCACATCATAGATAAATCTCACACACTACTTTGAGCAAAAACTAAAACAAACATAAACACTCAAAGAATATGTGCAATATGATTTTATTTTTATAAGGTTCCCAAAGTTGAAATGTAAATGGTACATTGAATAAGGAGTACCTGGTAGGACTTTATAGAAAAGCCAAGACACGATAATCACGAAATTCAGGAGATGGTATCTTTGGGCTCAGTGTAGGAAGGGGCATCCAAGATGGAACACACAAGGAAGCCTTCCAAAGTATTGGTGATAGTCTTCCCCTTTTGCAGATTGACTAGTACACTGTTATAAGTTATGTTATTATTTTATAACTTATAAATCCATAATATATGTATTCATAAATATTACATAATTTTTTTAAGTGGAGGAAGAGCATGTTAGGCAATTCTGTTGCTTTCTCATGGTATTAATTTTTCAATCAATTTTAATGTTGGTAATTGTAGAACACTGAAACCAAGCCAATTTATCTAATCTGGTTTTCTGAGACTATGGGATGACTAATGAATGAACAACCAGACCACTTACCTTGTCATTTAGGTATTTTAAATTTAGATTTAAATCTGTTTTAATCAAGACATGTTCTCCATAAGTTGAAGGCCATGCTAGTTATAAAAATGGACAATGAATAGTTCGTTTGAACAAGTGTCATTCATAATGATCTGTAGAACTGTCACTTTCCCTCAGATTGTCCTTTGATAATAATGCAGACCTTTCTCGCTCAACTGATTAAAGCTGGGTGATTGAATGATCTTGCAGATATGATGTCTGTTGCCCTATAGAATTGGGCACCTTTTCTAACCAGAATGGTTAATATGAAAATTGTTCTGTTCCTCTGATGAGTCCCTTTAAATGTCAGGTTAGTTATTTTACAGAGCAAATGGTTAGCTTTCTGGTTGTCTCTACTTATTCTAATGGTGAAGATGTTCTCAGACTTGAGATAGGGTTGGTGTGTTGCATTTTATCAATGACAGAAAATCTCTCTCTTGCCCATTTGGGTTGATCTTTCTGAACGTTCCAGAAGACTGTTGGATGGTTTCACAATATTATGGAGCAACCAAGATAAAATATTATTACTCGCTGCATAAATTGAAGACTACAAGGAAACCTTAGATCTTGGCTGCTAGGTACAATTCAGCGAATCTTCATCTTTGGGGAGATTTAGACCAATTGATGTAAGCTTTTGTGGTAGGTAGGGTACTATGAAGATAAGCACCATTATTAGGCTGTTTTGCTGTTTCAGGGAGCTTTGCCTATTGACATGAGGTATTCACAAGTTGCATGTTGTGATTTCCCTGAATACACACCAGAATCATTTGGAGTGCTTTCTTTTTTCTTTTTCTTTTTAAATTATACCCAGTGCTCATCCAAATCAATGATATTGGATGTATGAGTGTGAGGTTTAGATGTTGGTGTATTTTAATTTTTCTATAGGTGACTCAGATATGCAACGAGGGTTGAAAACAACCTTTAAAGTCAAACCAGTTCAGAATTTGAATCTCAACCTTAGCAGTTAACTGCCTGGTCTCATGCTTCAGCGTTTCTCAATGACTAGTTTCCTTACCTGGAAAACGTAACTAGCAATGGTATCAGCTTCAGCAGTTCGTTGCAAAGAATAAATGAGGTACTCCATGTAATGTGCTTAGGACGAT
Source organism: Rhynchonycteris naso (assembly GCA_037038555.1). Taxonomy (NCBI): domain Eukaryota; kingdom Metazoa; phylum Chordata; class Mammalia; order Chiroptera; family Emballonuridae; genus Rhynchonycteris; species Rhynchonycteris naso. The sequence goes on from CM073000.1 coordinate 193,180,064, forward strand.
GCTTGGCACCTAGAAATGTTCAATACATTATCGCTATTGTTTTATGAATATTTACTGCAGAGGTTCAGAGAAAAGAGAAGATATTGGAATCAGCCAGTCAAGGCTCTAGAGAGTTATTTAAGTCCCTATTTCTTCTTGATGAAGGCAAAGCACCCTCCTTCTGTTGTATTTCTCCTATGCTGGGGACTCTTTCATAAGAAGTGTGGGAGACATCACATTCTTCAAATCCATACTCGAGTTCTAACAGTTCTATGTTCTTTTCACACCAACAAGCTTTCCCGAGGAGACTCTGAAACAAGATGACTTGGACTAACCCAAAAATGTGGGTGGAAAAGTTCAACTGTCTCTGGCATCCTGCCAATCCAGACAGATCTCCTGGAAATATTTTATCTCTGAAAATAAAAATCAATTTAGTGGACCCGAAGATAATGTAGTATTCACAGACATGCCATTTTTCTTCCAACATAATTCCCCCCCTGATACAGCTAAAGGGTTCAATTGTCAGCGGCGAGATAGAGGGAACATTTTTTTGCTGAGATAAATTATGAATTGGCTCCCACTCCATCAGCCCAGTGCTAATATGTCACCAGCCATCAAGGTCAGGCATAGTTTCAGTTCACTTACCCCCAAGGTGATAGAACAGCTAGCAGCACAGGATTTTGATTATAGAGGTTCAACTTCTGGCTGTGCCCTTGTCTTAATAACATGACAAATAGCAAGTTACTCCATCTCTTGGTGCTTCTCATCTGTAAAATGGGAATAATATGACCCACTTCACATGGTTCTTGTAAGAATTTAATGAACTAATGCTTTTTTAATATCTTTTTGTTCCCCCACAGTGATTATATCCAAAAAGAACTGTGTGCATTGTTGCTGTTAGGATAGGGTCAGTGATTTTGAAAACAACTCAGATTTAAACTTGTGTGTGTGCCCTATGTCTGGAAGCAGATATGTATCACAGTTTCCATTGATACTTGAAGAAACATACCAGAAATGGCAAATAAACCTAAAATCAGGATGCAAGGAAGGGACTTATTTTCCTCCTGGGAAACCAGAATTAAATACCCACATTTATAGGTTTAAAGTTATAGTGGCTAAAATGCCAGGTGAGACGCAGAAATGTTTGGTGAAGTACAGAAAAGCTGGCTCCAATCCTGGTTCTCACAATAACTAGCTTTATAACCCTAGGCAAATAATTTTCATTTTCCTCAGCCTCTTTTCTTGGCAAGGAAATATATCTAGGTTGGTGTAGATGTTAAGGAAAAAACCCTGCTTGGCTATGGATGGAAAATATTCCTATTTATGGAATCAATGTTAGTTTTACAGAATAGTTCAAGAGAAGTTTCTCATCATGGGATAATACGAATGGTTGTTGATAAACACCAGGCCTGTTGCCCTGGTATTTCACTGCTAAATAGGTTAGATTTATTAAACTGATAGATTGCAAAGCCAACGACTAGGGATTTGATCTGTTCTGTTCTGGTCATCCTCCGATTATTGCAGTGGTTCTTAACCTTTTTTGAGGTACCAAACCTACCAGTTTCATATGCGCATTCACCAAACCCTTCTTTAGTGATAAATAAAATCTGATTTTTTCCCCCCAAATTCAAGATATAGGTATATGTTTTTTTACTGGTGCACAAAAAGAACAAAACCAACAAAGTGCATGAACTCACAACAAATTATGGTATTACTTTATTCTGGCCTCCCCAGCAGAGGCTTCTCCGAACCCCTGAGACCGACTCACCAAACCCCTAGGGTTCGATAGAACCCAGGTTAAGAACCACTGGTTTATTGCCAAGACCCACCCTCTAGTCATCTCCATCCCACTTTGTGCACTAAAACTCCCCAAGGCCATGTGTACTAGCAGGCTGCAGCTGTCAGACCTTTCTGTCCTCTGGTCCCTAGTTCAGTTGGGCCAATGGGAGGGACAGGTAAGAGGTCAATAGGAGATCATATGGGAAAAGAAGAAGCAGATTATAGTATTTACTGCCAGGTCTCCTTCCTGCTAGAGTATGGGATACTATGGTTTAGTGCTCAGTGGTGTGGCTGACTTCCTCTAGCCAAGGTCATGTCTTCCATCCAACAGCATTAACATATATCTGTACCTCCCACCAGGTTTGGAAATTCCTTTTTTCACTTGCCTCTAGGGAATGATCTAAGGGTGATGATAGCATTCCCTTGCTGTTAACTTCAGGATGCTTCCCTATCCTTTGTTAATTTTCCTATCTTATAATGAGTTTATTCATTAAACTCTTTTTAACTGCCTTTTGTAAATGTGCCATCTGTTTTGTGCCGGGGCCATGCTCAAAACCATGATTTATTTAAGACATGCAAAGTTCATTGTATTTAGTAGAAATTCAAGATGGGTTTTTTTCTTTTTCTTTTTTAATTAAAAAATAAATTTAATGGGGTGATACTGATCAATAAGAGTACATAGGTTTTAGGTAAACATTTTTATAGCCTTTGAACTGTTGATTGTGTTCTGTACCATCACCCAAAGTCAAATCACTCTTCGTCACTATGTACTTCTTCCTTCAGGACATGTTTTGAAAGGGGCTCTTTGGTTTATTGTAAAATCACATGTCTGAGTTTGAATAACACGCTAGTCATCAGAATTGAGGTGGCCAAGATGTGTTTATTTTCTTTTGACGCATTTTTTCATTCAACCTCAAATTATTAAGTATCTATTATCTTTCCAGATAGTATTCAACAATGTTGAAATAGATATCTTTAAGAAATTAATGTAGATGAATACCATATAATTTCTCTTATATGTGGCATCTCAGGAACAAAATAAATGAACAAACAAAATTGAAACTGACTCATAGATTCAGAGACCAGACTGCTGGTTGCCAGATGAAAGGCAGGCTGGGGAATGGGTGAAAAAGGTAAAGGAATTAAGAAGTACAAACTGGTAGTTACAAAATAGTCACAGGGATGACATACAGCACAGGGAACATAGTCAATAATATTGTAATAACTACTTGTGGGTAGGGTGGGTATTGAAAATATTGGTGGTTACCCTTAGTAAAGTATATGATAGTCTAAATAATATGCTGTATACCTGAAACCAATAGAAACTAATATTGAATGTAAATTGTAAAATGAAAATTTGAATTAAAAAAACTAAGGTAAAAATTTCATTTTATATCCACCCAAATATCTACCATTTATAGTGTTCCTCTCCCTTCCTGAAGAACTGACTTACCCACTAGTGCCTTTCCTTCAGCCTGGGGAACTACCTTTAACATTTCTTATCGTGCACATCTGCTGTCACTGAATTCTTTTCGTTTTCTTTTATCTGAAAAAATATTTTTTTTACCATAAATTTTGAAGGACATTTTAAAAGAATGCTTGATTGATTTTGTAGGTTGTTTTTTCTTTGAACTCTTTAGAAATGATGCTTTACCATCTTCTGGACTCCACTGTTTCTGGTGAGAAGTCAACAGTAATTTCTCTGCAGAAATTGTGTTGTTTGCTCTGGCTGCCTCAAGATTCTCCCTTTATCTTTTCTGTCCACAATGTGGTTATGGTGTGTCTGGACACATAGATGTGGCATTCTTTGTATTTACTTTGGATTGATTTCATTAAATGCTTTAGTCTTTAAATTAATATTTTTTCTCCAAATTTAGGAAGTTTGTAGACATTATGTCTTCCCCCCAAACATGACCCATTTCTTTTCTCACCTCCTTCTGGTATTCTAATTATACATATATTAGATTTTTTTTGTATTGTCCCACAGATGCCTGAGTCTCTTTTCATTTTTCCAATCTTCCATCTTTCTGCTTTACAGAATGGATACTTTACACCAATCTTCAAGTTTACTGACTTTTCTTTTACCTATAACGCTTAAGTCTATACACTAAATTTTAATCTCAAATACAATATTTCTTGGTTATAAAATGTATATCTGTTTCTTTTTAAGATTTTATATATTTTTTAAAGTTTTCAAAATAATTCTTGTAATTTTAGAGAGAGAAGGGAAAGAGAAACATTGATTTGTTGTTTCACTTACTTATGCATTTATTGCTTGAATCTTGTGTATGCCTTGATGGGAGATCGAACCCTTAACCTAGATGTATTGGGGATGATCCATGCTCTTAACCAAATGAGCTACCCAGCCAAGGCCTCTTTTTAAGGTTTTATAAATCTTTGTTAACATATATTTTTGTTTATTATTAACAATTTTCTTTAATATATATATATATATATATATATATAGTTATAATAGATACTTTAAAATAACTTTCTACTATTTCCAATTTATTGATCATCTCAGATGCATCTCAGCCTGGTGTCCATTGAGTGCCATTTTCTTTTTAAAGAATCACTCGCATTTTCCTTTTTCATAGGGGCATTATTATGAATGCTACATTATTTTAACTCTAAATTCTGTTATATTCCTTCAAAACATGTTGATGTATTCTTTGTTTTTCTTTTTCTAGACAAAAGTCGACTTGGTTGCACTCCAACCAAAAACTCTACCTCTTAGGAGGCAACTCAAATCTCATTTCACTTATTTTACCCTTGGCTTAAATGTTTATAGCCTGCTCTGCGCATGGGTTGTTCAATGGCCAATCACACAGCTAGGCAAAGTTGGCACACAGGATCTAATGACCCATTCTTATATTATCTGTTTTTCAGGTTCCCCTTACTTTCAATAGTTGCAATTGCCACAAACTCTATCCTACAATTTGTTAGTCAAGATGTACTCTGTTAGCTACCCAACAAAGACAGATCAACATAGCATAGAAGGATGCCTGCCACCAGCCAGAAGCTGTAAGATGGGGAACACACCCAGTGAGATTCCCTTCTTTCAAATGCTGGATCCTTTCAAGAATCTTTCTGCTTTTATATTCCTGTGTAATTAAATAGGCTGAGCTTTTTTTGTCCAGAGTTTATAATTTTGATTTGTGAGAGGGTCTGTAGAGGCAAAGCTTTCTAAGTCCTACTGGAGGCCAAACTGAAGTACATATCTCTTTTTTTTAATTGAATATAACCTGGTACTTAGAGGTGTAAACAGGGTAATGGATTCAAACAAAATGCAAATCAAAAATGACAACTTCTTTTGATGAAGGCAAAGAGCCTCTCCCAGAAAGCACACTTAAAATATAAGGGTAGCATTTCATTGGATTGCACATGTAATTTGAAAACCTATTGACAGTGTTTGTCAAGGTCTGTCAACAATACTCCTCTAAATTTAAAGGAAACAAACTTACATTTCAACAGCTCTACTCTTTCCAGGTGAGGCAGCATATTCATCCAAGGCAGCTTCTTCAGTGGAAAATGGTTTTGGAGTTTGATGTTTTCTTTTGAAAACCTCAACTACAGTAGCAGTCATAGTAAGGGCTACATTATTATGTTGCACTTCTACTAGATTTGCTGTCCAGAAGCTCTGCCATAGCAAATATTGTTAAAATTGCCATCTTACCGATGATGAAATTAAAGTACATGGAGGTAAAGTAATGTCAAAATTTATTCAGCTTGTTCATGGTGGATCCCAGATTCAAATCTAGGTTCCTAGATGGATAATGTGATCTTACTGTTACTTCGGTTCTGGGTTGATACCAATTCTCATTTTTAAAATGATATTTGCCTAAAATTTTAATGCTAGAGGAACTAATGAACTTTTATCAAAGACAGATCAATTGACATTTGAAGTCAAAAGAATTACTGAATGCACCACTAATTTTCAGATCTTTTGACATAAACCTGTACATCCACATGGTAGTAAACAGAAGTTGATTGGCAGGAGTAAATTCAGTTCCCAGGAAGGAGAAGGAAGTTGCTGTTCAAAGCCTATCAGACCTTTTTGTAGACCTCATAAGAAATTCCATTATTCTAGAATTCTAACATGATTGAAAACCCAGGGCATCAGTCACTTTCAGAAGCTAATCATATTCTTAACAGCCAGAACAGTGTGACTTTGGCACAAGATAGGTCAAACTTGTTTCTTTCCCTCCTGGTGGGGGTCAGGGTGGGGCCGGGGGAGATTTAAATAGATTGAAAACAGCTCTGAACCTGAAAGGCACTTGAATAAAATTTAGCTACCAGTTCAACCTGTGTCTTCATTAAAAGGTCATTTTCAAAGTTTTCTCACTTTTTGTTTCAGTCATTTTGCAGTCAGTCTGAGAACCTGCTCCAACGTTTCCTCAGGTTAAAATTAGCTTGGCATACACAGAGGGTATTTGCAGAATTTAATTGAATTTGTTCCCCAAACCAGCACACTCAAAAAGAATTGTCCAAGCCCTTCATGCTAGAACCAAGAAAGAAGAGACTAAGAAACTCACCAATTTTTTAATACGTCTGTAGTTGACGCATGAGACTGTGGTTTAACTGCACACAAAACCACTTACGCTGTTTACTTACAGAACAAAAAATTCACCTGGGAAACACCCAAGCCATTTCTTGAGTCATTGCACTTCTGGTGATGACCATCACAATCCAATGTTACAGTAGCACAAGAGGACAGAGAAGAAGAGGAACATCACACTTAGATCTGGTGACATCTTGCCAATTTTTGAGTCTAGTTGTGGAAACAATGGACTATATACACGAATTTAGATATAAAATATTGCAGCAATGCGTGTACTTGGCACATATTTTATTTCCTTTCCTCTCATAGTATGGGGTGGGATATTCCATTCCTTTATTTCTTCCCCAACTTATTGACTTATTGTTCTGAATTCAACCCTGTTCCTTCCTGGCTCTTCCTCTGTGCCACGGCTCACCATCTTTTTTTTTTTTTTTTTTGGCCACTTTATAATTTTTTATTTATTTATTTATTTTTTATTTTTTTTAATATATATTTTATTATTATTAATTCTAATGGGGTGACATCAATAAATCAGGGTACATATGTACAATGAAAACATCTCCAGGTTATCTTATCATTCAATTGTGTTGCATACCCATCACCAAAAGTCAAATTGTCCTCTGTCACCTTCAATCTGGTTTTCCCTGCGTCCCTCCCCTCCTCCCTATCCCATTCTTCCCTCCCTCCCCCCATCCCATAACCACCACTCTCTTGTCCATGTCTCATACCCTCACTTTCATGTCCCACCTATGTATGTAATCGTGCTGTTCTCAGTTTTTCTTTTTTTCTGATTTACTTATTTCACTCCGTATAATGTTATCAAGGTACATCCATTTTGTTATAAATGATCCGATGTCATCGTTTCTTATGGCTGAGTAGTATTCCATAGTATATATGTACCATAGCTTTTTAATCCACTCGTCTTCTGACGGACACTTGGGCTGGTTCCAGATCTTCGCTATTGTGAACAATGCTGCCACGAACATGGGGGCGCATTTCTTCTTTTCAAACAGTGCTATGGTGTTCTTAGGGTATATTCCTAAAAGTGGGATAGCTGGGTCAAAAGGCAGTTCGATTTTTAATTTTCTGAGGAATCTCCAAACTGTTTTCCATAGTGGCTGCACCAGTCTGCATTCCCACCAGCAGTGCAGAAGGGTTCCCTTTTCTCCACATCCTCGCCAGCACTTATTCTGTGTTGTTTTGCTGATAAGTGCCATTCTGACTGGTGTGAGGTGATATCTCATTGTGGTTTTAATTTGCATTTCTCTAATGATTAGTGATGTTGAGCATTTTTTCATATGCCTATTGGCCATCTGTATGTCCTCTTCGGAGAAATTTCTATTCATTTCTTTTGCCCATTTTTTGATTGGGTTGTTTGTCTTCCTGGTGTTGCTTTTTATAAGTTCTTTATAAATTTTAGTTATTAACCCCTTATCAGATGTGCTGTCAAATATGTTCTCCCATTGTGTGGTTTGTCTTTTTATTCTGTTCCTATTGTCTTTAGCTGTGCAAAAACTTTTTAGTTTGATATAGTCCCATTTGTTTATCTTGCCTTTTATTTCAGTTGCCCATGAAGATAAATCGGCAAATATACCGCTGCTACAGATGTCGGAGAGCTTGCTGCCTATGTTTTCTTCTAAGATGTTTATGGTTTCACGGCTTACATTTAAGTCTTTTATCCATTTTGAGTTTGTTTTTGTGAATGGTGTAAGTTGATGGTCTAGTTTCATTTTTTTGCAGGTAGATGTCCAATTTTCCCAACACCATTTGTTAAAGAGGCTGTCTTTACTCCATTGTATGTTCTTTCCTCCTTTGTCAAATATCAGTTGTCCATAAAACTGTGGGTTTATTTCTGGGTTCTCTGTTCTGTTCCATTGATCTATGTGCCTGTTCTTATGCCAGTACCAGGCTGTCTTGAGTATAATGGCCTTGTAGTAAACCTTGATATCAGGAAGAGTGATACCTCCTGCTTTCTTTTTTCTTTTTAAGATTGCTGAGGCTATTCGTGTTCTTTTTTGGTTCCATATAAATTTTTGGAATATGTGTTCTATATCTTTGAAGTATGTCATTGGTATTTTAATTGGTATTGCATTGAATTTATAAATTGCTTTGGGTAATATAGACATTTTAATGATGTTTATTCTTCCTAGCCATGAGCACGGTATGTGCTTCCACTTGTTTGTATCTTCCTTGATTTCTTTTATCAATGTTCTATAATTTTCTGAGTACAAGTCCTTAACCTCCTTGGTTAAATTTACTCCTAGGTACTTTATTTTTTTGGCTGCAATAGTGAAGGGGATTGTTTCCTTAATTTCTTTTGCTGATATTTCATTGTTGGTGTATAGAAATGCCTCTGATTTCTGAGTATTAATTTTATATCCTGCCACCTTGCTGAATTCATTTATCAGGTCCAGTAGTTTTTTGACTGAGACTTTAGGGTTTTCAATATACAATATCATATCATCTGCAAATAATGACAGTTTTACTTCTTCTTTTCCAATTTGTATGCCTTTTATTTCTTCTTCTTGTCTGATTGCTGTAGCTAGGACTTCCAGAACTATGTTGAATAAGAGTGGTGAAAGTGGGCAACCCTGCCTGGTTCCTGATCTTAAGGGGATTGCTTTTAATCTTTGTCCATTTAGTATGATGTTTGCTGTCGGTTTATCATAGATGGCCTTTATCATGTTAAGGAATGATCCCTGTATTCCCACTTTACTGAGAGTTTTGAGCATGAATGGGTGCTGGATTTTATCAAATGCCTTTTCTGCATCTATTGAAATTATCATGTGATTTTTGTCCTTCCTTTTGTTTATGTGGTGAATCACATTGATTGACTTGCGAATATTGAACCAGCCTTGCCTCTCCAGAATAAATCCCACTTGATCGTGGTGTATGATTTTTTTCATATATTGCTGGATCCGGTTGGCTAATATTTTGTTGAGAATTTTAGCGTCTAAATTCATCAGGGATATAGGCCTATAATTTTCTTTCTTTGTGTTGTCTTTGCCCGGTTTTGGGATCAGAATTATGCTCGCCTCATAAAAGGAGTTTGGAATTCTTCCTTCCTCTTGAATTTTTTGAAATAGATTCAGGAGAATAGGAGTTAGTTCTTCTTTGAATTTTTGATAGAATTCACTTGTGAAGCCATCAGGCCCAGGACTTTTCTTTGTTGGGAGTTTTTTGATAACTGTTTCTATCTCATTTGCTGTAATTGGTCTGTTTAGGTGTTCTGATTCTTCCAGATTGATTTTTGGAAGGTTATATGATTCAAGAAATTTGTCCATTTCACCAAGATTGTCTAATTTTTTGGCATATAGTTCTTCATAGTATTTTCTTACAATGCTTTGTATTTCTGTTGTGTCAGTTGTTATTTCTCCACTGTCCTTTCTAATTTTATTTATTTGAGTCCTCTCTCTTTTTTTCTTGGTGAGTCTAGTTAAAGGTTCATCAATCTTGTTTACCTTTTCAAAGAACCAGCTTCTTGTTTCATTGATCCTCTGTATTGTTTCCTTAGCCTCTATGTCATTTATTTCTGCTCTGACCTTTATTATTTCCTTTCTTCTACTTGTCTTGGGTTTTATTTGTTGTTGTTTTTCTAGTTCTTTTAGATGCAGGGTCAAGTTGCTTATTTGAGCTTTTTCTAGCTTCTTATGATATGCCTGTAGTGCAATAAACTTCCCTCTCAGAACTGCTTTTGCTGTGTCCCATAAATTTTGAGTTGATGTATGCTCATTATCATTTGTTTCTAGAAACTTTTTTATTTCTTCTTTGATCTCATTGTTAATCCATTCATTATTTAATAACAAGCTATTTAGTTTCCAAGTGTTTGAGTATTTTTCATTTTTTCTTTTGTGGTTAATTTCTAGTTTCATGGCATTGTGATCAGAGAAAATGCTTGATATGATTTCAATCTTCTTAAATTTATTGAGACCATTTTTGTGTCCTAACATGTGGTCTATCCTAGAAAACGTACCATGAGCGCTTGAGAAGAATGTATATTCTACTGCTTTAGGGTGAAAAGTTCTGAAGATATCTATTAAATCAAGTTGATCTAGTGTCTCCTTTAAGTCTGCTGTTTCTTTATTAAGTTTCTTTCTTGAGGATCTATCCAGTGTTGTTAGAGGGGTATTGAAATCCCCTACTATGATAGTATTGCTGTTAATCTCGCCCTTTATATCCATCAAAGTCTGCTTTATGTATGTCGGGGCTCCTATATTTGGTGCATAGATATTTACAATAGTTATATCTTCCTGTTGAATTGTTCCCTTTATCATTATGTAGTGTCCTCTTTTATCTCTTACTACAGCCTTTGTTTTAAAGTCCATTTTGTCTGATATAAGTATTGCTACCCCTGCTTTTTTTTCATTTCCATTTGCATGAAATATTTTTTTCCATCCTTTTACCTTCAGTCTATGAACATCTTTTATTTTAAGGTGTGTCTCTTGTAGACAGCATATGTATGGGTCCTGTTTCTTTATCCATGCAGCTACCCTATGTCTTTTGATTGGATCATTTAATCCATTTACATTTAAGGTTATTATTGATATGTAGTTGTTTATTGCCATTTTATTCTTTAAAGCTGTATTCTTCTTTTGCTCTATTCTTTCCTCTCTTTAAACTGTTCACAAGAGGCCCCTTAGTATCTCTTGCAGAATTGGTTTGGTTTTTATGAATTCCTTGAGGCTTTCTTTTTCTGGGAAGCTCTTTATTTCTCCTTCCATTTTAAACGTTAGCCTTGCTGGATAAAGTAGTCTTGGTTGTAGGTTCTTGTTCTGCATTACTTTGATTATTTCTTGCCATTCCCTTCTGGCCTCAAGTGTTTCTGTTGAGAAGTCCGATGTCATCCTTATGGGGGCTCCTTTGTAGGTGATAGTCTTTTTTTCTCTAGCAGCTTTTAAAATTTTTTCTTTATCCATTAGCTTTGGTATTTTAACTATGATGTGTCTTGGTGTAGATTTTTTTGGGTTTCTCCTTAATGGAGTTCTGTGTGCTTCTTGAATGTGTGGAGTGTTTCCCAGCCTTAATTTAGGAAAGTTTTCTGCTATAATTTGATTGAACAAAGTTTCCATTTCCTGTCCTCTCTCCTCTTCTTCAGGCACCCCTATGATGCGAATGTTGTTTCTCTTCATGTTGTCACAAAGCTCCCTTAGAGTTTCCTCACATTTTTTAAGTCTCTTTTCCTTTTTCTTCTCTGCTTCTGTGCCTTTGTTTATTGTGTCCTCTAACTCGCTTATTCGATCCTCAGCGTCATCCATCCTGCTTTTAATTCCTTCCATTGTGGTCTTCAGTTCTGATACTGTATTTGTCATTTCTGTCTGATTCTTTTTTATTATTTCAATTTCATTTTTTATACTTGTTATCTCTTTATTTAGGTGTTCATAATGACTATCCATTGTTGCTCTAATTTCTTTGAACATCCTAACTATCATTATTCTAAATTCTGCTTCTGGTAATTTGGTTATATCTGGTTCATTCAGGTCCTTCTCTGGGGATTTCTCTTGATTCATTTGGTTTGCATTCCTCTGCCTGCCCATTTTTTCTGTGTATAAGCAAGTTGTGGCCACTGGAGTCCAGTAGGTGTTGCCTTTGTGTTTTCTAGGTGTGGTCTATCTGCAGGCCCCCCACCCCCTCTGCCGGCGCCTAGGGTGGTTGGGTATGAGCGTTGCCAGCGCCGGCCCACTGTGGCTTTTGCTGTGATTTCTGCCTCTCCTCCGTGGGAGGGGCTGTCACTGAAGCCACAAGATTAGCACCAAGGGTAGAGGCGAGCACCTTTCCTCAGCTGCGGACCCAGCCTATTTCCGGACTTCCGCCCAGAACCAGCAGTCGGAGCCTGCTCGCTACAGTTCCGCGGGTTAGGCGGGGCTTTTGACGTGCTCTCAGCTGTAAGCCTTTGCCCGTCAGGAGCTTTAGCCCCGCCCTCGAGGCCAGGGCCCTTTGTGCAGGGTCGGAAACCAAGATTTATTGGGGCGGGCGTGTTTGCTGGCTTCCGCCGAGCTGCGTACTTCCGCTCGTCCCGGACTCTACCCCGCCCCCGCGTTCGGAGCCCGCTCGTGCACGTATTAACGCTATCCGGGGTTTCTCCGGCCGGATGGTGATAGCAGCGTGGGCTCAGCTGCGAGTCTCCACTTGTCTCGGGGTCCACCCCGTTCCCGCGCTCGGAGCCCGCTCGCGCACGTATACTGGCCAACCGCGGTTTCTCCGGCGGGCGCCGGTGGGGGGGGGCTGACTGGTAGCGTCAGCTCAGCCACGAGCCCCTGCCCGTCCCTGGTCCTAGCCCGGTCCCCGCGGTCAGGGCCGGCTTGCGCAGGGCCTGCCTGTTCCTGGCCTCCCACTTTGTCCCCGTAAGTGGAATTAAAGGAGGGCCCGCAGCTTCCGGACCGCTCTCGCGCTTCCCCTCCGACCCTCTGGGCTAGACCGATCTCCCACCGGCTTGGCCTCTGCCCACGCCGACAGAACCGCCTTTCAGCGTCCTGCCGCCCCAAAACCTTAAGCAGCCCTCAGCAGAGTAGGAAGGGACCTAATACTCCACACTGTAGGCCTGGGAGCTCCCTCACTTGTTTCACAGCTCAAAACTGTCCAAACGTCTCTTCTTGGCTCTGGGACTGCAGGCTGGGGCTTGGTTCCTGGGACCCAGGTCCCTCCCTCTCCGCCAAAATCTCCTCCCGCCACACGGGTCTCTCCGGGCTGCCGTTTGCTCCGGGGAGCTGGGCAGCCCTCTTCGCGTTTTCGCTATTCCTACCAGTCTCAATGTGGCTTCTTCTGTGTTCCTTGGTTGAAGAGTCCACTTAGTTTTGTTCAAAGTTGGTTTATCCAGGTGATGGTTCTTAAAATTGAGTTGTAATCCACTTTGGTTCTGGGAGTTGGAAGTTGGTACGTCCGCCTACTCCGTCGCCATCTTGCTCCCCTCCCACGGCTCACCATCTTAAGACCTTGTTTGTTGCTCTGTCCCAGGGAATACAATAGTAACCTCCCTTCATGAAATGGAAACAACATAAACGCTTCCACAGGAAGTGTGTAATTACGGAGTTTCCTATACAATGACTGCTTTGGAAGTCAATGACTTGTTAAACTTGCAAATTATCTTATATGTTCACGGTGGATCCTCACAAAAATTAGGAGATATTTCAAAATGAATATGAGGCGATAAAAAAAGAAGCATTTGATTTTTTAAAAATTAAACAAGAACATCAGAAAAGCAGACGACAAGTCAAAGAAAGTTGTTCGATTATGCAAATGAAATGCAAAACCAACTTTTATTTCATTGGTGAAAATGCACTATACAAAAGGCTGAAAGCACTGGAGTATCTGTACATTCCCTGGTCTTGAAGGTGCATTTTAAAATAACCCCCCAATTTTTGTGAGCAGTATATTTGCATACACACATTACCCATGTATCTATAACTTATAAAATGATGTAATTTTGAAAAGTTATATGACTTTTAGCTTAATGACAGCTTTCTTCTAATATAATGATTTCTTACACACAAATAAATAATACTATTCTGTAAGAAATTATACTGAGTACTACAATCAATTTACTCTCCACAAATATTTCTGGTTAGAGAAGGTCATGTGTATCAAATATGAATTTTGCTCCATGTTCAGATAGCCCCCAAACATGTTACATACACCCAAGAAGAGGCATGAAGAGGTAACATCTGAGATTAACCCATCGTCAGTCCCCGAGTGCCATTTCTACGCATCACAAAGCACTTTTGTGTTTAGCTTTTATTTTGCATTACATGTATAATCAGTGCTCTAACTTTAAAGTGCAGTTTGAGCAAAAGTTAGCTATGAGTTTCTGCAAAGTGTTAGACCATTGACAGAAAAAGAGGAATGCTTCTTTCAGTTACTACCTACTATCAAGTATTCTTTCCCCTTTGATCAGTGAAATCTCCATTGTATTACTTCACATATAGACTACTTACTTGAAATTATTACTTATTCCTCATGTTCATATGTTTTCAATTCATATATGTACATCTACACATACACATACATACATATAAATATGTAGTTGACTCTTGAACAACATGCAGTTTCCCAACCACAGTAAAAAACAGGCATATAACTTGTTTGCCCTCCCCATACGCTATTTCCAAGTGCAGATTGAAAATACTATGTCTTTTTAAGACTAGTCGTGAAACTCATTTGTTTATATTGATTTGTATATTTTCCCATAAAAATTAATGGAGACTTTTTTTTGATGTTTTTCAGTTAGTGGCATGGTTTCAGAAACTCAAGTTATTAAGTAAAAAATAGGTTGTATAGGAAATGCAGCGGTGAGAACACATGAGTAAATAACTGCCCGAATCTGGGTGAAAGTAGGAGGGTTCCTGGGACGAGCACCCTTTAAGTCGAGTATTAGATAATGAATGAGATGTGACCAGGAGAAGGGCAGAGAGATAGTGAAGAAAACCCTAGGTCCTTCAGCAGAAGAGGGTGTGGCTTGACTAAGGAATTGGGAGTTTAGTTTACATTGAGTATACTAAGTTGGTGGCAACTTGGCACATGATCTGATTTGAGGGACACTAAAAGCTGGTTTATTCATGGTCATGCAGACCTCATGAAAGAGCAGTGGGGAGATAAAGAATGGCTTTATGTAGCAAAGCATCATCATCACACTTACTTTTCCAGTGGCCACTTTGACTGCTCTGCTCACAATGAGTTGGAAGGAAGGTATGGCGTGGAGGCATTGGTGGCTCAAACTGGACTGGCGTCAGAGGTGATGGGGAAAATTGGATGAGACTGAAATATGTCTCTTTTTTTAAATCTTTTTGTTTTGAAATAATTATAGTTATGGTAAGTCACAGATAGTAAAGAGGACTCTCCAGTACCCTTTACTCAGTTTCCCCCATGGTTATGAAATATGCAGTTTGGTGTTTCATTGACATACATTTTCAGCTAATTGCCTATGAAGACAGAGAGGGAGATATTTATACTCACTTTCCCCAGTTGAACTTTATATCCTTAGAATCCACACTTGGATCCTTTTGGCTCCTGTTGTCTTTCATAATGAGAGCGAGTGTTTACTATATTCTAGGTACTGTCCCAAGTGCTTTGCATGCCTTCTAGCATATATTTTTCACTACAAGTCTCTGTGTCTTATTAACATTTCTACTTCAAAGATAAGTTCAATAACTTGGATGAGGTCACATGATTGGTTAATGAGAGACTCTCACTTCAAACCTAGGCAACTTGGCTTCAGAAACCACTCACTTAATTCCGAATAGTAACATTCCCCCATCTCTAATCTGAAACTCAATTAAAAACGTGTTAAGCTCTCTTGCTTCAGGTAAGGCTAAAATACGGGTTGGAAGTTTTCTATATTTTTCAATTATCTACATTTTCCCTGGCTTTCGGAATCAAAGATAACAATGTGTTGGTTGCACGTCTAAAGGCTGCAATGATGGGACATTTCCAACCCCTTAAATGTCATCTCTTCCAAACACTCTGGGAAGCTAATTGCAAAGTGGGAATCCTTTGCTTGTGATTAGAGTGTTAAATTAATTCTTAGAGGAGTTCCTTGCAACTTCAAATAATTTCCACCTGAAGAAAACCCCCAAATAGTCTGTTTTCTCTTCAACCAATTCAGCTGCAGAGAAATAGAGAAATGCGCAAACATCCGTGGTGACACCTTTTCTTTACAACAGACACCAAAAAAAAAAAAAAAAAAACGTGCTGGTGACAGTGATGACAACTGAGTGGAAACATTAGTTCGTGACAGATTCACTCTCAGTATAAACCATGGCTTTTGTGTACTTGGGTGTTCAGACAAAATATCATCCTGATGTTTTCTATATAAAGGAAAACTTTGCATGGCCAACTGGGATACTGTTGAGAGCTAACAGATCTGCTATCTGGATGGGAAAACAGATGTAAACCAGGAGCATTCCAGAGATGCCAGAATGAATGGACAGCCACCTGTGGATATAGTTATCTTACAGCAAAGCAACACGTGGTTAATATACAGTTATCACCAGCACCTTTTGTCTTGAACTATCAGTATCAGAATCTTTTTTTTTTAGACTTATTTCTTCCAGACACAATTTCAAATGATTCATTTCATTGTCGCAGACCAATTTTCTTGATCAGATTAGGCATTGTGTCATTCATTGCGAGGGTGAGGCAGGGGACAGGTGAGTGATAGAGTGGATAGAAAAGTCTTAGAAGGAAGAGTGTGGGGGTTGAAGCCCACAAACCCATCTCAAATACCAGTTCCTTCACTAATTTTGGGTTATCTAAATAAGATGAACCCGACTCAACATCAGGTGGCTCAATCAAGTTACATTTATGTCCCCAGTTGCCTGATTGGAATACTAAAGATGATAAGTATAATGTATCTGACACTTAGAGGGCTCTCAGTAACAATGTAATTATTACATTGTCTTTCTTTGCGCATATCCCTTTTTAGTAATAGTGATTGGAGGTACATATTATTTCCTCTTCATTGGTGTTAATTAATATATCTAATGATAGGATAATAGTAAGTGCCCAAAAAATAGTGAGCCATGTAACAATTAGAAACCTGTTTGAGTATAGGCAACCAAAGACCAACAGTCTCTTTGAAAAAATATAGATTTATTTTCTCATGAAACAAGAATTCCAGGGTTGGGAAATCCAAACTGGATCCACTGCCTCGATGATGCTAAGAACCCAGGACTTTACACTTTTCCACCCTTAGCAGTAAATAAGTCAAGTAGATGATCTCCTTAGAAGGGGTTTTTAATCCTCTGAGTTCCCAACCAATATTTGCAATAATCTGTGTGCATTATATAGCTAATAACTGTCATGTAGGTAATTAATTGGCTTTCCAGAAAGTTCTAGACATCACGCTTCACATTATTTCTTTCATTTTTCTTTCGTTTGTCTTCTTTCTTTTTTTTTTAAGTGAGAGGAGAAGAGATAGAGAGACAGACTCCTGCATGTGCCCTGACCAGGATCTACCTCACAACCCCCATCTGGTGCTGATACTTGAATCAACTGAGCTATCCTCAGCACCTGAGACTGGCTGATGCTTGGACCATCAGAGCCATCCTCAGCACCCAGGGTGGATGCTGGAACCAATTGAGACACTGGCTGTGAGAAGGGAAGAGAGAGAAAGAGAAAGGAAGAGGGAGAGGAAGAGCAGCAGATGATGCCCTGACTGGGGATCAAATCCAGGATGTCCACATGCTGGGCTAAATCAGGTGGCCAGGGCACATTATTTCTTATTGAGAGCTCCCCAGACACATTCATTTTGCTTGCAGAATAAAATATTGATCAACTCAGTCCTCAGTACATCCACTCAGGGAGACAGTGTTCAGATCTTCTGTGTCAGTCACTTCCAGACTAGAGAAACCTCACTGTAATTTACAGCAGGAAAAGGTTATCATTTTAACACGTTCCATAATATGAAAAAAACGTGAAAAGCAGATAAATGTAAGCCAAGTACTAATGAGAATAATATTTACACCCAACAGATTGGCACAAATGAAAAAGTCTAACAGATATGAGGTTAGAAAAGGGTATGGACCAACAGAATTACTTTATACTCTTCTAAGAGGAAAATAATATTGTCCAAGCACTTTGGAAAGTAAGTTGGCATTAGACTGTTAAGACACCAGCATATACCCCACCACTTAGCAATTTTATGCCTAACAATTTCACCCCAGGGAAATGTTATCACGTGTCCCAATGGAAACATGTATGAGAATGTCCATAGCAGCATTATCCATTGTGGAAACTAACTTGAGAGCAGCCTAAATTTTAGGAAAAAGAAACAGGTAAGTAATTTATGGTATATTCTGATGATGGACTACCATGCCACAATGAAAATGAATGTTAACCAAATCACTGTGGGTTTGACTTACCAGCATAATTTTGGGTGAAAAAGAATGCTAACCACATAGCACACTTAAAAAAAAAAAAGAAACAATGGTAAACTGGAACTCATCTTGGAACAAACTGAGCGTATGGTGAACCCACAGTAGGTATCACATTGTCCTGTGATATCATTTGATGCCATTTAAAAAATATAATAACAAAAAAAGTTAAAATGAGTTTGTGTGGGTGGTTGGGTGTGTGTATTTGTAAAACCTTTAAAAATAATAAAATAGAGAATTACCAATAATAATAAAATAACTTTAAATAAGACAACTTTCCCATAATAATTTACTTTCCCGAGTCCTCACTCAGAGTTTCTTTTTATCAGAGGTGCTCAATACGTCGATCGTGATCTACTGGTCGATCGCATGACATTAAAAAGATATTTGTCTTTTGATTGGCATACAGGGTAGCCAATCTGACGTCTGAACTTTTGACACCCTACACATGCGCGTTAAACCGCGCTAACTTGTTCAGTTACATTGCTGCGTAGTTAGCCTTCAATTTATTTAAACTAAATACAACAAAGGGTATAAAAATGAGTGCCTAGCTGGTCCGAGTAAGAAGCCTAAAACCTACCACTTTCATACAGAATGGGAGGGGATTTTTTTCACTATGTCATATTCTAAGTGCGTTCCCCTCATCTGTCTGTGTGCCATTGCTATTCCAAAGAAGGGAAATGTGGAGCGGCTTTTTCTGACTGTTCATAAAAACTATGACATTGACTTCCCTCTAAAAAGAGAGCTGAGAAGGAGAAAGGTGAAAGAAGAATACACAATATTAAACAGTAATAATAGTAACTTAAATAATGATAATATGTAAGAAATAAATTTATGTTTTGCATTTTTATTGTAGGTAGATCATTTTGACTTGGTCATCTTATAAGTAGCTCGCAAGCTGAAAACGTGTGGGCACCCCTGCTTTATATAGTAAATTCTCTCGGAGTTTTTAGTTCTAACCAATGGGGGCAACAGACTGGTATGTACTTCTTTTTTTTTTTTTAATCTGGAATCCGAAGACCTGTCGTTTTTTCAAAATGTAGACAGATAGACCGAGGTGCCTATAACAGAGACAAATGAACAAAAATTAGGATGGTTGTTTAACATATTTATCCCAGTATTCACTTACTGACAAGATGTTCCACCAACAGCTGAGTTGCTTTCAATAATATTACTGGCAAACTCCTCTCTGAAAAGTGCTGAGTACTTTATCAAGCAGCTTCTCAGGCTTGTGTTGCTCAGCTGGTCTGTAGGAAGACCCCCATCTCCCAACAGTGTAAACAGAAATCACCCTCTTGCACTCGGGAAAGCAGAGAGACCGGCTTTCCCCGCACCCCGCTTTCCACGCAGCCACGGAGCATGCTCAGTGCTTCCGAATGCTTTGCCTTACTGGAGGTTCTGTTTACTAAGCATATTTCAGTTATGAGTTGCATGACCATGTAATTTATCTTCTAAAACAAGACGCTTTTGAGGGTGAAAAATAATGCTAAACATGTAGCACACGGAGGGTGGGGGAAGGGAACAGTTGTAAACTGGAACCCATTTTTGGACATTAGCGGAACCTATGGTGAACCTACGGGTAGGTATCACATGATCCCATGGTTAGCTCACAACTTACCCACCAGCAGACATTCATTGCCATTTGATTGAAAAGGCCAAACCAGGCCAGAGAGTCACCCCTAACACCGTGGCAGCTCTAGAGTCAATCAGCTGGAGGTCAACTAAGAAACAGAAAAAGTAAGCTGTACCCACATCCTCATTTCCTTCTCGCAACCGGTCCGGAACCTACAGCCCCTTCTCACCCACGTCGTAAAGAAAAGGGAAATACTTCCTTTCATTCTTTATCCAGAAATGTTGCAAAGCGTTTTCTCTCTCTCTCTCTCTCTCTATCTCATTTCTATAATCACAACTCTAAACACCTTCTATTCTTTCAATTCTCACCAGTTTTATATTTTCCTTACCCTGAACCATCGAGAGGTGACATAATTAAATCAATGCTTGAATTTGAAACCAGGGGAGGAAAAAAAAAAAGCCAACAACCTTGCTTATCCTGAATGAAAGAACAATTTTTATTTCTTTTTCTCTCACTGTTAATATTAAGATACAATCCTGGGGTTGGCTGGGGGGGGGGGCAGGTTTTTGAATGTATCTCTTTGCTGAATAAGTGACAAAAGTTAAAAAGCAGTAATTTAGGAAACTGAAATGTGACGGGATGATCGATGGTAGCTGGCAAGGCTGCGAAATGAGAAACATTAAACTCGTATATTAGAATAGATCAAGCTCGGCTCTCCAGATCGTGTCAGCAAGTTTCCTCTGATATGTCAAGTCTTCACAGGCCTGGAACTCCCGTCAACTTTGAAGATGGATCTTAAAAGGAATATGTTTATGTTTAGGAACTGAATAATGCCATGTGCACCAAGAAGCCAGGGACAAAATCAAACTGAATGTGTTACTCTGTATTTGCTGTGGGATCTTCCCATGCCTGGCACCCTGGGGCTCAGTATATGCTCAGAAGTTCTGGAGATGCTTTCAGAGCCAGATCAAATATCACCTCCTCCAGGAAGGCCTTCTGATCTCTGCCCCCCACCCCTCCCCGCCCCAGTAGGGTGCATTTCTGCTTCTCCAGAATTCACAGTTCCCTGTTTGGACCTTTCTTGTGGTGCTTGGCATTTCCCCCCTTGTAATAGGTTTGCCACTGTTGGTGTCTTATCTTTCCCGGTAATCTGTGAGCTCTCAAGGATGAGGGCAAAGGTCGTTTCATTTCTGTACAGAGCCTCGGTGAGAACAGTATGGCTATAGCTGTGTCTGAAGGTTTCTCTGCTATCCTATTCATGCGACCGCTTCACGAAGGTACAACACTTGGCTCGTGCTTCTGTTAGAATTTTCACTCATCAAGAAGTAGTCATTTATTTTTGTGTCTTTACCAAATCCTTCCATATGAGAATTTTTTGAGGCTAGAGAATATGTGCCCTCTACCTTGGGGGTCTCAGTGACCAAAACAGGGTCTGAGCAATAGTGAATATTACTTAGATGCACAGATCTATGTATCAATGAGTCAACAAATGAGTTTTAAGAATTTTACCTCTTTGTAGCTGAGTGTCTGTGGATGTAAGCTTTGTCTCCAAGTAGCTATGTGTTCTGGAACAAATTAATTCTCTCTCTATAAAGGCTAAATCATGCGATCTTCGAGATTCCTCTACCACTAATAATTGTATTTGCTAAGTTCTCTAAATAATAATAGCACCATTATACCAGTATGATATTACCCTTACATCTTTCATTTATGTCACCACATTCATCGTGATTGTTAAGTCATGTGGAGACCTGGGTTGGAGACAGGGAAGGAGCCCATTCTAGCAGAAAGCTCTCAGGAGTGTATTCTGTCTTACAGTCTCAACGACAGATCGAGAACAACCCGAACCTTCAAGCCATCCACTCTCCTCCCCGCAACAGATGTGAGACAGGGAGAGAGCTGGAAGAAGGGGGAAGGGGAGGACCGCCTTTCACTCTGCTCTCCTTACCCATCTAACCTACTTCACCTCCGGAGGGTGTTTTTAGGATCATTGCCTTCCTTCGGTGTAACTTCTTAACGGGTCACGTCATCCTCTAATCAAGCCTACATTCAATATTTTGAAAATGATTACCCAAATTTAAAATAATACCTCTTTATTATTTGGATAGTGTTATTTCAAAGCTGGTCAATGTCTTAAAAATAACAACAACAACACAACCACCACTAATTGAGGGGTGACTGACATACAAAAAGCTGTATCTATTTAATGTCTACAACTTGACGAGTTAGGAGAGAAGTCTACGTCCATGAAATCATGACCACAGTCTTTGCCACAAGCACACTCATCACCTCCTGAAGTTCCCTCTAGCCCCGACAGATCTTAGGTGAAGCAGTCTATGTCTTTTGAAGCCAGGTTAGTAGTTACGATATTGGATGCCGTGTTCTGTCTGGAGTGTTACTTCTTTTAAAGTCATTTGGCTATGACTTGTATTTTTTTAGAGGCATAGTCCGCTTCTAGCTAGAAATTTTACTAGACATATGAGTAATGACAGTATTAGATGTAAATGATTTACATTTACAGAGCGTGTCCTATGTTAACATTTTCTGTTCTGTTCGTTGTGAGTACCAGTAGTACAGAGCCAACAACCTCAAGTCACGTTGTCAGGACTTGAAATCCACATACAAATCGACAAAGCCACTCAACCCTTTCAGCGTCTGCTTTCTCATTTTTTAAATGGGAAGAAATAACAGCAGACACCTCCCAGGGTGGTTGTGCAGATTCAGTAAGAATAAGGCAGGTGAAGTTTTCCCCATAGTCCTTGGCATATCAGATGAATCGATTTCATTTCAATCATGATTGAAAGTATGTTTGATTTTCCCACAGTAACTGTGCCTAGAAGACAGATATCAACCTCTGCACATAACAGCTGAGGCAACTGAAGTTGAAAGAAGGTACGAAGGTTGTCTGCTATATGACACAAAAGTAAGAAAATAATTTAAGGCGCAGGGTAAGATTTTGTTTTCTCTCCACCTAGGGCTTTTCCTGCACCCACAGCAGCCTTCCTTTCAAGCTGTGATGCTCACACCGAGGCAGCACCACAGGATAGATGAGCTGGAGGAAGGAAACCGAGAGGAATGCTGGGAAGGGGGAGGAGAAGCTGATTGGTGAGGGTGAGACGGATGTCTGCGTATCACCTGTATCAGATCAGAACTTGGTCCCAGGACCAAGCACTGTCAAATATGCCTCTTCTTAGGATATAGCCAAAAGCCACAAAGAGTCTGAATTCTACTTTATGTGTGAGCCAGATACTTAGAGGAATCTGGGTCCCTAGCAGGAACCCAAGGTCTACTGTGAACAGAGGTCTGTCAGCTATAAATAAATAGATTTATTCAGTGCAACTTTCCCATCACTTCATTTAAAACAGTGCTGGGTGGCCAACCCAAAGACAAGAGAGGGAGGCATTGATTTGTCTGAAGTTCCATAGTTCAAGTGTGAATAGGATGTCTGCTTTGTCCCATGGGAACCCTGCAACTACATGCCGAGCCATCACCGCTAGAAGAGGGTCCTCTTCCTCTCTGCCCGGCTCTATTAAAGTTCGCGAAAGGGTGAGATAAGCTCACATTTTACACTTGGGACCCTACTCAGTAAAACGTTTTCCTAATTCTAATGGAAGAAGCAGGTAAAACTGCTTCAAACATATACTAAGACCTATTTTTGTTTATTTGGTTCTCTTTGGTTTTGTTTTTATTTGTTTATTTCTAAAGACATCTCATTTAGAAAAGTAATCCAGGATTATTTAAAGAGCCATGCTCTGTAAATGTGTTCAGGAGAAAGCAAACCGTTGGCACGGTATTTCTTTCAAATCGACACATTTCTCCCCTTAACACAAAGGGCACTCATGTCCTGTTTGCTTCATTGGGAACTCCAGCATATTTTGCACTTGGGCACAGGAGACGAACATGAAAATTTCATTTGTCTCATCCTTTTGTTAAGGGGTGGTTAGAGACACATACCATTTTGATGAAAAGTGGATGGACAAATAAAACTTCCAAATGGAGAGGAAAACTTCCAGTGACTGGGTCAAAGGGGAGCCAGAGAGAGGGAGCCACACAGAGCCTGTCATTAGCTAGAGAAATGCTGCTGCCTCTCTGCCCACATGCGTGAGTGGATCCTCCAGGAAACCAGATGCCGCTTTGGGGAAATAGAGGCTGAGTGCTTGTCATCCAGAGATGGCCTTGGCTCTCCAGGTCACAGATTAACAAGAGAAAATGTTTCTTTTGTTTCGTGACACTTCCACTTACGCACGCGATTTGCCATGTTTCACACACACATGCACACACACGGACAAAAGATACCTGGAAGGCCTGGAAGGAAGATAAGCCAAGGAGGAAAGAAAGGGAAGGCAGACAGAAGAAACCTCGGGACAGCCCCTTTGCCACAGAACCTCTTTGTGTGCGGCGTGTTCACAAACACGCGACATGCTTTGAGAATGGAGTCCTTTCTAGAGGAGCTCATTATAAAAGCATGGTCTGGCATGGAAATGATGAGATGGTTCCAAATGCTCCCAAAGCGGGATGCCAGGTTCCTTGTAGCTTTCAATGTGTATATTAAAATCGCCAAGCCCTTCTGCTTACCATGTTTGCACTATAGATGTTCCCTGCTGCAAAGGACAGTGGTGTTTTTGTTTGTTTGTTTTTTCTGAGAACAGAAAGCCAAGATGAGGGCAGTAGTAGAAAGAGAGATCGAAACTTTTCTAAAGTGGAATTTGTTCTTCATTGAACCAAATAGGTTTTCTTATTTGTGTTATTTTACTTTAGCATTCCATAAAACGACACCTATATGATGTGGATACAAAAATTTTGGGGTGTTCAGCAGTATCGTCTCTCTTTTATTGATTCTCCCAATTTACTAAAGTCTACTACAATTTAATCTACCTGCATTTTAACCTAACCAGGGCAATAAAGGGGCGTCAGCTAAGTATTTGAACCCTATTACTCCCCATCACAGCCTGCAATGGGATAGCATCATATACAGTATTTAATATGTATACTGCTTTAGACCAACCAATAGAATGTTCAGTGATGGCAGAAATGCTTTTATATCTGTACTGACCAGTCTGGCATCCCCTAGCCAATGTGGCCTCTGAGTCCTCGAAGTGTGGCCGGTATGACTGAGGCACCGAAGGTAAAGGAGAAACTCACCTTTTCACCTTCCTGTGTAGGGAAATGCACTTCTTTCCTCCACACATTTCTCCCCTGGGACTCCCTCTACTACTCACACAACACTTCACTTCTGATCACCAAATGAGTGGTGTTTTTCTCCATAACAAGCAGTTCTCTGTGACATCAGCTGGGTGCCCTGCAGTTTAATTCAATTCTAACATTATTTACCCAGAGGTAGTGAAAGTGTCAGATCCCACAGGTTAAGGGTTCAGTCCCACAGTACCACAACACACACACACACACACACACACACACACACACACACACACACACACACACTTTATATGCCTGTTGAAAGTCCAGGTTATCACCTATATTTCTGACCCATTTATTGGAGGGTCCAATGAGCCCTTCCTGGGTTTACTTAATTTGCTAGAGCAAGAACCCAGGGAACCACTTACTTACATTTAGCAGCTTGTTAAAGGTTGTGCTAAAGGATACAGATGAGCACCCACATGGAAGAGACACACAGGACAAAGTTCGTGGGAAGGGGGGCAGAGCTTCCATGCCCTGTCTGGCCATGTCGCTCTCCCAGCACCTCCAGGACCAATCAGAATCCCATACTTTTGGGAGTTTATGGAGGCTCCATTGCCCAGGCAAGATCGATCATTAACTCCATTTTCTGCCTCTTTCCCTTCTGAAAAGAATGGGAGGCTGGGCTGAATTTTTCAAGCTCTTACTCCTGGCTTGATCTTTCTATTGACTAGCCCTCATCCAGAAGTCAACAAGAGCTCACCCAGCATCACCTCATTAGAACAAAAGACACTCCTATCACCCAGGAAATGACAATGGTTTCTAGAGCCCCCTGTCAAGAATGGAGGTCAAAGATCAGATGTTTGAACAAAAGATGCTCCTACTGGTTTTATTACTCAGAAAATACCAACGTTTCAGGACCTTTGTGTCAGAAATGAGGACAATATTATACTGACATTTGAATTTTATTAATTTTAATCAATGCAAATTTAAGTGACTTCATGTAGCATATGGACACTGTTTTGTACAGTGCAGATTTAGAACCTTGAAAAACAAGTAAAGAACTTAAGCACTCACATGTAATATTAGAAAAGGTGTGAACACAGATCAGCTTTGTCAACTGACTTGTATGTTTAACTTAAGCAAGTTACTGAATGACTCTGAACCCAAGTTTTCTCATTCATAAGATGGGTGCAAGAGTCTCTCTCTCCCTGCCTCATGTTCACGGATGGCTGAAGCAGGTAAGAAGCACCGGAGTGTCAAGTGAGATAAAGGGGTTTGTTTGTTTATTTATTTATTTATTTATGACAGAGACAGAGAGGCAGAGAGAGGGACACATAGGGACAGACAGACAGGAAAGGAGATAGATGAGAAGCATCAATTCTTCATTGCGGCTCCTTAGTTGTTTGTTGATTGCTTTCTCATATATACCTTGACTGGGGGTCTAGAGCAGAGCAAGTGTCCCCTTCTTCAAGCCAGTGACTTTGGACTTGAGCCAGAATGCTTGGGATTCAGGCCAGCAACCGTTGGGTTCAAACCAGCGACCATGGAGTCATGACTATGATCCCACACTCAAGCCAGTGATCCCATGCTCAAGCTGGTGAGCTTTTTGCTCAAGCCAGATGAGCCCAAACTCAAGCTGGTGATCTTGGGGTTTCCAACCTGGGTCCTCTGCATCCCAGTCTGATGCTCTATCCACTGTGCCACTGCCTGGTCAGGTGAGATAAAGTGCTTTATACAGCTATAAAGCTTATAGAGGATATTAGATAAAGTAGCTGTCTCTTGTTTAGTTTTATTTTAATTTTGGAAGGACTTTGAATGCCATACTAAGAATTTGCCTCCTAAAAATTAACTAGCCTGTTCTTGCACTAACCCCATTTTACAAATGTGGGAAGTAATGCATAGAAAGATTAAGTAATGTTCTCAAAATCACTGGATAGTGAAGGGTGGGGCTAATATTTAAATGTTTGGCAGTTGGGCTCTAAGTTCACATTTCTGTAATGACTCGCCCAAGCCCATGCTGACTGATTGGCCTCTCCAGCATCCATTTCTCCTTTTCTACTGTGATGCTTGAGGGCCTGAACCAGAAATTTTGATTGGTTGGCCTTAAGACAATTAACATATCTCTTACCCCAGTCACATTACATAGATGGGCACATAATATACTTTAGGCCAATGAGAGTAAGACATTTATTGAGAACCTTTGGGTAGAAAAGTTTCTTTTCATGCTTATTACAAAGACTATAAAATTTGTAATCCTGATTATTGCTGGCAAACATTTTGTAACAAACATTACGCCTAAGGTAAAGATAGAACAAATGATATGGAAGGGAGAGTGGAGAGGTGGGAAGAAAATTAGTCGTTGGTGATACTGGTGATCTGCTTGATCCAGCTTTACCTGTAGTCCAATTTATGGCTGAACTTAATGTTTACATGAAGTTATTTTTTTAAACGGAGTATATTTTTGTTGTTGCTGCTGCTGTGGAAAAGTCCCACACTGACTCAATTAGTCATGCCTTATACAAACTTGTAATTTTACAACCCAGAAGATTCTGTCCATCACTCAAAAGTCAAAGTCTGAAACTAATAATTGAACAAAGAAAGTGTTGCTCTTAGCTCGGGGGCGTGATTCTCTGCCCTGGCATTTGAAATGAGGGCTCTATAATGAGGAATAACAGATGAGCTCTACAGCCAGCAATGGCAGTACATTAAAAGAATATTAAGGTTGTGACAGGAAATGATACCAGGAAAAGCAATTCCTCAGGAAGGGAGAGGCACCATATGTGCAGCCAGCACCGAGATGCCAGGGGGAGGCTGGTAGAATTAGGAATGTCATTAAAGAGACTCCCCGTTGTGTCCCGGAGTTAGAATACATATGGTGTCTTTGCCCATCCGACTTGGAAATTTCATGTCTCTTCACTTCCAACTTCATGCTGAACCTATGTAACTTAGGAAGAAGACAGGAATACTAGCTGAAGAAGAATCAGGAATGTGGGTCCATGTTTTTTGGTGACTCGGTAGGATTGGGGAGGTGGGTGGTGTAGTGGAAAGAGCCTTGGTAGGTTATAAGTTCTTAGGTCAGGGTTCTGTGCGTTATTAACCCTATGATCTTGGACAGTTGCTTGGACTTCTTAGCTTTAGTGGCTTCATTTAAAAAATAGAGGAAGGACAATACTTAGGCCACAGTGAAACACTACCCCTTCCTCTGAAAACCATGCATCGTCTTGCCCCCAGAATATGCCTCTGTGCTCTCTCTTTCTGTATACCTTCCCACAATCCCTCTTTACCTGTTTTTTAGCTCAAATATCATCTCCTGTGTGAAGTTCCCTCTCACCTGAATGTAATGTCTCCCGTTCTACTCTTACCGGCTCTGGGTAAGAGTCCACAATCCTGGGATGGCCTGTTTCTGCTCACCAGAAGTTAAAGCCTGCACGATCTCTGCCTCCCGCCCTACTCCTATACTCAGCGTGAAGCTCCGTGAGGTCAAGGACCAGGTCTGCACATCCTAGACTTTCGGGGCTAGTCAAGCCCAGAGCTGACACAGGCAGGTGCTCAGATTCAGGCACCAGTATTAACTAGACTCTCCAAGTTGTGCAGGCATCTGGTGCCTTTGGCAGCTCGCTATCCTATTCTCTGCAGCGTAATTGAAAAGATACCCCCCCATCTTCAGATGCTCTTTGACCTTCCACTGGATTCTCAGGAGAGGCTTTGGCTTCCTTGGTGCATTTGAAGGTGAAAATGCATCCCATCTCTTAGCCTCTTTGTTCATTTTCAACTGAGAGAGACAGAGAAGTCAGATTTTGGAAGATGTTATTAGGTATATTGCTGGGAAACTGTACTGAGCAACAGAGAGAGGAGTAGGTAGAAGGAGTCCTTACTCACAGGTGTTTAACATATTTGCTCCGCCCAATCAGGAAACATGGATCAGTGGTCGTGGGAATTTTAACCTCATGGATCTGGCGAAGTGAGGATAGTTGAGAAGTTTCCCCATGGAAACTCTATAAAGAAAACAGAGTGCCTCTGCATGTCCCATTTCACAGAGAAAACACTTAGACTTCCACAAAGCCTTTCTCACCTTCCTTCTCTCCTCCTGTAGCCGTTGAAGGGAAAAGTTTCTCTTACCTCTGCTGTCCCCCAAGTCCCAGGACCTCCTGGGGGTTTGCTCTCTTCACCTTCCATGCTTTGCAGCTTCCTGTGCATTCTTCACTCACAAGACCTGTTTTAAGACAGAACTTAGAGTCTGCACCCAAAGCTCTCATTTGCCATTCTTGACAACTAGAATGACACTTTCATCCTGCCTTTGTAATCAAGGAAATACACCTGATTTTCAGAAAAAGGGGCATTGCCACTTTGGATTAGAAAGATAAAGGGATGTATTCCTTCCCACCCCCCAAAAAAGTACATGCTCCTAGATCATATTACTCTCTTGTTTCCCCTGCTCTTTTGTGACTTCAAGTGATGTTAAATGGGCAGTAGCCAGTCCCAAACTTCCCTTCCTCCCAAAGTCCAGCAAACCACCCTGCTTCATTCTGTCAACAGTTCCATCATGCTCTTGGGCTGACCAATTGCTAGGGACCATTCAAGTGATGGTCTTCTAGTTCAGGAAAGGTTATAAACTGCTCAACCCGAGTACATATTTGAGTTGCCAAGATTATGGCTATAGTTCCTGCCAACTTCTCTCTGTAGCATCAGCCTCTAACTGCACTTCCTCCGCCATGTGCCAGGGTGCTAGATACTGACCTCAACAGTTCATGGACTAAGCCAGGCAGCAAATGGCAAAAAAAAAAAAAAAGACAATGCAGTGTGTGACAGTCTTCATCACAATAAAGAATGAAATCCATCTTTGTTGATGACTGTATTACATCTGCTATAAGAGATCTCCATTTGGTTAAGTGTGATACATGTAGTAATGCATGTTTTATTCTTTAAGACAAGCTATAATCCCCCCCTTTTATTTCCTTTAGTAAACATAGAAGAGAAAGGAAGAGCCCAAAGAATAAGTAGTCGGTCAAATAACAAAGTTGGACATGGCCTAAGAAGAGTCAGGCTATGAGTGGAGGAAAGTCTCTTTACTTGATACAGATGGTGGCAGGGATATTAGCACGATCCAAGGAAACTGGGTGAGGCAGGGCTCCTCGCGTTTTCAGAGATTCAATTGCCACCCAGGGCTGGGGGCATCAGAAGCTCACAGTAGTTCGTTGGCCCCATGTTTTGCTTACTCTGACTTCCGCTTTTACAGATGAGCTATAAGGCTGATAACCATTCCGGCAATGCTAACATAACAATATTGAAACACAGCACAGCTGAAGGCTGAGATAATATAGTTCCATTTGGGTTTATCTTTCCCCAAAGTTCTTAAAGTGCATTACCCACCCAAAGCTCTCCTTTTACAAATGTGAACATGATTAAACTGGTGATTGCATCTGAAAAAAAAAAATCATGCTACGTGGTAAAACAGTTTGATGCTCATCTTGCTGCTTTTAGGAGCAATTTCAGGAGACCGCAGAAAACATCAGAAGCTTTGATCCAGGGAGAGATATCGATGAGTCTCAGGTCCCAGTGAAGAATGTGAAGAAGGACCTTCAAAGTTAGCCATTCGTTGGAGATGCAAGTTACTAAAGCACTTGCTGGGCGTGTGATGCACAAACACACCCAAGCTTCAGAGAAGTGGAATAGTAGGTCTTCATGGACCCAAGATCCCATTTAATTTCCCTCCCGTGCCTCCTTATCCATCACCCTCACCGCTTGCCCCTCTTCCCCATTTAAGATGGGGAATCCGAGATGCCAAGGGAAGAAAGGATGGATACACTTATGATCTAAAGGCCACTTAAAATCTCTCCTGGGGAAAAGGTGAAAGTTCGCCCTCTGAGTCAATATTGGGGTCCAGCCCATCTTCCTTTACCTTTGATGCTTCACAGCAAACTTTCCGGACTCCCAAGTGCAAGCAGCTGCTCTCGACTGCCTGAGGGCTTTCTTTAGACACCCATGTCCACATTGCTTACCAGATGGCAGAATGGGAGACATGGGTCATTATCATGTCTCTCAAGTATGCCTCAAGCAATGGTGGAAGGGAGTTGTGTAAATACCGCTGCCTCACCTCTCAGATGGACTGATATGGAGGTGTGCATCCCACACTGGCTGCCAGAGAGTCTCTGGGGTGACTCATCTCCAGGCACCCACCTGGTCACTGATGTGAAGATATATATACTCTTTATTGTCTAACTTCCTTTGTCTGTTTTATTTCCTCATTTGTTATCTGGTGTCTGATATTTCCTTCAACTCCCAACAACTTACTTGTACTTGACTTGTTTTCTTAGGGTCTGCTTTCAGGAGATTCCAAATGAAGACACAATTTAGACTTTACAGAGCCGACTATTGCCCACGCTCATGTAAAAAGTCACAATGTCTATTTTATTTTATTTCCTGGCCCCACCACCTAGAACTGAATCCTCAAATGGGTGGAAAAACATGGAATGACTTGGCTATCATTTTCTCTGAAGGGAAGGGCAAGAATCTGGACAAGGACAATATCCTGCATTTTACCACCAGCAGGGACTGGGTAGCACAAGATGAGCAGAAACATGAGTGGATTTGGGTCTCTGTTTTCTTACTACCTTGGACTGACCCATGTATCTGTATGGAAATTTAGAAAGGGACTCACTCAATGACCAACCGGATGATGCCAAATATTTACTCCATGTAGACCGTTAGAGATATATATCATCTTACTTTAAAAAATTGCCTGGGAGATTTTATTTTCACACCCTCTCCCTGCTGTTTCGGGTGCCATCATTGAGGACCCAGAGTCCAAGATGAAATCACCCTAACTTGTGTATACAGACAATTAGTGCTGTGTCTGGCTCATCTTACCTGCTCAAGACTTGCTAACTATTTTTCTGATTTTCACTCAAGCACCGAAAAGAAATTGTATCAACCACAAATTTACAGCTATCACTAATAAACTCTTGACATGCACCCTGCCTTCAGGAAGTGGTAAGAGGGAAGTGAATACATTCTGAGGACTAGGGAGAGCCACTGGTGAACAGAAGTCTCACATGTGAGGTTTTCTCACTGATAGTCTGAGTGGTGTTCTAGAAGTCACCCCAAAGAGGGTGTCCATTCAAGGCTATGATGCTATACTTCTTTGGTTCCAAACCTTGAAATATAACAATGGCACTCAGCTGACAAGAAAAACCTGATCCCTTTCCTATGTAAATAGTTTTTGAAGCTAAAGAAATCTGCAATGAAAAAGAAAATTAGGAGAGTGAAGGGAGATTTAACAGAAAACACTAAATTCAACTTTATATCCAGTGCCGCAAACCAACACCAGAGGAGTTAATGAAGCATTTTCTCCTTTTCTTTCTCTCTCCTCTTTCTTCCCCTCACATCTATCTCTATCTTAATTAGGCCAACCTTTGTTATCAGTGAGACATATTACAGTGAGTTGTTTTCTGTTGTTGTTTTATTTTGTAAAAGAGCTTAATTTTTATTGTCATGTTAGTTGGAAATACAAGCAAGACTATGACCAGTTACTATAAGAATCCATCCTTTGTATAATAAAAGTTCTTGTATAATTTTAAGGGTTCTGAGGAATTATGCAACTCTGGTCTCTTAACCCCAGCTCTTTGATTTAACAGAAAGGTCTTAAGATTTTAAGAACCCTTAGCATTGCCTAGTCCATGCTTACATTTTAGTCTTGAATTTGTGTTCTGACATCTCTCCCAGAGGATCAAGACCTCTCCTTGGATACTGGTAGTGACGGGGAGCTCATTTCTGTGAACATTGTCCATCAGTTCACAGAGGCTGTGGCTCCAGCATGTCCTTTTCCAGCTTGAGCCTGTTGCTTTATTCCCCAAGTGGAGAGTTTAGAGTCAAAGTAGCACTCAAACCAGTAAGTCTAAAGATAAAACCCTAGCAGGGAAAAAATGGGTAAAGAAAAAGAAGAAATGCCAATGGCCGATAAGCATATGCATCTTCATTAGGAAGGGTATACAAATTAAGTAAAAATGAGATGACATTTTCTACCACTGAAGTAGGTAAAAAAAAAAAAAAAACCCCAAAATGCTGATAATTGTGCTAATTAGGTCAGGTCTGCCTAACACCTCTAACATGTGTACAATCTTTGGTGTATAATTTATGCTTGCAGAAACAAGAGTTAAGGACATACATGGGTAAAAACATTTTGCTATGCAAACATTCATTATGGTTTTATTTGAGGTAACAAAATTACAAATATTGACAGCACTTATGGTTTCTCTATGCACTAACTACTATTCTTTAATTAGGAGGGTGATTAACAAATAATTATTGGCACAGAACTGTATTCATGATACATTGGTAATTTTAAAGAGCACATTAAAATCACTGTGGCTAAAAAGAAAAGCTAAAACACATTGGGGGCATTTGAACACTGATTAGATATTTGATGATGTTAAAAAATTATTGTTACATTTTAGTGCAGTCATGATATTATATTAATTTTATTTAAAACACTAAGTTAAGAGCTACTGGTTAAACAGGTGGTTGGCCATATGTGCATTGGGTTTTCCTCTGGAATGCCTTCACATAGGACAAAAGGAATACATTAAGTTAGACTCATAGCAATAAAGGTATGGAAGGAGACCGCAGTGAGTGAAAGATTTTAATGGTCTGTAGAAGGTGGAAAGTGGACGGATAGCATTCTGGCCAAGCAGAGTGGAGGTCAATGCCCACCCAGTGGTACAATAGTGAGAGGTGATGTTACACCCCACCAATCCAAGAAGTCTCAAAAACTGGAGGCACCAGAAACAATAGGGAGGGACGAGAAAAGACACCAAAAAATGGGATTAGTTACAAATTTTGACAAAAGTAGTCAATTCCCACATAGCAAGGTGGTCACGTTCAGTTGTGGGATTCAGTCAGTTTCCACTGTTTCAGCAGAAGCAATACCTAATTTTTTGTTGAGTTCAGCAAACCAGTTGTTAAAATAGCACTTGTAAACAGGGTTCTCGCTAAGATGAGTGCCTGGGCAGCTGCCCAATGTGGAAATCACAAATTTACATTGCTTGCTCTTTTTTTTTTTTTTTACAGAGTCAGAGTTAGAGTCAGAGAGAGGGATAAATAGGGACAGACAGACAGGAACAGAGAAAGGTGAGAAGCATCAACATCAGTTTTTCGTTGCTGTTGCAAAACGTTAGTTGTTCATTGATTGCTTTCTCACATGTGCCTTGATCACGGGCCTTCAGCAGACCGAGCAACCCCTTGCTGGAGCCAGTGACCTTGGGCCCAAGCTGGTGAGCTTTTGCTCGAACCAGATGAACCCACACTCAAGTTGGCGACCTCGGGGTCTCGAACCTGGGTCCTTCCACATCCCAGTCCGACGCTCTATCCACTGTGCCACCACCTGGTCAGGTTGCTTGCTCTTTTTTTAATGTTTATCTGCACAACAGTGTATTCTAAGTGCCTGTAGTAATGTTTATTCCATCCATAGGTAAAAAAAAATTACAAGTGAGGATGCCAATCCAGAAGCAATATGGGAATATCTTAAATAACAGTTTTATTGTTTTTTGTCAGGTAGTAATAACAATGCAATATGACTCAACCATAAGAAATGATGACATAGTGCCATTTATGACAACATGGATGGAACTTGAGAACATTATACTGAATGAAATAAGTAA
Source organism: Rhynchonycteris naso (assembly GCA_037038555.1). Taxonomy (NCBI): domain Eukaryota; kingdom Metazoa; phylum Chordata; class Mammalia; order Chiroptera; family Emballonuridae; genus Rhynchonycteris; species Rhynchonycteris naso. Next base: position 193,214,615 of record CM073000.1, read on the forward strand.
ATCAGAGAAAGCTAAGAACTGTATGATTTCACACATAGATGAGGTATAAAACTGAGACTCATGGACATAGATAAAAGTGGTTACCAGGGGAAGGTGAACCTGCGGACATGGGGGGTGGGGGAAAAGTGTATAGACTCACATAGAGGGAAAAATATAAGATGACAGAAAATTATTTGACTTTGGGTGATGGGTATACAACATAATCAACAGTTCAAATGCTATAGAAATGTTTACCTGAAACCTATATGCTCTTATTGATCAATGTCACCCTGTTAAATTTAATTTTCTAAACAAAATCTTTAAAAAGATGCTATTTGAAAATATCTTAAATAACAGTTTTATTGTTTTTTGTCAGGTATTATTTCATATTTTTTCATTAATATTTTAAAACTCTTTCTTAAAATATAATCTAATTCTATGTACCTCTTTTATTGTTCTTATTTAAGTATTAAATGCATGAAATAATAAACTACCTTTCAGCATATATTTTTTTTATACTTAAAATGGTCATTAGGGCAAAGAACTGGTTGTTAAATTATTTGAATCCCACCACTGGTCAAATCCCTCTTTCTTAGAGTCAGAAGTCAGAAGAATTAGTATCAGTTTCTGGATTATCTTTGATCAAAATGAGATTAGTCTTTGTTGTCTTTGGAGAGGTTTGCCATCCATGTTATAGTGAGCTCCCAACAAGAATTTGGAAGGCTGCATTTCTCCTCAGAGGCTCTAGAAGAGATTAACCAGCAAGGAGGTTACCTGACCTTTTAATTTTTGGTACAATTCCCCTTTAAAATCATCTGCACCTAGCCTATTTGAGGAGAGATTTCTTTTTAACTCTGTGACAATATTCACTGGTAGTTTGTTTGCATATACTATAACTATATATCTATATCTATAGCATTCTATATCTATATCTATATAATCTATCTACCTATCTATCTACACACACACACACGTATGTGTATACATATTTTTTTCTCCCAAAATTGGGTTTGGTCATTCATTCTTTTTTATAATGATAACCAGTATTAGTAACAAAACATTTCTCCTCAACTCGCCTCATTTACAGATCGCTTCTGACAAATATGGCATGTCTACATATGTATGCATGTGTGTTTTATTTAGTTCCACCCAAAACTAATTTACTGGGATAAAAGGGAGAGGAGAAACTAATTTCTATCTCTCTACATACCATCGTTATGTTAAAATAATAATTAATTAACATATAATTTTGATTTGGGAGAACTTGTGTTTTTTGTCTCTAATATTTCTCTCTCTCTTTGTTTTATGAGCTAAAGGCTTTTTCCTAGTTTCTTCAAAAATAGGGTGTGCATCTCAGTTTCTCTTTTTGTTGTTTTTGGGTGATAGTTGAGAGGAGAATGAATATCTTTGCTTTGCCATTGTGAAACTAAACGTCTTCTGAAGTTTTAGAAATATTAAAACATGTATATCTCCCCTGCTAAATGTCCCCATGAACTCAACGACAATATCTGTTTTGTTCAAGTCTGTATCCTAAACATCTGACTCACAATAGGGGTTGAGTAAATATTTGCTGAGTGAATGCAAAATGAATTAATACAAAAAGTATAATCCAATTTTGAGGGGAAAAAAGATAATATAAAATGCAGTGTGGAGGATTACTCAAAGAAATTATTACTAATTATATCTAGATGGGATAAGATGTGTTTTCTTATTATTTCTGCTTCAGGCTACAATAAACATGTTTCTTTTGTAATAAAACATAATTTTAAAAGGCATTTTAACAAAGGCTCGTTTTTAAACACAGAGTTGCTTATCCTGGATCTTCCAAGATGTTCTCAATTCTAGCTCCTTTGTTATTTTTGTGAATACACTTGTTCTTGTTCCATCCAGGTTCAGAATTTGGATGCACAAAACGATGCTCATAATCATTACTTGAGTAAAGGTATTTCCTGCCTGGGATCCCCCAGCCTCCCACAGCGTCACACATTCTCATGTCGGTCTTCCATGAGGGTGAGCCCAATAAACAACACATCTTTATCTTCAGCGGCAGTTGGAGAAACACATTTGGGAAGAGGCCACCCAAGGAAATAGCCAGCCCCTTAATTGCTTTCTCCTTTTTTAGGATTGATTTGTCAGTGTCAGGAAATTTCAGGAAGGATGATCAGTGTGCTCAGCTTTTACTCTTTACACAAACATTTTTAAAACATGGAAGTAGGAATTTCCTTGGTGTGCCAACACAGTTCCTTACCAGTCTTCAGCCCCATTCTGACCGCCTCCCTGTTTTCCAAATGCATCTAATTCATCCCCATCATCTTGTCTGTTCTATCCATTGCTTAAAACGCTGTTCTTCTAAGATATTGTTTCTATCAGATCTCAGCTCAAGTGGTATCTCCTTGGAGACTCTCTTTTGCCATTCAGTCTGACATAGCCATTGCTCAACCCCTGTCCCATTTTCTTATTTTTTATTGCCAACACTTCTAAGAATTCATGTTTTAACATGCTAAAACCTCAGCAGATATTTGTGGGGGAGACAGGATAAAGAAAGGAGAGAGAGCAAAGAATAGAGGGAGGAGAGAAATTCAACACATCATCTTTTAGCTGCAAATCTAAATTCTAAATCCACCAAAATAGCCTGGAAAGTAAAAGCTCTTCCACTCCCTATTATCTTTCTTTAGAAGACAGTTGAAATTCTAAACAGCAAATTTCCTATTATAAACACATTGTAAATTAGTATAAATACGTAGTAAAAACTATAACGTGAATATAACAATTCACACTTAGCTTTTCTTTACTCACACATCACTGATAGTAAACTCCATTACATGGTTAAAGAGAAAATGCACGAACTTCTGGGACCTTGGCATTTTTCTGATTCCTTGGCTTGAGAAAATACCAAATTTTTACCTTGGATTATCTCCTTTGAATCTGAAACATGAAAGAAAGAAAAATGACTACCAACCTTTTTACCCCTTAAGAAGCATATGGATAGTTGCCCAACAATGTGAATATACTTAATCACCTACCTGTACACTTAAAAATGGCGGTGGGCAAGAAAAAGGAAATAAAAAAGGGGCTGGATGTCACTTGTCCCCTTACCTCTGCCACCATCACCTTTGAAGCATTTTTTGGGATGAGGTCTCCATCAGCCTTGTTCCCTGAACAACAAATATGAGCAGAGGCACAGGAGATCTAGGTGGACCTCTAGCATGAGTGAGAAGTAAACTTTGTTATAAGCCACAAGGTTACTATATGGTTTCCATAGAAAAGCATAGTCCATCTCAACCAATACCTGATGGTCACTTGGGGAGGAGGGAGGAGAGAGGAAAATGAGAGAGAGAATGCAATTAGAGGCTTGAGCATGTCTGTAGGATTAAGAGGAAAATGTGGGAAAGAGAGAGATGAAAAATGTGAGAGGATGTAGTTAGCTGGTTGGTCTTGGGAAGTTCAAGGGCTATGCTACCCCTGTGCACACACACTGGGTATGTGGTGAACATACAAAACTGTGAGACGCTCATGACAGGCATCACCACGGTTACAAGCATTTTCTGGTGGAGGAATCCCTTCTGGGGAAAGCGAAACAGCTGATAATTGAGTATTTGACTGAGACCATTTAGTGTCAGACCTTCCTCAACAAACAGAAGAATGCAAGAAATAGCTCCTTAGTGCCTCAGTTTCTCATCTATAAAACGGCGATAATAATAGACTATACATCATAGAGTTATGACAATGAAATGAGTTACTATTGTCAAACACTTTGAACAGTGTCTGGCAGAAAGCGAGTTCTATTAAAGTGTGATCTCTGAACCCTTTTGGGTTTTAGGGAAACACTTGAGACGTGGTGATGAAATGTACTAATGGCTTCTTGCAATCATTCAAACAAGGGGGAATAGTTAGGAACAGCAAAGTTTTGCTGTCCAGGGAAACACACAGGCACAGTGAGCCAAGACTCTATGTAGCATCTTCATTGAACTCAAAGGTAGTGTTGCTAAATAAGCATTAATCTTATTGTGCCTCAAATAAAAAGAATCACATGCAGAAGTTACTATGGAGCTGATTTAGCTAAGTTTGAATTAATGAGAAGGCTTTGTCACTGCTTACTGCTACTGCAAGGAAGGCAGTAAAAAAGATAATGAGGAAGAGTAATGAAATAGAAGACATTGAGAGAAAGAGACAGAAAGAGAGACACAGAAAGAAACAGGGAGAAGGCAGAGATGATAGGAACTCTGAAAAGCTGAGAGGCAAGAAGCTAGAAAAAAAAGGAAAATCTATGAAAAAAGCAATGTTTATTGACTAGTTGACAAAACAGACTAAAAAATCAATAATGTTTTCTCTGACACTTTAGATAACTTCCCAATAATTCTGGGCAGTGTGCTGAAGAAGATGGGTCCTTATGCTGACAGCTTCAGTCCAGAACAAGTTGAGTTTTCTTTATTTTTACATCTCCCAGGTGGGAAACAGTGTAGGCTGTCACCTTCCAAAAGGATGAAAGTGTGAAAGAAGTTCCTTCTTCACCATGAAAGGGACTTTGGCGCTGGGGCAGGGATTGTGGAGCTCAGGGTGGCTGGTTTTCTCTTGTGTATCTAGGGGTTCTGTCAATGAGACTGATTCTGCCTTCCTGATGGCAGGAACCTGGCACCACAATGTTACTTTGGAAGATCATTACTAAAACTAGCCCCAAAGACAAAGAACAGACAGCAGCTTCTGAATGTTATTATTGTTGATATCCCTTTTGGAAGGAAAATAACAATGGAAGACTGCATTATTTTTATATCTTCAGTTAAACATGGGCAACCAACGATGTAGCCCCAAATTCTCATGCTTGACACAACTTCAAAAAATCAGAATGATTTTATGTTATAAATTGAATGCACACAAGTCCTAATAGCAACAAAATCAAAATGAGCCTCACTAATTTAAAATGTGAGATTTTTTAGTAATAAATTGTTATGATATATGTTAAGTAGTAGAAAACCTTAGCCTCAGGTACTATTCTTCTTTTGATCCCTTTTAGTGTTTGGTCTCAGTGATGGTAATAGAGAACATTTGTATTCCCTAATAAATGTGTAGTGATATCATTAGCTCCTGAATCTCTATTTGCTACTTTGAAATGATCAGGTCATAAGGCTTCCACACACAACCGAAATTCTGCTATTGAGTGAGATCCACTTATGACCACTTCTGAGGGGGTCACTTGACTTTTCACAAAATTGACTCATTCACTTGGCGATGAGGGTAGCTTTGTGGCTTTTTGAACCCTGAGTTAAATGGACCGTCCTATTATTACTGGAATCAGGAAATCAAACTTCTTCTCAATGGACTGCTTGTGCACCATTGCCAAGTTAGTGCAACCAAGATGATGTGCTTGAAACACCAACTCACAGAAGGCTGTGATCTTGAAATTCTGATGTGGGGCATCTGGAATTTTGTCTTGCCACACCATTGTGTAACATGAGCACACTCACTTCTTCCCATTTACTATGAAATCGTCATCCCTACAATATATAGTAATACAATTTGGGTCAAATTTGAATGGAAAAAAACTGTGTGAAATTACAAGGTGATTCATGTTCTATATCTATTATATTCAGATTATCACCAAAATAGAAATAAAAATTGCCCTTAACAATTCCCAGACCTCAGCAACATATCTATACTCAGACCCTCAGGGCACAGTGGTCCTCAGATTGAGAAGAAGTAATGAAGATAGCCCTTTTTATGAGTATAAACCCTCAGCCTCTAGTAGAACCTGAGTTTGGTGATGGTGAAGTTCAAGGTGATTGAAGACAATGGCTTTTGAGTGAAAGAAGCTGTGCTAAATTAAGTATCTTCTGTTCACATGTCCAGATTTATTCTCTTTCCTCTTCCTCCTGCTCCATTAGCTGGAAGACTGACCTGTATGGACCACAGGTTACCCTTCCCTTTGGGTGTCAGAGCTGGTTCATCGAATGGGAGGCACTAGCAGAACTGGAGGGAAGAAAAAGAAGGCAGCTGGATTTCCTAGCCTCCTGCAACCCTCCCTTCTAGGCTCCAAGGCTCACAGCAACCACAGACCTGGTGGCCATAGATCTTGTTCTGGCATCTCCTTTTCTTCACACTATACCTAGTTACCTATCCCTAATACTGCTCTATCCTTTGTAGTGTTCCCTAACCATACCCTGATTTTGGTAACTATTCCCTTTTATAAATACCCCTCAAGTCACTCAGTTTGATTATTATATCTTTCCCTTCACAGGGTTTTGATGAGTAAAGTCAACAAAACCAGAAGCACCTATAGTCTCCAAGACAATTGGACAAGTTGAGTGAAACACACACAAGTTCTACATAGATTTCTCAGAGAATAAATAAGAAGACAATTAATTTACAATGTGCTGGGCACTGAACTACACACCTGAATGTACATTGCTTTTTTTATTTTTATTTTTTATTTTATTCATTTTAGAGAGGAGACACAGAGTGAGAGAGAGAGAGAGAGAGAAAGAGAGAGAGAGAGAGAGAAAGGGGGGAGGAGCTGGAAGCATCAACTCCCATATGTGACTTGACCAGACCAGTACAGGGTTTTGAACTGGCAACCTCAGTGTTCCCAGGTCGACACTTTATCCACTGCGCCACCACAGGTCAGGCTGAATGTACATTGCTTTTTTAAAGCTCCTTGATCACATATGGAGAGAAGATTTACTCTTCCTATTATACAAATAAAGAAATGAAGGCTCAATGTATGTAGGTATCTAGCCTGATGCAACAAAGCTTAAAAGCGACTATGTACAGATATAATACAGACCTATCCAGACTCAAAGCAGGTGTGTTCTTTACTGTATCACTCACCCAGTCAAGTTGCTTGTTGAAGTGTGAAGAGAACTCAGTGTGATTTTAACCTGATTTTAATTTTAAACCAATGCTAAATGTGAGGAGGACAAGGAGCAAGAAGAGACACCCTTGCTTCCATAGGAATCATATCAGCTCATTGGATGGTTCAGAATGTTTGTGCTATGTTGCATGATTCTACAAAGCAAGAAAAAAGCCATACAGTCTGTTGAAGGAAAGAGAGGCTGATCTATTTCTAGTAATTGTGGACGGGCACAGAGATTTAGCTATAGAAAAGAAGAAAATAATGAGATGATTTTAAAAATAGTTATTTAAATGATATTTGGTACATCCATCTGATGGAACACAGATTCCCTAAATCTTGGGGTTTTTCCATTTATTTATGATTTACAGAACATAAAATTGCCTTTATATGGGGTATTTTTTTTTTTTTTTTTACTACACTGAGGAGTTACTTGGCCCTGTGGGGATAAAGGCTTAAAAAAATACCCAAATGAAGTATCCTTTTATTTTCTCCTCAGTCTCATGGGTAAAACAGATTCAAGCATTACCTATTCTAGATTCTAAATTATAGAAAAACATGATCTGAGTCAGCAAAAATTAATTCCCATCATGGAAACCGACATAAGGAAGTGAACAAGCTGAGATAGTGCAGCAGATTCAGAAAAACATTTCTTGCCACTGGAAATTTTTCATATTATGAAAACATTTATATATGAATGTACATTGTTTTTTTAAGCTCCTTGTTCACATATGGAGAGAAGATTTATTCTTCCCATTATACAAATAAAGATATGAAGGCTCAGTGAATGTAGGTATCTATCTAGCCTGGTACAAAAAAGCTTCATACTAATAATGTTTGTCTTATAGTAAATTCACTTCAGTATCCTGTGAAGCCCCATTTACCCAGATATCATGTAAATGTCAATCTTGATAGGCAAATAATATGAAAGTAAGTGGTAGAAGAAAAAGTTCTTTGGACTCAAAAGGATAGCCATAACTCGATACATTAAACTTCAGGAACTTTTCTCTCCCAAATCTTGATAGGCTCCCGTTCAATGTTCTAGATTCAATTTTAACAAGTGATGTGGAGCCAGTCTCTAAAGATGACCCCCCAGTGAACCATGTATCCTTTAGTATTTGACCAATAGAATGAGGCAGAAGTGAGCCAGGCTAGGCCATTAAAGACTTACAACTTCCACCTGGATCTTTTGGGATGTTTGCTATCGGGCTGCTTTTTTGTTTTGTTTTGTTTTGTTTTCTGAGAAGCATCCCGTGAGAAACTCAAGCCACACGGAGAAGCCACGTGTCAGTGCTCCTGTCCACAAACACAGCTGAGCATCCGGCTGACAGCCAGCGACAATTGCCAGTCACGTGACAAGCTATTTTGGGCGCCTAGTGCTGTTGAACCATCAGGCAATGCAGCCCGAGGTGCCATCTGATTACAAGCACGGAAGACACCTCAAGTGAAAGCCATTCATCCCAGTCAGCATGCCGAATCGGGGGAGGTATTAATGAATCGCTTCAAACCAATCCGTTTGGAATAATTTGTTGTGCAGGGACAGACACCTGAAACACTTGCCTACCAGGTTTCTAGTTCTGAATAGCAATTAAGAGAGCTAATGAAAGTTAAGAACTGACAGCAGTAGGAACTGAAAGTTAAATTTAAGGAAAACAACAGACACCACTAAAATCGAGAGAAGACATCAAAACACAGCAGTTGGAGACCATTTAGTGGGAGGAGGGGGAAACAAATTGGCAGCCTCAACACTAGGTCCTTCCCAATAATCTTTACTGAACATCATCATTAGGCTTGTGTATTCATGATAACTTGGAATAGGAAGTAAGATTATATTATCATCAATACATTTGAGAATCCACAGAAGTCAGAAGTCATTTTTTTTTTTTTAAAGTTTTGATTGTCCAAGATTAAACTGTGACAATGTCTCAGAGTTAAAGGAAAAAAGCTTTGGTTTTTGTTTTTCGTAAGTTTATTAATGAGGACCACTTAAAATTCCCACAATGATCTCAAATGTGCAATGTACTGTACTCTTGTCTCATAACTCTTTCTGACATCTGGACTTCCACAGTGGCTACTAGAGCCATGGAAACACCTCCATTAATTTGTTGGTTTGTTCAGCAAGGATGCATCAATATTTGCTATCCACCAGCCTTCCTTTAGGCATCATGCATTGAAACATGAATAACTTACCATCCACTGAAGGAGCTGCAGAGAAGAGGCCAGACTTCATATTTACTGAGCGCCAACTGCCTGTGCCAGGCGCTGTGCTAGTTGCTTCCACAACTCCTATTGTTAGCTTTAAATCTCCCCAGCACCTCTGCCCCATGTTTAGATAAAGAGGCTGAGCCTCAGAGTGGTTGTATCACCTGCAGAAGGCCTCAACATAAGTGAGCAGGCTTTTGGTTTTCATCCATGGCGACTCTCCAGTCTCCATAAATCTTACATGAACTTCATGGAAGACTGTAAGGTGGAATGCCACCATCAATTTATTTCACTTACTTTGGCCATTTGAAAGGGCTTCATAATAACTTGAGGTCACAGTAGAGTCAGGAAAAATTCCTTCCAGCATCTTTCTGTCTCCATCCAAGCCAATCCTCCTTCTCTCTCATGCCGCTGTTTAATTTGATGTCTCCCGAGGTTTCCCAAGAGTGTTTGTCATTTTTACAACAGCCATTTTTCTTTGACTTGGGGGAAAAAATATTAAATCAGTGTTTGCATTTGTGCACATTCCTTAAAGTGCTCCCAAATAAGTTGATTCCCAATGAACTTAAGATTTTAATTCATTTTACTCCATTGCCGTTGCAGAAGGAGTCACATTTTTAAATGTGTGATGACATATGGCTGTTCATTATTTATACATTCTGTAGCAGACTATAAATTTTACTTTGGACATATATCGAGGCACTGAAACCATTTTGGCTGCAAACACATAAATCATCGTTACAGTTATTAGTCTAAATGTAACACCACCCGGGTTCTAGATCAAAACCTTTAAAATCCATTGTAATTGATGTCTGCTGCATAACTTACGTCGGATTTTATTAAAGGTTCTCATTATTATTTATATATTGGGAGCATGATACTTCTAGCTCAGCTACTCTGTCCAGAGTAAATTATTTTGAGGAATAGGATTGAGAGGAGATGTAGAGGAGTCAAGAAGGGGAGGGAGGCTCTTGGTGAAACGTTAAAAAACAAGAAAGTGGGAAAAGCAAGAGGGTATTGCATTTCACTGAGGTCTAACTAATTCATTCAATGATTTAGTTAATTTTGCTCCCCAACCCCTTGTCCTCTGTACCAATTGACATTCATCTGAGACAAATAAAACAGCAGCAAGTTGTGTCAGCTAAATTATAAATTGGCAGAAGGGTAACTGAATGAGCTGGGTTCCCAGGGCTGCCACTGGACCCGGCCTTTCAGAGACCAGAAGCACTTAGATTGATCCATATATCACAGCACAGAGATGTCTCGGCGAAGTGGAGACTGAGGATTGATGGCACTTCCCAGACTCATTAGGAAGCTCCAGGTTGATGAGCTGCTGCTTCTTCTGCAAAGCTTGACTGCAGACATGCAGGCAGGGGGACCCAGGGGGGCCTGGTCCTGTCAAAGTGGCAGTGACAGTAAGGAAGGAAGGCCACTTGCCACGGAAGGGAGAGCGCTGAGCAAGGAGGCAGGAGGCCAGTGAGGAGCTGTGATGACAGGAATGCGAGTGTCAGACCCACATAAACCTGACTCCTGGCCCTCAATGCCACTAAAAGCCGTGTGACACCCAGAGCCCGAGTTTCCTCCTCTGTAACGAGGAGATAATGACAGCCACCTCTAGGATTTGTTACCAAGTTTTTCCATTAATGAATGGCCTTTATTTTTTAGAGCAGTTTTGAGTTTACAGAAAATGGAGCAGAAAGCACAACATCCGCATCTACCCCTGTCCGTCCCCTGACTGTGTCCCCTGTTCTGAATGTCTTGCATTAATGTGGATATGTTTGTTATGACTGATGAACAACGTTGATGCATTCTTCTTTTTAACTAAACTCCTTAGTTTACATTAAGGTTCACTCTTTGTGTTGTACAGATCTCTGAGTGTTGACAAATGTATAATATTATGTATTCACTATTACAGAACTCTACAGTTTCACTTCCTTAACACCCTCTTGGGCTCCACCTGCTTACCTCTCCCCATCCATGACAAACACTGATCGTCCGACTGTCTCTCTGGCTTTGTTCTTGTCAAGTGGGGCGATCGTACACATGCAGAGTCTAGCAGAGTGTTCAGTAAATGGCTGAACTACAGCAGTAGCTATACCACCAGCAGTCTACTCTATTTACATGTGAATTTCAAATGTCACACATTAAAAATGCAGATTTAGAACCAATGACTTGAGAAGTTATAAGAGGAAAAGTAGCTCTGGTAGAAGGTTTACTCCCCCACCTGCTATAAGCAATTAAAAGAAGTGGAGAACCCAGCCAGCTCCCCTCCTACAGGTTTGGCTACTTGGGAGGTTGAGGCAGACTCCTTCCCATCCTTTAAAGCCCTTCCCAAAGCGGGGGAATCAGAAAACTTGATTGCTTTTTCTGCAAACCTTTATCCTGGTGTGGCTAGGTCTCTGGCACAGAGATGGAGAGGAACCTTGTCTACCTCAACGCCAATAAACTAACTTGCTCACATGTTTATATCTGATGAATCCTGGTACAGCAACTTGTGCCCACGCCCTTCATCCTTCTGGTTTCCTGCAGGGTATGGAGACCCATGGAATACTGCTGGGGTGTGAGCGGTTACTGGTCAGGGAACTCAGTCATCTGCTGTCAGTGGTGGGTATAGGGGACACTTTTATGCCGTTGTCATAGCCCCTTGGTCTATCCACTGTGCTCACAATGATGGGCAGCACAGAATCCCCCCCGAAGCACCTGACTTTGTTCCAAGGATTAATCCCAAGGCACAGGGGCTTGTTCAGCCCTCAGTCTGGGTAGCCAGAAATCATGGAGGAGTTGATGTCCCTGGATGACACCTGAGATCAATGACCAAAGGGTGCTGACAGCTAATGTCCCAGCCTGCTGTCTTTAGAAAAACCATTCTGAGATATGGTGCTCAGAGTGTCCCTAGCAGGACTGAGCTCCAGTTTCCCACAGTGGTGCCTTTCCTCTTTTTCTCCCTTAATGTCTCACACTTTCTCTCTGCTTCTTCATCCCTTTTTCCAGAGATCTCGCCACAAAAAACCTACCTGCTCCAAGTCTTGTCTCAGGCTCTATCTTCAGAAGAATTCAACCCAGGCCAGTGGGGCCGCACACAAGCAGCTGGCAGGAGGCAACATCGCATGGAAGTTGAAAATCTCATTCAGTTAATGAATTAAAAGGCAATTCATGGTGACAATTACAACAATAGCCAAGTTGCTAGATTGTTTCCTGAATGCTAGATGTTGTGCATGGATTATGTCTCTTAAACCTTATACAACCATGTGAGGTAGGAATTATTCTAATAACCACAGATAAAGAAGAAAATGTTGCTTCAGACGTATCAAGTGATGTGCTTGATTCCAAACACCTAATTAATGGTATGACCAGAGACAAACTAATGCAATCTAATTCGAGGCTTTTCCTCTTAGCCCTAGTCCTCTACTTTCTGACTAAGCAAAAGATTTTAGTTGTGTATGTGTTTAATATAGAAATTCTTAAGAACACATTATTTTTAAGAAACAAAATCATAACTCATGTACAAAAATGTAAAATGATTATGTGTCAAAGATTTTATATTTATCTCAATTAATGAAGGAAATAGTAAGATGTTACAACCAATTTAAAGGAAAATTAGAAATACTGTAATTTTATAGACAACCAAGAATGTTGAAATGAATTTACAAGTAGACTGAAGTCTGGAAGCAAATCTGGTTGATATCTACAGGGCAAAACTCAAGTGCATTCAACTGGACACAATTCATTTGCTTTTTTATGGTTAAGAATCACTTGCAGTAGTATCAGTTTTCTACAATTTACAGAATTGTGAAAGAGGTCAAAGACAGTGAAACCAGATATAACCCAGAAGAGTGCACTTAGATAGGAGACCCCATATTCTTCCATGTCCAAATATTAAAAAAATATATATGTATTGGTTGAATGAGTTCAGGGCTTTTACAATAACAATGATAATAGGATAGAACAAGGGGCAGCACACTGTTTTCCTGAAGGACCAGATAGTACAATAGTTTCCACTTTATCTCCTTTATCCACAGGAGATACATTCCGAGACCCCCAGTGGGTGCCTGAAAGCACAGATAATACCAAATCCTGTTTCTGTGATGTTTTGTCTTACACAAATACACCAGTGATAAAGTTTAATTTGTAAAATTAGGCATAGTAAGAGATTAGCAAAATAATAAAATAGAACAATGTTAACAGTATACTGTAATAAGAGTTATACAGATGTGGTCTCTCTTTCTCAAAAATATCTTATTGTGGAATTCTTTGTAGTTATTGTTTTTTGTTGCTAAAGAGGATCTTTAGGAATATGCCTGTACCTGTACAGATGGCATTTATAAACAAAAGCAACTGGTGAGTGGTGAATAGTTAGGGCTTGCATCTGCATCCGATGGCCCCCGCACTGTTCCAACATTTTACTAGAGTGTTGAAACTCATCTTCTGGAGCTTCTAAAAAGGGTGCATGGAGGAATATGAGTGCCCAGATTGGGAGACCAGATGCTTTGACAAAAAGTCTGCATCATGCCTGTGGTGAGAGAGAGAGAAGTCCTATTATTCCCCTGGCTCAGCAGAAATGCCAGGCAGGGCCTAGAGTCACTCTGCTTCAGGGACAATAAGTCTCAAATGTGTGGCAAGAGCTAATTAAGCATGCATGATGTTCTGCCTGAGGATAACATGGCCATAAGTCAAATGGCCTTGGGGGCTTCAAATTAGAGACCAAAGAAATTATTTTTTTCTGTGGCATAATGGGTTTTCTGTAAGACAATCACTTTTTCACTGACTGATCTCATCGGCTATGTTTTTGCTTGTATTCTTTCTTCTCCTTTTAGCCAGAATCTACATCTTCAAGGACCAGTTTACACATGTCCCACTGCTAAAATCTTTCAACTCTCTTCCTGCAAATGTGAATGAATATCTGGGGGCCACAGAAGAACTTGGAACACAAACATTAGAGACTTTTCTCAACCATCTTTGTCCCCGATGCCCAGGTACAACCACCATGGCCAGGCTCCACTTTCCATTTGGGTCATTTGTAATTTTCTCACTCTGGACCTTTGCTTATTGTCCTCTTTTCATTCATATTCATCTGTCTTTTAAAATCAAGTCATTGAATACTTGAGTAAATTATGATTTTGCTGATTTGATGGAGCGCCTAATTGTTTTACTGAGAATAATATATAAGACTTGTGTAACAGCATGAGTACCTGCATTTTAATTCTAAAAGCAATGTTTTGTATCATAAGCACAGGGGAGGTTTGCGGTTGTATTAGAGAGACACATGGAAATAAAAATAAAAAAAAGAAAAAGAATGTCCATCAGTAACACTGGAACCACCAGCCTGCTTGCTTGTTCTTTCTTTTCCCAAAGTTAATTCATATTATGATATCAATTTAAATTTTCTTAAAAAGGCCCTGGCCAGTGGCTCTGTGGTTAGAGCATTGGCCTGGTGTAAGGATGTACTACTGGGTTTAGTCCCCATCAGGGCACACAGGAGAAGTGATCATCTGCTTTCTTCCCTCCATCTTCCCCTTCTCTCCCTCTTCCCCTCTCACAGCCAGTGGTTCGGTTAGTTCGAGCATTGACCACAGGCACTGAAGATGTCTCCCTTAGAGCACATCAGCCTCAGGTGCTAAAAATAGCTCAGTACTGAAGCATCAGTCCCCAATGGGTTTGCCAGGTGAATCTGGTCAGGGCACATGCAGGAGTCTGTCTTACTATCCCCCTTTCTCTTACCTAAAATAAATAAATGAACAAACAAACAAATAAATAAATAAAAGTTGTTTCATTAATGAAGGCTAGGCCTAAGCTCCATTTCTTCTAAGGCCTACCCTTTGGAACTTTTAGAACAAGACAACAGGTCCAAAATGGAGTTGCATATGCTAAGCCACATGTTACCAAATGAAGACTTAATACAGTTTCTACTTCCCCAGAAATGGGACCTTAAACCAGTCATTGAGAAGTCACCTGTTCAGCACTAGGTAGGTCATCTGTCTGACAGACGCTCGCCATCCCGTAAAAGAAAGCGCCCCGGCAAGAACCAACCTACACTTTTGCGAGTGTGACATGATTGTTTCTGCTCCCTTCTGCCTATAAAAGTGCCTCATTGTACGGCTCCTCTGAGCACCCGACCTGCTAGTCGGATGCTGCTCGATTCAAATTGATTTTTGCTCAAATAAACTCTTAAAAGTTTTAATACGCCTCAATGTATCTTTTGACAGAACAATCCCATCCCTCTTAAATCTCTGTTGGCTTTTATAGCTACCTAACTAATTCATTTATTCAACATTTATTTACATATTTGTTTTTGTGAAGACTTTATATTTTTAAGAGTAGTTTTAGGTTCATTGCAACATTGAGGGAAAAGACACCCAGATTTCCCATACACCTATTTCTTCCCCATATGCATCACCGCCCTTATCATCAACAAGTCAAGGAAAGACTTAATTTTGTTCTCCAAGCACCTAAAGGAGTGATTAGTGTACTTCAAATTCTCCATCTATTTTTGCTGGAATCAAATGAAGCCTTACAATTTCATCTTCCCACTCCCCGCTCCACGTATTACTCAGATTAGACAAACCTGAGACAGAAACTATACCAGCAGTAGCCACCTGGGCTGTAAGTGCTGCCCATAGGGACCCGGCTAGTCCCACCCTATTTGCCTCCTCGAGTCACAGGGATACTAGGCTTTTTATTTTTTTATTTTTTTAATTTCTTTTTATTTTATTCATTTTAGAGAGGAGACACAGAGAGAGAGAGAGAAAGAGAGAAAGAGGGGAGGAGCTGGAAGCATCAACTCCCATTTGTGCCTTGACCAGACCAGTGCAGGATTTTGAACTGGCGACCTCAGTGTTCCCAGGTCGACGCTTTATCCACTGCGCCACCACAGGTCAGGCCTAGGCTTTTTAATGTGAAAGTAAATTCAGCTGCCCAATCCCCAACGCTCAGCTTTCAAACACACTCAGAGCAAAAGGAAAATGCAAAGCCCGTGTTTCCAGATGTTCTTTATTCCTTTAGACCCTGTTAATCTCTTTGCAAACTCCATGGATACCAAACAAAGCTCTTTGGTCTTCTTGTCACGGAGCTGAGCATTCATTACCAAATGGCACAAGGGACACATTTGAGGTTCTGGAGGCAAAAGGAAAACATGACCATGTGGAGGCTGAATTGGAATGAGTTCTTTGCCTTCCCAAGAACACCCTAAAACTGTATCTGCTACCAGATTTCCAATCATAATGCACACTTGAATCTTCTCCCCGAGGGTAAGTGTTCCTCTATATACAAAGCAGAAACCAACCGCTGCCCCGTTTGTTCCCTCATTTATCTGTCATTTGTTCTGTTCTCCTGGCGTTTTGTAATATGGTGCTCTGTCAGCTGGATAGTATTCAACCACACGGGTTTTACCTCCCTTCCTCATGGAGCCGTATTTATTTACCGGGGTTATCATGGGAAGCTCTATTTACCCTGAGTAAAGAATATAACCATTTTGCAACAGCAACCGTTAACTCAGGTAAAAAGAATAATTCTATTCCTCAAGGTAAGCTCCTTTGTAAAAACACTGCATCTTGTATAATTGGGAACACAATGATCTCTTCTTTATTCCTGAAACATGCCTGGTGAGAGCAACTTTTTTTGTGTGTTGAGAAAGCGAGAATTTCCTTTTAAAAACTTCCTTGAAGAGCGAGCTTTCGGGAGTCATTTACCCGTCGAGAAACGTGAACGTGTGTTCATTTTAGACTGGGGTCTAAAGGGGATGGGGAGACACGAGAGGAGAAGAAAAAGGAGAAAATAAGGCAAAAAGAGAAAATAGAGGAAGAGACAAAGTGCGGAGAGAGCAAGAAAAGGGAGAGGAGGCCTGCCCTACAGAAGCAGCTATCATTATCTTGTATAAGTCACTTCCCTTAATAAAATAACAGGGGCACAGTCATTTTGTTATACATTGAATGATCCAAGAAACAGAGCTGCGTCTATGTGGGTGATCTGAAATTTGATTTACCACCATTAATGAAGGCTTTACTTATTTCATAATTGTCATTAAATTCTGCAAAATTCCAAAATGGAAATGATTAAAACCTTGAATTTTGTTTTGTTTGGAAGTCTACGCAGCAGCTGTGTATGAGCTGGAAGTTGAGGAGATGGTGACATCGATCAGGAGTGGGACATCAACTTTTAAAAAGTTGAAGGTGGCCAAATAGTTCATAAGGTAGTTCTAAGGAGGAAAATTCCAGATAGACACAGAAATAGAGGTTGATATAGTTATGGTTACAGTTACAGGTATATAGTTATTTAGATTTATAGAAACAGAGTGAACAACATCAGTGCTATTTAAAAGATAGATATTGTTGCAAACTGCATGCTTGTGTTCTTCTCAAATTTATTAGGTTGAAAGTCAAATCCCCAAGTGATGCTATTTGTAGACGTGCCTTTGGGAGAAAATTAGGTTTAGATAACATCATGAAGGCGGAGCTTTTATGATAGGATTAGTGGCTTTATAAGAAGAGGAAGAGAAAGATTGATCACTCTCTTGCCACCATGAAATGTCACAGCAAGAAGACAACTGTCTACAAGCCAGGTAAAGAGCCCCCCCCCTCCCCCCAAGGGGAGTGACCTGGCTATCACCCAAACTTGAACTTCCCAGCCTCCAGTAGTGTGAGGAATACATTTCTGTTATTTAAACTATCAGTCTATGATGTCTTTTATAGCAACCCAAACTAAGAAAATATCCAGTTCAAGGTGTTCCTGATTTCAAAAAATATCCCCATGCAGATAAAGGTGCATCTTATTTATCGACTAACTCACCATATATTAACTGAGCATCTTCTATTTGAAAGGTACTGGGGAGAGAGTGATGAATAAAATCCCGGAGATTGCAGCGTGAGGGGAGAGGGACAAAAATAAAAACTGACTGAATGTCCCTGTCAGAAAGTTATTTCAAATGTTGATCAGTGTCAAAGGGAAGTGTCAAGAGAATAGTACACACGGACATGTTATGGAGAATGAGGGCAACTTTGGTTATAACCAAGGAAAGCCGTTCTGAGAAGGTGACTTCTGAGCAGAAGTTTAAAGGATGGGAAGAAATTCATTACAGGTGAGCCAAAGGAAGGATGTTTGAAGACAGAGAGGACAGTGGCAAAAATGCTCTGAGGGTGGAATATTATGCTCATTGCCTAAACAAAGCCACTGTGGCTCGAAGCAGTGAACAAAAGCAAAAGGATCGGAGTTGTAGAAGATAAGACTTCAGGTGGGCCTGGACCAGAACTTATTCAGAGTTGTCTAAGTCCAGGAAAGGAATTGGAATTATATCCCAAATACCTAGACAATGGCTCACGAACATTTAGGTGGTGGTAAATTGATTGATCTGGGAGAAAAAAAAATCACTCATGACCAGAAGACAGGAGAACCACATTCTCTCGTGATTTTAGACAAGTCACTCTCCCTCTCGGGTCTCTGAGGTCAACTTTGCCAAGTGGAGAGTCGGGTATGGTTAGGAGAAGTATTCCATATTGATATGTCCTACCTGCTTCCTGGCGATAATGCAGCCAACAGGTGCTTTACTTTAACATAGGCTTCAGATATGTAGTTAGGTTTTGTTTTATTTAGCCAAATATGGAGCCAGCAGTTCCTGATCATATTCACTGGAGAGCAGAGGACTTTGGACTTGCTGGGGAACAAAGGAATTTCCAATGTTCAAGCCCCTCTCCACAGGCTTTGCACTGTGAGAATGATCCCAGCTTCAAGCCCTGTGCACAGGTGCCATGAGACACGGTAACAGACTATCTGTGAAACATATTAGTTTGCTGCTTTCTATGGAGTATTTTTCTTGCTCCTGTACCAAGTCTCATCCGTATGGACAGAGAACAATCATCACTGTAGGAGACAGCAATCACAGGCCGTGGCTTAGGCAGCATTTCCTGCTGACTTCTTCACAAAGCAGCCTTCAGACTCATCAGAGTTTGATGTCACCGAGGTTGGGATGAAAGAGAAAAAAAGGGGGTTATTTTTCACTGGAGTCCTGGTCACTGCAGTCAAACAGCATAATTGAAAATGTTCTCTTTTCTTGTTCAGCGGGCCAGCTCGGGTTGGAAAAAGGGAAGCAGCTTGTGGTTCCCACTCAGCTCGGTAGACAGATTTGAAATCTAAGTACTGCAGGAGCTGTTCTCGCTGTCCCTCGCTGCAGCCCGTCTCCAGGCACCTGTAGTCAGGCCAGAATCTCTTCTCAAAAAACATCATTTTAGGTGAAGCTTAGAAATCTAAGAAAGAGCACTGCTATCCGGTATGTGTGGGAATCTAATCCTCTTCGGAAAGGTGGCAGCAAGAGGTAGTCGAAAGAGGACCAACACATCATTAACAGACCAGCATCCTCCCCTTGGCTGTGACACCAAACAGTTCTGTGACTTCTCACTTAACACACCAGGGCTCTGTGTCCTTTTCTACAGAACGTTTCTCCTAGAACTGGTTGTTTTCAGTCGGAAGAGAGAATATATGTGGCAGTATTTCCTGAAGAGTAAAGTACTTTCTGAAAGTAAGTTAACACTAAAAACACCAAGCTTCACAGTTGTTCAAATCTATGTCACACATGAATGCGTGAGGTTCTGAACCACTTGTAAATGCGGTTGCATTCTGAAATGCAAGGCTCTACCGTTGACTACAGCAACAACAATAATAGCAAGGTTTGGTTATTTATTTTTCCTGAAGAACTCTTTGGTCAGGTTAAGGCATCATGTGAAGATGATATGAATGAGTGGGAAAAAATGAAGCTTTCATATTCATAGTCATTTTTTTGATAATTGAGGCAATTAGCTGTAAAAGAGCTAAGAAGATGCAAACAATCTTCAATAGTCCCTTGATCTTGAATGGCTCTTAACGGTATCATTCATCATGAACTTCAGTCACATACCACTGGCTTTTCTTGAGGAATCTGTTCGGTCCTCTACAAATACCTTCAGAGCAGAGAGCTGGTTTCTTGATTCTAAAATGACCTAAAGCCTGTGGATGTGCTGTGGACCAATCAGGAACATGGGAAATACTTTCTGCATTTAAATCTAGATAATCCAAAATTTCTGACCATGTTCCACATTATAAATGAAACCACACAGTGCAGTGAAAGTAGAATTATTGTAAAGAATTCATTGTTTTGATCAGAGAAACAGCTAAGAAATTGTGCCCATTTTCTTTCTTCTTACCCTCCTGCCCTCAAAATGAGAGATCATGGAGAAAACATGATGGCTCTCAGAAAATAAGGTGACGGCATTGTGTGTTTCCTTAATCAACATCTCAAGGCACAACTGGCTGCTTCTATAATGACATTCTTAAAAATTGGAAAAGGTACTTGCTACAAAGACAGATACCCACAAAGTAAGTCAGAATCAGGGAGTAGTACTTGGATATCTGCATTTTCACAAGCACCTTGGTTATTCTTAAGCACTTAAATGACTTAGAAACACTGTTTAGTCCTCCCCTCCCTCATAGAGTGTTTCTGATTGGAGAATAGAGGGTTCAGGAGCTGAAACAGGCTCGAGTGGTTTTTTCTTTGTCTCAGTTTTCACTTCCTAATGAAGAGGATCTCATTGACTCAGTAGACCACAGTCATCATTGTTGGGTGCAGTTTTCATGGTTGACAATTATAGTAGGTTTCTCTGTTTCTAGTTTTTCATCTCTTAGGTCATTAGTTGTCAAATCCATCTTACTAGGCTGGTGAGAGTCACATATTTGCCAGCATTAGAATCTATACAATGGATGGCATTTTTAAAAAAATGAGTGTTTATAGGTAGAAATGGTCCAGAACAGAACTAGAGATTGTCCTGCATGGCCCAGTATACTAACCACCAGCTCCATGTGTATCTGAACTGTGTCTTGTTTAAACTGAGATGTACTGGAAGTATAAAATACAGACTAGATTTCAGAAAGTACCAACCAAAAATAAGTAAAGTGTCTCATTGATCACTTTTATATTGAAATGATAATATTTTGAATATATTGGGTTAAATAAAATGTGCTATCAAAATTAACTTTACCTGTTTTTTTTTTGTAACATGGCTACTAGAAAATTTAAAATTCCCTATGTGTTTCTTGTTGTGTGTCCACTGGCAGCACAGGGCCAGCCTCTTCTGTAGCTATATAAAACCATAGTGTTATGTGACCAAAATAGAATTTAAATTGATATATTCTGTAGAACTCTCGATTACACACACACACACACACACACACACACACACACACACACACTATTCAAAATCAATACCTTTTGAGTTCTTGAAGTCTTTCATGTATCCAGTATCACATATAGGTTTGGGGTGTCAATGGATTCCCCACTCCAACTGGAGACATCTTAGATGTCAGCCTCAGCAAAATGACACGTGACCAATATGACCCTTGATGCTTGTGCATTCCAGAACAGACTACTTTGAACCCAAGAGTATACCATAGTCAACTCTGACTGGTGAGATATTTGCTTTTAATAATAAAAAAAGCAATCCCTTTTATCCAAACTTTGGGTCTAAAACATCTGTTATCATAGCCTTCACATAGAAAAAGATGTAGAGGGTCAGAGAAACTGGGGTCCTGATAGAAACCAAATTCCTTAGCCCAACTTAAGTCAGAATGAGAGGTTCAGTTTTAAGTAAATAGGAGAGTTAAAACAGTAGCTGTTCTACTGCCCCGAACCCCAGGCATTAGCGAGGCTCAGAATATTCCTTCCTTCTCTGCCCCCTAGTCGTGCTTGTTTTCCTTTGAAGAATAATTAAGATTTAATGGCATATTTTCACAGTTTTTATTTTTTGTCTGCCTGCTTTCTGACTGCCTACTGTGCAGAATGCTTGCTTTTGATCCCGGTCATTACAAGAACTGTACAGTAATTGCCTATCTGGTGACTCACTAATGGAGGTCCCCAGAGAGCAGAGACGCTGCTCTTTTGATGTTCATCTTGTTTACTGTTGGCCCTTCTGGTTTAATCTATATCATCAGAGAGCTTTGCTCAATTATTGGCAGCTCAGTTTCTTCTCATTGGGATACAGACCCTGGGTAAACAAGTTTCAGGTCTTCCTCTTTCTTTCATTCTCTTCTCTTTTTTCCTTTTGTTTTTCTTTGGCTTATTCAGATGGGTCCACCTTGATCAGCATGAAATGACTATACCAAGAAAGCAGTAGGCCTAAAACATCTGCTCCTTCGACCTGCCTCACAAGGCACAGTTAGACATAAACTAACTGGCTTGAATGGTCCTGCTCTTCATTTAAAGACAGGATGACTTCGATTTTCGCAGATCATGGGGCAGCTTTTCCACAGAAACTCAGACTCTATGGACACAGCTCCACCTGCTTTACCTGTCCCCTCCACTGATTGCCATCATAGCGCTTATCACAATTAACTTGGATTATTTGTGTAACTACAGTCATTTGCGATGTTGGAGTCCCTTATGACCCAATGTTATATCTTTGTTCCTGAATCTCTAGTGTTGAGGAAACTTCCCGTGCATACAATATCACAAAAATGTATTTTCAGAACAAATGAGACATTATCTAGGTTGTGTTAAAGTTTGCTTTGTCTTTCCCAAGGGAGGAAAAATTCAACACTATATATCAGAGCTCTATTTCATTCCCTTCTTATCTCTTACTGTCAGAAAATATGGAATTAGAATACATTTCTAAAATAAGAGTCCGTTGATCATAAGGGTCAGGGAGCCTGCTGCTGATAGGATTAAAACAGGCAGACTTCAGGAGCTAACATGACAACATAGCGTCAATTTAGTCCAGAATGCCCGTGAAGGGCTTTCAGCACCATGGACTGGGACAGAAATTCCAGCTGGCTCTAAAGCAGACATAATAGTCTTTCCTAAAATTAATACCTGAGTATTGGAAGAGAATATCTCACTTTCCACATGACATATGAAGGCACACTTGGAGACTATATAAGATGAAGAGAGTAGAGTTGAAGAGGCAGATTTTTGTTGATGAGGTTTGAGTTCCGGGATCCAGATATGGAAGAAACTGACCTTAACTCTATACTTAACCATTCTGTGAGACGAAAACTTATTCCTCAACTAACTTGATTTAATTATGTCTAAGTTTATCTCAAAACACAGAATTATATATAACCTGAATCATCCCACAGTTCCAAAGTCAACATGGTTTGTATATTTGGACAACTTTGAATGGGAAAATTTTTTCCCACCAATAAATCCCAAGTTCTCCTGAAAATAATTATTTTAATAATATTTGGTCCTGTCAGTAATAGGAAGTCTCTTTCCTGATCCAGGCAGTGTGATAAACACATTTCATGTATTTGTTTGTTTAATCTTCACAACACCTTTCCTGATCCAGGTAGTGTGGTAAACACATTTTATGTATTAGTTTGTTTAATCTTCACAACAATGTCTCAATACATAATTAGTCTTGGTCTTATTTAAAGAGAGAGACACCAAGGTTAAGAGTAATGAAATAATCAACATTTG
Organism: Rhynchonycteris naso; assembly: GCA_037038555.1. NCBI lineage: Eukaryota > Metazoa > Chordata > Mammalia > Chiroptera > Emballonuridae > Rhynchonycteris > Rhynchonycteris naso. The sequence goes on from CM073000.1 coordinate 193,238,068, forward strand.
TCTATGTAGGGGTTGAGATTCAAATGTAGGCCAGTCTGTCTCCAAAGTTCTCCAGGAATATAAGATATGTCTAAGAATAATAATATAATTACATTTTTAACTATTATGTAGCATGGTTAAGTAACTATGTCTAAAGTTAAGAATGATAACTCATATAGCATATCAAGTGTTGTGAAGTTTTTAACCAACTTAATTGCCATTGCAATCTTTTTAGGTGGGTGGAAATTCATATTGCCAACTTACAAACAGGAAAGTAGACTATCAGAAGTTAAATGGCTTGCCTGAGGTCAAATAGCTAATAAGTGGCAGAATTTGAAGATGAACCCACTTATCTCTGGCTCCATAGCTCACTCCAGTTCATCCAAGGTGAATATTTACTCTTAGGTGAACTCACATTAAATAGTTGGGCAACTTCTCTCAGGAATATTCACACCACCAAGAACCAAGAACTTCAATTCCAATTTAGAAAACCTTATTAGTCTAATAAAACTTTATTTCATCAGCATAATTGGCAGCCACCTCAATCACATACTGTCTAATTACTTTATACTGGATTCCTCATTACTGGGTTTTGAGAGGAAGGAAAATATAAAGAGAGAATAAATGCATGCTAGAGAGGTGCCAGTGTAGCCTAAGACCTCCCTGTGAGGCTAAGAGCAGTTGCCCAAGGTCATGGGGGTTCTGGAAATCTGGAAGAGCATGTTAGTATGTTGTTAGCTTCCTATATTTCTGTTGGCACAGAGGCAAAACAACCAAGAGAAGTTAATATCTACATTGTATTACAGGCATTCAAAGGCTATTTAAATTTTTTTTCTCCCATTGATTGAGAGAGAGAGAGAGGCAGGGGAAGGGAGAGAGAGAAGCATCAATTCATTCCATTTAGTTCGTTCATTTAGTTGTGCACACATTGATTGCTTCTTGCACATGCTCTGACCAGGGATCAAGCCTGCAACCTCAGTGTACCAAGATGATGCTTTATCCACTGAACAACCTGGACAGAGACATTCAAAAACTTTTAAAGAACATCCACACAAGGAAAACCTCCAAATCTGGTTGTACTGTTAACACATCGATGGCTTCATTTCTTCTAAAGGTCACCTTTCATTGGATGATCATGAATATTAGTTGTTACTTAGCACTCAAAATAACAACAATGAACAAATGCACAATTCTGACCATACACATTTTTTAAAAATTGAATCTTACTATTTTTTCTGTTTATCATTTATGCTTTCTTTTCTACCTTCTAAATTAATACATTTCCAATGATTTCTTTAGAATAAATTTCTAAAAACAGAAATGATAATTCATTGGTTATGTACATTTTAAAGTAATAAGAATTTTATTAAAATTAGTACAAAGGGTTATGAAATGACTTCTTATACTTGTGTCATTAAGAGTTTGTTCCCATAATAACTACCTAATGGCAAGTACCATTCAACAACTTGGAATATGCTGCCTCCAGAAATATGTTTTCTGGTGACAAGATAAAGAATTTCCTCAAAAGTTTTTGAAATATATTTCCTAATACTTTCTCTAGTCACATGTTTACCCCTGAGCTTTATCGAGGGGTATTTGATGAATAAATATTATATATATTGAAGGTATACCATGTGATATTTTGATATATGTATACTTTGTGAAATGACTACCACAATCAAGTTAATTAACATATCCATCACTTGACATAGTTGCTTATTTTTTTGTGGAGAGAACATTTAAGATTTCCTCTCTTAAAGTTATGCAGATAGCAAAGCTTTTGGCACACTTTGCTAAATTTCCAGCGTTCTGATTTTCTAATCTTCAGCCCTCTGAATTTTCCCTTATTTCCATAACTTTTCATTGTCATTAATTGGATAAAAAAAACAATTTTGGTTTAAGTTCTGTCTTTTATAGTTACTTGGTATTTGACCTTGAGCAAGTCACTAAAAACTCTAAACATTTACAAAACAGTGATAATAAAGAGATAATAACAATAATAATACCTAATATGCTCATGATGAAGGATGAACAGAAACATGATCTAACAATAATTCTCACAGGGTTCCTGGGAGCATGTGGGAAGGTCAGATATCCAAGACTTACACATATCAAAGTAGGCTTTTGCAACATCTTAACAAGATGTGACATCTGAGAGAGCTATTATGTTCATACTTTCTTCAGACCAAGCTTCTAAAGGAGTTTTCTCTAAAAGCATCATGATGAACTCAACTCAACTTTACAAACATTTGTCCCTCTGGGACTCTAACAAAACCAAGTTATTCCACTTCATTTCAACTCACAACTTGTTACATCTACCAGTCAGTAAGTGCAATTGTTTGAGGCCAGCCATTTTCAAGGAAATCAATATTGCCTGATGGGTTAATTTCTTAATTTGTCTTATTTTATTCTTAAAATAAAAAGGGGGAAGGAGAAAGAAATCTACTGATTTTTAGATGTCAACCAGCTCCAGAATAGCCATGTTACGTTAGACACATTTCTCTGACATTTCTTTTGTATTGCCATTTTCTGTTGATCCTCTATCAATCTCAATGACATATGTCTCACATGTTCAATATTTGGCATTTTGCAACAGACCCAGAATTACCAAGAGGCAGCCTTGTACATCAAGCCAGGAAAGCTGAGTGGTTAAGTCAAATGCTCTCTCTGGAACTGTGTCTTTATGTTTCATATTAGAATGTATTGAGAGGTTCAGCCATATGTAACAGAACAGAAGGGAAGAAGGAAGAAAGGGTGTCAGTTTATTTACATCTTGTGTAAATCCAGCACAGAGTTTGGTAAGTTAAGAATGGAGTAAAAAGACAAAAATAAACTCATAGATACTGAGAACTGATTGGTGGTTGCCAGAGGGAAGGGGGTTAGGGGTGGGCAAAATGGCTGAAGGAGATCAACTGTACAGTACTGGATAGTAACTAGATTTAAAGTGGTGAACACTATGTGGTATATACAAATCTCAAATTATAATGTTGAATACATGAAATATATATCATATTATATTAGCAATCTTACCCCAATAATTTTAAAAAGGACTGGTACAAGAGCTGTATGATTTTATAGGCCAGGCTTTTTCCACATTATTGTTCAATTATACTTGGCACATAGGCCTCATGCTTGTAGAGAGCTTCCTTTGCTCCTGCCATCACAACTAAATTCCAACCAACAAGAAGGAGGAGAGACAGAGAAGCAACATGCCTCTCTTCTTTAAGGGGACTTTCTAGAGGAGCCTCAGACCACTTCTACCTTTGGCAACATTAGAGTCAGGGGCCGCACTGAGCTGCGAGGTAAGTTATAAAAGGTAAACTTCTGGATCCCTGAGGTTTATGTGGAATGTTTTACTGTTTTCATTTCATGGAAAATGACAAAAGGAATAGTAAGTACAACTCATCAAGTCTGATCCTGAGTATATTTATTCAAACAAAACTGATACAGGTTCCAAGAAGATGCCCACTTGTTAGAACTTTCAAATTTCTCTCAGTTCTCTCTTCTGACTGTGCATAGCAACCGGCATCCTATGAAATGGAAGCAGGATGGAAACATTGAGAGAAAGAGGCTAAAACAGTTTGCCTCAGAAATGCCTCCTTTCTCCCTCTGACATCTCTTTCCTCCTTTTTCTGGAAAGCTTCTAGCTTTCCAGATGGTCAACTTTTTGTGCATAAAACACCAAAAACCCCCAAGATTTCCTAGCTACCTTAGAGCACAAATCCACAAGGTGCAGTATACCGTCAACACATCACAGAGCTCACATGTCAACCAAGGGAAGACATGAGGAGCACTCCTTGATCAAGTGATAAAAATGATGCTTGGGGAAAAGATAAGAAAATATGGACCTACATGACCCAACTTGCTTAAGCAGGGAGCTCATACTGTGCCCTGGTTTTATTTTAATCTCCTTATTGGTTCAGCTGAGCTGCACAGACCAGGAACTGTGGGCAGGGAAGTTAAACGGCTTCATTAGAGTGAAAACCCCTACCAAGAACAGAGGCAGTGTAGGCGGAGTCTGCAGGTAAGACCTGGTCGTTCTTATCCGGCATTGTATCCCCAGCACTTGGCGGAGTGTTCAGCATGTGTGATCAATTAGAATCATTTGACTGAATGAAGAAGTGGATGGATCACTCTAAATCTCTTGTCCTGTCCCTGTCCCTGCCTCCCAACATGGTGAGAGCTGTGCTTTCCCTGCTAGAAGCACTTGGCAATGGGAAAGGTGATAAAACCAACAATGAAGCAGATTCCCGCAGGGCTGAAGAATTAGAAACCGCATCTTGTTGCTGCATAATGGCTCTGGGGCTGTTTCCCAGAGCCCAGAGAATGCAGTTTGGAAGAGATTGAGTTATTCTACACCAAGATTTCACAGGAGGTAGAAAAGAAGAGGTTGTTGGGAGTCACCACTTTTTTTTGGTCGTTTCAAACACAATAATGCACATTTTCATCAGAAGCTAAATGATAGTGCTTACAGTATTTAATATCTGAATTCAATTATGTTTTTGAAGGCTTATTACCATAGTTAAAAGAAACATATTTCAGAGAATTTCCAAAGGCATCAGGATACAATTGTTGGGGAAAAAGTACACACTATTAAGGAAACTATAAATCCAGATAAAAGAGAGACATGAGGACCCACACAAAGGAACACATCCACACACACTTACCCACACATGTGCACACACAGACCCACATGTGTACACACACAAACCCATACAAGTATACACACACAAACCCACAGTGTACACACACACACACACAAGTGTACACACAAAACAAAGATAGAGACACACAAATGACATGGAAGACAGATCAAGAGCTAGAGAACCTGAAGCATGATTTCTTAGCACTCCGTACAGCTCTTGCCCTGTTGCCCCTCTAGAAAAGCAATCTCCTCCAATCCGTTCTCCACACCTCTGCTGGAGAAAGTTTTTGAAAAGCCAATTGGATTATGTTTCCCAATCTACCCAAAGCCTAACAATATGTTTCCCATAGGATAAAGGTTGAAGCTCTTTAAACTGGCCAAATCTGGGATAATTGGAGCATTGAAATAATGATAGAAATGGATTATAACTCATGAAATAAAATAAAAATCTATAAGGCCATAATGATATTTATATATTAACTCATAAGGAGAAGAGAACCTCTTCCTTAAGTAAAATTAACAAATAATAGATATTGAAAGAGTAACAAACTTAGAAAATTACTAGTGGATGCTAAAATTAGTGGGTGAAAGGTAGATGAAAAACAGGATCTTTATAGTCTCAAGAAATTTTTCGACTAATCACTTAGTAATTATAAGAGAAATATTAGTAACTGGACAGCGAGGGAGCCTGGCAGACACTGCTCTAGTTGAGTGACAAACGTCAGCATCACCAATATCAAGGCAAACTGCCATGTGCTTTGTGCCTTCCAATATATTGCATTGAGTGGGATCCAACATTACTTCTGTGGCATTCATTCCAAAAAGGGGGAGGAGAAAAAATAACACCACCAACAAAAATAATATGAGCTCAATTTATTCATGAAAAACTATCAAACCAAAGAAAACTGAGGGATATGTGACAAAAACAATCTACCAATATTCTTCGGCACGGTCCTGGATGTCACACTGAGAATGACAAAAGTATAATAGACAGTATCTGGCTTATTCTCAAATACGGAATGTAGGCTGTGGATTAAATTATAGCATTGCGTCAGGGTTCATTTGCTGCTTTTGCTCACTGTGTTGTGTTTATGCAAGAGACTACCTTTGCTTTTAGGAAACAATACTGCAGAATTTAAGAGTAAAGGCACCCAGCAACCCAACTTACCCCAAATGATTTAGGCAAACACTGAAATATATAAGTAACATAATTATATATATATATATATATATATATATATATATATATATATATATATATATATATATATATATGCAAATGCACATTGTATATGTGTAGAGAACATAGACATACACACATGTAGGTAAACACATGTACACAGATGGGTACACACACACAGACAAAACAAATAGGAGAAAATGTAAATCATTTGTGAAGGATATATTTGTACCAAACTTACCCAATTGGGTTCAGGTATACTTGTACTTTCTTCCATGAACTCTTCCATGAATTTGATATAACATGGTAATAGAAAGTTGTACAATATCCCAAGTACCCCACAGGAGCTTTAGATGGCTTGGTGCACACCTGCCTCTTTACCTTCTCATTACTAAACAATAATCCGTATCCTAAATTCTGGACATCTGCCTTTTAATCTGTGAAGTTCACCACGTTGGGTCCCACCACCGTGACATTTCTTTCCACTTTCTCCCACCTTCCCCTCTGCTGGTGAAGGCCTCAACCAGCGCACTCCCGGGAGATGAGAGAATGGAAGCTTAAACGCTTCCATTGCCATGATCAAAACCACCCTTCACATCCAACCACTTCTGTAATCTAATGTCATCTTGTCTCTTGATGCATTTCTGCCGATGAAAGCGGGCTGCTTCAGAGATGATCAAAACTTTAAAAATATTTATCTTTGCCACAAGTAATGTTTATTCTTTGGGAAAGATTTGAAAATTATAGGAAAAGAAAAGTAGACTTCCATTCCATCATTTAGTACTGGCTAGTATATGCCTGCGTGCGGCATTTTTGCTAATAGAGAGAGGGAGGAAGAGAAGGAAGGTGAGAGAAGAGAGTGTAGGGCAGTCATCATGCTGGGGGATTAATCATGCTGATCCTTTTCTGTTGGTTATATAATTATACAATATTCACAGGGCACCCTGCCAACCAACTTCACTAGGTCAGAATGTTATCTTTTACTTTTTTTGTTTAAATATCACTGGAAACCCCTTCATTGAGTATTTTCTTCTCTGCATGCCATGCAAACCACAGACTTTTTATTCTGATCCAAGATGGAGGCGTTGGTCTCAGACACCATCCTCCCCACACAGCCCGGCATTGGTAGCCTTGAAAGGGCCACCTTTATAATTTAGTCACAGACAGAAGCCACTGTCATTCAGGAAGTAAGCTGGAGCCCAGTGATCAAGAAATCTGGAGGCCCACGCCCTTCTCCATCTCTCTTTGGCCATGAGGACGCCGTACATTATTCCAAGCCTCCAGCTCTGCTTTACCATGTTTAAAATGGAAGGGAAAAATCTAATTTTATACTCACATTCATTCTTGCAATCTTTCAAATGAGCAACAATTATGGAGCACCTGCCCTAAGCTGAACACTGTTACGGGTGGAGGTACTGAGCAGGACACAGAAGCTTTCCACCTGTGGTTCTCAGCCCAGTCGGAGGTACGGGAATGAAACCTGTGAGCAAAGAACCAGGGGCGCCCTTGGAAAGCCGGAGAAACTCGATAATTAAAAGCAACCCTACGGGATGTTTTGATCAGAAAACAAAATCCCTAACTGAGTGGGTTACGGTGGGAAGTCACATTCTAAAGCCTACATGATAGATTAACAATATCTTTCTGGCACAAGCTCTGTTTATTGTTTATGTGCACCTAAATAACATATGTGAAATCTTTTTTCCCGACCTCCTAAGATAAACATCCCACTTCAGGAGGGAGGAAAGACAACCCCAACATTCTTCATGATCACCTTTCACCTGCATAGCTCTGTAAACTATGTTAAATGTTAACTAGCCTGCATCCACCAGTGTAAAAGAAACAGGTAGCTATTTCATTTTTTATTTCATCCTTAAGATTTCTTTTTTTTTTTTTGCATTACTTACTTATGCCTTCTTAATCTACCACCAATGGCTTTCATGTAAACTTCCTTGGGTTTTTCTCCTTTGATTCTAATGTATAAAATGAACTGAACGGTTGTTCACTGGAGCATTATCCCCATCCTTTGAAATTTTGCTTCTGGGACTAGCCCCCAAACCTGGGCTCAAAATTAAGTTTTTAATCCTTTCTGTAGGTTTGGAATATCTTTCATCAACAAACAGCAAATTATAATGTAACACATTGCATTTCATAGTCAGGGAATGTTTCCTATGGTCTTTCATCTAAGCTAAAAAACAACGGTGAAGACACAAGGGAAGAATCCCATAGAATTGCAGAGTTAAGACAAGTAGCCCAGTCGCCATGCGACGCAATCGCTCAACTGTGTCCTTGGCAGATATTATCAGTCAATCTTTATTTCTCTTTGACGTCAGATTTGAAAGCGCACCTTAAAAGTGTGCCTCCAAATCCTGGAGCCACAGCAGGAGGGGGAAGAAATGCTTTGGAATCAGTCAACTCTGGGTGAAACTTCAGCCTCTACAGTTATGGGATACGTACCCTCGGGCAAGACAGCTCACCTCCCTTTTCTCGGGGAATCTCCCGCCGGGGTCTGAGCTCATGTGATAAGTAAGAGAAATAAGATAGGCCATTTCTACCTCAGACACTGCTGGTGAGAATGGAAAACGGTGCAACCACTTTGGAAGACAGGCAAACCTTTCTTTGAAGGTTAAACAAAGCTATGGTACATATATACTATGGAATACTAGTCAGCCATAAGAAACGATGACATCGGATCATTTATAACAAAATGGATGTACCTTGATAACATTATACGGAGTGAAATAAGTAAATCAGAAAAAAAGAAAAACTGAGAACAGCATGATTACATACATAGGTGGGACATAAAAGTGAGAATATGAGACATGGACAAGAGAGTGGTGGTTAAGGGGTGGGGGGAGAAAGGGGAGGGTGGGAGAGGGGGAGGGGAGAGGCACAGGGAAAACCAGTTAGAAGGTGACAGAGGACAATTTGACTTTTGGTGATGGGTATGCAACACAATTGAATGATAAGATAACCTGGAGATGTTTTCATTGTACATTTGTACCCTGATTTATTGGTGTCACCCCATTAGAATTAATAATAATAAAATATATATTAAAAAAAAAGTTTACCATATGCCATAGGAATTCTACTCTAATTCAAAAGAAATGAGAACATACATCCACACAAAAATGCACATGTAATACATGAATGTTCACAGCGGCCTTATTCATAATAGCCAGAAAGGGGAAACAATTCAAGTGTCTTTTAGCTGCTGACTTGATAAATTAGACGTGGTTTATCTGTTTTATGAAATATTACTCAGAAATAAAAAAAAATATGGACACATAGCATAACATAGGTGAACCTCAAAATCATTATGTTAAGTGAAAAGGACCTAGATACAAAACACTACATATTGTGCGATTGCATTTATCCACAAGACAAGAATAAGTATATAAGAGAAAGCTGATTACTAGTTGCCTGGAACTAGGGGGTGGAAATAATGATTAACTGAGAATAAGCTACCGGGCTTTTTTGAGGGTGGTAAAAATGTTATAAAATTGCATTGTGGTGATGGTTGCATGATTCTGTAAATTTACTAAAAAATCATTGGGCGTTTGAAATAAGTGAATTTTTAAAATATAAATAATACCTTATTGAAACTTCAAAAAAATCGATGAAGTTTTAGCATTGAACCCGGACCTGCAAAGACTCATCCAAAGTTGTCACTCTAACTTTCTCCTTTCCAAAAGTCTTCTCAGGTTACTTCTTTCCTCCAGTATAAACTGCTAGTTCTACCTGATTCTATTAGAGTTCCTTCTTGGGAATGAAAACTGTCCTGCCTCGTGGCATTGCTTATGGTTGGATATTGCAGCATTCAACTTTTGGTATATACATTTTAATACGTCAGAGAAAATATCAGCTTCCTCGAGGGTAGGGATAATCTCTAATTTTCACACCCTTCTCATCAGCAGGTAGTCTTCAGTTTAACCGCCAGCACAAAATCCAAATTCTAGTATTTATTAATAGATTATTAACTCCAATGTTTTTTTTTAAAAAAAGGAAGGAATTTATTGCCAACTGTGTTTTCTGACTGAGAAAAGACAGCCATAATCAGAACGGCTATTTTCAAGGGTGAACAAAATTTTAGAGAACAGAGAGGCAGAAAAGCCAGCTCAATTGAGAGATGCTGACTCAGGCTCAGCGTGGCTAATTAATTTACACTGCCACGATCACTGCAGACACATCTAAATTTCAGATTATTTTTATCTTGCCAAAGAAGCTCTTACCCAAGGCAACCTTTTGTTGCTAAGCATTTAACAAAACAGACATTAAAGGAACTAGAGGAAAAAAATAAAGCTACTGAATGGTATTTTTTTTAAATGACAAATTGATGTCTTTTAAAATAATCCAAATAGTAGCATTTTATGCAAGAACAACAGATAAGTCAATTAATTTAATTTAAATGAAAGTTCAGATTAGCTAATGTGTTAACTGTCTTTCATCTAAACAGGAAGAGAGGCCCTGGCTGGGCGGTTTCATAGATAGAGTGTCATCCAGAAGTGCCAAGGTTGCGGTTTGATCCTGGTCAGGGCACATATGAGAAGAAACCAATGAGTGCACAACTAGGTGGAACAAGGAGTTGATACTTCTCTCTCACTTCCTCTCTCTCTCTCTCTCTCTCTTTTCTCTCTTCATCTGTCCCCTAAATTAATAAAATTAATAATAAATAAGTAAACAATAGGAAAAAGAAGTTGGAATGGCTTTATAGACTCTCACAGGTAAAGGTTGCTTTGAGTTTACAAAGTGCTGCTTTAAGTTTAAGGCTAGTTAAAGGCAAGCATTAAAGGTAATGCTTCAGAATTTTTACATTTCATTTTACAATAAAAGAGAATGAGCTGGATATTGCTTATCAGCATCTTCATCTTCTTTTTCTAAAGATGGGACCTCAATTTCCCTTAGGAACCCCGCCTCCCTATCGCAAGGACGCAGTAACAATCTGGGTATGTTTCACCTATATTCACAGTTAATATTTGAGCCCCTCAGTATTGTTTCTTTCTCTCTCTCTCTCTCTCTCTCACTCTCTGTGTGTATGCATATATGTGTGCAAATGTGGATGCACACATGTGTCTATATACATTTTTTTGCATTATTTGAAAATGAGTCACAGCTGCTGTGATCTCTATTACCACATACCTCATAACAAAGACTTTCTGCTAGGGGACCATAACAGAATTATCAAATTCAGGAACTTTAAATGGTGATGCAATACAACAATCTATTATACAGTCTATGTTTAAATTTAGACAATTGTCCTAATGATGTCCCTTGCTGCATTTTTTAAAATCGAAAATATGATTCAGGGTCACATATTGCATTTAACTATCATACTTTTGGTAGACTTTTAACAAAGCATTAAGAAAAAGGCAAAACAGTACTTGTCTGCTAGGGGAAGAATGAGGGACAGACTTGAGAAGTTAGTAATCATGGGCTGCAGTAGCTTTTTCTATAAGAATTTCAAAAATGTTGTATAATGGATGGCTATAGCAAGATCCTTTCTGGTTGACTGGAGCAGAATTTAGCATAGTAATTTTCACTTCATGGAGTCCTAAGCCAGCCAGCCTTCTAGTAAGTGCCAAAGAAGATTCCAGCAACATTAAGGCCAGTTTTGTGCAAAATTTTAAAACATGGCCAAAGTGATATTTATTCTCTATGATTTTCTCTTTTTTTTTTTTAGTTCATTTTCTACCTCTTCTTCTGATGCTTGCCCAATGGGACAATCCTTGGTTCTTGCTGCTTGAGGGGAGGTATGGCCACTCATGAGCTTCTCGATGTGAATTAGGAGCCCCCACTTCGTCAGAGTCATGATGGGGCCTGTGATGACCCTGAAGCTCTACAAATGAAAGAGGAGGCAGAGCAAAGTGTGGATGCATGCTTTGATGACTTACCTTCCCAGAAGGATCTGTAAGATGGGAATATCTTGGAAGAAGATGCATCTTGAATGGAATTTCAGACTCCTCTCTACCTGGGTATCAGGCAGGCTCTCAGCCATTCCAATGCCTTTCAAATCAGTGTGAAAATGGCTTTTTCTGCTCTCTACAAAAAACCTACCTGAATAATTTTTTTTCCCCAGCAGACAATGCAGTCTTTGTGCCTCATGTCTTCAAGTGTTCTTCTCTCTCTGACAGCAGGGTATCCTCTCTTGCCTTCCGATCCTTGATCCTTTCGGAGTCAGGAGTCTTGATACGCACATGAATATAAATAAACAAAACCAAACAAACAAATGTTGCACATATTAAAATTCTGGTGATGTAGTCAGTTTTTGCTCACTGAGCAATAGACTCTTTTAGTCCTTAGCTGTCACAATGGACAGAAGAGTCTGGTTTCATAGCAGCCAGAGACTATTCCTCTGACAAAAGGTCATCAGGAATCTAAATGCTTGGCCCAATACTTTCTGCTCAGAATCTAGTCCCTTTTGAATTGGGCACAGTGATCATGAGGTTTCGTAATCTGGTTTTACACTGGGAAGCAGATGAAAAGCTACACATTGAAAGACGAAAGGGATTTCACTGGAAGTGGATGAAAACAAGAAGGGAGTTGGGATGCCAGCCTTCTGGGGAGGGAGGAGAGCAACTCTGAAAATCACACAAAAAGCAGACACAGCCTTTCAAAAAGTTGAGAACATCTGGGGGCATTCAGTGCGAGGACAACCCTGCCTCTGGAGCCGAGTGAATGGTCCTGCATCACTGGGTCATACTGCACTTCAACAAAGACTGTGCCAGGCACTCAGCCTTGAATCCTTAGAGACAATTTATATAGAAAAAGATGGATTTCACTTACAGAATCAGAGGAAAAAGTGAAATGTTCGTTTTAAATATTTCTACAAATAAAATAAAGGGAAAATGCAAACACATAGCTTAGTCATTTGGGGAAGATAAACATGAGCTACTTGGAACTTAACTTTTGTGGAATGGTTCATTCCCTTGTACTGCCTGATAAGTGAGTAATCAGGGAAGAAGAGGTCATCAGAGGTTAGATACTATCACATAAATAAGAAAAACCTACACCTAGAGAAACAAAATATTTTGAGATGGCGTTTCAAGCCTTTTGCTGCCATTGAGACCTCTTCACCTTTGTGTTTAAAGCTTCTGAAGCAGAAGTTAAAAAGAAAGATACCAACATTGGCATCCACTGCCCACTGAGGTACATGGGCCATTGCTGGCATGACTGCCAAATTTATTCTGATCCAGAGCTGTGAACAACATCAGAGGGAAGATTTGTTGGCTCTGCTCATCCTAGAGACATGGGCATAAGGAACCAATGCCCAAGGATTGGTTCTTGCAAACACATTTTAGCTCGGAGGCTGAAAGTGTCAGGCCACCTTTTTAGCTGTCTCTGGATAACAACTTTTTAAGGCAAGCTGCCTTGAAGGCTGCTTAACATTAATACATGCCCTGTAGAATCCTGACTTGTGACCTCAGATTCACAAGTCAAAACGTAGGGTCACAGAAGACACAGATGCACCAGAAAGAAGCAGAGCAAAAATTAAATATATCTGTCCTTCTCTGTCTGTCTCTCTTTTTGCTGCTCTGTCCCTGTTTTTGTCCTTGTCTCTCTCTCTGTCTCTCTCTTCCACAAAAAATGGTAGGATATGATGAACATGAAACAAATGCTATGAGATGGACAATATCATCCTCATTTTAACAGATGAGAAAAAAGGGGAAAAACAGAAGGTCTCCTTACTCCTCTTACCTACTGCCCCCCTCCCAGAGCATATAAACCAGCAAAAAATAAACCATCAAAAATCCAGGAAATAGAAATGATATGCAAATTCATTACTGCCTAACCTCAGGCCAGAGTTCTTTTCACTACACTGTGTGCATTAAGAATAAATTCAGGTAAAGACACAATCCAAAAATTGGAAAGAAAGCACTCAAGGGGCAAGACAGATAATCAGTTACATATTCAGAGACTGCTCAGGAGCTGATGGCAGCATCTCTATCAGGAGCTCCACACGAGCTGGTTCTACAGCCCTGGTTTGTAGCAGTATCTCAGCCCAGACATGAGAGGCTCTCTCTTGATATTACATCAGTATCACTTCTTTTCTTTTGTGTTGTGATCTATCAAGATTTTCTTCAGGGAAGGATGTATTGTTTTAAGTGAATGCAATCTACTTTCTGTCTTTTTAAATTTTATTTAGAAAATTAAATTTAATTGGGTAACATTGATCATTAGGACTACATAAGTTTCAGGTAAATATTTCTATAGCATTTGAACTGTTGATTTATGTTGTGTGCCCATCAACCAAAGTCAAATCATCTTCCATCACCATATATTTGTCCCCCCTTACTCCCCTTCTCTACCCCCTACCTCTGGGAACCACTTTACTTTTATCTATGTCCATGAGTCTCATTTTAATGTCCCACCTATGTGTGAAATTATATAGTTCTCAGCTTTTCCTGATTTATTTATTTCACTCTGTATAATGTTCTCAAGGTCCATCCATGTTGTTGTAAATGACAATATGTCATCATTTCTTATGACATAGTGATATTTCATTGTATATACACACAATATCTTCTTTATCCAGTCCTTTATTGAAGGACAATTTGGTTGTTTCCATGTCTTGGCCACTGTGAATAATGCTGCAATGAACATGGGGGTGCACATGTCTTTGCATACAATATTTTCAAGTTTTTTGAGTAGATACCCCGGAGAGGGATTGCTGGGTCATATGGTAGTTCTATTCTTAATTTTTTGAGGAACCACCATACTTTCTCTCATAATGGCTCTACCAGTTTACATTTCCTCCAGCAGTGAGTGAATGAGTGTTCCTTTATCTCCATAGCATCTGCAATACTTGTGTTATTATTAATAATAGCCTCTCTAGCAGGTGTGAGGTGCTATCTCATTGTCGTTTCTATTTGAATTTTTCTAATAGCTAGTGAAGATGAGCATCTTTTCATATATCTGTTGAACATTTGTATGTCTTTTGAGAGAAGTGTTTGTGTATGCCCTCTTCCCCTCTTTTGATTGAATTGTTTGCTTATACGATGCTGAGTTTTGTGAGTTCTTATATTTTGGATATTCACCCTTAATCAGAGCTATTGTTTGTAAATATGATCTCATTTGGTTGGCTTCCTTTTTGGTTTTTTGTTGGTTTCTTTTTCAGTGAAGAAGCTTCTTAGTTTGACCTAGTCCCATTCATTTATTTTTGCATTTACTTCCCTTGCTTTTGGGGTCACATTCATAAAATGTTCTCTATGGCCAAGGTCTATAAGTTTAGTGCCTATGTTATTTTCCATGTAAGTTATTGTTTTAGATCTTATACTTAGGTCTTTGATCCATTTTGAATGAAAATCCACCTTCTCTTAATAAAATAACATGAACAACAACCACCTCAGCTTTGATCATCCATATTTGAGTGCTCAGTAGCTCACTACAGCCTGACTAACCATTTCATGTGCATCATCACTTTTTACGTTCAAGTTATCCATTTGGTTATAGGAAAATTTAAAGAAGAAAAACACTTTTTTTTTTTTCAGGGACAGAGAGAGAGTCAGAGAGAAGAATAGGCAGGGTCAGACAGACAGGAACAGAGAGAAATGAGAAGCATCAATTATTAGTTTTTCATTGCCATTGCGATACCATAGTTGTTCATTGATTGCTTTCTCACACGTGCCTTGACCGCAGGCCTTCAGCAGACTGAGCCACCCTTTGCTGGAGCCAGCTCAAGCTGGCAACCTCTGGGTCTCGAACCTGGGTCCTCCGCATCCCAGTCTGATGCTCTATCCACTGCGCCACCGCCTGGTCAGGCAAAGACAAACATTTTATAAACTAAAAAGTACAGGAGACATTTAAATCTAAGCCATGGTTGTTATTATTTACCTAAATATGTCTCCTGAGTAGAAAAGTCTTTATTTCTCTTTTCTCAAAAGTTCTGCTAACTTCCCTTCCCTGTCTCTCAAATCCACCTTCTTCACCATCACCAGGACCTAATTAAGAGTCTTGTACATCTTGCATCAGACTTCCTTCTGATTGATCTTGTCTTCACCCTCAAATGATTCCCCACAGCAGTCAGATTCATAGTTTGATATGAAAATCATATCAAATCCATAAATCCATATGAAGGGTCACTATGAACTGTAAGGTACACTCAACATCCATTGAGCTTGCTGGATGATAGGAGCTTGCTCTTACATAACCTTGCAGACCTATATAACTTGTGGCCCTCCAGTTCCCCCCATAAACCAGCTGTTCAAAGCACAGCCTCTGTCTGAAACACTCTCCCTTTTCTAGGTGAGCAATTGTATCTCTACTGATAATGGACAATGAAGCTCAAATGACACTCTTTCTCTGAACTAAGTTCTAATATTTTCTTCTATCTCTGCCTCAATCCCAGCACAAGCAATTTTTCCAAACTCAGTGACCTTGCAGCAACTTGCATATTCTTTGATTACAAAAATACTGATAAGTATAACAACAATAATAATAATAGGGTGACAATATTTTATCAGAACTCTTTTAAACTTTTTAAAGAGCTTTGTGTAAAATATCCCATACTCATGACAATCCTGTCATTCTTTTATCTGAACTATCTTCCTTTATAGATGCGTGCTCAGGACTCAGGTAAATTATTTAACTTGTCCCAAGGTCACAGAGCTAACAATGGTAGAGGCTGCAGAAAATCCTATAAACTCCGAGGTGACAGCCTTCATCATCATCACTGGTCTATCCTCCTGTCTCATCACCCAGGTCTGTGTTGTCCAATATGGTAACCATAAGCCACACATGTCTCCCTAAATTTAAATTTTAAGTGGGTAAATAAAATAGAAGATTAGTTCATCAGTTACATTAGCCACCTTTCAAGAGCTCCAGATCTATAGTGTAGTCATACAGATATAAGACATGTCCATCAACACAGAAAATCCTGTAGGTCAACACCTCCCCAGACCATGAGCTGGCTGAAGGCAAGAACCTGGTCTCTATATTCAAATTACTAGAATTCATCACCTGCAGCTCAATGTAGTTCTGTAAGGAGAAACAGGCCCTTGCTACATTGACTAGATTCCCTGACACTTCCTCTACGTTGTGATATTTCTTTTGAGCAAGTGGGCACCTCTGGCATTAGACATGTCGGTGCCCATCATTGTCAATCTCACTTTGGAGCACGTGGCTTTTACATGGTGGCACTTCTGAGCCTCTATCCCAATGCCAGAGAGCATATCCTCAGTCATACCATGATGAGAGCTGTCCACACAAATGTCTTAAAGCATTCACATGCTTGGTTCTGGATTCTACTATGAATCACCAAATTCAAAATCTATTTTGTTCCTTCATTGTTTGAATTGTGAATGAGATCTTTGCTCTGGTGAACATTCCACAAGTACTGAGTTTCTCAGGAGTTCGACTGGTTCTAATACCTCAGTTCTATCCTCTACCACCCCAAATACTGCAAGGGCAGGTCCTAGCCAGGTCGCTCAGTTGGTTAGAGCATCATCCCGATACACTAAGGTTGCGGGTTCCATCCCTGGTCAGGGCACATGCAGGAATCAACCAATGAATGCATATACAAGGGGAACAACAAATTGATGTTTCTCTCTCTTCCTTCCTTCCTCTCTCTCTCTCTCTCTATCTCTCATGAATAAATAAAAACTGTAAAGGTAAAATTTCCAATTATTATCATCACTTCTCTTATTAATAAGCACAGTGCTTGGTATTTATTTGCAAGTGTAGAAAGTGTCCTTAATTTAGGCAGCTCTGGATTTGAATCCTGGCCTCACTGGCTTTAGGCAAAATACTTACTTCTCTAAGCCTTCATTTTTCTTCCAGCAGTAAAGTGGGAACAGTAATGTTACTCACCTCAAAGGTTTATGGCGAGGATTAAACAAGATGGCGCATATCAATTGCTTAACAGTGCAGATGCATGGAGATTGTTTAGTTTAACTTTTAATGATGATTGTCATTATATATTTTTATTTTATTTATTTATTTATTTTAAATTATATTTTTATTTTTTTATTGGCCATGTTTTGGAAACTTTATAGAGCTCTTTAATCTTTTCAACATTCCCATGAAGTCAGTATTAGTCTCTCGGCTTTTCAGATGAGGAAAGGTTCAGCGTAATTAAGAGAATTGAAGAGCTGCTTCTCCATCCTAGGTCACATGAACGGTCAAAACAAACCTCTTTCACCGCCACCACACATCAGTTCCAATTTGAAAGAACAACTTGAAACTCAGAGGGTCGGTGTGGCCCGGGGCGTCTGCAGATAACGGTTTGACCTGCATAGAGAGTCCCAGGCTCTCTGCACTTTCTGTGGTGCACATGCTTCCACTCCCTCTGCAGAATCCACCAGGGAGTGTTCAGCTGCAGGCCCTCCTGAAACAGGCTGAAAACCATTAGCAGAAAAAATCATTGTATTCTCTGCTACTGGAGACATTTAGATGAACACTTTGGAGGAGAACCAAGAAGGCATCTATCTCCCGGCCACTCAGGGCAGGTAAAAACAAAACAACAAAAAATCACAGTCACCTCTCTTCGCTTTGAGACTCTTGATACAAATGTTACTTTAACTGCACGGAAACAGCACAGTGGTTACAATTGGAAGAAGGTGTTCCTTCTCAGGATGCCTGGAACTCAGACGCTAGGGATGTCGGGAAGTATCCATTATCTAAAATCCGAAAACAAGCCGCAAACCCCTCAGTTCGCACACCCTTCGATGCATGTGCTTCTGGCCTTGAGCTTGGTCTTTAGAAATCCATACAGTTTTGTGCATCATTTAGAAAAGTCAGTGGTTCTGCAGGGTAAAGAAGGAAAAGAACAGGAGATTCCAGAAAAAAAAAAAAACAGACCGCAATATAACAATTTGAGGAAGATGAAAATTTATGCACGCATTTAAATGTATATTTAAATTAAATAAATTAATTACATACATCCACACACACAATATTTCACCTGAAAGCATGCTGTTTGTTTGTTTTTCCATAGAAGAACAAATTTGCGGTTGATGCTGATAAAGACAGTTGCACATTTTATTACTAATAAATGACACCAGGGGCCTTATTACAAAGTATTTCTAAACAATCCAAAATTCTGTAATGGGACCCCCAGGGGCCAGGCCCATAAAGCGTGGACTCTGTTCTGCATAAGCAAGGCCACATGAGGCAGAGTACAGGGGCTGTTCAGAATCGCTGAGGCACAGAAATCTTAAAGCCCACCCACTTTCTTCTCAGTCTGCGCAGTTAGATTTCATATTTCATCAGCGCTTAGCCTGCTTCTGTTTCCTAACAAACACCACGTGCACATGCACACTCCACCAGATGTCTATACTTTATCATGCAAATATTACATAGAAGTGATAATCATTATTAACGAACATAATCACCCAAAGTCGGGAGGGATATCATTCACTGCCAGTTTGTGTTCCACCCCTTATGTCCCAGAGTCAAAAGGAAAAGGAAGAAGAAGAAGGAGGAGGAGGAGGAGGAGGAGGAGGAGGAGGAGGAGGAGGAGGAGGAGGAAGAGGAGGAGGAAGAGGAGGAGGAGGAGGAGGAGGAAGTGAAGGAGGAGAAGAGGAGGAGGAGGAGGAGGAGGAGGAGAAGAAGAAGAAGAAGAAGAAGAAGAAGAAGAAGAAGAAGAAGAAGAAGAAGAAGGAGAAAAAGAGGAAGAAGAAGAAGAAGAGAAATAAAAAAAAAAGAAAAAAAAAAAACCTGTCAGCCATTGGATGCTTGCTTTAACAGGGAATAGAGCTCACATCCTGCCAAGGGACTGGTCTGAAATTCTTTCTGTTTTGACAACCCGTTTTGTCACCAAGCGCAGTATCTATAGAGTCTAAAGTTGCCAAGCCGAGTCACTGCTTATTCTTTTTGCACAAGCTTCTAATCTAAAGCTCTCCCGGCCCTACCCCAGTCCCTGGACAGTGGCGATAACAGCGAAACTCAGGGCTGTAAGTTAAAAGGTAGAAGGGAAATCCAGCGGAGTCTTCTTGATTTCCCCTGCTCTTTATTCTTCTGGGTCTTAGCCGTGGGCCCTTCACAGTTTGGCCACTTCTTGTCCTTTTGTTTCTCTACAACAGAGCCTACAGACACGCAGCCTGAGGGACATGCCAGGCTTGCAGGCATGTTTGGCTTGGCCCATGTTGTGTTTAAAAAGTACAATGAGAAAAGTAACTGTCAAAAATTGGGCGGTTGCACATAAGATTCCAGATTTTAATTCTTTAAATGGGACAAGCATGCTTAATATTGCCAGAGTCACCACTTGTCTTCAAATGCTTTGCCTGGTCCACACCGAATCTTTCCCTGAGCCTGTGAGCTGTCATATTCCTCCACCCAGCCCTGGACAAACGGATCTCTTCATTGCTCCTATCCTGGCCCTGACTTAGGGGAATCTTGTATTTCTCAGGTTTTGCTTCTCCTTCCCCTCTGCTCTTCTCTCCTCCCCTCCCCACACCTCTACCCCTCCATTCTTCTTGCCCCTCCCCTCCCCTCCTTTCCCTTCCCTTCTCCCTTCCATCCTCTCTCCCTCCTTCCTCCCTCCCTCCCTCCCTCCCTCCCTCCCTCCCTCCCTCCCTCCCACCTTCTTCTCTTCCTCCCTTCTTCTCTCCCTCCCTCTCTCCCTCCTTCCTCCCTTCCTCCCTTCCTTTCTCCCATTTTTCCTTCCGTAATCCATAAACACTTTCTACAGGCCTAGTGTGCTTCGGAACACTGTAAATGACCTGGGAAAAGGTCACGTGACATATCCCAAGGCTGTGGGAAGTTTGGTTGTGCGATTCTATTTCTCAAACAAAAAATAACACCAAGCTTGGCCTTTATTTCCAATGCCACAGTTTCCTTGTCTGAAAAGCGACCTTCCCCACTTCATAGGTCATGTCTGATAAGACATGGTAAAGTCCTACCCCAGCGCTTGGCGGATGGTCATGAACAGTTTCAGCAGGCAGGGGTCCGGCACAGAGGTTAAGAATGTGAGTCACCAACTTAGGTAGAACAGGGCCTAATTCTGGCTCCCCCCACTTCCTGGTTGTATGATCTTTGGCAACAAAGTCTCTCCGAGCCCCAGTTTTCTCATCTGAAAAATGTCACTAACTTTATAAATTTGCGGTGAAGATGAACAGAAGTGCCTCAAAAGGATTGAGCACAGTGGCATATAGTAAAAAATGAATGGTACCTTTCAAGTTTTTTTAAGCAGTCTCAGAGACATGTGACTGGACAGTTGAGCAGCACATTAAAAATTGAAACGGTTCCTCCAAATTCAGAACAGCCAGGTACCTATTGCTGAGTAACAAAATATTCAAAAACAATAAACATTTCTTTCTGAGTCAGGATTTGGGGAGTCACTTAAGTGGGTGGTTACCACTGGGGTCTCTTTTGAGGTTTTAGTCTAGAGGTTAGCTGGGTTCTTCCCACCATGGGGCTCTCAGGGGGGCGGGGGGGGGCGGAGGTGGCTGGCAGCTACTTCACTCACAGCAGGTGACTGATCCAAGAAAAAAAGGAGGAAGCCATATGCTCTTTATGACCTGGTCTTGACAGTCACACACCACTGCCTATGCTCTGTGCTGCCGGCCACCCCACCCAGGTCTGCTTCATTGTGGGAGGATATTACAGCTGCACAAACACCACAGAGTGAGGTTCATTGGGACCAGCCTGCAATCTCGGCCTCACACTGTAATCTGCTCACACGGGGACATTAACACTCTAAGAATGTGAAAGATGATGCACTCTGCATTTGATTATTTTATGATTGAGAGAGAATGAAAATAATAGAAACATTTACTTGAGACCTTGGGAAAAAGTTAAAAATAAGAGCTCAACTATTTCCAGAGAGTAGCTGAAACTTGTATGGAGTTTTTTTTTCTGTTTTTCTTTTTTCTTTTTATTCATTTTAGAGAGGAGACACAGAGTGAGAGAAAGAGAGAGAGAGAGAAAGGGGGGAGGAGCTGGAAGCATCAACTCCCATATGTGCCTTGACCAGACCAGTGCAGGGTTTTGAACTGGCGACCTCAGTGTTCCCAGGTCGACGCTTTATCCACTGCGCCACCACAGGTCAGGCCTTGTATGGAGTTTTAAATGGTGGAGAGGGGATAAACCATCTATACTGGTAATTAGCATCTATGGACAAAGAAAATATGCAAGATTCTTCAACCTTGGAGGCAGAGCAGGATAAAACACTAAGATTGCATTCTGGAAAACACTGCCATGCAGGAAGCAGGACGGGGCCAATTTAACTCACTTTCTCTAATTCTAGCCATGTGTTAGGGTTGAGGAAATATTAAAAGGATGCATTTAGTATGGTGAAACTTTCTTAGATAAATAGGCTCTTAACATTCACATCCAAAGCTCAGCCTGCAACATGTCTATGGTCTAGAATAAAACATCCAATCAGGCAAGCCTTGGAAGTCTCCCTGAATCCATGTAACCACATCTCGGGTATCATTATCATTTAATCAATGAGTCATTCGTCACCCCTTGTCCATGCATCCAGGAGATAATCGCCCTTTCTTATAGAAAATACTGCAGTGGGAAAGGTGTAAGTCTCCTCCCCATAAATCATCATACAGAATGTCACCCCAAAAACAAGATGTCAGGGATAACAGCACAGCATGGTGGCAAAAAAGAAGAGAGTCTGGAGTCAGATTTTTCAATTGTAAATCTCAACTCCATAATTTAACAGCTGGGCAGGATGAACTACTTAGCATGCTATGACTCAGTTATACTATCTGTAAAATGGAGTTACTAATGATACCCATTTTATAAGATAGTGGTTAAGATTTAATGGGCTAGCATATGTCGAGTGTCTAATGTACATATAGAGATCAGAGGTATCTCTGTGATGATTAGATGTCTTTTACTACTTCTGAAATAAGTAAAAATTCACTCTGGAAATGGAGTAAGATGGGTAGATGAGAAACCAATGCACTGATTGAACTGAGAGGGTAGGATTTTAATTATTTTTTTCAGAATTGAGAGAGGAGGAGGAAGACCCAGCACAAACTTCCTTCTTAAACAAAGCTGGCATTCCATCTTTATCTTTCCTGTCTGGAGCTTGTGTCTCCAAAGACAATTGCGAAGGGATTGTGTTTGACTGATCAGTCTTCTGAGACTCTGCAGGTCCACGGAGACTCTGGATTAAAACCTTCAGGCAGGACAGGACCGGCGAGGGGGCGGGCAGTTACTCAACACTGAGTGGGCTTTGATGGCAGAGTAGCAGCCGGAATAAAAGAGCTCCTCCTAGCAGAGATGAAATTAAAATGGGAAATGTTTCATTAGACTTAGACCCGGGAAAGAAGCCCTGGGCAGTGAGAGAAAGTAGAGGGGAGGGCTGTCAAACACCGGCCCTGTTGTGGGCGGGAAGATGGACAGGCCCAACTGCGTGAATAGCTCTTCTGCTCACCCTCCGCTGGAACTCAGCTACTGTTGGAGTCTGGCATTCAAGGGACGTGACAACCCTATCCCCACCTACCTGGCTTCTATCTGCCCCTGTCCCATGTCTGAAGTCCACACATGCTTCCATCAGTCTGGGCAGTAGCTGTCACCATACAGACCTTCATTTTGTCAACCTTCAGCAATGTTATTTCTTCTTCCTAAACTGTCTTTCCTCCACCTCTGCCTGTCAAGACCCTACACACTCTTCAAAACCCAGCTCAGATATTACTTCTTCCAAAATGCCTTACAGCTTCTGTCAGCAATGCCTCTCTCTGATCTGTCTAGAGTTACCCTATCCTTGTACTTGGATTGTAGAATGTGGAATGGACCCCGTACATTATGCCTGGGTCAATGACCCACCCTGTTCCCCGCTGCTTTTATCAGTAGGTAGGAGTAGGAGAATGTAATTCATCTTCTTTCTCAAATCAAATTCAATCAGAGAATGGTGGAGCTGAAGATGACCTCAGGTTTCCTTTAGTTAGAGAAGGCAAATTTAGAGCACATGGGAATACGTGTGCTCATGGTCGATGCCGTGACTCATTCAGAGCGTTTGTTAGTTCTGTGGAATCCGGCTGCAGAATCCTTCTGCGCGCTGTCCTGGGAAGCCACAGTCAGCACTGATTAGGCATACAAGGTAAGAGCTCTGTGCCTCCACCCCCCTGGTGAACTAATTCAGCACCTCCACTCCCAATATCTGTGATGAAACCAATATTCGGAGAATAAGAGCATCTTACCCCGTGTTCTATCTCTGAATTCTCAGCTGCTTCCCCCAAAAGGGCTTTAGACATAACAGGACGTAGTATGTGCATGGGTGTGAGTGTAAAATTAAATTCCAAACTGAAAATGGGAATGTGGCGAGAAAGCAACACTTTGAAAGATTTGTGTTAGTTAATTGTATGAAATATTAATGCACATAATGAAAACACAGGATTCTTTCATCTAACGAGTCTGATTGGTCTCTTTAAAACAAGACTTCTCATATGCTTTAACTGTTCTAATAAACATTCTGACTTTTCAAGAGGAAAATATGAGACTGAAAATTCCTCAAATGCTTGAGCTCATGGGGCTAAATATTGGCTAAGGTCACATTGCCGGAATTGTGTGTGACAAAGCCCAATTTGAAAAATGCTGATTAAAAGACATGGCTTTTCTAACCTGTTGTTGATTTGCATGCTGGCCCTGCAACCTGTTAGTTGTATGTGCCTGCATACTAGTATCTTGAAGTCTCTGAGCCTCAGTTTCCTCACCTCTGAAACAATTATAACAACTACCGCAATAGTGTAATGAGCTAACACATACTAAGTGACTGACAATGGTGGGTAATTAATAAATTCTTAACCACACTGCCTAAATCCTGATGCAGGGCCTTAGAACTATTTTCTCAACTACCATGCAAGTTTCTTAAACTAAAATGTCTTGCCACTGTTTAATCGCTGTGTGCCCATGTTGGCTCTTGCATCTTGCGTACACAACATTTATTCAAACTGAACTTCCCATGTGTGTCAGAGACAATGTGAGTTGCTCATCAAAACATTTTATTTTTCTTCTGAGAATGCAGGTGAGCTATTTCTCAGCCACCTTTGTAAGTAGGTAGGCCCCTATTATGAGTTCTGGCCATCAGAATGTAAGTAGGAAGGATGTATAGTGTCTCTGAGGTCAAGCCCAGAAAGAGTTGCATAATCATCCAGCCTCCTTTACTGGTATGTATGGTCGGTGAGCTCGGCTCCTGAAACAATGAGACCACACGATGTGGAGGTTTGGAACCCTGTGTCCTTTAGGTACTACTTGGAGGAACATTTTTCAGAGTGGCTGACAAACTACAAATGTTAGCATTAGATCTTGAGTTAATGAGAAAACAATAACAAAAAGAAAAACTTTATATCATGTTAAGACCCTGAGATTGTAGGGTTTACATGTTCTTTTAACATAGTTTAGTTCAAGGCTTCCCAACCTTATATTATTGTCATTTTGGGCTGGATGACTGCTTGTTCTGGGAGCTGTCCTGTGCATTGTAGAATAATTAGCTATACCCACCAGACATCAATATCATACCTCCCAACTGTGACAACCACAGTGTCAGAAGACATCGCTCAATGGCTTCTAGGAAGTAGAATTGTTACCCCTGAGGACCACTGGTTTAACCTGACCCACTGAGCACACCATGCACCAACAATTCTAATGGCTTGAAAATATAATGAAATACTGAACAGGCCCTGCTGGTTGGCTCCGTGGTAGAGTGTTGATCTGGTGTGTGGAAGTCCAAGGTTTGATTCCCGGTCAGGGCACACAGGAGAGGTATCCATCTGCTTCTTCCTCCACCCTCCTTCTTTCTTTTTCTCTCTCTCTTATTCCACAACCATGGCTCAATTTGAGTGCCTCAACCCTATTCGCTAAGGATGGCTCTGTGGAGCCTCCACTTCAGGTGCTAAAAATAGCACAGTTATAAGCATTGGCCCCAGACAGGGGTTGATGGATGGATCCCTATCAGGGCTGATGTGGGAGTTTGTCTCTCTGTCTACCCTTTTCTTACTTAATAAAAAAAGAAAGAAATAAAAGAAATACTAAACAAATAGAGCTACAGACTTTATAAATTGTTTCAAAACCAGATGTAGATGCAACTGCTTAGGCATGCCTCTCGCCCCTAACAGAGTGATCAGTAAGAGTACTAGCTTGTATATCCTTCAGGATGGAATGTCCACAGAAAGTAGAAAAGTGAGTCCAGTCTAATAATTGTGATTTGATTTTCCAGGAAACTGCAGATCTCCTGCCATACCTGGGGTCTCATATGTCTACATCAGGCCCACTCTTCTCCTGTCCCATTGTCTAAGAGGTGGTGGGATGGGGGGAGGTGTGGAGGCTGGACTGCTTGTTTATCACAGTGTGTTTTGTTACTGGAAGAAACTGACAGACCACAGGGTTGGCTATGCAATGTAGTCATTTTCACAGCATTTGTAAAATAAACATGAACTGGATTCTTCCTTATAGGATGTCTCAGCACCTTTCATTGGGTCATATGTGTGTGAACCCCACAGAAAAGGTCTAGAGTATGCCCTGTTCAACCAACTTACTTGCTCTTGAAACATGATGACATTTTATGTGGATGAAGTGGCTGTGAAGACAGCATTTATTAAGAACCCTGACTGAAGCTTGGATGTCGGCTGGGAACTCTCCAAACCTCAGTTCCTCATCTGTAAAATGGTGATAACGGAATCTCATTCGCGGGGTGGAAATAGTGCATGTAAATTGCTTTGCGTGGTTGTTGACACAAGAAATGCTAGATAAATGCTGGCTTTCATCGTTATCGCCACCGCCACTAGGATGCTATGTGGGGTTCTCGTAGCGAAAGAGTTTTCTTATCTAATTTGCCTAGTAATCAATCAAAACTCCAAAGGGACTGTCGAGTAAAATGTTAAATAAATCCTGAGAAATAACAATGAAACATTCATAATCTATGCTCTGCACTAAAACATCTTTACCATTCTCCAAGGAATTCGTCTTTTTAACGTAATACGCGAGGAAATGCTACAGGGGGAATAATATTGATCTGCAAGGCCTTTGGCAGTGACTTTTAAATATGGGCATTCAATGCCACAGATCATGTTAGAGCTCACTGTGGCAGAGTTTGACGGGGAGGAAGTCGTGGCTGAGCCCCGGGCAACACTCCTAGGTTAGTATCCTTTGTTGTAATTTTATTGCCCAGAAAGCATTGAAACCTTCTTGGATTTACAGTGCTTAATCCCCAGCATTAAAGAGCTATATAAAGTGTTAAAGAGAAGTGCAAGTGTCATTTGTGAAAGAGTAAGAAGCTCACTGTCCCCAAAGATTTTTACTGCCCTAAGTCTGGAGCCTTGACAAATGGAAATTCTTCATATCCTATTCTGAGATTGCTCCATGCATTCATGCAATTAAATTTCAATGTGATACATGCATATGAATGTCTCCTGTACTAGATGCTGATACAAAATTAAAATAACAATCCTTATGTTTAGCTCTTCCAACATTTATGATTGTTTCATTACTGGTACTGATGAGGTGAGCACTTATTGTGTGCTAGGAGGTAATGCAATTCAGCTTCTCTTGGCTGCAAGAGACAGAAACTCAGCTCAAACTTTCCTAAGAAAGAAGGAGAATGTGTTGGGAAATTCAAAGCTAGAAACTGCTTCAGGTATAGCTGAATCCAGAGCCTATAATGCCATTATCAAGTGTGTGTTTCACTTTCTTCTCAATGCTACACTTTTCTCTTGATCTTCCTACCCTCAGGCTGAACCCTCTTCCCAATGGCAGTATGGGATCCAGCCACTCCCGTCTTGCATTTATAGTTCTCAGGAACTATAATAGAAATAGTAAGCCCCTCTTCTTGTTTGCTTCAGTGAACATCCTCCAATTGAATCTGATTAGACCAACTTGAGTTGTGAGACCACCCCTAAGCTCATTACTTTAGTCTAAGATAGAGAATATGCTAACTGGTAGGTTTGGGTCAATTTCCTATTCTTGAATCTGGGGGGTTGAATACTTCCCCACCCCACTGAAACCATATACACTGAGGTGATTTCCCCTCAGTGGAAAAGATTAGCATGTTGTAACAAAAACAAAGGAGAAAGGGATGTTGAGCCGGCAGAAATAATTGAATTTTTGCACAGCCTTCCAATACATTATCTTTAATACTGGAAGCCTTGTCTGCATTTTGTAGATGAGAAGACTGAGTCACCCAGTGGTTAAGTATCCAAACTCACCAGTGATGATGTACTTGGATGTGAACTCAGATGCACTCCTAAGCATACAAGCTTTCTGCCAAGAGAGCCAAGAGTCCATTTTTCTTGTGTGTTTCCAAAAGGGTCAGAGATAGGATAAAGTAGAGGGAAGCAGGGAACAGAATTCCTGGGCCATTATTTGTTTCATTCTAAACCTTTTGGATCTTATGTCTGAATCCAGCTAAGAGACTTCTGTTCCATCATGACCCTGAATCAACCTCTCTTACCATCCTTGGGCCTTGGCATTTTAAACGAAAGTGTAACGGTCAGTATAACATTTATAGGTTTTAGTTTAAACAACAGAAATGGCTCATTTAAGCACAAAAGGAATTTAAGGACTATTTGAGTTGTTCACAGAGTCATTAGAAAAGATAGAGGGATAAGGTTAAAAGATAACCAGGAAAGGGGAATGGAAGCACCGTGTCCCAGCCAAAATCATGGTCCTAAACTGGTTTGATGACCTCCCTGACATCAAAGTCTAACCAGTTTTGCTCCTCCTAGACACTGCCGGATCTCTCCGCAACCCCCTGCAGCTTGTCAGTTTCAGAGCAGGTACTGCTGGTTCGGACCGTGGTGTTGTGGTGTTGCCGTCGCTGTGGGCTGATGTGGTAAACTTCCCAGTGTCTGTTTCACAGGTTGTCTTGTTCCCAGTTCTGTAGCGCATGCATCCGACTGCTGAGTCTAGATCTTGGACCACAATCTAGACTGCTGGTCCTCACCTAGGGCCAGTTTGCCCTCAGAGAACATTTGACAATGTCTGGAGGCAGTTTTGTTTGTTTTTTTTTTGTCACAAACTGGCATCTATTGATATAAGATCCAGGGATGTTGCTAAACATCCTACAATACACTGGGCAGCCCCACAACAAAGGGTTATCTAGTCTAAAATGCTAACAGTGCTGACATAGACAAACCTTTCCCTAGCTGAAGTTTGAAAAGATAACTATCCTGAGATTTTTATGTTCTATTGTAAGAAAACTTACCCCCAAAATAATTTATAAGATTAAAAAATACCTTAATCAAAGGAATTGAGTTCTAATGTTAAAAAATACACATTACTATAATGAGATATCACAAAGCCAATTTGGGCGACCTCCTGGCACTTTGTGTATTTGTTTCTGACATCTGCTGGCTCCAGTCCTATCTCAGTCCTTCTCCAAACTCTTCACCCTGAGTCTCACCCCTTGTATATCTGCCTCCAGATTTACTCTAGTTTGGTTTCTTGACTCTCCCTATGTACTTTAATTTGATCATGTCAGCTTCTCCTACCTGCTTCTCCACCAAAGCCTCTTGGCCCTTGAAAATCTTACCCTGGGGCTACCTTTCAAGGAAGAACAAAGTTTCAATATCCCTTGGCCTTCCCTCAGGGCTTCCTCAACAAGTTTTCACATCACATTGCACAGGGAGAGAACACAGCTAAATAACACCATGTGGGTACTCTGGTATGTCAATTTCAACTCTTCAGGCTCCTGAGTTGATTCCAATAAAGACACAGCTACCCAGAAATGAATATCCATCCATCAGTATATGAGGACTTTTGAATGACCTTAGCTGGCAACCTCAATGGCTTCAGGTAATTGAGAGAAACTACTTCAGTCACTCACTTCTTGGACCTTGGGACTTCCATGGAGAATGAGACAACTGGTTACAAACAGTGGATTTGGGGGTCCTTAAGAGGGACTTGTATTTCAACTAGAATGAGTGACTCCATTCCATTGGGCACCAGCCGTCTCCAGGCAGAGGCAGTAAAGTCAGAGAGGAATTGGACGAAGAAATAAAAACCATCTCATGCACATGACATTTCCTCTCAACCTGGAAGAGACCCCACAGCTCAGGTACCTCATATCAGAAAATCATCCTTAGATGCAATCACAGCTCAGACAGCACGGAAACCCGATAAATGAGGCACTTTTTCAGCTCTGCAAGCCTCTCTGTGTCATTTCAAAATTGCAGATGACACTTTAATATTTAAACAGAGCAGAAGAGATATAGATTATTTATTTTCTTTTACTTTAATTTTACTTCTGTACCGGCGCCTAACTTTTTTTCCCCTTTAAAACAACAAAGCCCTACATTTTAACAGCAGTTTCTGCTCGATTCATCAGGTTGTGAATGTTCACCTGACACTTGCAATCCACCAAAGCTTTTTTCAACGCTGTTCTCTCATCATCTGCTTCCATATTGCTATAAAATTACACTGAAAATATTTTTTGCTTTGGGCCAAACTAGTCATATAGAATTTGACTATGATCTATATATTTATGGTGGAAAATTAATCTTCAATGCTTCAAACTTTTTATGCCTCATAATTTTATCAAAAATGTCCAAATGCATCATAATGGAGCTGCCAGAGACATGAAAAATGTCCCACTTTCTCCCTAAGCTTTTAAAAAAACATGCTTTCAGGATGCCTTTTGAAGGCATTGTCTGGTTATACTGTTTTATGAGCCACTCAACAACTGTAGTAGATTCTGATGAAAATCTAAAACGTGGAAGAAACTATGTAATAGCCTGTTTTAGATCAACCATGGATAGGCCTACAAAACCATTCTATTGGTCTAAGCAATTGTAAAATGCTTCTTATCCAGTCCAAGAAAGGTTTTAAATTCACATTAATATGAAATAAACTGAAAATGTTTTAACAGTCGCAAGTGACAAAAGCCCAACTCAAGCAAAACAAAAGAAAAATAAAACAGGCTTTGACTGATTCAAATAACTATGAAGTCCCAGGATGTTACTGACTCCAGATCAAAGGCCCGAAGAATGCAATTAGGCAAACATTTTTCTTCACTTTGCAGGTGTGTCCACCCATGTAGCAGACATACATAGCCTTCCCAAAGCCATCAGAACGAGAAAGACTTCCTTCTTAACTTTGGCAGAGAGGGCCCTAAGAAGACTCTGATTGGCTCAGCACAGGTCACAAGTCCAGCTCAGGACCAGTAACCGACCAACCAGAGGATCCTGTGTTTTGGGCCTACATATACTGTGGTAGGTGGAACTATAGGGTCAGTCCAAATTCTATGGAATGGTTGTCCATCAGAAAGAGCTACTGGTCCCCCAGAGGGAGAAGGAATGTTGAACAGGTAAATGTGGAGCTATCCAGTACCAGCGGTTCTGAATTTGGGAGGTGGTATTTCCATCCGTAATTTACTAACTTATTTGGATCTGGTCTCCACCAAAAATGCCGGAAACAGTTGCTTATTGGATGAATTCTACATTGATCTGGCTTAAGATATCTGTTTCTGTATGTAGCAAAACTAGTATTTCTTCTTTTTTTTTTATAATTAGACAATGGTGTTAAAGGTCTCTATCACATCTCTTCCAACTATCCTTTTTCTACCCTCCCCAGGAGTCTATTTCCTTCATCTCTCTTTGTTTTCAAGTATTTCTTATGCATACATTTTTAAATCAAACAAAAATTTCCTGTGAACTGGAAAGGTGTCATCCAGGACAACATTTTAGCACCTATTTGTTAGAGATCACCAGAATTTGGGCACTTTGTCTTCTGGTTTTGTATGTTGTGAGAAGAAAATTAAATTCGACCCTAGGATGACCCTCTGGTGTATACAAACTTATGGATTCATTCTCCCATTTAGCAAATACTGATTAGTGGGCTTCTATTAAATTCCAGGTAGTGTGCCAGAAACCAGGGTCAAATTCAGGTTCGGTTCAGTTCTCCTAGCATTGAGCCTCACAGAGAAGACATAATGTTCAAAAATTCACAGAGAAAGCTGCTACATACATTCAAGTATGTATTGCAGGTGGATGGTGGTTATGATACAATGTAATAGAAGGGATACAAGTAAAGGGGTATAGACAAAGTCAGAGAAGAAACAATGTTTGTGCTGGGATCTGAAGGAGAAAGTAAAGGATTAACCAGACAAATAGAAGGTGTTTGGGTATAAAGATGAATCAGTCCTTCTTTAAGACTCATTTCCTTAGTCCCAATCTGGGCAACTGACTTTTAGTCAAGAATTCTAAAGTAATAGCCACACTGGAAAAACTTCACCAAAACATTTTATCAGCTGAAAAGCCCAAATATATAGTTTAAATTTCTGTATTTGCATGCTTGGTAATTATTTTCTAAGAAACTTTTTAAAAGAAAACAATATTATGGAGCACTATACATAGTAGTTTTAGTGGCCACTGACTAAGAAAACTCATAGAGATAAAACATTAAACATAAATTGGATCTTTTAAATGACTTTGCATTATATTCTCCATAAACATATTTATGCTTATTTGAAAATTAGCCAGATATCTATGCAGGTATTCATCACCTGTTCTAAAAAGAGTGAATGGCTGGCTCATCTAAGAATTGAAGAACTTGCAGGGACGAATTCACGCAGCTCACGCCCACCTTCGGGAGGCTGTCATTCACAGGCTGTGAACAGAGCAGAGGTCTGCTACTTGTTTGCTCTGCTTCCTGTTCGTGCGTGCACGTGTGTGTGTGTGTGTCTGCGTGTGTGTGTGTGCGTGTGTGTGTGTGTGTGTGTGCGTGTGTGTGTGTGTGTATGTGTGTGTGTGAACTACTCCTACCCTGTGTGATAATGAGGTACCTGTCAATGAAGGTGCCCACTTCTGCTGCCCCAGGTGTGGGCTGGCCAAATTCTTTGAAGAATTGATATGGGTGTTGATAGTAAAGGGTTGCTTTCTAGTATTCCCTGAGACCAGGCCCTCTATTGCCACAGAAGCCAGAGTTGATAGGAGTCATCTTCCCACCATGTGAAGGATGGACCAATCTGAAAATAAAGCTAAGAGCCCAAAGATGGTAACAGACATAGAGCCCTGGGGAACTCATGTGAACCTATGGGTTCAGCCAGGCATGAGGCCAGTTAGCCTCTGGATTTCCCAGCTGTGTGAACTAACAACTTTCTCTTCCTGCCATCTTAAGGTAGTTTGAGTTGTTTTTTTCTATCAGCTGCAACTGGAACTGGCTTGGCTATTTCTATAATTTCTACTAGTCCAAGCACTTGCAGGTTTGTGCCAATGGTCAGAGAATTCATTATTGCACAAGAAGCTCATCATTACATAGAAATTCTACTATTACACAGAGAGTCAATTATTACACAGAGTTAATTACGCAGAGAGATAGGTATTACACTGAGAGTTTTTACACAGTCAGTTATGGCACAAAGATAATTATTATGCAAAGAAACAGCTATTATACAGAGTCAATTATTACACACGTGATTTATTATACAGAGTCAGTTACTACACAGAAGTCAATTATTAAGCAAAGTCAGTTATTACATAGGCCATTTATTATTATGCTGAGCTTATTGCAAAGATTCCATTATTACACGAAGTCAGTTATTACATAGTCATAATTATCCATTATCACATGTGGTCACAGTACATCAGAGAACCTTGTTTGTTTAACAAGTCTGGCGACCGTGTGGTTTTACTCTAACTGTGGATCATAGTTTTTTTTCCTGATAGCCAGCCCCTGTTGTGTCTAAGAAAGAGATTCCACAGTGCCTATGGAGAAGTATAGTGTCCAGAAACAAGACCAGAAGGTCTGATGATGTGTTATTTATAGAGGAATAAACAGGACGCTGAAGTACCTGTGTGCACAGTACATCCTTCAGCATACAAACATTAGACCTGTGAATATAATTATCCCTTCTCTAATAAACACACCTGCTCTGGTGAATACACACACACACACACACACACACACGAAAAGTCTAGAAAGATATATTATCTATACTTTATAGAAATCTCACTCTATGCCAGATACTATAGGAAATTCTTTACACATATTACTCTATATGACAGTCCAGGCTAGTGGATAGGGTCACAAATTCTATGTACACACTATCTAATAGAACTCTTAGCACTGCTTCTATAATCCTTGCTGACTTATACATAGCCACTAGTCCCATGTGGCTACTGAGTTCTTGCAATGTTGCTCTTGGGACTCAGGAACTGAATTTTTACATTTTATTTTACTTTGGTTTATTTAAATTTAAGCTTAAATAGTCATGTATGATTAGTGGCTATTCAAGTATTGGAAATACATAGCTCTGGAGCCTATATGCCTAGGTTCAAATCTCAGCACCCCGACTTATTAGCTATATCATTTAGACAAATTGTTTAATTTCTCAATGCCTCAGTTTCTTTTCATAAAATAGGGCTCCTAATGCTGCCCACCTCATAGGGCATATCTCTCTCTGTCTTACATGAAGTTCAACCATATTTTTCTCCAGTTGATAGAAATAAGCTGCCTTAACAAATAATCACAAACATGGTGGCTTAAAGCAATAGAAATTTACTATATTACAGATCTGGAGACAAGAAGTCAGAAATCAAGGTGTTGACAGGGTTGGTTTTCTTGGAGGCTCTGAAGAAGTGTCTGTTTCATGCCTCTCTCCTGGCTTCTGGAAACCCTTGGCATTTCTTGACTTGTAGCTCCATCACTCCATTGTCTGTCTCTGTCTTCATTTCACCTTCTACTTTATGTCCCTGTCCTCATGTTTTTGTTTTATTGGGCAGTGTTTCCATAGAATCGACAAGTCCAACCACTAGTCTGTATTCTGTATCTCAAATCTCAAGTCTTCCTTTCATAAGGGCACCTTCCATTCCGCCTCAAGATCCTAAGGTTAATGACATCTGCAAAGACCTTTCCTCCAAATACAAGTTCAACGGTTCTGGGGATTAAAAAATAAGTAAATCAGAAAAAAAGAAAAACTGAGAACAGCATGATTTCATACATCGGTGGGACATGAAAGTGAGACTATGAGACATGGACAAGAGAGTGGTGGTTACAGGATGGGGGGAGGGAAGAGTGGAATAGGGAGGAGGGGAGGGACACAGGGAAAACCAGATTGAAGGTGACAGAGGACAATTTGACTTTTGGTGATGGGTATGCAACACAATTGAATGATAAGATAACCTGGAGATGTTTTCATTGCACATATGTACCCTGATTTATTGGTGTCACCCCACTAGAATTAATAATAATAAAATATATTTTAAAAAAAGATTTGGGTGTACCCTTTTTTTAGGGGGTGGGGGGTCACTATTCAACCCACTTCATGGATGGCTTCCATTTCTGTGATTTTACCTTTGCCTAGTTCACCATCTTTCTGATAAGCAAAAATTACTATTATAAACAGGAGATATTTAATATAGCTTGCCCACAGCTCTCATACAACTACCTCCCATTTCAAAAAGCCCTGAAGGACCCATGTTTCTGCTTGCGGCAGGATATGTAAATCTACAGCAATTATTACCTTGATGAAAAGAGTACATGATAAGTCTTAATACAATTGCAAGCTCTGAAACCAAGGACTAATTTTAAGCAGTAGATGACATTAACCTGTGTTCCCATGAGTACATTAGGATTTTCAAAATACAGCACTTTCTCCTTGCGCTGCATGCATACAAATGGGACTCAATTTATTGCAAATGGTATTCCTGAGCACAGTGCCAGTGACATAATTAAGAAATGTATTCAGCCTATTACTAATTTAACACTGTTCTGGGTTCTTATCAAAAAGCCTTGTGTCACCCCACAACGTCGCCATCAAATTTATGCATTGTAAATACAAATATATTTTATTCATCTTGGAGTCTTGCAACTTCAATTATGCGATAAGCATTTATTTGGAATTCATTTTCCCCCCCCCCATTTGATAGCCATCATTAATTCATGTGAAACTGATCAAGTCTCTTGTAAAAAGCTCTAGCAAACACCTTCGAAGGCAAACACCATTTGTAAGGATGTAGCTGTTGCCATGATTCTTTCAAATGAAGAAAAAAGAGCCTCTGGACTGAATAACTTCAGGGCTGCTACTTAGCAAAATAAGGAAGTCGAATAAGCTTATTTTTTTGTGGCACCAAATTTATTTTTTTATTAACATCTGTTTTCTCTCCCACATTCCAATCCCCTAATACTGATGGTCCAGCTGTTTTCTTCTGCCATTCTCCTGCATGCTCTTCACCCAGTCTCCCTCAGTACCTTAAATGGAGCCATAATCCATCCAAATTCATGTCCAAATCTAGGCATCACCCTGACCTTTCATGTCTCACCCTGAACAAGTCAACCAGTTCTGCTGGCGTGGTCTCATACACATACCTCCAATTCACTCACTTCTCACCAGGGGGACCGACTCAACCAGCTCTGCCCGGGACTTTCCCAATCTGGGCAACAAAGGTACGTATCTCAAGAGTTTCCTCATTCCCAGGCAAACCTGGATGTTTTCCCAGGACTGCCTTCATTTTATTCTATTTTTAATTTTTAATTAATTTAAGCGAGAGAGAAAGGGAGTGGAAGAGAGAGAAAGAGAAAAGGAGAGAGAGAAACATTGATCTGTTCCTATATGTTCCCTGACCTGCTATCGAACCAGCAACCTCTGCACTTCCTGACGACATCCCAACCAACTGAGCTATACAGCCAGAGCCAGGGCTGTCTTCATTTTAAAATAGAAATTTTTATATCCTGGAAACCCCCTCCATCCTTAGCAAATGGAAATGGTTGGTCATCTTACTTGTTGCCACATTGATGTATGTCCATATCCACAATCACCCCTGGCCCCAAATTTCTATAATAATACCTGATTCTGCTCTCCTACCGCTATAGACAAGTTTTCATACCTGTTATATTACTCCCTTGCTCAAAACCCTCCAATGATTGCATCACATTTAAACCCCTTACCATGGAGCACAGCACCTTGTTGCCTTAGTTTCTTATTGTTGCTTTAACGTATAGTATTATCACAAACAGTGGTTTCAAACAACACAAAGTTATCATCTTGCAGTTCTAGAGATCAGAAGGCCAAGTTCAGTTTCGCTGAGCCAGAGTGGAGATGTTGGCAGGGTTGCTGCTTCTTGGAGGTTCTAGAACCATGATGGTGAACCTATGACACGAGTGTCAGCACTGACACACGTAGCCATTTTCAATGACACGCGGCCGCATACCAGAGAAGTATGGGGCCGCATGCCGAGAAGGACGTTTCATCCTCGGCTCCTGCACCGCCAGGTGCAGTAGCTGAGGATAAAACATTTGCTGTAGTGTAGACACTCTGTGTCGGAGGTCTGTAGGCCAAAACAACAGAACTCCAGCACAGAGCGTCTAGTTCTGGGACTTCCGGTTAGGCCGTTTTTTTCCAAGTGACACACACCATTCGAGTTTTGCTTGTTTTTTTGGAAAATTTTGACACACCAAGCTCAAAAGATTGCCCATCACTGGTCTAGAGGGAATCTCTTTCCTTGCCTTTTCCAACCACCCTCCTTCCTTAGCCCATGACCCCACGTCACATAGATTTTTCCCACTGCTTCTGTCACCTCTTTATCTGATCACTTCTTACAAGGACCTTTGTAAGGATCCTTGAGCTTATACTGGGTTTCCCAAATAACCAAGGATAATCTGATTCTCTCCAAATCCTTAAACTGGTCACATCTGCAAAGTCCCTTTTGCCATTTTAGGTATCACTCACTGGTTCTGGGAATTAGGGTGTGACAGTCTTTGGGAGGGGGCACTAGGCCGACTACCAGCCCTGTTGCATTTGGCCCTTGCTTTCCTCTTTGGGATCTGTATAGCATGGATGTACTCTCCACCTATGCTTCTTTCAAGCCTTTGAATATACCATGTTTATTGCCAACTTAAAACCTTTGCTCTTGGTGTCCTCTTTGCCTGAACTCATATCTCCCAGGTACTCAGAAGACTGATTCTTTCTCATCGTGTAAGTCTCCAGCTCTAATGTCTCCACATCAGAATTGTCTATTTCATTGCACCAGTCAGAGTGTTGGAACAAGTATAGATAACTTAATTCAAACAAGTTCTGGAAGAAAAGAAAGATTTATTATGCCATATAATTGAAGTAAATGGCTTTACAGATGAATCAGCTGTGAATGTTGCTATACAGTGACTCATCAGGTATTCCGTTGTCCTTCTGCTCCTTCTTGTGGCCATAAAATGGCCTCAGTACTCTAGCATTCTATCCAAACAATGCCCAGAAAAAGAAAAAGGCCATTGCTCCTCTGTATATTTCATTTTAAGAACAAAGAAAGTCCTTAGGTAAGTCCTGACCTGGCAGCAGAGGCGGTCTTGTCTCCCATTAATCAGACTAGCTCACCTGCCCACCCCTGAACCAGGAGCTCTCCAGGAGAATGGCATTGCCAGGACTTGCCACTATCTGCTCAGTAGGTGGCTATATGAATAAAATCAAATTTGGAAATAGATGTTACAGAGGTGATCCTTTTCACAAATTCTCTGTTTTATGTTATTCATTGTGCCTTTCTCTTTTAAAAATAATCTATTTTATTTATGGTCTATATTTTCCAGATAAAATACATATTTAATAAGAATAGAGACTGTGGCCTGACCTGTGGTGGCGCAGTGGATAAAGCGTCGACCTGGGAACACTGAGGTCGCCAGTTCAAAACCCTGCACTGGTTTGGTCAAGGCACATATGGGAGTTGATGCTTCTAGCTCCTCCCCCTTTCTCTCTCTCTCTCTCTCTCACTCTCTCTCTCTGTGTCTCCTCTCTAAAATGAATAAATAAAAATAAATTTTTAAAGAATAGAGACTGTGACTATCTTGCCCACAATAGTATCTTCAACAGATAACAGCATCTGGCACATGATCACTTTGGACTAAATCTTGTTGGTTGAAGGAATCTAGTATGTGGAATGACTCTTATCCCAGATTGACTTTCATTCTTTCATATTTTTCTCTGTTTATATCCAGCAAATGTCTACTGAGCCCTGTGATACTCCGGCACTTTGCTAGTAAGTAGGAATAGAAGCGTGAACAGGATAGATGTGATCTTTAAGAGCTCTCGATCCAAAGCGGAAGAAAACAGAGGCACTCTCACAATAAGGTCTTGACTTTTTCCTACCTCTATCCACTTGAGAGGTAGGCCCAAAAGTTCCTCACCAAAGCAAAGCTTTTCCCCTTTGGCATGGATTTTGCAAACTTCGGTGCGCATTTACATTGCCTGAGTTGCTGATTTAAAGTGTAGATGATTGTCTCCATCTCCCGCCTCCAAATTTGAGGTTCTGATTCATTAAATCTAAGTCGGTTCTGAAAATCTTTGGTTTAATGAGTCAACAGTTGATACCTTTGTAACCTTTTGCAAAGCTGTAAGCAGGTGGCTGTGGTCAACCCTTAGAGAAACATGCTTCTTGGAGGTCTCAGCTCTTAGAAAAAGTTTAATGGAAACTTGGGGTTGGAAGGACGTGAAGAGCTTTTCAGAGAACTTCCCACATCCTGAAAGGCTTTCTACTGGGGTTTCCAGATTAAACACAATTAAATTCAAATTTTATATAGAATATATATATATATAATTTTAATAAAAGTATCTCTCATATAGTATTTTATAGTATTTGAGATACATCCATACTAGAAAACAAGTTGTTTGCCTGCTATTCAAATTTAACTGAGTATCCTGTGTTTTTATTTGCTAAACCAGTGACTCTACTCTATGGAAAACATAAATGCAGACTT
Source organism: Rhynchonycteris naso (assembly GCA_037038555.1). Lineage (NCBI taxonomy): Eukaryota > Metazoa > Chordata > Mammalia > Chiroptera > Emballonuridae > Rhynchonycteris > Rhynchonycteris naso. The sequence goes on from CM073000.1 coordinate 193,277,433, forward strand.
CCCTTGAGGATCGATCACTTAAATATGGTAGAAGTACTGTGAAAGGGAACAGTGCACAATGTTGCATAAACCTAGATTTAGCCGGAGGGGAGTGAACACAGGTTGGAAGGTCAGGAAAGCTTTCCTATAGGACCTAACATTTAAGTTGAGACTTAATTGATGAGCAGGAACCTGCCCGGTGAGTGGAAGGAGGGTGCACTTTACAACCTGGGGGCCAGAAAGCTGAAGCCCTCCTAGGGGCCACTATAAGCACTTCTCTGTGGAACTGAAAACAGAAGGTCAAGGAGACGATGATGACAGGTGATATGAATGGAGGTCTAAGGTCAGACTGTCAAGACACCCCCATGTCAAGTGTGTGCAACCCACCAAGCTCTAGCAGAACTCTGAATCCCTGTCCCCTGGATGGTGCCCAAGGATTCTGACTCAAGGACAGAGTCAAAAATCCAATCTTTGCCTCGTGCGCTGAAGCATAGTCACTCTCCAACCTGGCTGTGTGGGGTCGCTTGCAAATATATATACATACCTGTCAGTGATTGGGCCTTACCTAAAACAGGTAAGTCAGAATCTCATGGTAGGGGATAGGCTCAGGCATAGATTTTTTTTCTTTAAGTTTTGTTTATTTATTTATTTATTTACTTTAATTTAAAGCTATGAGTAATTTTACTATGCAGACAAGGTTGAAGCCAAAGCTTTGGGTAAATTGTTTTGCTGATTGAAAATCAGTTTTCACAGCTCAGAACAATGGGAGTGATACCACCCTTACAGCATCCAGTGTGTGGTTTAACCAAGAGAATAAACAGGAAAACACCTCATGAGTGTAAAGACAGCAGATGCTGGAGTCAGACTGCGCTGGGTGGAATCTTAGCTCCAAATCTTGGTTTGACCGATCACACACCACTCTACGTCTCTGGGTCAGCTTCCTCCTATTACTTAGGACAGTAAAACCTATTTATGGGGCATTTGGACAGAATAAATGAGACAACACACATGAATGTTTGGAACATGGACTTCCTACATGTAGGATAATATTATTATTATTGACTATTAATATACACTCCTACTGTCAGGGAACTTTCTTTCCTAAAAATATTTTATTTTAGTAAGAGCAGGGAGGCAGAGAGGCAGACTTCTGCATGTGCCCCAACAGGAATCCATCTGGCAAACCCACTAGTGGGTGATGTTATGCCCATCTGGGGTCATGTTCCGTAGCTCAGCAACCAAGCTATTTTTTAGTGCCTGAGGCAGAGACCACAGAGTGGTCCCTAGAGCCTGAAGCCAACATGCTGGAAACAATTGAGCTATGGCTGTGGGGAGGGGAAGAGAGGAAGAGAGTGATGGGAAGGGGGGGGGAGAAGCAGGTGGTCACTTCTGCTGTATGCCCAGACCAAGAATCGAACCCAGGACATCCACACATCAGGCCAACGCTCTACCACTGAGCCAACTGGCCAGGGTGATGGGAAATTTCAAGTTGTGAAAAATATGATGATTTCTTTCAAACCTAGGTGTTAATACTTGGGAAGGGCAAATTGGGAACTTCTTGGAGGCAGATGGTGAGTTGTGCAAGTAGACATTGAATGTGGATCTGCCTGTGTTCCTCAGAGGCAATTGCATTCAACAAAGGGCCAATAAAACCTAATGACAGAATTTTCAGCTTCATGAGCAATCTGTGGGGGTGATTCTTTGGGGTTTAGAGCCTTCCCCAGACCCATAACAACAAATTTTTACAGATATATACATCGATGAGAGCAGCCAAAATCTTTCTGTTGTGTCTCCTCACTGGAGTCATGTTTCTTTTGAGTAAATCTAATCAACTGAGTGGATGCTTTAGATAAGAAGTGTTTTACACCCAAAATAAATGGGAATCGATGGAAAGGTTTTGTTTTGTTTTTAAGAACCATGCTGGGACGTTTTAAATGGTGTTTCACTATTGTTCCTGAGTTCTCCTGTTCTCAACTACAGTTTCCTTGGGATTGGGGGTGAATGGCCTCCGAAGTGGAGATGGCGGATTCTGCTACTTTGGAGTAAAATGGCAGAGATTGAGAGGGCTGCCATTCCAAGTGGGGTTGTAACTGTGCAGAAATCTTATTTTCTTTTTTCTGAACTTTTCTTTGTCCTTCCCTTTGATTTCAACTGGCTTTATCCAGCACTCTGACTTTCCTGACTCCTTTTCCCTCACATGTCCACTCCCTTAAGCAGTAAGCTCTCAGGAAAATGAGGTTCTGGTCAGCATCAGATCATTTCAGGAACAAAGTCTGGGTCTGTTGACTGCAGAGGAAGCTAACATCTGGGCCTCAGTTATGTTTCAGCTCTGGTTCTAGAATGTCCCGCCAACTAAATCCTTTTGAAACCAGAGAATGATAGAATGACACCATGGCTGACATCAGGACCAGATGTGATCAACTACCTGCTACCTTAGCATGAACCAATCAACAGAGACCACAACCCTCGATCTCTTAGTCACCATGATTGATGACGTTTCCTCTATATAACCTGGAAGTCATCTCCTGTAAGCCATCTGGGAGCCAAGTCTTTGAGTATTGGCTTACCTGTGACTCCAAGCACGGCACCATTTCCTAAAACTAAACCTTTACTTTCCTGGCTATAAACTCTTATTCAAGTTTGATTGGGCCTTGAAGCACACAGGCAAACGGGCCCCCTTCATCTTATATAAGGGTCACCTGGAAGGGCCACTCCGAGGAGATGACACTGGGGAGACACTGAGAGGCAAGAGTGAGCAGATGCCCAGGGAGAGCTTTCCTGCAACTTGTCTGCATAGGACATCACCTGATGACACATCCCAGAATAGAACTGGTCAGAAAATGAAGAAATGGTGTTAATTAAATATCCACGGGGATTCGATGAAAATAGGTTGCAAGGCCTGTGTTGGTCACAGAGAAAAGCCAGGATCCTTCTCTGTTAATGATGAGACCATTTTCTGAGAGGCGGCATCACAGGCAGGGCCTGGAGTAAAGGCATTTCAAAGGAGACTATTTGACTGATCATCAAAGCAAGAGGCTGGACCACTCATCTTAGGGAAGGGAGGTGAGAGACAGCCAGCCCCCAGGTTCTGGCCTCGTCCCATTTGAAGATGCTTACTGGCACACTCTCTTATCATGAAACACAGACAATGACAGCTGCCAAAACTTCCAGTTTCTCTGAATTATTGTCCAAAGCTTATTCTCCCCTAGTCCCAGAAACCCGGGAGACATAATCTTGAGCGGCTCACTCCTAAATTCCTTTCTTCTTCCAGACACACCTTGTAAACTCTAACTTGATGGGCTCCAATGTCAGTTTCATGGGGGGATTCTTCCCTGATCAAATAGACAATATCAGGTGCTCCTGTTACAGACCCTCAGGGTTTCTTAAGAATCAACCAATGTGTAGTTTTATGAGAGCATGTGGTAAACGTCCATTCGGGCTGTAACCTTGTTAATACTACTTTTTTTTTTTTTTTTTTTTTTACAGGGACAGGGAAAGAAAATCAGAGGGATAGATAGGGACAGACAGACAGGAATGGAGAGAGAGGAGAAGCATCAATCATCAGTTTTTGTTGCGACACCTTAGTTGTTCATTGATTGCTTTCTCATATGTGCCTTGACCGCGGGCCTTCAGCAGACCGAGTAACCCCTTGCTTGAGCCAGTGACCCTGGACTCAAGCTGGTGAGCTTTTGCTCAAACCAGATGAGCCCGCGTTTAAGCTGGCGACGTTGGGGTCTTGAACCTGGGTCCTCCGCATCCCAGTCTGACGCTCTATCCACTGCGCCACTGCCTGGTCAGGTGGTTTTACCATTTTTAAACATGTGTCTGTTAACAACATTCATGGGCTTCAAGAAGGTTACAGCCCACTTGACCACGCAGTTGCGCAGTTGAGAGAGCTTCGGACTGGGATGCAGAGGACCCAGGTTCAAGACCCCGAGGTCGCCAGCTTGAGCGCGGGCTCATCTGGTTTGAGCAAAAGCTCACCGGCTTGAGTCTAGGGTCACTGGCTTGAGCAAGGGGTAAGGTGTCTGAACAAAAACTGATGATTGATGCTTCTCCTCTCTCTCCATTCTGGTCTGTATATCACTTTCTATCTTTCTCTCTGACTCTCTCTCTGTTCCTGTAAAAAAAATAATAAAAAATAAAAATGGTAAAACCATAATTTTCTCACAAATATAACATGAACGCATGTCCGAAATTTTGTTTAACTCTTTCATGAATGAAAGAAACTGTACAATGTCGACAAAGGGTTCAAAGGAGGAGCCACAGGGCAGAGAGATAGCTAGGCATGGAAATGTTGGAAAAAAGAATGTGCACATAGAGGCAAAACTGGTCAATATCTACAGGACAAGAATCAGTTGCATTTCCATGGGACACAGCTTGCAGTTCTATAAACAAATATCATTTCCATTGCTCTCAGTTTCCTACCATTTATGAGCTGTGAAAAAGCTCAGGCAGGGAAAGGCAGATAATGGGAGGAGACTGCCAGGCAGGACACCCAGGGGTCCTCTAGGTCCACACAAAAGCCCCTCACAAAAACCTCAATTTTGCTCGTTGTTTTCTTCTGTTTTGCAGAGAGTTCACCACATAGTGTTTACTTTCTGAATATTTGTGAAATGAGGAGCAGTTTTGTGGATTCCTCATCGAACGAAAATATATTTTTTATCGTGTCGGGTGGCACTCAGTTGTAACCCTTGTACGTCTCCTTAGAGCAGTGGTTCTTAACCTGGGTTCCATCGAACCCTAGGGGTTCGATGAGTCAGTCTCAGGGGTTCGGAGAAGCCTCTGCCGCGGAGGCCTGAATAAAGTAATACCGTAATTTGTTGTGAGTTCATGCACTTTGTTGGTTTTGTTCTTTGAGCAAGGTGATGTTCATGCACGGCTCATTTTGTGCACCAGTAAAAAAACATATACCTATGTCTTGAATTTGGAAAAAAAATCATATTTTATTTATCATTAAAGAAGGGTTCAGTGAATGTGCATATGAAACTGATGGGTTCGGTACCTCAAAAAAGGTTAAGAACCACTGCCTTAGAGTCAAGGTCTGCTTTTGGCTAATGGGCAGGTGAGAAAGTCCCACCAGGATCTTGTGAAAAAACTCATCCTGAAAAGGCACATTTGGCTCAGAAATAAGTTCCCATTGGTCACAGGAGAGCATGCATGCTCATGTAACTGCATGGAAACTTCATTTCTTTAATGTGCCAATTTCTCCTTCCCTTCCTTTTGATTCTAACTGTTGACATAGGGAGCTAGACATTAACGGAAGAGAAGGGAGCCAAACTGACTCAGCTCAATTAGGTTAGAGGCTACAGCTTCACATATTCGGGGTGACAGCTTCATCGCCCTGCCAGGGGGTAACGTCGATCCCAACCGGACCACTTCCCACCTTCCCCAGGGAACCACCAGGTCATTCGGCATATTTTTTGGGGTGAGGGTAAACTCAAGGGGAAATCCCTCCGCTGAGCATGGGTGCACTTGGAGCCAGATAGCAACCATAAAGAGGAGGTGTCTAATCTGGGGAAAAGACCAGACTGGCTAGGGGTAAGGCCCAGCACATACCTGTGGAGGACTGAGAAAGTGATTGGTCAGTTTGAAAGACCAAGATAATATAATCAAATCTTAGCAAAGGACTCTCACTCAGTAACACGCGTTCATTCTTCCATTGGTTCACGTATTCTCTCTGTAGCAACTGCGGGGGGCCAGGCAGGGCTCCATGCTCAGACTTGGATAGGCAATGCACTAAGGCTGGAATGCAGCCAGGAGCACAGACTAAGCTAGCTGGGTGCGGGCAGAGGCTGAATTGAACTAAGCTTTGGCATGGACTGAACTGAACCGAACTACTACGCCCTGCCAATGCTGAACCAATGGCACACAATGTCTGGACCCTGGCCCTTGGTGAAGACAAGGTTGCAAGTTCTTCAGTAGGGGGACAGAGCTAAGCCACCTACCTGGTCATTGATGAAACACCAGGCACCTGGGATAGTCATTTATATTTGTTCCAGCTCCAATAAATCTTGCCACTATAACTCATTCTCTCATGTGAGTCCCCAAAATGCTGTCCTTAGGATTTTGTGGAAGAACTCCATTTCCACCCAAACCGGCCTCATCCGGCACCCTGACGCACCTGCCTCCTTCTCCCCTGCATTGCTGCTCCCTTCAACATTAAGCCCTCAAGACAATGAGGTTCTGGTCTGCATCAAATGCTCTTAGGAACAAAGCCTCAGGTCTGTTGTCCCCAGAAATTTTGGTCAAGCTAGAGATAACATCCAGGCCCCAGCTGTGTTTCAGCTCCAGGCTCAGAAAAGTCCTGAAAGCAGATGAGGGGACACGTAGCTGACATCAGACCAGCTTCAGTGATCAACTATGCCAAACCCATCAGTGGAGAGCACGACCCTGGCCCTGCCCCTAACTCTCTTAGTTGCCACATTTCATGATCTTCCCTCCTACATAATCCATCCTCTAGAAGTCACTGGTTGGCCAGGTCTTTAGCATTAGCCCACCTGTGGCTCTGGGCATGGGGCGCTTCCTAAATATAAACTCTTCCTTTCTTTGCTGCAAGCTCCTGTGTGTCTTATTGGGTTTTGATGCATGCAGACAAACAGACCCTTTTAGTTTGGGCACACACACACACACACACACACACACACCACTCTCATTATATGAGCACCTTAAAGAGCTGAGATGCTATGAACAAACATTCTAAAACACTCTCCAATGAACACCTGAAAGTAAAAAAGTTTTGAAACTGGTAAAATGTCAAAATATTGGAGACCAAAAGAATAAAATATTCGTTCAAAAATCTGTGTCATATAGATTTGATTGGATGAAGAAAGACTTTGACTCAGCCAATAAACACGTTGCAGCCCCCAAACTTTCAGGTGATTGCATCATTCATGGAACAAAAGCCTTGCCCCTTTCCTCCCTTCTACCATGTCTACAACATCTCACAATTCCTGAATCTCCTCTCATGCTTCAAGAACCCACTCACGCTGCTCTTTCCAAGTCCCTGGGAAGAAGCTTGACAGTGTGTTTATATGGTTGTGCAGTTTTTTTTAAACATTGAAGGTAAGATATTTTATCTGGTAAAGACTGTTGATTCCATTCCTTTACCCCCTTCATTACATTTCTCCTGTGTCAGGTAGCGTTCTAATGGCACAAGCATTTGGGGGGATCCATTCAAGACAGTTGTCCATCATGATGCTGATGATGGGAAGGGACCATAAAAGGACATAGCAGGGGTGGAACCCTGATTCCAAGACAACCACCACCCCTTTCTCAGAAAAATCATCAATATTCCTCCCCCTTTTGTGTCTAGACCACCCTTTTATTTCTACCCTCCAATATCTGCAACTTCTTGACCCCAAGTCAAATGAGTTGATTTGAGAACCAACATGTTCACACATCTCCATTCTCTGGTCATTGAATTATTAAATCAGCTTGTGCTAGTGAGGCTCACTTTGGGTTTTATAATTAACTTTGGGACCCTAAACAGAAAAAGAATCACACTTGTAGTCCAGGAAAAGGGCCTTTCATTTCTTGATAACATAGGGAAATGGAAGCTTATCTGGGGAAATTATTTCCATTATTAGAGCTATAAAATTGTATGTCACTGATTTTGTTATCATTAATAACCACTCAAAACAGCTTATACAATTTTAAATGCTACATATTTTTCCTTTTTAAAAATAAGAACCATATTAAATAGAGTTAAAACAAAATTCTTGTGTTTTTAGGACAAAAATTTGTAACAGTAATACAGATGGTGAGAATGTATATAAAGTCACATGTTTTATGAAACACAACCATCAATAATAATAGAAAGACATCCCAATCAAACAAGTATCTTTATTTTCTCTATATGAAAAATATTATAAAAATTGCTGTCCTGATCTGGCCATTTGACTCAGTGGTAGAATATCTGCCCAGCATGTGGAAATCCTGGGTTTGATTTTCAGCCAGGGCACATAGAAGAAGTGCCCATCTGCTTCTCCACCCCTCCTGCTCTTGCTTCTCTCTATATATCTCTCTTCTCCTCCCCTCCTGCAGCCATGGCTTGATTGGTGCAATTGGCCCCAGGTGCTGAGAATGGCTTCATGGCCTCTTCCTCAGATGCTAAAAAATGGCTCTGATTGCTACAGAGCAAGGGCCCCAGATGGGCAGAGCATCACCCCCTAGTGGGCTTGCCAGGTAGATCCCAGTCAGACCACATGTAGGAGTCTGTCTTTGCCTCCTCTACTCTCACTAAAATAAAATAAAAAATTGTTGTCCTATGAAAAAGCAATCAAAGAAAACAGTATTCTGTGGGTGTTTCAGAAAGACACTAAAGAGAATATGTTACATAATTTTTCTGGATTTCGTGTTGTTTGTGTTTTTGTCAGCTTGTAAAAATTTGTAATTTGCTTTGATTTATGTTCTCATTCTAAATAAATATCCACTTTTGTAACACACCTTTGCTCATAATTTTATATACTTTTCCATAAAGAAGGCCATGAAAATTGCACAACCATCAGGCCCCAAATAGCCTGGGCCTCCCCCTCATTATGGAGGGGTGACACACCACTGTCCACCCCATTCCTTACTTCCGCACCCTTCACTGACTTCCTAACCCCCATCACATCCCTCTCCCCCTTACTCATGGCTTCACTTCCACAGGTTCAGTTGCTCATGGTCAACTAAGTTCTGAAAAATGAAATGGAAAATTCCAGAAATAAACAATCCATAAGTTTTTTTTTAGATTTTATTTATTCATTTTAGAGGTGAGAAGAGAAAAAGAGAATAAAAGAAGGGGAGGAGGAGCAGGATGCATTAACCTCCATATGTGCAATTGACCAGGTAAGCCTGGGTTTTGAACTCACGACCTCAGTATTCCAGGTCGACACTTTAATCACTGCGCCACTGCAGGTCAGGCCACAAGCTGTAAGTTTGAAATTACACTCCATTTTGTGTTGCATGATGAAAGCCCTCTCTTACCCACCCAGAACCTGAACTGTCCCTTTGTCCAGCATGTCCACGCGGTAGAGGCTCACGACCTGTTAGTGGCTGTCTGCGTTATCAGACTGGTTTTCAGAGAGTGAGAGAGACAAGGAAAGAGAGAGGGACAGACAGAGGGATGAGCTACATTCACATAACTTTTTAAAAGAATTTATTTATTGCCTGACCTGTGGTGGTGCAGTGGATAAGAGTATTGACCTGGAACGCTGAGGTTGCCAGTTTGAAACCTTGGGCTTACCTGGTCAAGGCACATATGGGAGTTGATGCTTCCTGCTCCTCCCCCTGTTGTCTTTATCTCTTCCTCTCCCTCTAAAAAGATGAGTACATAAAATCTAAAGAAAAAAAAGAAAGAAAGAAAATAAATTATTTATTGACTTTTAGAGAAAATAGAGGAGCAAGAAAAGAGAGAGACGGGGATGGCGGGGGGAGGAGCAGGAAGCATCAACTCCCACATGTGCCTTGATTGGGCAAGTTCAGGTTTTGGACTGGTGACCTCAGTGTCCCAGGTCAACGCTTTATCCACCACAGGTCGGGCTCACATAACTTTTATTAAAGGATACTATTACAATTGTTGTATTATATTATTAGTTGTTGTTAATCTCTGTACTTAAGTTATGAATTAAACTTTATTATAGGCATGTATGTATAGGAAAAACCATAGTATATGTAGAGGTTTTAGGCATCCACGTGGAGTCTTGGAACGTATCCCCTGTGGGTAAAGGGGGATGATTATAACTTAAATGTGGTAGGCAGAACGACCTCCCCCAAAATGCCCATGTCTTCATCCCCAGAACCTGTGGACGTGTTACTTCATGTGGCAAAGGGGAATTAAAGTTACAGGTGGAATTAAGATTGCTAGACAACTGACTGCAAAATAGGGAAAGTATCCCAAATTGTCCAGATGGGTCCAGTATAATCACATGAAGCCGTAACATAGGAGGAGGCAAAAGGACTTAGCTAAAGAAAGAGATGTGGCCACGAAAGCAGGGTTGGGGCAATGCTCCATCGCTGACTTTGAAGACGGAGGAAGAGTTCACAATGTGCACAGACCCTGGAAGATGGAAACTTTAAGGAAATGAATTCTCCCAGAGAACCTGCTAAAAGAAACGCAGCCCTGCCAGCACCTCCCTTTCAGTCCACTGAAAACAGAGTCAGATTTCTGGCACACAGACCTGTCAGGTAATACATTTGTGCTGTCTTCAGCCACCAGGTCTCGGGGGTGTTACAGCAACAATAGAAAACTCTAATGCACTAGTTACGCATTTGAGTTGCCAAGACACTGAAGTATGGGACCACTGCATTGGTCAAGATTCTTTTGGTTATAAGTAATAGAAAACCCATTAGGACTGGCCTCCAAATGAGGAAAATGTATTGACTGCCTTAAAAAAGATCAGCCTAGATCCCTTGCTATAAGTGAACTGATCACAGTGGTCAGAGGAGATATATAATAGATAACCCAGTGGACTTAGGTTAAGTCACATGCTGCACCCCACGCTTCCGACTGAGGGGTAAGTCAGGATCACAAATACCCCCAAATAAAAATCAGGTGTAGTTGGACAAGTGGAAGGAAAAGGAAATTCTGGGAAGACTGCCATAGATGTCCATGACAAACAGCATTTTTTTTTTTTTACCAAGACTGTGAAAGACAGATGTGCAATATGAGCAGCACAGAGACATGAAAACAAGGCAAGAAAAAAAAACAAAGGTCTGTTGGTGCTGGCATACGCTTCTGCTGGATGATTGATCGACTACTTTTTCATTACTTGCTTTTACCTCCACTCCAGTTAAAACAGTCTGGGATTCTGCCCGAGAGGTTGATTAATAAGCCTTCAAAAGCTGGTTGTCTTTAAAGGATTCATCGGAGTTCATTTCAATGTTCTCTTGTTTGTTTCTGTAGCTGAAAGGCCACCGAGTCCGAGTTCCTCTTGGTTGACTCTCTCTTCCACTAAATGTGCAGTCAGTATTGTTTTATTGCAATCTGTTTACAAGAAATGGGTGATCCCCTCCCCTCCCACACACACACAATGCCAGGAGCCCTGGGCTGTGTTTGTTTATTGCTCCTCTGTGCACCAGAACTCGTCCTTGAGACTCAACTGCCAACGTAAGGGATTAAGGGACTAAGTGAGTCTGACGAGAGCAGGAATCTTTCAAATGTGCCTCTCTCACCCAGTTGTTTTGCAGGTAATTTTTATTTAACACACACACACACACACACACACACACACACACACACACACACACACACACACGAACCTTGTTCCAGCTCAGTAACAAAACAATCACATTTCCTATGATCTATTCGATCTCTTTTTGTGCCATCTTAAAAAATAGAGAGAGATACACAGGTATAACAAATGTAATTATCCAAAGATACATATTGTCATTATTTAATAATCTGCTTCTTTCCTTTGATAGAAAGTACCCCTAAGGAAGATCTTTTTGTTCATTCTGCCACAGAATAGCGCCCCTGGCAGCAACAGGACAGAATCTGCTCCATTGCCGGAAACCGTCTCCTTCGGAACTGTTTCGGTTTGACCCAGGTCATGGTCAGCACCATTGCTCCTGACTCGGAAGGCCCTTGCACAGGGAGTGAGTGCTTCTATATCTGAAGCTAGGACACCCAGTGGAAGAAAGGATGTTCCCATCTCTGAATGCAGCGTCTACCGTCCCTCCGACCCTGACTGCTCCCCACAAAGGAGGACTCAAAATCCTAACCCTGACACACATTCATAAAGCCACCAACTTTCTGAGTGACCTTCAGCCCTGCCCTTGGATCTGGTTTAAGTCAACATCTTGGTTCCTCACACAAAAAAATTAAAGATGATGATGATGATGTTCTTGAGGACTTACTAGCCTATGCTTTGCGTTTATTGGCATATTCAATTCCCAACTGCCCAGGAAGCAACAAGTGGCATTGTTATTTCTGCTTTACAACTGAGGACACCTAGTTCTAAAGGGCTTAAGAAATGCTCCATTATGAGCCTCTCCATTTCAGCACTATTCCTGTTGCACCTGAATTATATGGTTGGGAGGTTTCCCTGAGTATCGCAGGGCACTCAGCAGCATTCCTGGTCTTTACCTGTAACCTTCCACCTGCCCCTACACCTGCTCCCCAGCTGTGATACTAAAAATGTCTTCAGGCATTGTCACATGTCCCCAGAGGACAAAATCTCCCCAGCTGAGATCCTCTACATTATGGCATGAATGGTGGGGTCTGGATCTGAGCTCCCTTATTAATTCCAGAGTCCAAATTCTCTATCACCATGACACCGTTCACTGCCTTTGGGTCAGCATACCCTAAAAGATCTCTGTTCTCAACCTGCTGTCCGGTAAAAGCACTGTCCCCTCTGTTTTCGTAGAGTCACCCTCACAAAATGTATTTTCTTTTCCTTCGCTGTCATTTGTCATTTTTTATCTGGCTTCTCTCATTAAATGCCATCACTCATCCCCATAGTGTAATTAACATCCCAAATGTGGACAGACCAATGGGTTCGCTGGGGTCCTACCTTCCCCCCCATCCCATCTATGAGATTGACAATATAACAGAAAGAGTGTAGTCTTTGAACTGGAGAGCCCCAAGACCTCGCTTTGCTGCTTATTCGCTGTGGGTAATAATATTGTCTCTCTGCACTTTAATTTTCATCATTACAAAATAATCATCATTCCTACCATTGTTCTTCTCACCTCCCCTCTTCTTTCCTGACTCCCAGGAGGCTGTATATTCTTGGTGGTCTTTCCTCTTCTCAATCTTCCCTGCTTTGGCTCTTCTGCCTCCTCAGCTGTAAGGTTCCACCTTTGTTTCCCTCCCTTCTCATCCCTTTTCCTGTAACCTCCCTCCGGAGCCATGCCCATTTCACATGCCATTGACATTGCACTCGGTTTCTCAGGCCAGAAACCTGATAGTCATGCTCCAGTCCCCCCACTTTCTTAACCATTTTAATCCCCTATTCTATAGATCTAGCCTCATAACCCTCTCACTTTCCCTTTGCTCACCGTGAAAATGTACTCACATCGTGCAAATGCCCTGAATCTTTCTTTCCACGGTTTCACTTCACAGCTGATTACAATGATCTATAGAAAGTTTGCACAAAGTAAATTTTCACTTTTTTTTTCACTTTTAGGACTTTGTATCATGTTTGACAGTCCACGGAGCAGGCATGGAGATCTCCAAGCTCAGGCAGGTATTGTAGCTGCCCCCAAAGTGAATGCCAATCACATGGAGCACTTACTTTGGAGTTTTTAGAATGGCTCAGCTTCTCCCCAGCATGAGCAGATGAGAGAACGGAGGAAAGCCTGACAATACAACTGGCTGTCCTATCAGAATGGCCAGCCCTGACCCCAGCTCCTCTTTCAAGATGTAATTCTTCCTCATGTCAGTGACGTAAGAGATGATGATCGTGTGGTCATAATTACCTGGGACTCTGTTTGAACTTTAGGAGATTTAAAGTAGAAGGCATACTCCTGGGCTACCTCTTTCAAGATATGAATATGACAGTTGCCAAAATATTGGAAAAGTCCAAGTTCGCTTCCATTATTCTTTTACTCTTTAATTGCTAAAATAATAATAAAGAAAAAAATCACTCAGTGCCAAAACCCTCCATTAGTAACTAAAAACCATAATTTCACCTGTCTGTCAAAGACAAATAATTTAGATTTAATTAATGGAAAAACATTTATCAAATCTGTACCTTCTGTGGGCCCATGTATTAGTAAAGGCTTTTGATTGCAAATGACAGAAACCCAGCTCAACCCAAGTGCCGCATAAGAGGGAATCGATTACCTCCCATAAGGAGGAGTTTAAGAGGTAGGTCAGGAGCTTCCAGCGTAGGGAATGCAGAGATTTAAACCACATCTTCAGGGCTTTCCATATTCCTGTTTCTGCCTCTGCTTGGCTCCTCTCCTAGATAATCAATGAGATGATCACTGGCAACTTCAAATCTATAGTATTTTTAGATTTAGTTTTAGAGAAAAATCTAGCATCAAGAAAGAGGTTCAGGGATCCTCTTTCTGTGGGCTTGGCTGGCTATCCCTGAACCAATCATTCAGTTTAGAGCGTTGAAGTATTTTTTTGACCAGTCCTGAGCCATGTAAGCCAAGGGTTTGAGATTTGATGCTGTATGAAGCCCATATGGGATGTAGAAACATCAGGTTCCCCCAAAATATTCAACGGTTATGTGAGAAGAATAGGAACAGAGTGCCAGACAGCAGCAAGCAAAATCTGTTCATCTCAGGCACAAGTTTTAATTTCTTTTGTGTGTGTGTGTGTGTGGCAGAGACAGAGAGAGTCAGAGAGAGGGACAGACAGACAAGAAGGGAGAGAGATGAGAAACATCAATTCTTCGTTGCAGTTCCTTAGTTGTTCATTGATTGATTTCTTATATGTGCCTTGGCCGGGTGGCTACAGCAGACCAAGTGACCCCTTGCTCAAGCCAGAGAACTTGGGCTCAAGCCGATGAGCCTTGCTCAAACCAGACGAGCCAATCCTTCAAGCTAGAGACCTTGGGGTCTCTAACCTGGGTCCTCCACATCTCAGTCCGATGCTCTATCCACTGCACCACCGCCTGGTCAGGCACAAGTTTTAATTTCTTAAGTATACTGACTGTGTACATCTTTCTATGAGCATCATATCATGTTAGAGGTCAAACACTTGCACTAAGGCTGGGAGTTAAACTTTGTCTTAAAATTTGTTGTTTCATTTCTACTGCTTTCAAAGCCGTTTAGTGTTGACCTTGGTTCTTTCAGTGACTCTAACTAGAAGGTAATTAATTCTAGGAAGAGAAAACCTCCGGTTCCTCTTTCTTTCTTTTTCTCTTCTTCTGCTTCTTCCTCCCCAAAACGAATTCATAACATTTCCACTTGACAGAGTTCCTTCCAATAAGCTGTCTCACTTGCTCATTCTTGCAGTGCTGCTCTAAGGATCTATTTCTATCAAAGTTTGTAGCTCAGATGTTCATACATCTCCTTTGTCTACATTTGCTCTATTCAATAAGATAGACACTAGCCACATCTGACTACTTAAGTTTAAATTTAAGCAAAATTAAGCACAGTGAAACATTTAGTTCTTCAGTTGCATTAGTCATATTTCAAGTACTCCATAACTATATGGACCTAATGAATGCCATAGCAGATAACACAGTATAAAACATTTATGTTATCATAGTAAGTTCTATTAGATAATGTCGGTCTAGATTTAAAAGGTTTCAATATTAAAGATAAAACTTCATTTTGTTACATATACAGTCCATGCCTATGCCCCTCAATACAAAGTAGAAAATTAATTGAGCTTAAAATGATAAGGAGTAATATATGGAGAGAGCTGATTATATATTACACACCATGGGTCATTTAAAATGGGCACTGAATATTAGTGTGATCAAGTATTCTCCACTGTAATTTAATATATATATATAAAATTCACTTGGCCATAAGTTAAGCATTTTTTTGTTCTGCATTCATTCAGACTAAACCACAAGCTTTTGTAGACTTAACCTCCATCATTTGCCCCCCCCCATTTAATCTACATTTGGTCTATGCTTAATTTATCACTATTTCCCAAAATGTGCTAGAATCTATCACGATTCCAAGTCTTTGCTTATGCCATTCTCTGTGCCTGGAAAAACCTTTTACTTTTACTCCCATTTGTATTTTAATATGTTTTCTATTCTCCCAACTGAGTAGTAGATATTTGTGCCAATACTTCTCTGTATGTCTGCTGTAGAGATGTAATTATAAATTTTGTTGCAACTAGCCCTTTGCATGTAATTCTACTTTGTTACAGTCCTTTGAGGGGCAGGGACCCTGCATGTTCTCCCAACTCAGGCTACAGAACCCTTCTATTACATACTCAGTTTTCAGTATCTGTTTTGTAAACAGAAGTAAGAATGTTATTTAAGACCCTCCCAATTCTGACCCCATGGCAAATCTTCTCTCTGCCTCTCCCCCCCACTGTTACAGACTCAACACCCCGGCCACCCTGAGCCATTTATTCATTTTTCTCCAAACACAATAAGAGACCCCAACCTCATAATTTTGAACATGTAGTTACTTTCATTGGAAAATACACTCTTCATTCCCACCCCCACCCCCAGCATCCTTCACTGCCAAGTTCAAATAGCTTTTCTGGAAACCTATCCAAAATCTACTCGTCCAGAACATATTTTTCCTTGCTTCCTTTTCTCATAGTATTCTGTTTTCAAATACCTCTTTTCAAATACTTATCACAGCTTGAGTTTTACTTCCAGGAGTTGTGTCCAAGTAAGTCTCTCCCCCTCTAGCTTGTGACCCTTTCAAGGACATAGACCGTCTTACTCATCTTTTTCTCTCTTGCACTTAGCACAGGGAGTTAGCGACACTTGTCAACTGAGAAAGTGTTCATTGAATGGAACTGCTGTGCAAAGAAGCTCTTTTTTATAAAAGAAGAAAAAGTAAAAGAATAGGGACAGTTTCGTTGAAGACAACCCAATGAACTGAAAAACCACCAGGGTTGATCAAAATCCTGCCCAGGAACCTTCCAGCTGCTCAGACGTGGTTTTCTGGCACCCGTGGGAGCTGTGGACTCTCAGAAAGGAACACTGTGACCATGGCTGCAGGAGGAAGAAAAATATCAGCAAAGCCAAGCCAGTGGCTCCGCACGTTGTCATGTATTAATGTGCAGCAGAGCTAATTCCCGGGACGCACCGTGGAGGGAAGCTGCAAACCTTGGCAGATGGAATGTCTAAGTCCTGTGCTTTAGCTATGTTTTGAGTTTTGACACCTAAAACCAACATGTAATACTATGTTTTTGTAGAAGCCTAGTGTGGGGTAACATTTAAAATGATTGGGAAGGGTTAAAGAAATGATCTAGTCTCAATCCTCAAGGAAAATATTAAAATACCGTATTTCCCCATGTATAAGATGCAACCTTTTTCAAAAAGTTTAGGGTCTGAAAACTGGCTGCTGCTTCTTATATAGTAGTTGTAGATTTTTTTTTTACTGGCATTTACTGCTTTTTTGCACTTGTTTTTGTACTTATTGTTGAAGACTGTGATTCGTCATCAGACACGGATGAGGACAAGCTAATGAATGGGAGTTTTGACAGTGATGAGGAGTTCTATGAATTTTATGATGAATAAAACTTGAGTTCAATAACTTTATATAATACATTTTTTTTCAAATTTCGGGCCTCAAAATTAAGGTGCATTTTATACATGTGAGCATCTTATATGTGGGGAAATATGGTATTTAGAAAACCAAAATTTTTCATCTAGGAGGGATTCTAGAGATCATCTTCTCTGAGGATACCAAATAAAAGGGAGCTTTTTTTCCTATGGAAATGACAAATTATTTCAACTTCTTCACCTAATTATTTATTGAAGAGTAATGATATGACCTCAGAATCCTTCTTAGCACAGTGCCAACCATAATAGTTGACCTGTGAGATAAGGTTATTTCTCATGGCTCATGTAGTCCGATGTTTTCACTTGTAAGTTGAAGACAGTACAGCCCAGAGAGGGGAGGGCAATTCTACCAGATGAGTTGGTAAATTGGTGCAAATCGAGACCTATATGCCCTATACATTTAACTTTCTGCACGCCATGCTTTTCTTGGTCATGATTTATGCATCCTAAACAAAGCAAGCTGGCCAAAAACCTGGAGCATGCATTATAACATCAAACCCAGAAAGAAGTCTCATGATGCCTTCGTGCCCCCAAGTTGAGAAAATAGCAGTGCCCTTCTCCCAGTCGCCATAAAATATTTTCTGACCACCCAAGTTTTATCCAAAATCAAATCACAGTCTTTCTTGGCTATCAGCCTTATTCTCAATCCCCTGATATGGCTGTACAGGGTACTTCCCGGCAGGCATTCAATCGGAACTGAAATTTGCTGAAAATCTTCAGATCCCCAAGTTCCCCTGCTTGCTGTCGTTTCCACCTTGAGGTCGCTCGGAAAGATCCGGAGCCTGCAGCTCTGGAAGGTGAGCAGCCTGAGCTCCGTGTTAGTGCTTCTTCCCTCTTTCTTTTAGTGCAGCTGTTTGTAGAGTTTCCCAGAGGGAGAACTTGAAAGGGTCTCTTAATAACCTTGTTCAGAGCTCCAGAAGAGAAATTAAACCTTTCTGCAAATTCAGCATTGAGCTGTATTTTGGCAAGACAAAAATCTCAGACGGTCTTACTGGCACTGGGGCTATTTGGAAATTAACCGTTTATTCCTTAGGGTTATGAAATATATCAAGGAGAGGGAGAGGGAGGGAGGGAGAGAGAGAGAGAGAGAGAGAGAGAGAGAGAGAGATGGAGGAAAGAAGGGAGGGAGAGAGGAAGAAGGGAGGGAGGAAAAAGGGTGGGAGAGATAAAGGGAGAGAAGGAGGAAGGGAGAGAAGGAGGGAGGGAGAGAGGGAGAAAGGAAATGATTTTTTAAGGGTCTATTTTCCTTTGGCAACAGCCTCTTAAATGCTTGCTTTACTTTAGGGCACCATCCACCCACTCTAAAATTTTGTGCTCACTTAACCTAAATTGGGCCAATGAAAACATTACATCATTAAGTTATAGTGCTCACAGTGATAGTGTCCAATTTGGGTCACTGAGAGGACACCCTGACACTTTTCTTAAAATTTGTTTAAAACTTTATTTCCTCATTTCTGGGAATTTCTCTCCTCATAGAAGTCTTCGAGCTGGTGTTGTCCAGGTTTTAACCACTCCAGGAGAAGCACACGAGAATGAACGCATGCAGAGAAAAGCACAGTCTAGAGACTGACAAGCTGTGTTATTTGGTCTCTGGAGTCAACCATGCCTGAATTTCACCATTGGTCAATGCAATTACCTGGTGCGATAAATCTTTATTTGATTAAGTATGTTAGAGTTGGGTTTCTGTTGCTTCCAATTTTAAGTGTCTTGATAAATAAATATGCTTATCA
Source organism: Rhynchonycteris naso (assembly GCA_037038555.1). NCBI lineage: Eukaryota > Metazoa > Chordata > Mammalia > Chiroptera > Emballonuridae > Rhynchonycteris > Rhynchonycteris naso. The sequence continues at coordinate 193,296,289 of CM073000.1, forward strand.
AAAACAAGGGTTAAGGGGCCAAAGGTAATTGGGTACACTGAGTGCAACAAATTAAACACTAGAATGTTTTATTCTATAGAGTAGGATAATTGTTTCTGCTATTGTTTTTTGTGCTTCTCTAAGAGAGACTATAGACAGAAGCATTGTCTCAAAGTCTGCTACCAGGGCCTCATTTCTTTGTTTTTTTCTTTTATTTTTAGCAAAACATCAAAAATTTGCTAAAGCTTGTCAATAGAAATGCTTTGGGAAATTATTTAGTTTATGACTCAATGAAAATAAGTATATTCACTGAAAGAGAAATCATTGGTGATGTTGAGTCTTATATTTGCAACTATCTAAGTTTGTTTCCTAGCTTAAAGATTCTTTACCTGTTCCAAAATTTTATCTTTGAGCCATTGCTTGTTATCTTAAAAATGGTGTTCAACTAGATATGTCATAGAATACCATTTCCTTTCCTTTCCTCCCCTCTTCCCTTCCTCTTTGCCTGACTGCTTGCCTCCTGGCTGCCTTTTGTTCTCATTCTCTCGGGGCTCAAGCAAAGATACTTTGCTCAGAGAGATTATTTCATTCATTTGCCAAATATTTAGTGAGCGTCTGCTCTGTGCCAGACACCAGCAAAGGCGAGGAAGGGGAGATTCAATCATAATGGAGATGAACTTTCTGGTCTCAAGGGGCACAGAGGTCACGCGGGTGATAGGCATGGGAGAAAAGGCTTGTGAAGTAACCCAGTGAATGCCTTCAGAGAAGTAACAGGAGAGAGCTGTGTGGGTTAGGAGCTGTGCATCTGTTGGGGTGGATTTGATAGAGGTTATGCCCAACCTGAACTTCACAAGCCAAGTCAAGGATTTCTTAAACGACGTTGCTAAGAATAACATTCCCATTATACATCAGACGTCTTCATAATTCCTTTACTCAAGAAACTCTCAGCCCACTTCTCACCAAACGTATCATCATCCCAAACTTCCAGTGGAATTAATAATGCCTGTTCAGCTCCACATGTAATTTTCTCCCTGGAGACCCTTGACTAGAAAATGGTAATGAGAGAGTTAATGCAAAAAAATAAAAAAAGAAGAAGCCAGCAAATGCTAAACTCAAAGAAGTCAGAGGACTCCAGAGAGAACCCCTTAAATCTAATTTAAATGAAAAAGATGTTTGTGAAACCTAAAATAAATCTTGCTCCAGAGTGATTACCAGATGAAACATTTTAGTTAGTGGATGGTGAACTGGCCCATATTTCATGTTTGCAGTCAATGTTCACTCTTTGCATTACCTGAAGGGTCTGAGTGCTAAGCTGATGAATGTTTCGTAAGCTTAAAAGACCATTAATCACCACCACAGCTAATGCCATTTTCTGAAATATAATCCGAAGGCACTTTATAAAAAGCATTTTCTGCCTGGAAGTGTCCCCACTGTCACCTTCTGGATGGGTGGTGGGGACCACTCAATTATTTTCTCTTGATAATTATGCGGTGGGATGTGATTCTCTGCTCCTTCACCCCTTTGTCCAGCTCAGCACCATCGGTTTCCAGTCTCCATCCTCGTACCAAGTAAGCCTTCTCCCACTCCAGCTAAGGAGAAAGCTCATGGGATACTGTCATGATCTATATTCATAAGAGAGGTGAATGCCTCGGAGAGTCTCCACCCTCCCTGGAAAGGTTTTCTTAGAAGACCGGGGATGAGGGAAAGAACAATAAGTGAATGTAGATAGCCCCTGGGTCAGGTGGAGGCAGAGGGGAGATGGAAAGAAAGAAGAAAGAAAGTGAAGAAGAAAGAGACTTGTGAGGATCTCTGTGGAGTTCAGTAGTGCCTGGAAGGTAAAACCATAAAGAAAGACCTGCACCATCCCAAGGGGCCCCCTTGTCAGCTCTAGATAAGGTTGATTCATTCCTACTTATAGAATCACTAAGTGGTTTCAGTAGACTGGCTAACACTATTAGTATCTTTAGGTAGAAAAGGATTTTATCACTGTGACACAGTCCATGGGCAAACCTTGAGAAAATCAGGGGCACTTTTTATCACCTGAGTTGTTGAGTTGACTTATAACTTTGTGAGTTTTATTTTTAATAAAATGTTTTAAGCCTAAGAAAGTGTACAGAATATTACACAGAGCACATATGTTCTTATGACTCACATTTATCAAACCAACATTTTATTGTTTCTGCCCTAGGTATTTTATTTATTTTTAAAACAACAAAATACTGCAGATAGGCCCAGAAATTCCACTCAGGAATTTACCCAAGTGGAATGTAAAGTTATCACCTCTCAAAAATCTATACAAGAATGTCCACATGGTTTTATTTATAATCATCCAAATCTGGAAAGAATCCACATACCTTTCAATGGGTGAATGGAAAATCCATTAAATGGAATACCACTTAGCCACAAAAGGCAATGAACTATAAATACACACAACATGGATGATGATCAAATGCATTATTTAGGGACAGAAGCCCTACTCAAAATGCTGCATAAAAATATGCAATCCACTTTTGAAAGAGCTTTTTGAAAAAGCTAACTACTGTATATAAACAAAAAAGAGATCAGTGTTTGGCAGAGGTTGGGGTGGAATAAGAATTGACTACAAAGGGACATGAAGAAATTTTTTGGTGATGAGTCTGTTCTTTTGGTTCAGTATGTTAATTTTGGTGGTGGTAACTTTATTGTGTTTGTCAAACTCATAGAACTACACCATAATAAGTGACATTCATTTATAACAATTTATATTTCAGTAAATCACACATTTAAGTAGAGTGTGTGTGTGTGTGTGTGTGTGTGTGTGCGTGTGTGTGTGTGTGTGTGTGTGTGTGTGTGTGTGTGTGTGTGTGATGTACATTATTTTCAGGTAATAAGAATAAAAGTGCTGGGTTTTCTGACACTGAGATGGGAGGAATACAAATACAGAACTGAGGTCTGTGTGTATCTGTCAAGGGTGAGGGAAAGTGCTGTATAAGTTTCCTTTGAGTAAGTGATGTTTGAACCAATATCTGTGGACTAAAAGAAGTTCCACAGCCAAAGGACAACTAAGTAATAATTCTAATAATAACAACACCTTCGTGTTTTATAATTCTTTGTTGTGGGTATTAAGCTAGACAGTCAACATCGTTTGTTCCCAATCCTTCCAGATCTCCCATGACAGTATCATCATGTCATTTTGCTAATGGACATAAACACTTCAGAGGAGTATAGTCACTTGACCAAGGTCACAGAGATAAGCAAAATGATAAGAGCAGAATTGAAAGTCAGCTGGATGTGATTATAACTTTCCTGTTCCTTCATTTGCCTTAGCTGCTTTTTCTCTCTCCCCAGAGCCCCAACCCCTCTGATGAACACTGTGGGAGAAGTCACCTTACATTTTCCAAGTTTTGGCACATGAACTACAGAAAAGAAGCATCTACTGACTAAACAGACCCAGAAGGGCCGAGCTTCTCGTGTCCTGCACCTTCTACCAGCCTACTTCTTAGTGAGATTTCTCTCTGCATAGCTTCAGGTGATAGTTCAGCTGGGACAAATGATGTTCTTTTTCAACAAGTTTTATGGTAATAGCAGGGACAGATAGCTATAAAAGGGCAGGTATAAGTGAGTTCCATTAGAAGACAAATAACTTTAGTATAGAATTAATTTATATAACTATTATATTGAATATGCTTCATTCTGTACCATTTTGCCCATTTCAGCTCCATCTGCAAATCTCACATTGTACAGTTATCAGTTTGGAGTTTCATTTGTTAAAGTTATAAACCCAAAAGGTTCTGAGCTTTGAGAACATTATATGTATATGCCCACATGCACACACATATACACATATATAAATGTATATGTATATATGATATACGTGCTTATATATGTATGTGTAATTGTTTGCATGTGTTCATATAGAAAGCATAGCTGCTATATATACATATTCTACTAAATAAGGAAATTAGGAAGAATCTACAGAAGTAAATTCAGGAAACTTTTGACAAGAGTGCCAAGACCATTCATTGGGGGAAAGAATGATCATTTCAACAAATTGTGCTGAGGCAACTGGATGTCCAGGTGCAAAAGAATGAATTTAGATTCCTACCTCACAACATATGAAAAATAACTCAAAACGGACCAAAGACCTACATGTAAGACTTAAAATAATACAACTTTTAAAGGAGAACATAGGTGTATATCTTCATGAAATAAACAAATGAACTTTATCAAAATTGAATATTTTTGTGCATCAAAGGATGCTATTAAGTGAAAAGAAAAGCCACAGAATAGGGAAAAATATTTTCAAATCATATATCTGATAAGAGTATTCAGAATATATAAAGAACTCTTAAAACTCAGCAATAAAAGGTTAAGTAACCTAATTAAAAATCAACAAAGGACTTCAACAGACATTTTCCAAAGAAGATAGACATATGACCACGCACATGAAAATATGCTCAAAAACATTAGTCATTAAGGAAATTTAAATTAATACCACAATGAGCTACTACTTCACACCCACTAAAATGATTATAATCAAAAGACACAATTACAAATGTTGGCAAAAATGTGAAGAAATTGGATCCCTCCTGTACTGCTGGTGGGAATGTAAATAGTGAAGCTGTTGTAGAAATTGGTTTGGCAGTTTCTCAAAAACTTAAACATAGAGTTATCAATGGACTCATTAGTAATCTCATTCCTATGTATATACCCAAGAGGACTGAAAACATATGCTTACATAAAAACTTGCTCATGAATGTTTGCAACAGCATAATTCATAATAGCCGAAATATAGAAACAATGCAAATGTCCATCAGTTGATGAATGCATTAACCAAATGTTGGGAAAGGAACATTAGAAAGGAGAAGAAAGGAAGGTTGGAGTGCATGATTTCTAAGTTTTCCTTTTATGCCTTAGAGCTCAGGCCCTAGGGTCCCAAAGACCCCTGTGAGGCTCCAGAGGTGACGATAACTAGCTATGCGTCATTAAGCAAATTACTCAAACCTCTTAACCTCAGATTCTGCACCTTTGACTTGGGTATAACTCCGTTAACCTTGCATCATTATGAAGATTAAATGAATCAACAAGTCCTCAGTGGAACTTCCTCTGGTCAAGGGCTTCCACAATGATAAGATCTCACTAACCCTAGGAGACCCAATGTGACCATCATCAGTTACTATACACATGCGCAGAGAAGGAGCTCTCATAAGAAGTTGGGAACACAACCGTTAACCTCTTTCCATTTCTGTCTGTGGGATTTGTGTCCTTCTGCCTCTTCAGCTGTGTCCTCTCCAAGGAGAGACACCAACGTGCCTTTCTGATTGGTTGATTCTGATGTGTCTTGTCTTACTCATAGCAATGTTCCCCGTGCAGTGTCATTTCTTTAAACATCTTCCAATAGTTTTTCAGTAATCGGGTTTTCTCAAATTTTCTACTTTATGATCTTGATTGCGTCAAACACTTGAAAATTATGTTAGAAAAAAGGCTCAGATCAAAGTGAACTAAATTGAGTCAGATCTAATTCCATGTAAATTTCAGGCCCCCATCACTAAATGCCAAGTCATTTTGTGGCAGCCTAGTGGGGGGAAAGTTACAGACATTCCCATCCTAATGAGAAAATCAGTGTTGGATGGGCTTAATCTCAGAGGCTAGAGTTGGTTTTGATTTATTAAATAAGACATCAGTGAAAAGAAACAGTGAAAGAAAGCCTACTCTTGTTAAATGTAAAAATTACATTAAAAGCAGAAAGTAAATTCATGCTCTAGGAAAAGAGAGTTGGAAAAAATGGCTATAAGAGAATTTAAAAAATTTGAAATATAACTGGATGGTGGAATGAGGCTCTTGTGAAAGTTTTCCATACTTCAAAATGGTGAAAGTCAATATTGTAGAAGAAAGGAGAGCAGACACTTCTTCGGATGTATACAATGAAATTAAATTGCAGCTGAAATTTTTTTCAACATCTTATTATAAAAATTTTCAAACATAAGAAAACATAGAAGAACTTGTACAATGCATACACATAACACTTCGAGCTAACAATTATAAAATTTGACCAAGTTTGCTTTATATATACTATCTCCACATAATGTGCTTTTGCTGACTCAGTTGCAAATAAGTTGTAAATGCCATGACACTTTATTTCTAAACTCTTCAGCATGCATCTAAAAATCAGGATGTTCTTCTACATAACTTAAATAGGCTTCTAAAGTCATGGTCCATAAATCTTTCAGATCACAAAACGAAAGGGAAATATTCATTTCACTGTCTGTGAATTGTCTTTGGTCTAGAATGACTTTGGGCAAAACACGTTTGGGCTTTGACTTTCTAATCTTACTGGGTCAGTTTGGGTGATTTATTCTATAGACAGGACATAATGGCAAGTCTGAGTGGTCCCCTTCCCAGAAGGGATTGGAAATAAGGTCACTCTCTGTGGTTTAAAATATGGCATCAATGCATGGAAAATTAGAGTAGGGGGTACAGTAGAGGTCTACTCAAGCAGAATGGTGATGAGGGCTTGCAAGGCTGAGCATGAATAACTATATTAGGATAAAGTGGAAGTTCCTCAAGAGTGGATGGTGATAGTTAAGAACTGCAGAGGTATAGACTCAAGTGTTAGTGTCCAGCCAGGCCTCGTGCCAAGGAGATTGAATATTTTAGAGTTAACTTAAAGTACCGATGTCTGTGCTCATCCAACCTGAGTGCAATGATAGGTTTAACTGGAGAGCACCGACTAGTGATATATGAAAGTCAATTTCCCTGTTAAACAAAACAAAAGCACTCCCTTTGCCCTTGTTCAGAATCTCATGCTTACCCAACAACTTTTGGAAACAACTTGGCATCATCTACAGTTCCCTTGGTCAGCCCAAGATAATTTTCCCAAGTGCTTGGCAATTCCAAGTCCTCATGTTCAATTCATAAACTGGCCTCTGATATTATCACCAAGACTCTTCATATATTCTTTTATTCACTCACTCACTTAACAGAGTACCCCTACTACATACGTGCTATTTTGATGACTCACCATCCTCCTCTTTCTCTCCCTCCTCCTAACTGATCTATGAAACAAACATTTTCTAATGTTCAGTATTATTTGAAGTGGCTTGTGTGGAAATGGCTCATTTATCCACCTCATTTTGGGGGCTCAGATACCTTTATTTGATCTCCACCACTCAATGGACAAAGTTTAAGTTCTTTATAGGAGAGACTCACCACCTCATCCTACCTTCCCCACCAAACTTCTCACTACTTGCTTCTCTGTTAATTACCTTTATAGTTTATTATTTTACATTTTGGACACAAAATATGAAACAGGGACAAACCTACATTCTATCCTCTTAGTGTTTATTTAGAGTTTGTATTTAATTCATGGTGTAGTTGATGTCCAAGAAGGAAGCATTGCCTGATTGATTCAAATAATACTTAGTGGTGAGCAGTCTACCTATTAGCATTAACTGGTGAACACATGGGTGAATCTGATTCCTTAGGATGTTTCGACAGAAAAATAAAAGTTCACATATTAAGTTATATAAAAAGAACCAAACTCTAATCGTTCTGAGAACTGGATTTGTTGGCAGGTGCTCAGTTCAGGTAGTGAGCTACCAGCTGTGTTCTGGCCAGGAGAGTGAGGACGGGACTCCTGGGGGCGGTCTAACTTCTCAACCTACTCCAAGATCAGATTGACTTGGTTACAAATTGTATGTGTTAAATGAACAAAATGATTAAACAAGGAGGCTTGCTGGGCTAAATAGCTGAGCATTTAATGGTTTGCCATGGCATTATCATTTTTATGGTCCATTAAGGCAATTGGAAGAATATCCGCAGAAGTAGGAATCAGGTGATTCATGTACACGTTTTATAAATTACCACATGCCTGTGCAGAAAGGCAAGTTCCCTTCTCCTCTAATGACATTCGAGAGAGAGACACTTGAAAGAAGTCAGTCTGTATAAAAATTTCCTTCTCTGCACTCCTTAAGTCAATACTTTAGAGAACTACAATATCTGGGTTCTGGCCTTAAGTGTTTTTACTCCCTCATCTACTTTCATGCAGATTGAGGAGGACATATAGCCATTGTAAAGAATTAGAGGAACCAGCCCTGGCTAGTTGGCTCAGTGGTAGGGCATCAGCCCAGCATGTGGATGCTGTTCCAGGTTCGGTCAGGGCACACAGGAGAAATGCCCATCTGCTTCTCCACCCTTTCCCCTCTCGCTTCTCTCTCACTCTCTCTTTTCCCCTCCCCTCCTGCAGCCATGGCTCGATTAAAGCAAGTTGGCCCTGGGCACCGAGGATGACTCCGTGGCCTCTGCCTCAGGCACTAAAAAATGGCTTGGTTGCAATGAAGCAAGGACCCCAGATGGGCAGAGTATCGCCCCCTGGATGGCATGCCAGATGGATCCCGGTCGGGTGCATGTGGGAAGTCTGTCTCTGCCTTTCCTCCTCTCACTAAAATATAAATAAATAAATAAATAAATAAATAAATAGAAAATAATTAGAAGATGCTTGCTGCCTTAACTCTTGAAATTGAAAATGAAAATAAGGCCAATTCTGAGCCACTCCTTCTCCTGCTATTCACTAAATAAAGCTAGCAGCATTGACTTCCAACTTCGGCAGATTTTCCTCCTTATTGGTAAAGTCAGGGAAAGAAAACAGGTGACTGTTGTAGCCAGCAGCCATGTATTTCTGAGAGTTTAATACATAAATAAAGGGGGAGGGGAATGAAACAAGCCTCTCGCCCAATTACAGTCATTTAGAAATGCCTGACTTTATGAGTTGTGCTAGGACTGAAATCACTCTCCAGGTAGGAGGACAGCTTTTCAAGAATGATTGCATTATTCCAATATGGACTGTGTAGAAGATGTCCCATGCAGAGTTACAAAGCTGGATCCCAGGGTCCCCAAAGAGCTTTATTTTGCACAACAGCTCCAGGGAGCATGCACAGAGCAGTAGATGGTCCTCGAGACTCTCAAGGCCGCACTGCTATGTTTTCATGTGGAGAATTTCACCCTCAGAACAGAGCCATCGGGATGTGCACAATGAAAGAGATGAGGTAAGGGGAACACACAGATCCCCAAACTAGTAATGGAGCCTTGCAGGGTAAAGAAAGCCAGAATTTCTACAGATCTGCAAATCTGGAAAATTTTTCTTTGGCACCGCCTGTGGTTTGAACAGATGCTGGAGGCATCAAAACAATAGACATTAGCTACAAAGAGAGGCCTTTTTGAAAACTAAGCTCAACGTTCTGTCCTCTGTGAAGACTCTCCCTACCTCTGTGTAATGATGACCTCTGTTTCTGTGCCAGCAGAGAAGGAGCCAGGTAAGTCACCACCCATGCCTTGGGAAGCACTCAAACATCCTTGCACAGTTATTTGTGTATGTGTCTGTGCTTCCAGGAGAGCCCTATGGTTTACATAAGGTCCAATATAGAGACCATCCAGATGGGAATGCCCAGTGATTGTTAAATAAACAAAGGACGTCCATCTTAAGAAAGAGTTAGTTCTCTATTAGCTGATACTGATTGAGTTCATATGATGCACCAACAACTCTGCTGAAGGGCAGATATATTCTAACATCTGCAGTCACTGCAGAGCTTTGTATATATACCCGGCTTTATATATCTTATTCCACGTCATTCCTTTATCACCTTTCGTCTCCAGATGTGGAAACTGAGGTTCAGAGAGAGGAAGGCAGGTGCTCAAGTTCAGAGAGTTAGAAGTTACAAAGTCAGATGTCAGAGCTGCTTGTGTTTGATGATAGCCTCATAAGACAGAGCAACTGAATTAATGCATCAGTTAGTAAAGGATCCATTCCGGGCATCAGATCACTTGCATTCAAACCTCACTTCTTCCCCGAGTGGCTGTGCACCGGGAAGACACCACGAACCTCTCAAGCCTCAGTTTCCTATCTGCAAAGTGCGGGCAGTGACAAGGACATATCTCATGGAGCAGGAAAGAGAAACAGTGACAGATGCTTGTAAGAATTCAGCTCAACACCAGACCCACAGGCACTGCTCAGTAATTCTTCACCCTCAGCCTTATATTCACTACCATTATCACCATCACTTAGTATTTTTCTGTTGCTCCCTCATTACATCATTATATTATCATTACTGCAGGTATGTGTGTGTGTGTGTGTGTGTGTGTGTTAACAGCTTTAGTGAGGTTTAATTTACATTAAAAGTCACCCATTCTAAGTGTACCACTTGATGAGTTTCAGTAGATATACACAGTTGTGGACTCATCACCACCAGCCAGTGTTAGGACATTTCACAACGTTTCCTTATGCCCGTTTGCGGTCAAACCCTAAACCCACCCTCATCCCCGGACAACCACTGACCTGCTTCATGTATGTATGCTGCCCAAGTGAGCACTCTGCTTTCTGTCTTTATACAATAGTTTTGATTTTTCTATTAATTTGTACTGATTTTCCACACTTAAACTCTGGTCCATCCATATTAAACACCTACAATTAACAAGCTGGAAGAGGGACTTCCCAGTGTGGTCAAATGCGAGCACCCTCACCTATGAATGCCAGGGTTTGAGGTTGGCCCCGGTTAGGCTGAGTCAGATCACAGCGCAGAGCACAGAGCATAGGGAGCTGGGAGGGAGGCGTTTTCCCTGGAGTGTGAATCCGGGTAATGACTCCCATCGCCGCTCTTCCGGAGCGCGTCCCTCGGAGGAGGCGGCCTGGCAGCCCTCCCTCCGGAGGCACTCCGCTGGACCCCGAGGACAGACCTGCCCCGGCCCTCATTAATTCTTTCTCCCTGGAGAGAAAACAACCTCACAGATACAAGCCTGATCTCTCCTTGAGCCTTCCCCAGAGACCAGAGCCTCGACTCAGAGCTGCTCCTGCAAGATTTGCAAACCATCTTCTTAGATCACTGCCGTTAGAGAGCCTGCTGACTAAAGTGACACATCCAGACTCTGAGATAGGGCCCAAGGAGTCCTCGGGGTCAATGTTCTGTGCTAGGGAGGCCCCTTGTGACCAAGTGCCTATCAGGACTGGGACCCCCAAGGATGAGAGGTTTCTCAAACCATGATGCACCTGCACCTGCATTGTGTAAAGTCTGGACTGGCCAGAGGCTCTGGATCCAGTGTCATTTGGGTCAAGGCTGCAAACTCAAATGCCTACGGAAGCTGGGCATGTAAAGGAGCATAACCAGGGAGAGGGATGTGGTGACTTGCAGAGAGAATGTGTCATGTAAAAAGGAAGGTTGCTATTGTTATTGCCAATTGTCCCTGTGAAGGTTGTAGTCCCAATGTTGCTAGAGCGTCTGATTTCTTGACTCATGCTACAACCCAGCTTACATGTGAATATTTTATAGTTGACAATGCATGTTTTGTTTCTTAAGGTATAGCATGTACATAAGGTCAGTGTATGGTATCTAGCCCTTGGGTCATTCGGAATAGGAACTAGGCGGTCCTTTTCACTGTTGCCACTTTCCCCAGGTGGCTAGGACTAAGTCTCCATGGAAGGACATGGGTGATGGGTTCATAATGACCTGTATTTGAGGCCACGCTCCGCCGTTTCTGTTTGTATTGACCAAATCACAAATGCTTTTTGCGCATGGGTTTCTTCATTTAAAAGGCAGAACTAGGAACACCTATTCATCGTTGATTCTTATACAAATTAAACGAAGCAAGTCATGTCTGGTTTGTAATAGCTGCTCTTGCTCCCTACTCCTTTCATTAATTCAGTGAGCATTACTGAGTATGTATTGTCAGCTAGGAGTGCTGAGTACCTACTGTCAGCCAGGAAGGAGAGAAGCTAAGAGCTGGAAGAGGCCTAGAGCTGTTTAACCTAGTGTACTGTTTGTGGACATCCAGTGGGAGAAATATAGGATGTCAAGCAAATAATACCATTATGATGTCTCCAAGCCATGGGGATCTTTCACCTTAAAACAGTAGATTGAAACTTGAAGATATAACACCCCTCTCCTAAAATGTGATAAAAGATAAAATGTAATCAAGAGCAAAAGTGTTCACCTTCAAGCATCCAACCAAGGTCAAACGATAACTCGGTGCTTCAGGTATTAAGAAATGAGTTTCCTGAACTACAGCATCTTGTCGTGGCTAGCTTCTTACCCCCACCAGGACCTCTTAGAAGCTGTCTGTTGGGCAGTTCTTTCAATATCTGGGAAGAGCAAACTGTGTTGACATCCTTAAGTCTCCCTCTTTTTTATTTATTCATTTATTTACAAAGTAAATTCTTTATTACAAAAAATATAACCTGATGAATAAGTTTGATAAAATAAACATATTTAAGCACATTCCTTTGTCTTCAGTGATGGGTTTCTTATCTCAAGCACCAGTTAACAATACAAATCCTTTTGAAAAGCAGGACCTCAGAATCCAGACCTGTTGAAATGAACTGCAGATGTGAACCACAGAAGTGAACGTGCATTGTTGGTGGGAAAATAAAAATGGTAAAAGATCACTTTGAAAAACAGGTTGGCAATTTCTTATAATGTTAAACATCCACTCACCATATAATGTAGCAGTTCTACTAGTATTTACTCGAGAGAAATAAAAACATACATCTACATAAAAGCATATACACAAATAATCATAGCAGGTTTATTCATAATGACCCCCAACTGGAAACAACCCAGAAAGGGGAATATATAAACAAATGTGACATACCTACAGTGAACTACAACTCAGCAATAAAAAGTAATGAACTACTAATTAAGAAAGCAACATGGGTGGATCTCAAGGATATTTTTATATACAGGGTGGGCAAAAGTAAGTTTATAATTGTTCACATGAAAAATAATAAATATAATGCAAAAATAAACTCAGTTTTACATGCTTGCAACTGTAAACCTACTTTTGTCCCACCCTGTAAATATGTATATATTTATATGTATATACAGTGTGTCCGTAAATTCATGGTGCACTTTTGACCGGTCACAAGTGCCACTTTCCCCAGGTGGCTAGGACTAAGTCTCCATGGAAGGAATGGGTGATGGGTTCATAATGACCTGTATTTGAGGCCGCACTCTGCCGTTTCTGTTTGTATTGACCAAATCACAAATGCTCAGTGTGTGTGTGTGTGTACATATATATATAATTATAAAAATATTTAATCTCTATAATCTCCAGTGATGAAGCAAAGACAATCAGTGGTTTCCTGGAGTCAGCAGTGGAATAGAGAAAGGTTAATTACAAAAGGGTAGTGCACATTTTCTGTAACCTTTCTTCTTTCGATGGAAAAAAATGTAGTCAAGAGTTTCAGGGGGGAAAAATATAAAGAAGCCAAAAATGAGTATGACCCTGTGTGGGGGAAATGAATGAAAAGATGAGCATAGATTTGAATGCATCACCACATGAAAATAAGACCATAAAGGAGTGAGCTGAGATATTTAACAGAATCTGGGAGTCTACACAGAGCACTGTTTGTAATAGAGAGAGCACTTTCCTTTGGGTGAGCATTTTGCCCCAGGCTGCAACCTTGGGCTGTGGGGAAAAGCAGACATGTGGGAATACTCAGCCCATAATGTTCAGTATTCAGCCCTCAATGGTAGCTTAGTGTGCAGTCTCTTTCATGTTGAGAAGGGAATCAAGAAATCGTCTACATGTTACAAGAAAAAAAGATGTGGGTAGTCCTGTCCAAACACAAAGGGGATGAGAAAAAATTTGCAACATAAAGCAAAGAGGAGACAGAGAAAAGACTGTTTAAATAAATAAATGGAAAAGATTGAAAAACTGCGCTTAACCTGAAAATATATCTAACAAAACAGCCAAAATAAAGATTTACAAAAATGTCAAAGTACTAGATTAATTTAACTAGAATACATTATAATAATAATAACTACTCAAAGTCAAGATGAAATGTTAATTAAATATATAAATGAGAGATATAGCACATGCAAGAAGATAAATGAGGAACAGTGAGAAACAAATGATGTCACAGAGAGATAAGTATCCTTTAGATCTGATCTGAAAGAAAGGCTTAATATAAATTGAGTGGGTGCAGATAAAAATTCCAGCAGACTCAAGCACTCACTAAGAATATATTAGAGAGACAAATAAAAATGACTTAAAATAGAGAATGACTGTCCTTCTGGGAAAGAACTCAGTGACTGGAACCAGAGAAAATAAACATTTTCAAAGATATAATACAAGAAATTTTTTCAGAAAGAGAAAACAAAACTTAGTCATACAATTAAAGGACACACACATTTTAAAAGAAAATGTGAAATCAAATTATCTCTGTGAAACATATTTCATTTACATTACTGAACAGTAAAGATTTAAAAAATGACATTTCCCCCTGAAGTTTTTAAGGAGACAAAGAAAATCATTCACAGAGATTGAAATTCTGGTTGGTCTCAGATTTCACCAAAATCAAATTTAATTCCAGAAGAAAATGAACTATTATGTATACATATGTGATTAGGAACAATCCTAACCAAGGATTCATTTGTTCTAAAGATAATACATAGTCTTCATAAAGAAATCAGAAAAGAGAACTTTTTGGAAAATTAGTCCTTACTACAGAATCTTGGTGCCTTAGCATCACCTAGAAACAAAGGTACAGTATCAGGCTCCAGTGCAAATTTACTGAATCATAATCTGCATATTAACAAGCTCTCCAGATGATCCAGCTGCATATTAATGTTTGACAACGTTATGGGAGGTGATAACACAAAGATTTCAGGAATGGAGGAATTGCGGTACAGAGGCTATGAACACTATCCTTATTTCAATATAGTCCTAATATTTGGCAATTACGAACATTATGGTTACAGAACTGAATGTGTATGTCATCATCCTTGGCAATGTCAAAATTAATAACAATATAATTAAAAATTTTTGAAGTTATAGAGAAGTGGGTTAGGGAGAAAGTTGTGTTGAGAGCTTCATCTTGTATAAGCGGACAGCCAAATGACATCATCTAAAAAGCAAAAGTAGTTTAAAACATAATAATGACTCCAATTTTTTTAATGTTTTTTTTAAACATATTTTCTTTACATTAGAGCGCCTTTCAGGAAATTGTATTTTCTGCAATAAAAAAGGCATTTATTTCAATCTCAACTTTAGTGTCAAATTCATCTTAATTTTTTCTATTTTAACTCCAACTACCATAAAATGTAATTATTTTAATTAAAAAATAGCACGTTACCTTCAAGTATTTGTTTATTCTTAAATCTTGTTTAATAATAGTATGATATTCACCGACTATTAATGATAATTCTATACAATGGTAATATACGGGATGATCTGCAAATGTCTTTTTTTTATATATATATTTTACTTACCATGCATCTTTTATAAAAATAATAAAGTTGTAAGTCACCTTAATGAAAAGAACAAGGGCACAAGTCTCATTTCTACTACAGTATCCTCCTGCTTTCCTGGTTCAAAGATCTCTTCTCTGAGGTTTCCAGATGACCACACTAAGTCCCTTCTGTCGGTGTTTAGTTTCCTGAAACCTCATTACATGGCAGTATTCAAGAAGCAGGAAGCAGACGGGTCTTCATTATCGATGTATATTCCTTGCGTTTAATATACAAGGTGGCACAGTGAACTCAATTTGTTAAATGAATGAATGAAGCGTACTTTCTCCGTGAAGGCTTTGTGATACACCAAATGTCCTTTTAACCGCGGGACCATGGTTGAGCTGGGTGACTTGAATTTTAAGTATGGGAAGAACTGAAATATCTGGTGACCTTTTCCCGGCAAGAATCAGGATGTGGCTAATTGAGACTAATCCATACCATCTAGGTGCTCAGCAGCTGTAAATCTGATCCTTAAGTTTGTATGAACATGACTTTTTCATGTTTGAATGTGGCTTAATTAAGCAAAATGTCTTTTGTGAGAATTCAAATCCCCACGTAGATTAAACGAGTCTATTTAGGATCCACTAAGACTTTGAAAGTTTTTCTCATAGTGTAGTGTATTGCCTTACATCCCCATTCCACAGGGGAATAAAAGAAAAGTTCAGAGAGAGAGAGAGAGAGAGAGAGAGAGAGAGAGAGAGAGAGATAAAGAGAGAGAGAGAGAGAGAATCACTGAATGTGAGAGCTGTGGGGGACCTTGGAGACGATCAAGAACAACCTCTCCTTTTACCCCTGAAATCAACTCACTGTCAAAGAAAAATAGGCCACGGGAAAGAAAGCGCCTGACTGTTCCCTCCCTTCTTAAGTAGACTCCACGATAGTGTTACGGAGCAGTGGAGAACGCGGATCAGAGCTGTAGGGCACAGCCTAGGTTCCAGCTTCGCCTATTGTGTCATACGTCAACACGGGCACATTGATTACTCTCTTTCGGGCCATCAGTTTCTACTGCTTTGTAATTAAAGAATCATGTTAGGTACACACTCATCCAACTTTACTCTTTGAGATGTGGAACACTGATTTTACAATAGCAGCATAATTAATGTACTTGGAAACTGAACACACGAAATAAAAGAAAGCTGAGAAGTTTGGGTTGAATCTCGGGCAGGGGACACATTCCTGATCATGTGCCCCATCAATTTCCAGCAAAGGTGCTCACAGTGTGATATGCAGAATGCCCTCTAGGGAAAACCAAATTTCTTAAGTATGTCATTATTATTACAAATGTTACAAGACTCACACAGCCAAGACTGAAGGATGTTATTTCTATCTGAAAGATCCACCACAGGTTTTGTTATAAGGTAGGAAAAGAGCCAGCACCAATAAAATGATTTTCCAACAGTTCTCAGAGGATTGAGGCATATTTATGTTTTTGGGAAAAGTGATTAGTGTTTCCCAGGAGGTGATAATCAGAGAAGGTGTCTGCAAGCTCTGATGGAAGAAGGTTGAGATGGAGCGGGTGGTGAGTCAGAGGTAACAAGAAATGTAGCACAGAGATCAGGCCACTGGTGCTGGAGTGGAACAAACCTGTGTTTGACCTGGATGATCCTAAAAAAAAATTGTCTAACCTCTCTCTCTCTTTTTTAATAAGAGAGAGAGAGAGAGACAGATAAGAAGGGAGAAAGAGATGAGAAACAACTTCTCTATTTTCTAATTTTAACTCTTAGTTGTGGCACTTTTAGTTGTTCATTGATTGATTCTCAAATGTGCTTTGACCAGAGGGCTCAAGCTAAGCCAGTGACCTTGAGTTCAAGGCAGCAAACTTGGGCTTCAAACCAGTGACCTTTGGGTTCAAGCTAACTACTATGGGGTCATGTCTATAATCCCACACTCAAGCCAGTGACCATGGGGTCATATCTATTATTCCATGCTCAAGGTAGTGAGCTCATGCTCAAGCCAGTGACCTTGGGGTTTCAAACCTGGGTCCTCAAAATCCCAGGCCAATACTCTATCCATTGCACTACCACCCCGTCAAGCAACTTCTCTATTTTCTAATTTTATTAAATTCTAATAATTAGGACTCTCTAGCTATGACTTTCTTTCTAGTTTCTCAAAATAAACACATTAGTCTTATTGTACTTATAATACCTACAGAGAAAATAATATAAAGAAAATACCAACAAATATGAGAAATCACAAAACTAACAAAAAAAAGGTTCTTATAGTGGTAGTTCATGTTCTAAAATTTCTGACACCCGTTGAGTAGGGAAAAAAAAGTGATGAAAAATGTGAGGTTTATGAGGCAGCCATTTGAATACTTGGACCAGTCGAATACTAGCCATGGACCTCTGTTTAAAAATATTGGCTTATTGGCTTTGGTTGAGTTAATCTACATTTGACTATAAGGCAGGTAACTTAGTTCTGGTACTTCAAGTTATTTATATAACTCCTTACTGTCTCCTTTCTTTTAAATGATGGGCAAATAATAAGATCTACCTGGTTTAAGTGTGATGATAACATGTAAACCTCATGGCAGAGAGCACACAATAATGATGCTCTCATTAAGTGGGAGTGAGAGTTGTGGGTTTTTCCTGCATTAATGTATATTTATTCCTTCTTGACTTTTAAGTGTTTTGAAAGCATGAATATTATCTGTTTATTTCTTCATTAAAATTATTCCAATAGTAAGTAGCTAAGACATGTTTGTTGAATTGACTAATTCATTAGAAGAATATACAGGTCCTCTCTGAGACTCACCAGAAATAAATTCTGTCGCCATAGAACTGTAGTATTATTTTCTTCTAATGGCTGCTCTGATGCCAATGTTAAACTCTCAGGGAAAAGCCAACAGAGGGCCATTTGAAAGTCTTGAATTATACGTTCTGGGGATGAATTGTGACCAAATCTTCTGGCTGGTAACTACAGATGGTGCCTCTTTCACCATAAAGGCATCTCATCTGTTTTTCTTGCCACTTCTGAGGCTATTTGCCACAATTAAGTAGGGCAGCAGAAAAATCCCACAGGCTGGTTTATGTACTGTTTAAAAAGTTAATTAAATCACCAAGTTGTTAAGTTGTTAAGTTTAAAGTTAAAAAAAAATCTATTAGCCTGTTTTCTCCTGATTAAAGTCATGAGACCCATGTGTTTGATTTTTAACTTGGTCCTCTCCAGCCATAGCATTAAAAATAAAAAAAAAACCAATTCCATTTTATGACCAAGCCTTCTCCACTGTCCTTTGTGTGATGCATCAGCTAGAAAAAAAGGCAGTCAAGTCACAATGCATCTATATACAAAACATCCAAAGAGCATGTTTCTTCTGGTGGGGAGGAGGCGTAGGTTGAGTTAAAAGTGAACATCTGTCCAAATTACGACGTGCCATTTTGTACTTTATAATCTGATCTTGTGAGATAATAGAAAACAAAATGCCCTTTCTGTTCTTAGGATGCTAGAGTAAATGATAGGACTTTGGCCTAGAAAATAACATTAATAGTTTTAGGAGGCAGACAGGCCTGCCTTAATTCCTGGTTTCACAGACATGATGGTCTGCCAATAGGCTCCCATTTTCTCACTGATTCAGCGAAGATATTACAATACATATTTCAAAGGATTGTGGAGAGAATTTATAAAATAATGGTATTTAATAACCATTACTTAAAAATTCCTCTGCCAAGACAGACTATATAGTATAACATATGTATTATAAGGATTATATAGCTTAGCATAGAGTCTACCCTCTTGGACCAAAGTTCAATCAACCGTGTGAACTTGGACAAGTTACTTACTCAGCTGCTATGCCACAGGTTTCAGGTCTGTAAAGTGGGTTTGATGACAGTCTGAAATGCACAGGATTAATATAAAGATTAATAAAATAAAACATAATATTCTTGAAACAGTCCTTGGTACAAAGTAAATTGCTTAATAAATGATAGCTGTTATTATTGTAAGTCACTAAGAAATTGCATTCTGAAATCTATCTATCTATCTATCTATCTATACACACACATATATGTCTCCACATCTAGATATATTATTATATATTATAATATGTAATATATTATATATAGAGAAATATAAATCTAGGTATATCTTTAAAAGCTGCTTTATAGTAAAATGTGTGAGAATAAATTTGAATCTTAGGAGTTGCTTCAATAGAAGCAGTGTTGGAATAATCAAAATCACAATTTGGAAGAGGTCTTAGAAGCCATCATTCTGCTCTAACTGCTGGATGGATCTTCCCTGCCATCCTCTGACAGGTTGTCATTGGAAATGTGACGTGGAACTCTCTGCTTTCTGACAGCTGGTACCAGTGCTGGACAGCTCTAATTTTGGCAATCTCATTCTTGTATTGATCTGAAATCTGTCTCTCTTGCATATCAGGGTTATGCAGAAGACATCAGCTTGGTCTTCTACATAATAGCTCTTGAGAAACTTGAAGGCAATAGTCATGGATCCTGAGGCACCTCTTCTTCAGGATAAAAAGCCTTCACCGTTAGCAAACACACACTCAGGACTCGCTTCAAATGCCACCAACTCTTAGAAGACTCCCTTGCCTCTGAGAGAAGCTAAGTACACTCTCTTCAGAGCTTCCTGCCTCTCAGCCAGTCCTTCATAGCCTCTTTTATCCCAATTACTGTCATTACATGCTTATATTCATTTGTCTCCCCAACTAACCTGCGATCTAGAAGGCTCATTTCTGATTCATCCTTGTATCGTGGTGATGCATAATTATAGCTGAAAACAGTATAGAGGTTCTTCAAGAAACTTCAAAATAGAATCACCATATAATCTGTCACTGCCACTTCTGGATATACACTCAAAAAATTGAAAGCAGGGTCTCAAAGAGATATATGTATACCCTTGTTCATGGAGCATTACTTGACATAGCCAAAAGGCAAAAGCAACCCACCGTTATTTCCATCAGCTGGTAATGGATAAACAAAATATGGTATATACAGTCAATGAAATATTACTCAGCATTAAAAAGAGGCAGTCCTGTCATGTGCTACAACATGAATGAAACTTGGGGACATTATGCCAAGTGAAATAAACTAGTCGCCCAAGGACAAATACTGTATGATTCCACCTCTATTCCACTATAGTAGTCAAATTTATAGAGGTAGAACATAGAATGGTGGTTACCAGGAACTTGGAGATTGGGAAGTGCAGAATTAGAGTTTAATGGGTACAGAGTTTCCGTTTAGTAAGTTTAAAAGAGTTTGGAGATGAATGGCAGTGCTGGGTGCACAATATGAAAGTACTTACTACCACTGGTCAGCACACTTAAAAAGAGTTAAGGTAGTAAATTATGTTATAGTTATCTTATCACAGTGTAAAACATTTTTAATAAAGTAATTACTGCATAATGAGTGAATGAATGAATATATATTTTAACTAAAAAAAGGAACACACAATAATGTTTGCAGACATTGTGGCCAAGCAGCTGCGGATGATAACTTTATAAGGGCAGGGCTGCTCCTGGTACTTCTCATATCACACCATTTAAATAGCTGCTCATTTTGCATTCAACTGGAGCCTATTTTTAATTTTTTTTAATTTTTATTATTTTTTTACAAGGCCAGAGACAGAGTCAGACAGAGGGATAGACAGAGGGATAGATAGGGACAGACAGACAGGAATGGAGAGAGGTGAGAAGCATCAATCATTAGTTTCTCGTTGCCCTTGCAACACCATAGTTGTTCATTGATTGCTTTCTCACATGTGCCTTGACCGCGGGCCTTCAGCAGACCGAGCAACCCCTTGCTGGAGCCAGCGACCTTGGGTCCAAGCCTGTGAGCTTTTGCTCAAGCCAGATGGGTCCGCGCTCAAGCTGGCAAGCTTGGGATCTCGAACCTGGGTCTTCCGCATCCCAGTCCGATGCTCTATCCACTGCGCCACCACTTGGTCAGGCCGGAGCCTATTTTTTAGAAAACAAAGTTTCCTTAAGCTGATCCAGGAGGTCAGTATAAACTGTTTCTTTTGTTCACATTCTCTTTTGGAAAACCAAACACTATAGTTTCAGCAATCCCATAGGTTTGGACAGAACATAGTCAACTGTACTCGGTAGTTAGTAGAGACCACTTCCTGTGGGACACACTTTCCCAGGAAGAGTTCGTCCCAATTGTATAGGACTTCACATTTACATAGAATAATTTTCATCAAGAGATTCGGGGTTCAGTCTCAATTGCTAATACGGCAATATTTCCTTAGACAGGGTCTGTCATCTCTCACTGAAAATACGGCAGATTTTGATCATCACTAAGAAAGCAATGAAACATAGCATTTGTAAAGCTTGGATTGAGAGTCAAGCAGAGCTGGCTTTAACCCAAATGCCCACACTTGATTAATTATAACACTTGGCTGTATCAATTAGTCCCTCAGAGCCTCAGTTTTTCCTTCTTTACAATGGGGATCATAATGAAAATTACTATAGACATGATTTAAAAACCAGTGAGGTCACATGAAAAATTCTTACCACGATGGACAGTAAGAATTTAATTTACTTTGGCCTTTGTTTTATTTATCCCTCCTTGTTCTAATGTTCTTGTTCAGGAGAAGGACAGCAATTCTGCCCATAGTTCACTGAAGATTTAATATGAATGACTGAGGACTTGAGTGTTTTGTGTTGTGTTGTGTTGTATTGTATTGTTGGGTCAGGCTTTCCAGAATGAGCCAGACTCATCAGATGCTATCATGGACTTTGGACAGACAGACATTCAAAGGGAAGGTTACATTCATAAGCTGCATAAATTACTCAATGGTCTTTTCATAAGACATCATCGAACACCGAGCCAACTCTCACAATCCAAACATAGTATGTACACATTGGTTCAAATCCCTGCCTCCTTCAAGTCTGCACCACGTTGAGTACAACTTAGGGACTGCAGAATTCAAAAATGTGAGAACATTCTTTTGTTCGCTTTGTTACACAAAGCACCCCACCCCCACCAGCTCACAAAGCCCAGGCCCCACAACATCAATTTTCCTCTGTAGGCTATAATCTCAAGGTTTGAATGCATAATCTGTTAATAAAAACAAACGATTTATCTCATGTGTCCTGAAGTGTGGCAGTCAAGCATCAAGGCCATTGGTCCCTTTGCAATCCACCCCAATACTACCTCATGACATCTTTAGGGTTTTCCATCACGGTAATACCCCAGGGAAAATCATTTCCCCCTCGACTTTGTGCCATGAAAAGCACCTTTTATCAGCCATTTCACAGAAGCCATACACAAAACACATGTCACCAATGTCACTATGTATCACTGAATCAAACATAGGGTAACAATTCTCTGGTATAAGGTAAGAGGACGGGATGCCAGGCGACTGTGCAGGTAGCGGCTCCCATTCTGCTTTGCTGGGCTATTTTACACGAAGGAGATGTTCACTCTCATTTTTGTGAACAGTCAGCTGTGGCAACATGGATGCCTGTAACTGGATTTCATTATGGAAATGATGCTAAAGAGGGCCACGGGCTCCAAAATCCATTAAACTGTTTTCTATTGCTTTACATATTCTCCTATGATAAAAATAGCCTGATATTGGAATTTAAGAAGCCGCTGCCTAAAGGCTAACAGATGGATATTAAGCAGATTATATTAAATAGGAGGATTATCAAAAAATAAAATGTGGGTTGGGAGAAGGATCGTCCTCACACTTCAGGCAAATCGGTTTGGGGGTGATGTGCTGTCCAGAATCTGACACTTCCCTCTTTGCCAGGAAAACCTCTCAGCACCTTGGGCACACTGAAGGGATTTGCAGCTGTGGGTTGTTGGGTTTTATTTCACAGCGGTCTTTCTCCGACTGCCCGGAGGGTATGTTTGCAACGTCCCTCTCTAAAAATGCAATTTGTATTCCAGGGTCCACTCGCCATAGCTCTCGATGCAAAGGATCCCCTCCTTTCTCCTTGTGTCTGTTTTCTCCGTATGCCTCCTCTTTCCACAGAGAGCAAAGGGACCGCCTCCGCATTCTGCAACACGCCCACTCTCCACGGCACACCTGCCGACCTCAACAGTAAGGTGTGGGCAACAACCAACCTTGATTCAAACTATTGCCATCAACTTTGGCCTTGGTACCCTCCTCAATAATTAGGAATTGCTGCTTTGAAGTACTCTCCCACTAGCTTTTCTTTTCAGAACAGCCGTATTGAAACCTACATGGTACACTGTATATATACCAGGTGCCAATAATGAGCTTTGTCTTCCGCCATGCTGCTTGTCCTTTATTTGTTCATTAACTGTCCCCCTCCAAGGCCTTGAAAATTTTTTATACTGTCCCCCTGATACTCTTAACCCTTGCAGTTTGTTTAGGTTATTTATACGATTTATTGTCCATCTCTCTATGTTGCATACTTTGTCTTTGCCTATCTAGAGATACTCATTTTTAGCTCATTTTCTCCTGCTTTATGTCCTTCATAGGCCAACTTCTTCAAACAAGTTTTTCTTTGCTCTTGAATGAGAGTTATATTTTGGCTACATGTAAAAATACTTTAACCATTATCCTTTTTGGCTCATAGGTTATTACGTGTGGTAGATGAGCTACTGAAAACCTGTCTAAACTCTCTGTTCTATGTTTGAGATTTAGATATTCCACTAAGGTTGACCAGAAGTCTGTAAATCTAAGTGTCGAGAAAATGTGAATCTTTTTTATTTGACCATTCATGTTTTTTTCCAGGTCAGTTATTTCCTTCTTTTCTTTCTGTAATTTGTTTCTTCTCAGTCTGTCTGTTTATCTGTTAAGAATCCCAAATGTTAGAAATTTAAGGCTTTTGGATCCATCTCTAAGTCTCTTAATTTTAGATGGGAGCTTTATAGCTAGCCAGCTTGATGAGTTCAGCTCTTCGGAGTATAAAGTTCTGATCAATCAACAGGATCTTTTTAATACTGAAAGTCATCTTCTCTTGATCAGTCTCTAACTCTCATTGCTTCCCCCACCAACACAATGATAACAAATATTTTGCTTTCTAATGGCATGGGTTAGTTTTTCATTTTGTGCATGTAAATAAAATAATAAGGTTGTACTAGTTTGTGTCTGGCTTCTTCCCATCACGCTGTTGGAATATAATTGTTGATTATATATTTTTTCTTATTGTCTGTTATTCCATTGCATGCATATGCTACAATTTATTTATTTATTCTACTATTGATGGGTATGTGGGTTGTTTCTAATTTTCTCCTAGAATTTTGAAGATATTACTTTATTTTCTTCTGGCCTTCATTAAGGTGAACAGTAAATTTGGTCTCAGTCTATATATTGTTACTTATATAGTAGTATGTTTTCTCTGTGAGGATTTTAATATTTCTCTGAATATTTGTGTGTGTGTGTGTGTGTGTGTGTGTGTGTGTATATATATATATATATATATATAACTACAGTGTGCCTTGGTATGGATTTGTCTTTGTTTATCCTACTCATTGTGCAAACTTTTCAAAAGTAACAATGAATTTTATTAACATCATCCACTCTTCCTTTTAGGTAGCTTCAGTTTTTAATCACTTCATTTACTTTATACCCATCTGCCTTTTCATCTATTTGTCTTTATATTTATTTATCTATCCATTATCTATCTATCCATATAGTCATTGTTTTATCCATTCATCACTTTATCTCATATTTGAAGGCCTTTTAAAATAAATTGTAGCACCTCAGTATTTTTCAAATATAAATACTTGAGCATGTATATTATTAGCTAAATTTAATCCTATTTTATGATTCTATTATTTGTATTGAGGTAAAACTTACATAAAGCACAATGCACACATTTAAAAATGTTTTTTTAATTATTAAACTAAAATCAAACTTTTAAATTTACAGTTTTAAAATTTTAAATGTACACATGAATCTGTGTGGCCCAGACTCATCACTCTAAGTTTCCCAATGCCCGTTTCCAGTCCATCCCTACTCCCACTCACTAACCCAGATATTTACTGATTGTTTTCACCACTGACCCAGCAACAACTACCGTCTGCATTTTTTCTCACCACTAATAAGTTTGCCTGTTTGAAAACTAATCTGCTCTTTCACTCATGAGGACATTTTGAGATTCATCGGTGTTGCTAAATGTATTTGTAGTTAGTACAGAATCTTTTTTTTTTCTTTCTGTAGCACCTCACTGAGGCAATACATTTCAGACTACCCTGCAGGGGATGCTGGGCTACAGACTTGGGGACAAGAAGAGAACTGATTGAAAAATATAAGGGGAATTTCTCTCCAGTACAAAGAAGCAATAACCTACTTTTAAGTTTGGATTTTTCAAAATATATTTTACCTCCTTTAAAATACAGATACGCAATGCTTGATAACTGGAATGGCGAGAGATATAAAGTTTTAACTTATGATCTTGACTTATTTTGAATGCAGGTTGCCTTAATAACTTTTCTATCACAACCCCAAATTAATGAGTGTTACCTTTCCCAATATAACATCCAAAAGCTTGCCTCGATCTCAAGAATGCATAAGAATACAATCAGATAATTCAAGACAAAGTATTCTATAAGCCATAATGTACTCTATGAATGTTGGTACTGTCGTTAATGATAATGATTTAAATACTCTTCTTCCCCCCACTTGGACTCAGTAGGAATTTAAAATTACAAGAAAATGTAGAGGTTGACCACTTCATCAATCACTTCAATTTCTGGAGAAGAAATCAACACCTAGAGGAAAAAATGACTAATGTGGGCATTGTAACCCAAATGTCATCTTTTTACTATATCCCTGCCTCTCAATTATATCCTCCTTGAATACAAGTTTGATTTAAACCTGGTAAAAATGTCACCCACATATAACTTGGGTTTCAAATTAAGAGAACCTGGATACAATTTTATCTGTATTTACTAGAGTGATGACCAGTCAGCCTGGTTTGCCTAGAATTGTTCTAATTTGAGCACTAAAGTCCTGTCTGCCCCAGGAAACACCTCAAACCCAGAAAATCAGATATCTGTTCACCCAAATCTTCTGTGGGGTCAGAGACAGCTTCATAAAAGATCTCATTATATTTACATTTCAATCACTCTTGAAAGTTGGACCTTCTCAAGGGACCATCAGAAAACCACTTAAATCTGTTCCCTCTTTTCTACTGAAAGCAGGTGTCACAGAAGAAATGCTTCATGTGTCCCTTGACCATTACACTGCCCTTATTTGGAGGAGAGGGGTATATGGTTCAATGGTTATAAGCTAAGACATTAGAGTAAATGTCCTGGGTTTATATCTCATATCTGCTACATGACCTTGAGGCAGTCACATTATCCCTTTGTGTTTCAAATTTTTTGCCTTTGAAATGGGGAGAATACCTATCTTGCAAGTAAATTGGGGGATGAATTGAGATTACATGTGTCAGGTGCTTTAGCAGGGTGCCTGGAACAATAGTGTTCTGTTAAGACTGACTCATTTTATGATTTAATCCGCAGGCCCTACAAGAGAAGCCTAAAAGACTAAGCTGGGAACAACTTCCACCGGGACCTTCATCGGGCACGTTACCTCCAGGTTTGTTTCAACTGGGATGTTCATTTCCACCAAATGAAAAGCAGAATAAAAAGCCAAACAGCAGGCATTCACCCTCACTCTAAGGGTTAAACAAAGAGACAACTGCTTTTACATTGGAATGTTTTTGTCACCCCCTTTTAATAGGAAACCTTTTTATCTGCACGCTAAAGCTTCAGAAGTCAGATTTCACCCAGCTCACTTTGAGACTTGTGCTAGCAATGGGGCTTTAATTACCTTTCTCAGACACAGGGATAGCTTTTGTCTTTAAAAAAAAAAAAAAAGGAAAGGAAAAAAGAACGCAGCCTTCCTTCTTCTTCTTCTTCTTTTTTTTTTGCTTCCGTTCATTCTTTTTCTTTTTTTTTTCAATTGCAATCTTTTGTTCCTGGCACTTTCCATATGCCTCCCTTTAATATTTAATCAGCCCCCACCTCATCAGAAGACTGCTGGCCTCATTAGATAATTAATGGTTGCCGGCATCGCATTTGCTTCAGTTAATATATCTGCAGCCAGCAATTAGCGCCTGAGTTTATTAGTCGCCCTGGCTTCATTTATTGGGGAAGCAATTCTGCCTTTGATCGAAGCCTCTGGGATGGGCATATGTGGACAGCTTGCCCCCTGTTCTGTGGGATTCTTTTGTTTACATTTTTGCTACAGTTTTGCAACATTGCACATCCTGGCCCTGCCACGAACAGTTGGTGGGGAAGATTTCCCTTTTATAATTTAGAAGGTAATTGGATAATTCTGTGCAGCAGAGACAGGCTACAGAGTGATGCTGTGACTTTGGGTGGGGCGAGGAGGGGAGAGAGGAGCTGCTAGCTAATTTGTTCTTTTGGAAATGCCTATATATTTTTTTAAGCCATCGATTTAAAGCTGAGAACTATCATTCAGGAGGAATGCACGCTAAGAAATGCTGTCCAATGTGTTAGGCAGCTGTCCCTAGTTAGGCAAAGGCAGGGAGGTGGGACCTTCTGCCATCTTTCATCTTTAAATTTGACTTCCACCCGCTAGTCCCATCCCAACCTCAGTTCTTGTTACTAAGCAGAACCGTGTCATTGTCACCTGTTTATCAGGCGTGCTTTCCTGGTGAGTCTAATCACTGCCGGTTTCTTCCCGGTGATTAACATTTTGGCATACCACCAAGATTATTTCCCTAGTCGAATCCCTCTTCCTTCCTGATGCCAGAAATTGGAGGATACGATCATTAAGAATGCAATAACGATGCGATGTCTGAGTGACAGGAGGTTGATGTTCTGTCAGTACATCAGAGGAGCGAAGGAAACAAAGAAAATACAACTTTATGACCAGGGGGAGATGCCAAGGAAAAGTAGAAAAGATAAGAAGCAGAATGGGTTTCTTTTTTCTTTCAGGCCAAACGACTGAATCAAGACCAATCTCAATGCACATGCCGTACATGAGAACAATGAAGATAAAAGTGTTGATTCAGCATTTCCAAGTGCCAGGCATCTAAAGCTCTAAAAGAAAAGTGTGTCTTCTCATTAATCCTGAGGCATCTCTACCATGTTTCTCCCCTTTTTAAGGACGATTAAAAAAAATAAAAAAGATTCCCTTCTATTTTAAACATGTTTTCCCAGGATCACACATCTCACAGCATCTGAGCTTGAGGTCCTATCAGGTCGCGGTCAGTTTGCATGTAGCAGTTTATCTCACTCTCATGACAGCATGAAGCTCGCTGAGGTTAAGTCACTCACCCAAGATCATACAGCAAGCAGGGAGGCTGTTTAATTCCCAAGCCTCCTTCCACTATTACAAGCGCTAATACCATGTGGGACTCCAATGGCGGTTCAGGTCGAAAGAGCAGTCTTCAGTGACTCTAGCCCGTTTAAAATGATGTGACAGAGTTTGGATCATTTCATCATGACACTCAAATTTTTTGGGTGAGTCACGGAAGGTCATATATGCTTCTTTCCATCTGAATAGTAAAACTGATATATTGATGTGCTTATTAATTGTGTTTTTTGGGGTCAGTGGCATTGTCACCCTCAGGTTGAAATTTGTAAGTGACAAACCACATGTAAAAAAAAAAAAAATGCACCAGGCAAGACACCTGCCCCGCCCTTACAGCATAGTGCTTCTCAAACTAGGGTGATAATATGGGAACCTCATTATTATGCAGATTCTGACCCTGAAGGGTGGATGAAACCCGAGATTCTGAATTTCTAATGTGACCCTATCCCATCAATGCTGGCAAAGTGGTGGTCCTCTCCTAGGGGCCCTTTTCAAGGTCATAGCCTTGAGAGAGTGAGGTGCTATTGAGGCCATTTGGACTGGATACGTGACCAAACCCAGCTGAGGCCTCTGTACAAACTTCTGAGGTCTGGCAGGTGGTGTGGAGACCTACTCATCTAGTGACTGTTGGGACATAAGCCTCCTAGGCAAGTTCCCTTGCCTGTCCACCCTGCCACCGACCCATCTGGAGGACCCTGCCTCTTTTCTAGGCCTCTCCCTGTCCTCCCTTCATGTACAGGGCCAGTTTTAACCTGTCTCCCTGAGGATAAAAGAAAGTAGCCACAGTGTGCTTCTCTGCCAAGGCCAAGAAGAGCGGCAGCCAAGCAAGATATGATTGTGAATACACCCCGCCCTTGGGAATGCAGGCTTTTCCAGGCTAAAGAGAACTCTCGGGCAACTACTGGTCTTACTGTTCAATTCTAAGTACCTGTAGTATGTGCCATTTGCTTGAAAACAAAATGATATTTATCTGATGTTATTTTTCTTATATACCAGGAGAAGAAGAAGACCCCAGAAGATGTTTGAATATAGTGTTTACCAGAATCTGTCATGTATCATGAATAAATAGGATGATGTTTTTGATGGCCTATGGATAAAGTAGAAAAAACATGTTTTAAAGATACATGGGGGAATATGTATGATTTTTGATGTGGATATAAATATATATTCTCGAATGCATTTCTTTCAATGAAAACAGTGAAAGAGTTTACAGACCTTGTTCTGCACTCTATGTTCTCTAACTTAAGTAACAAGTATAAGCATCCCCGGGTAGGGAAGGGATGTGAGCAGTGTTTTCAGCAGGAAAGTCTCATTCTGATGCAGCATCACAGAGTGGTCCAAAGTGCTCCTTCTCCACGGCTTCACACCCCCAGTGTTGGGCACAAATGCCTGCACTTGTCTTCAGCCGGCCTGCATCTTTGGCAAGAAGACCGGGTGCTTTTATCTATCTTAGGGTTGGTACGGGGGGGGGGAGGGGAGGAGCTGGGAGGACTGCACATCAATTAGAAGGGGTGACTTTGGACGCTTTTATCCATGGTGTTCTGCTCATCATCCCCAGCTCTGAATAAGCCATCAAGCCTTGGGGACAGCTTTTCCTTTTCTACACTGAGTGTGGCTAAACTAGTGGATCCCTTCCAGCACTTGTATTTGATGATTCATCCTTAGGATTAGAATTTATGCTTAGAACTGGGAAATTCACTATCAGGAATTTCCCCTAAGGAAATGACCGTCGGAGTGTGCAAACCGTAGTGCCAGGAACGCAGATTGCCTTTCTTCTTAGATATAGGTAAGTATTTTAATAGGGTGGGATAGGAGAATAAGGGTTATTGGGTTGAATCATTTGAAATGGCCTTGGTAGTAAAATAGGGATGGATATTAGCAATCAGAAGTCTAACAAAAGAAGAGCTGTTAAGCAAATGTGGGCATTCTCTATGTAAGAATATACTCTGAAGCCAACTGCAGTAAAGAAGCAGAACAGTATTGAATGACAGAGGTATTATTCAAAATGCAGTCTTTTGAACAAATAAGGAAAAACAAAAGAAATAGGTTGGCAATCAGTATACACAGTGTTATTTATTTAGAATATTCAGTGTGTCCGTAAAGTCATGGTGCACTTTTGACCTGTGACCGGTCAACAGTGCACCATGACTTTACGGACACACTGTACTTACGCATAGAAAAAAGGAGCTAACAATGTCTACCAAAGTTTTGTGTGCTTTCTCTTTTTTCTTCCTTGGTTGTTACTGATTCTGGTTTATTTAGTTAAATTTCTTTTAATAGTTAATTTAAAATTAACATTTAAATGGTCGTTGCATTCAATTCTTAGTCAATTCTCTCTCTCTCTCTGATCTGGTAACTAAGAAGTAAACTTGCTGTTGTTATTTCCCGTCACTCTGTGCAGTTCATCATTCATGTTTCTTTTGTTAAATAGCTTCAAAATAGTTCCTAACACATCACTGCAGGCAGCCATTTCTAATCAATCAGAACTGTCCTACAAGGCGATATTGATTTTCCTTCCCTGCTCCCAACCCCGTGGGTTAGAAGTTACCCCTCACCCACAGCCTCACCTCCTGCCAGAGAGCTCCAACCCTTTCTCACCTCTTCATCCTCTCCTCTGAGCCTCACTCAGATTCGTGCAGCTGCTAACTGAATTTCTCTATCTGGACCACTCCTGAAAATTCAGGGTGCCTAGTACAATGCCCAGCACATCCTAGTTTATTGGGAGCTTCCTGGATTTAAAATGGAAAGCCTCACATCCTAGGAAGTTCCCAAGTCCTAGGAAAACTGGCAAGTTTTGTTTTCCTCGCACTGGTTTGAGTTAGGAGGGGTCACGGTGGACAAGAGCATGAGTGACCTGCCAAAGCTGCTTGTGGACAGGGAACTTCCATGATGGGGCCAGGGCTCAGGGGTAGATCTCCAGGTCTGTGGAAGGCCTTTGGGAAAATTTGGAGAGTATAAACGGTGTCTAGAGCCTCTAAGAATCCAGGTATAAGCATCCTACGGCAATTCGGGTTCTGGTATCTGACAAGGTGTTTCTACTGGTTTCACTGGAGGAACTTGGGCCACTGAGCTCAGAGTGGACAGTCCTTCCAACCTTTGGCAAAGCTACTTGGAATGTTCTAGCGTGTTAGTTTCCAAGGATGTCTGGCTCGCAAATGTGACGTGAGAGTGAACTCCTACCTTCCGGCTCCCGACCTTCGCAGGATGGTGTTAGCCAATAAATACATCAAGCCGTTCCTTCCCTCTGCGATTCAGGGCACCTCATCTCTCACTCAGTAAGCACCAAAATGAGTGATGGTCATGTTCTAAGTTAATGATACTTCCCTCGTATTCCATATGCAAAAAGTGAAAACTCCCTGAGTTCTCCTTCTGAGGGGCCATTAATAGAAATCTTTAAAAAGATAGTTTCTTAGCACTGGAAATATTAAGCTGTTATTATGGAAAATTAGCTTATTTTTACTTCCAAATGAAAATATAAATAAGTAATAAGTAAATATTAGCAATTTCGGTTCCATAATGAATAAGGACAGAATTGAGAGCTGAAAGAGTGTGTGTCTATTAAAGAGTCTGGGAAATTAACATTTGTTGACATTTTACTGCTTCTTGCTTTAATGTAAACTCAAGGCAATTAAGTTATGTTCAACACATTTCTTTTGTAAATATTTTCCGTTTCTCAATATAGTAACCAAAATGTCTTACAACAGATCCCAAACTGGGGGAAGACTTACCTGTTATCTGCCAGCATAAAAACAGAGAACTCAAATGCTTGACTAATTCAGCATTTCTCTTCTAGTTCTTATCCATATCATGACTCTGCCATTCACCATTCAGGGTGCCTTCTGTTGTTTTTATGTTTTTATTTGTACACAGTTGATCTCCAGGTGAATCTATAAATCTGCACTCAGAAGAACATCAATTATCCCATGCTTGAATGAAATGAAGACAAAAACAAAGCTTGAATATTTAAACTTGTGGCAAGTATCTCCAATGATAGATCCTTTCAGACGCCAACTCATTTTTTTCTTTGATATCTACTACTGCTATAAAATCCCAGTTTATCATATAACATTACAATTTATGGTGTAACCAGCTTGTGTACTGACTATAAACCCTTCATCAATGCCACCGTAAAGGGTTTATAGTCCATAAATAGAAGAGCAAGACTGTCTTGCTTCCTTGTTTTGCCCACAACACAGCACTTCAGACATGCCAGCCCAGTTATTTGTTTTCCATGCTGGGTGAGTTATGGAAAAATAAGTGGATACATTGTTCTGCCTCTCCAAAATCCAGGGACAACTCAGGGTCACAGGGAAGATTAACAATGTGATGTTGGCTGGAAAAATGCAAGAGACTATGTCTGTTTTTATGACATCATTAATCTATCGGTGGGAAATAAAAAAATAAATCTCAGAATTCGAGTTATTAGGGAACATGCTCTTTCTTTTGAAACCAACCAATCATGTAATAATGTCATGTCTTAAATTAATGGAGACATATTATCCTGCAGTATTTACTGGTGCTCAGTCACATGTTTCTATGTTCTCTTTGTTCTGCATCAACCTTCTTTTTTGGAAAAAAGTGTGAGATTTTAGTATAGGAAAGAATTGGATTAAATTCCAACCCCAGTCTTGGTTGGCTGTGTGGTCTCAGGTCTCCAACTCTGATCAATGCTTTCCTCACCTATAAAGCGAGGTGATAATATCAATGTAATTTTACATTCCTTAGTCTTCATCATTCTACAGGTACTAATAGTGAAAATGATGGTACATATTTACAATAACAATGATGATGAATTACAATGTAATGGTAAAGATTGCGATGATGATTGTGACAATAATGATAGTGATGATGCTGATGATAATGATCATAGCGATAATGATAATAATGTTGAGGTCATAATGAGGACAGTTTATAATGATTATAATGGTGCAAATGAATGCTTATTTAGGAACTATAGCCAGGCACAGTTTTAAGTGCATTTGCACATTGTCTCATTTTACCAAAACAACCCACCATTTTACATATGATAATAATGAGTCTCAAAGTGATTAAGTGGCTTTCTCATAGTCACATCACTTGTGCGGTAAGTTAGGTTTGGTACCCAGCACTTTGATTCTGTAGTCCTCACTCTTAATCATGCCATCATATTACCTTCCTTTAATGAATGGTCCAAATGAATTTTAATGATTCCTGTTTTGTTTGCATTCCCACAATCTGAATAAGGAAGCTGTCAATTTCTCCAAAATCTTCTAAAGATAATTCTAGGAGTCCCAGAGCAGGGTATTTCTTCTCATCTGCATCTGTTTAACCTTGATGCTTACAAAGTCACTGACCACACCACCTTGTGCCTTGGGCTGGAGCCCACCGCAATGTTGATGGTGATGTTTTTTTCTGACAGCTCCAACAACTCCAGTGCTTCTGAGGTTGCCAATCCCTGAGGTGACAAAGCATGACGGTTTTCCTCAGGTCAAAGACATGATGTGGTCTGGGGAAAGGTGAAGGAGAAACTCTGCTTGTCCTTCTAGATCTTGTATCAATTTTGTTGTTTGTCTCAAGCATACTGTTCCTTGTGCCCACAGTGTCATTGGCTCTGGCTGGAACCTCTTGCTTTCTGAGCCAAAGACACA
This sequence comes from Rhynchonycteris naso, assembly GCA_037038555.1. NCBI lineage: Eukaryota > Metazoa > Chordata > Mammalia > Chiroptera > Emballonuridae > Rhynchonycteris > Rhynchonycteris naso. The sequence goes on from CM073000.1 coordinate 193,330,376, forward strand.
TTCATGGAGCCCCCTCAAGAACCAGGTCAGCTCCCCACCATGATCAAGTGCTCCAACTTTGTTGTGACAAGTAGCAATGGGAGTGGAGAGAGCCAGATATATTGCTGGCAGAATTTAGAATCTTAGGGGACCTAATGGTAGCATTTCAGAATATTCCTTAACTAACTGGATTAAGAGGGAAAAAATACATTCTGGTAAATGGAAAGTGTCCTCACTTCACGGGATGCCAAAGGAGAGAGAAGGTCCCAACTTTAATTACGAACACATTTGAATATCTTCATTCTGAACGAGACACAAAGAGGCTCAAGTGAACCCTGAGGGATTTCCAGCCAAAAGCTGGCTAATCTCCAGTTAAACAGGGCCATTATCTCTCACTCCCTGGGAGAAAGTCAAGCAGAACTGATTTGATTAACAGCAGATTAACCTCTCTAACACAGCCATCCTGGGTTTTACACCTGTCACTATAGTATGACAATTTATATTTATTCAAAAAGCCATGAGACAGTAAATTAAACATTGCCCTAATTAGAAAAGTGTCATATGTTACAGTGGGGAAGCCACCTGATCTAATTTTCCAACAGACCCTTCGCAAAGAACACGTCAGTGTGGCATTTGCAAGAGCCCTATAAACACCAACACTCTTGGGAAGAGAAAAAAAAATCCAGGCTGCTGATGCTACATCTTAGTTTTTGAGAGGAGAGATTCAGAATTCAATCCAATGAGCATTGATTGTGCCCCTGCAAGGTGCCTGGGGATGTACTGTAAGCCGGGACTCAGCTGGGAACCAGAGCGGATACCTGCCCTTGGTGACTTCAGACTCTAGTAGGAAAAACAGACTAAAACATGAGCAATTTTGACTCAGGCAGGGCCAGGAGTAAATACGCAATATGTGAAGGCAAAGAGAAACCCACCTGGCTAATGCATTCTTGGGGAAAAGGAAACAAGGAAAAGTAATGTCAAATTACATCTTGGAAAGTAAGGATGTCTAAAGTGGCATCTGAAGATTATGAAGTCTTTCTGGCTTAAAGGAATAGTGAAGAGGGCATAGAACATGGAGAATCCTGACAGTGTTACAATACCTGGTGTATTCTGGGACTTATTGCTCAGAGTATAGTGTCACAAAATATGACCATTGAGGGAGGTAAGCTTCAAGTTATGGAAAGCCATAATGCCATATCAAAAAACACAGTTTTTAAAAATTGAGATACAACTTACATGTAGCAAAGCATATAAATCTAAGTGCATAGCTTGATGAGTCTGTATATATGTATTCAACCATGGAAATAATACTCCAATCAATATATAGAACAGCATTAGCTATTGAGTCTTGCTCCATGCCAGAGTCAATATCCCCCCCCCCCACGGTTACTCTGCTGGTCTTTTCTATCACCAAATATGTTTGCCTCTTTGAATTTCATATATATGGGCTGATGCAACATACACAGTTTTTGTGTTTGATTTATTTTATTTTATTTAATATTGTCTCCCTGATGGTATTTTCTTGTTGCATTTAGTTCTATTTTTATTTCTGTAACATCTCATTGTTTGAATGTATCACAATGTATCCCCCAGTTCTACTATTGAGGAACATTAGAGTTATTAGTAGTTTCAGATATTTTAAATAACACCATAATAAAACATTCTTGAACATGTATTTCAAAGGACATCAGTGTTTATTTCTGTTCAGTACATACCCAGACCCAGGAGTGAAATTTTTTTATCAAGGGTATGTTATCACTTGTGTTAAGGTTACTAAGAACCTTCACTTACATTGTCCCTTTCACTCAACGATATTTCCAGAATGCCTACTATGTGCTGGGAGTACAGCAGTCAACAGCAGAGCCCCCTACTCTTCTGGCACGTCTTTTCTGTTGTAACCTCAATTGACTACATAAACCCTAAATCACAGCTGAAGTAAATTTGCCATTATCATGCCTTCAAGAGTGGAGAAGAAAAGTGAAATTTTTTTGTAACTGACATTTGGCTCCATCTGTCTGAACTCTTTCGAAAAAGCTCGGTCATGGAGAGCTAAATAAAGTTCTAACACAAAACAATAGAAGAGAAGGATTTTAGGTGAAAAATAGTATATATCCAATATATCACCCACCAGTCTGATTCTGGATATGATGTGTATCAGTCTTGTTTAGACCCCAGGTAAATTGTGTGACATATACAGTCTCTGATGGGAGGGACTTGGTGCTTCATGCAGAATTGGCCGTAATTCCTGGAAACAGGAAGTGAAATCAGAGCCTGCAGTGTGGTATGAGAGGAAGCCCCTGACCCTCCTCTGATGGCCCGTTCTCCTTAGGTGGATGCAGCAGTTAACACCTTTTCTGTTTGTTCCTAACTATTCTGAGAGACAGGACACTAAGCCAAGTCCCTTCCTCCTTCCCTGAGGAAGAGGCTGGTTTTCATTTTTATTTTTATTATCTTTTTGCAGGATTTTACTTTTTTTAATTTTAATTTTTTAATTGACTTTAATTTATTGTGTTTACATAGATTCTAATGTTGCCCCAACTGCATCCTCCCTCCCCCATATTCCCTTCAATATCTCCCTTGCCCCTTTCCCCATAGTGCTCTCCTCCCTTCTCTTCAGGTTTATCCCATCCTATTATCCTCCTTCCCTCTGTTCTCTTTTCCTCTGGTCCCTTTGCAGGTCCATCCATGTTGTCACAAAAGGTAAGATTTTCTTCTTTTTCATGGCCCCATAGTATTCCATGGTATATATGTACCATAGCTTTTTAATCCACTCATCCACTGACAGACACTTGGGCTGTTTCCAGATCTTCACTACAGTGAACAATGCTGCCATAAACATGGGGGTGAATTTCTCCTTTAGAAACAGTGCTATGATGCTCAACATCACTAATCATTAGAGAAATGCAAATTAAAACCACAATGAGATATTACCTCACACCAGTCAGAATGGCGCTCATCAGCAAAACAACACAGAACAAGTGCTGGCGAGGATGTGGAGAAAAGGAAACCCTCCTGCACTGCTGGTGGGAATGCAGACTGGTGCAGCCACTGTGGAAACAGTATGGAGATTTCAAAAAATTAAAAGTTGAACTGCCTTTTGATCCAGCTATTCCACTTTTACGAATATACCCCAAGAACACCATAGCACTGTTTCAAAAGAGGCTGGTTTTATTCACAACCTATTCCCTGCTTGCATCCTAAGAACGTGCTCCACGAATTCTTGAATTTGAGCTATTTTATCACTTTTTGAAGGCTATCTGTAAAGCTAGAAACTTAGCAGAGAAACAAAGGAGAAATATTATCCTTGCCATTGTAAGTAGGAAAACTAAAACAAGTGTGTTTATGTAATAAACCAAACAAAAACTTTTAAGGAGGTCACATAAATTCCGAGGGCTATAGAAACGTAGAACTCTCATCTTTTTGGCATCTTGGGAGAAAGCTGAACTGTCACCCACCTGAATCTCCATTTATTGGAAAAATGGGGAAAAAAACTAAACACCCTAGCAATGCATTGAGACTCAAAAACGTTTTACTCTTTGTTCCAATAATTTTACTGTTAGGATATATACACATATAGCATTATTTATAATAGAAATAAAGCAGGGATAATTATTCCAAATAGGTGACTAGTTAAATAAATTACCATGTGCTCATATGATGGAATATTACAGACCATTAAAATTATTTTGTGACGAATGCTTAATACTTGCTTACAAATTTATTTAATTAAAAAGCAATATACAGATCTTTATATATTAAGCATGGTGATCAGTTTCATCCTCCCTGTCATCACCAATTGGTTGATAACAGCTGCTTAGAACTTTGCTTTGGAAGAGATTCTGAGGCCTGTGTGCACCCAGCAGAAATGATTTGCAAGGTCTCTGTGGGCATGAGAAGGCAGAGAAGCCCACCTGTGCCAGCAATTTGCCATGCCAGATTTACTCAGAATAATTTTAACTATGACACATACAATATGTATCATACACATGAGTATGTTCATGGAGAGGACTGGGGAAAAAAGAACTGAGCAAAACTAACAAAAAAAAGGCAAAACTGTTGATAAGCAGAAAAGCATGACTTGTTTACTTAGGCAATAAGCTAGGGAAGGACTTCTGAGACTTCCATCTTAATGATTCTTTGGACTAAATAGAGACACAGATAGATTTCACCCCCACTGGAATAGCTATCAGCCAGAAGGCAGACAATGACAAGTTTGTTGAGGAGACAGAGGAAAAAGGAGCCCTTCTTTGTTGCTGGTGAGCATGTAAAGCAGTTTGGCAATTTATTAAAAAGTTGAACATGAATTTAACAGATGCCCTCGCTGCCTCCTGCCTGGGTGTGTACTCTAGAGAAGTGGAAACGAGAGTAGCATGTGAGTGTTCTTAGCATGATTTGCAAGGACCCCACACTGGAAACAACCTGAATGCCTATTCATGGACGACTTGATAAACAAAACGTGATCTCTCCATACCGTAGAATACTATTCGGCCATAAAGAGTAGGGAAGTACTGAGACATGCTGCAATGTGGGTGAAACTTAACAACATTATGTGAAGCCGAAGAAGCCAGACAAAAGAGATCACATATCGTATGCGTCCATTGTTATAAAATTCTTTATAAAAGATAGGTATATAGAGACAGAAGGAAACTCAGTGGTCACCCCACTCCAACCCCTTTCAGAATCAACAGATCTCGTCGCTGGAGGATAAGACCCTCAGTTTTATTCCCAAAAGGTGATCCACTGAGACCAGTAATCTGAGGATACCTTGCTGGGTATGCTAAGCATGTCCACGTGGATGTTAAGGACCCTGTTCCTGGCAAATACTTTTCTCTCCTCTCCTAATAACCAGATAAAGCATTTTCACCTTCTGAATGTTTCATTTCCAAGCTTCCAATTTCCCGGGGCCATGGCCTCCAGGCCTTATCCGAAGTGTGCAGTCATGCTTCATGCCGGAGAAAAATCGTGCCTTTACTTCGTAAGGTCAAGCCTGTGCACCTTTTCAAATCCTCTAGAGCCCCTAGAGAAATAGCCTTGCCAAGGTTTTCTCGACATCTCAGACTTCATGTGTTAGAATTACTTGCAGTGCCTGGCACCATATTTTAAAGCTGTTTTGTAGGTGAAGGCCCTCCCTGAGAAGGAGGACATTTTTCTACTTACATCAAAAAATGTCACACAATATAGGAGAGTCTCACCCTATTACATTTCGTGGCCACTGCAGAAATGAGTCGCATATCAATGAAGTGGGTAAAGCACAGGACGCTGAATAATGCAGCAAACACTAACAAGCGTTGACTCCGCACTGTAGCATGTGCCAGGTACTATGTTAAACGTTTTCGTATACATTAGTGCACGTAGCCCTGCGACAGCACTGTTAATATGATCTGTAATTCACTGCCGAGGAAATGGTGCAGAGCCCAGTGAAGGACCAAGATGTCTTCTTGCAAAGTCTGTACCTTTGTTTAAACACTGCAGGGCCATTCTCATTTGCACTGGGGAGGGTAGAGAGGGACTCACCCCACCTAGAAACCAGATGAGAGCAACATTAGAGAGAAATCTAAACACACATGTTCATTTAAATTCCCTTTGAGGGAGTGAATCTAGACTGTCCTCAAATGTGATTGCTAAGAATTGAGAAGTTTCATGTCCAAGTTGATTAGGTGGCTGGACTTCCCCAGTGGGAAGATCATCATCACATTAAAATATATCAAGGCTGCATCACAGTATGAAAGGCGATCAATGTAGCCAAGAGAAATGTCTGCTAAAGGTGTTGATTCTTCGGTATAAAAAAGTCGAGAAGCAGCCAGACTCTGTGCGTGCAAATGATTGTCTAATGATCATGTGGCATGATAGTTCTTTAAAGTCTTTACTTTGGGGATTTTCTTTTCTGAAATTATTTTTTGTCCCTTGTTTCTGTTCCTCTCACTCAAAATAGACCAGGCCCCCATTGCCTAAAGAGAAAGAGGTCATAGAAAATAGTGAAATTTAATTCTAAAATATTTTAGAATGAATGGCCAAGACTTTGTCCAGTTTATTTTCTTCTGCCCAAACTAAATTAAATGTTCCAAGACTGGCACAAAGAGACATGGTAGAGAAGTCAAAGGATTTCTGCTCAATAAAGAGCACCACAAACAAAATTAAGTCTAGAGCCAAAGTACTTATATAAATTGAAATGCATGTGCACAAAATAATCACACGCATTTTGCAAGGGAACAGACAAATAAGAAGGCACGCAATGACCACATGTGGTGGTTGTTCACGAGAGGGGGAAATAGGAGTGGAGAATGAATGGACAGATCGATAGATGAATGAATGAAGAAGTAAAAACTTTTGGTGCACACACTGTTGTCCTAGGAACTGAAGAGAGAAATTATTTTTCAACAGCTAAGATTCTAAAAGAGGAGGAAGAAAATCAAATCAGAACGAGAGGGTGTCTGTTGAGAGTTTCCCATGAGGAGCCCTACTCTCTGTTCGCTTCTTGGGTGCACAAACCCATGGAGAAAAGAAGAAACTCCCAGATAAAGGCGGGAATCCAAGGCTACAGGGAACCCCTGTATCTTGTCCTCGGAGAAATGCAAGGAGGCATCAGGCCCTCACACAGAAGTTGCTGGGGTGGTGTAGTTTGTCATCAGTACGACAGAAGGAGCACCAGGGCCTACAAGGCAGGAAGCCTAAGAGAACCCTATTGAACCTGCTGTGCCCCTTGGGAGGCCAGCAGAGTGAGCAGAGAGACAGATGGCTAACCCAGCAAGCCATCAACTTTGGGATGGACAAGACACAGAATGACCTGGAAGCTGGGGACCAGATGGTAAATATTTACTACTCAAGCCATTTCCAACAGGGATAGATGCATACTGCCAATCTCAGCTGGAGATGCATACAGCTGGTGACAGTCGGAGATGTGTACAGCCGGCCCCAGCAGTGCCAAAGTCCATCCAGACAGATCCTAGTCTGGATCAGCAATCATGAAGGAGTAACAAGTCTCTTCCACCCAAAGGGTGTTAAGAATCTCGGCAATGTACATACACGTTGTGCTTCTAAAAGTGCCTAAAAGCAACCCCTGCATTGTCTGAAAGATACTGACTTAACTCAGACTCCCTTCAGTTGATTTAGGTTAAGGCAATTTGGAGACTTTTGATACAAATTTAATTTCTGTTCTAAAATAATAAGAATGTATCTATTTCCTGCAAATGGATTAGTGTCTACTGACACTATTTAATTATTACACCTGGGAGATTGTTTTCTCTCTGATCAAAGACTGTCCTTGGCTGAGCTTGCAGACAATGTGACCTGAATAGATGGGGTTTCTTAAAGGAAGGCAGGTCTGAAATGTGTTCTGTTGAAATGGAGCTTCAAGACATGAGTGAGAACGAGGGCTCAATTGTGAGTAGTGGATATGTCCCTGAGAGCTCATCTCCACCCATCTATATATCCTGGGAGGATGGGGGACAGGCACTAGCCCTCTCCCAGGTTTTTTGTCATCTTTCTACCTCTGCAATAGCAGACAAATGGACCGTGGCTGTGTTTTAGACATTAGAAGGATTTCTCTCTTTGGATTTTTGCTTTTCACTCTTGTGTACAGGAAGGATAAATAATGTTGGAACATAATAAAAATGCTTTCAGTCCCCTGAAGCTAAGAAAGCATTTTAATGTAGTGAGTGATGTTGCAAAACCTTCTTTATCAAGAAACATGAAGGAATAGCTTTTCGGATGCTGGCTGCGTAAACAGCCCTGCCGTGTTAGAGGCACGTCCCCAGAGGTGGTCCATGGAACGGACTTGCCGGGGAGGCGGTTGTCTCGTCCTCTCTGGCAGCCTGGCATTCAGGATGGAGGGCCATAAGGCTTTTCATGAGCTGACTCTTACCCGCCTCTCCAGCCTCATCTCTGCCATACATTTTACCCCCTAGTCCAGTTAAAGGAATTTTAGGTTCCCAAATACCCTCTGCTGCTCCTTGCCTCTGTGCCTTTGTCCACACGGTTCCTTCTGCCTGGTGGTTCTTTCTCCTCTTCTTCTGATTTACTGTCTTGCTGCAGGACTCATTTCAGATGTTCAGTCATTCTCTGAGCCCTCAGTCACAGAGGGATGACCTCTTTTCATGGGCACCATAACCACCTTGAGTTTTCTTCTAACAAATATTTCACATCAGTATATATCAATACATCTATATCTATATCATTGTTATACTTTTCTCCCTCTCTTCAGGAGGGATAAAGGCCAGTCCATGTAAACTAAGAAAAGGTGAGGGAAGTTTTATCTAAAATTATATCTGACACTTGCCTCAAAAAGAATCAGCCAAGTCACCTGACCAGGTGGTGGCGCAGTGGATAGAGCATTGATCTGATACACTGAGGCCCCAGGTTTGAAACCCTGAGGTCACTGGCTTGAGTACGGGCTCATTTGGCTTGAGTACAGGGTCGCTGGCTCTGCTGGAGCCCCCCAGGGAAGACACAGATGAGAAGCAATCAATGAACAGCTAAAGTGCCACAACTATGAGTTGATGCTTCTTAACTTCTCCCCTTTTCTGTCTGTCTTTGTCTCTGTCTCTCTCTCACTCACTAATAATAATAATAATAATAATAATAATAATAATAATAAATAATCAGCCAAGTCAAGAAAGAATGGTGGTTGCCAGAGGCTGGGGGTTGGGGAAAATGGGGAGATGTTGGTCAAAGGATGCAAACTCTCAGTGATAAGATGAGTGACTCTTGGGGACCTAATGTACTGCATGGTGGTCATAGTTAACAGTGTGCTATAGCCCGGGAATTTGCTAAGAGAGTCGATCTCAGGAGTCCTCATCACGCGCACACACACAAACACACACAGTAACTTTGTGAAGTGATGTATACTCCTTAAATATACACAATTTTTATTTGACAATCATAGCTCAATAAAACTCAAAACAATTACTTTTTTTTAACATTTCTTTTTAATTTATTTTTATTTATTCATTTTAGAGAGGAGACACAGAATGAGAGAGAGAGAGAGAGAGAGAGAGAGAGAGAAAGGGGGGAGGAGTTAGAAGCATCAACTCCCATATGTGCCTTGACCAGACCAGTGCAGGGTTTTGAACTGGCGACCTCAGTGTTCCCAGGTTGACGCTTTATCCACTGCACCACCACAGGTCAGGTCAAAACAATTATTTTTAAATTCAATTTGAATCCAAACCAAACTGCTGAATTCTGAAACCAAGTTCATATTCCTGAACTCAGGGAGCCGAACGGAGACCCAGATGCCAGATACCCTCACCTGCCTGGGCAACAGGAGTGATAGGCTTATATCCCTCTGCCCAGAATTATATAGGTGTCATCTTTTCATTTTTTTAATGTTTATATAAAATCATTTCCCAGTTCCCACTCAGTATGTTAGGAAACTCAGTCTTCAACCACTGCCCATTATTATTTCAAGGGCTTCAGGGATGGAATATCATGCTTCTTAAAATTACTCTTTAAATTTCTCATCTAAGCCCCATTTTATTTTCCTTTATATATAAAATTCCATGACTGTAAATTCTTCCACTATGGTTTTTTATTTTAGGAGATAATGGTAAAATGGAAAGCAAATAAGTTGTGAGGTCCACATATTAAATCCAAAGCCAGGTAATTAGAAAGGGTTCTGATTCCTGGAACTGAGAGAGAACTCAAGAAACAAAATGTGAAGGGGGGCGGTAATGGTGGTATAATTGTACCTCCCCTACAATGTAGTCATGAAGATGGAAGGAATCAATACATGTGAAGTGCTCAGAGCAGTGCGTGGGCATAGCAAATTCTTAATACATCTCATCTGCTGTCACTGTAAGTCGGTGCCAAGTGCTGTGTTGGTTATGAGAGTGCTGAAGATGGGAAAACACTAGGAGGACACTGGGGATCATGGAGTTATATTTACTGTTCTAGTATTTAATCTGCTATTAAATGCTATTGATGAAGTGACTCCTGTTTAATGAGAAGAATAAATACTCAAAAGATAATGAGCTCAGAGAACATTCCTCCAAGAAAAAAAGCCCAATTTTTTACTCAGTTATTGTAAGTTCCTTATGTAGTTTCTATAGATTATGAATTAAGTCTGCATTTTTAAGCATAGGGCTGTATTAGTATGGATTATTTGTAACTTGCATTTGCATTATTTTTCTTCCTTTTGTTGAAGATAAGGACAAGGATGCCATATTTCTTGAATTAGGACTCTCTTTCTGGACTAAGTAAAGAAAGCAGGCAAACCTTTAGCTCATGACTTGAAGCACAGTAGGAAATTGATACCTGCCATTTATTATCAGGTGGCAATAATTTGTGATTCATCGGTAAGTCATCTGTCTACACTGTCACTCTCCTTGAGCTGCAATGACTGATTCAGAAACTCCGGGAGAGGTCGCAGCAATCTGTTTTCACAAGTCGTCCTGGTGACACTGATAATGCTCTGCAGTGAAACCCTATCTTCTGGGGAGGTGATACTGGGAACTATTGATTATTGAGCCCGAGGAGAAAACACCACTGCAAAGGACAGAAATGGGAAGGGCTTTTCACATTGTTAAGTTTAATCAGTAATAAGGGTCATCCAAGTTCTAACCTGGGTTTAAATGGAAACTTAAAGGTGGAATCAAACATGAGATGTGATGACATAACTGTGTGTAAGAAAATAGAACAATTCTATTATTAGTTCAAATTATGAAAACAACATCATTTATTGTAAAAAACATAAAAATAAGAAAATTTTAACAGGAAATAAAATTGTCTAAATCCTGCCACCCATGCAAAATTTCAATATTTCATTCTGGATTCTTTCCTTTCATTCTTAACTCCGAATGTGTAGGTGTGTTTACTATCAATGGTGAGATAAAATTTAATATTGTTTCATACCCTGATGAACAGGTCTGCAGCTAGGTTATAATTCTTTATATGAGTTTAATCAACTTTGAGATAAGATTTACATACATAAACTGCACCCATCTTAAGCATACATTTTATGAGATTTGACAAATATGAACATGCATGTAATCACTACCACAATCAATATCTAGCCATTCTCATAACCACAAGCAGTCCAAATGTGACCCTTTTCAGTAATTTCTCCAGCCCTATTCTCGCTTCCAGGCAACCACTGATTTTTTTGTCAGTAGGAATTATGTTTGTCTTTTTTAGAGTTCCATAAAAAAGGTTTCATTTAGTTGGTAGTATTTTGTGTCAGCATAATGTTTTGATATTTCTGTGTTTGTAGTTCATCCCATTTCTAGAATGAATTACAAATAGCTGTACTATTATGTATAGTATTCCAAGTATAGATATACCACAATTTATTTATTTACCCATTTATCTACTGATGGACCATGAAGTTGTTTCTGGTGTTACGGTATTATAAGTAAAGGTTCTATAAATGTTCACATGTCTTTATTCAGACATATGTTTTAATTTCTTTTGGATGAATTTCTAAGGGTAGAATTATTGGGTTATATAGTAACTTTATACTCAATTTTATAGGAAAACTCAATAATGTTTTGCAAGTGTAATACCATGAATACTCCTTGGGTTGTTGCTCCACATTCGTGCCAGGAGTTGGTATTGTGAGTCCTTTTGAATTTTAATCATTGTAACTATTACATAGTATCTTATTGTGACTTGAAAGTTTTTATTTCTCTGATAGCTAATAATAATGACCACTTTTCTGTGCTTACTGGTCATTTTTAGATCTTTGGTGAAGTGTCTATTTAAAACTTCCACCTATGCTTTATTGTGTTACTAACTGCATTGGCTATAGAGACTCACATATATGACAAAGATATATACATACATATTAAAATATTTTTAGTATTTGTCAATATGACAAATATATATATATATATATATATATATATATATCCAAACATATTTCAAATATATTCTCTCTGTAATTTGCCTTTTTGTTCTCTTAGCACTGCCTATTAAAAATCAAAAGGATTTTAATTTTGATGATGTCCAGTGTATGATTGTTTTTCATTTATGGTTCATGTTTTTTGTGTCCTATAAAATCTTTTGAGATCCCAGAGCCATAAAAAATTATTCCATATTTTCTTTTAGAAAGTTTATACTGTTAGTTTTCAGGTTCTGGTATATGATCCACTTTTAGTGAAGCTTTGTATAGTGTGAAGTTCATCTTTTTCCATATAGATATCCAGTTGTTCCAGTCACATTTACTGAAACTATTATTCCTTCCCACACTGAGTTACCTCAGCACATTTGTTGAAAATCAATTGATATGCACTATATTTATGAATGTCCTATTTGCTTGCATTGACCTATGCACTCAACCTTATGCCAATTTTGAGTCTATTTTTATTCCTACCCACTGCCTCAATTGTTATAGCTTAATAATAAGTCTAAGTCATGGAAGTTCTCCAGCTTAAGTCTTCATTTCCAGAATTATTTGGGTGATTCTAAATCTTTTGAATTTCCACATAAATTTTAGTACCAAGTTGTCAATTTCTACAAAAATAAAATGCTGCCAGGGCTGCATTTATGATAGTGTCAAATATGTACCTTCAAATACATTCAACTTTGTGGAGATTTATTTTATGGTCCAGCTTTCCTTGGGCAAGTATTGGAAAATCTTAACTTCAGAGATATTTCAACTTTATTATTAAGTGATGAACCTTCTGGCATCTCCACTGAATGCCCCAGATAATCAACAAAGGCTCTCCTTTTTTTTTCCTGATTAAAGCGTGAGCTTCTCCCCACACTGTATGTGCACTGGGGATTGTTCTTTTTGCAATTCCCTTGCTCTTTGGCCAGGTTTTTTGATTCTCCTCTACACCTATGTGGTCTCATGCTTCACAAAGACTCAAAGGGACCCCCTACATAGATGAGACATTCTATTTTAGCACAACTGTCTTCTTCTTTTGTTTTTATTTTTTTAAGAGGAGGAAAATATCTACTACAAACTTCCAGCAACTTAATTTGGGACAAACATCAGTTTTAGAATCGACTTCTATATTTGATATCTAAGTACATTTATTTTTATTATTTTTATAAAAATTATATATTTAAGATATACAGTGTGATAGGTTGATATACATATATATTGTGAAATGATTACTACAATCAAGTTTATTTACTCATCCATCACCTCACATATCTAACCTTTCTTGTGTGTGGGTGATGAAACACTTAAGATTTATTCTCTTAACAAATTTTATTTACACAATACAGCATTGCTAACTATAGTCACTAGGCTGTACATCGTATCTCTAGAGTTTACTTATTCTACATAACTGAAACTTTCCATCCTTTGATCAATTGCATAGCTTCCTTCTTCTTAAAACTGTTCCTCACAATCCCCGGACTCATCAGCCTTCCCCAAATACTTGTTGATCTCCCTTTTCTCAAATCAGTGAGACCACTGGAGTTTTTCTGGGTTTTCTCTCTTTGTCCACAATCTAGACATTCTTTCCATGGACAATGGAGAAAGCTAGGGCTCAACTCATATTTTTCCCTTATGTCTAAGGTCCCAGACCCGTGTAACCTATTGTTTGACATCTAAGTATCTGAACATAGATAGTATTATAATAAAGATATAATGTGAAATATATTTTTTCTATAATTGTTATGTATGTAATATACATATACCATATACCTAATCTAACTTTCTTATTGTTTATCATACAAAGGAAGACTAAGGCTTGTCCTCATGTCCTCATGTTGAGAAGTGAAAGACAAAGTTTATTTTTATCATGTTAAAGAAAATGTCTGGGTTTGTGCAGACTACTAAGATGCTATATACTAATACTAATACACTATGCTATTAGTATACCAATATACTATATACTATAGCATATACTATAGCATATTTTCAGTGTCATCAGGAGTAAGATTACTTTTATATATTTTTTTTTATGCATCCTTAAATCACAACTCCCATCCTCATGGTCACAATATGGTTGCTCTACCTCGAAGCACTGCAACATCATTCCAAGAAAAATGTCAGAAACAGGGTTGCTCATTTATTTCATAAATACTCTTGAAAGCTCTTAAGAATTATAGATTGAAAATGCTGCATATAATTTTACCCTTTTTGATACATTTAGTAAACTTCCCATATTTAGACATATTGAACATTTGAGAAATTTGACTTCTTAAAATAATACTTTCTAAATATAATTCTTGGTACAGTCCTCCTGCAAATAAATTATGTGTTTATTGAAAAAACATAGGCATCCCTGGATCTCACTAAAAAGTTTAAATTCAAACTTCTTTAAGAAAAATATGTCATAATTTTTAAAATAAACATTATCTTAATGTAAGGAAGTGCTCCTTAGAGTTCAGTTTAAAAAGAGGAGATGGGATTTTCCTTCTCTCTCTCCCATCGTTTTTGTGTTTTCTTTAATTTCTCTTCACTCTTTCTTTTCATTTTATTATTGTTATCTTTTCCCCTTATATTTTTCTGTTCTTTCATTTTTCTCCCTTATGTTTTCTCTCACTCTCTTCTCTTTCACTTTTCCCCCTTTTTCTCTTATTCTTTCCCTTTTAGTGCTATAACAGTTTTATAACACTGTTTTCCAGCTGGTTATAATTTTTTCAGCAAGAGATGCAACATGTAAAACATTTTCCATTTGTTTACATTTCAATTTTGATTTTGATTTCCATTAAATATTAAAGCCCTTAAACATACAATGCCTAAAATATATTCTAAAATTTCCCTTTGGTGACTATTTCCTTCGATTTAAAAAATAATCTTAAGAATGCAGTTATTATAACTACCATGTGATTTTAATTTGGTATTGATCTCTGTAATGTCAAAACTCGAAATAGATGACAGCATTATTGATATATCACTCCAGGAGCAAGGCGTGTGTGTATATAAGTGGCATTCTTTAAGGCATGTATGAAAAAGATCCCTTAGGGATTTAACGATTTTTTAAAAAACAACTTTTATTTTGAATTTTGGCTTTCCTAAATGGAATTTTTACCATTATTCTTCTAGTAAGAGAGAAAAGATAGCTTTTTTCTTTTTCCATTATGATAACATTAAATGATCCATAACAAAGTGGAAAAACCCAGAAGATATAAATTAGTGGAAGGGTGACTAACCAAGAACTTTCCCTATTTTAGTATTGAAAGTATTGAAAAGGAATATCCCTCAGTCCTGGCCAACTTGGGTAAATTTATCACTAATAGTCCATGTCCCAGGGTACTCTTCAGTCACAGGCAAGGCAGCCAGATGGTCACTCTAATTAGTGCAGGAAAAAAGGAGGTCTAGTGGGTCCAAAATTAATGTAATGTCTGTAAGACCTGAGTTGGCTCACTGTAGGTTACACTTTGTGTCCGTGTTTTACAGCTTGGAGCTCATTTGATCATTACAATTGCTTTATGATGTGGGCATTATTCTTCTGCCTTGTAGGTGAATATTCATCCTCTGTAACACAGTGAATGTTCAAAAGGGAGGACATTGACCAAAACAGAGTGAATCACCAAGCCTTCGTGGGAGTTTATTTTCTGCTATTGGGAGGAAAAGTATCTTTCTAAGTTCTGATAGTCTTCCATGAAGCTGACTTTAACTCTTTAAAGTATAAAGGAGAAACATCAAGGCAGAGAGAACCAGTAACCTGGGAAAAGGGAGAAGAGCACTAGAGATGATGAGAGGAGAAGGGAGAGTAAAGGAGAAGAATTGCTGAAACCAAGTTCCAGAACTCTATAAAGTTACCAACACCTCTGGAATTCCAGCCAGTCTTCCAATAGACATTATTCCTTCCAGCTAAATTGAGTGGTTTTTCTTTCTCTTAAAGATAAATATTTCCTTACCAATATACTATATTTATTGAGGATATGCAGAATCTGTAGTCCCATCTCTTATTTCTCAAAGGTAGAACTTAAAGGTTTTGAAAATACTCTCCGACATACATGTTGTAACATTGTGATTTACAATAAGAAATTTAGATTTTGTCTTCACCCTGTTTCTGGAAGAGAAATCCTATAACCTTTGGAATTTTCAAGTCATAAGGGTTTTTATATTCACAACAAACTCTTTGTAACCATAACTGAGTTTACATTAATGATGAGACATTGCAAAACACCTAAAAATGGGGGCTAGTTTTCAAGGGAGCCAACCATGCAATTGGGTCATTGGAATCTTCACTTCCAACTCCCCTGAGAGAGAGGTGGAGGGTTGAATCAATCACCAATGCCCATTGATTCATTCAACAATGCTTATGTAATGAAACTCCATACAAAATCAAAGGACGGGGTTCAGAGAGCTTCTGGGTTAGTGAGCACGTGGAGACTTGGGGAGAGTAGTGTGTGTGGAGGGACCATGGAAAAGTCTTCCTTGCCCCTTCCTCCTAACCTGTAAATCTCTTTCATTTGCCTGTTCCTGAGTTATATTCCTTTGTAATAAACCAGTAATCTAGTAAGTAAAGTGTTTCTCTGACTTCTGTGAGCTGCTCTAATAAATTAGTCAAACCCAAGGAGGGGAGTGTTGGAACCTCCAATTGATAGTTGCTCAGTCATAAATACAGGTGACAACCTAGACTTGCAACAGGCGTCTGAACTGTGTATATGTGTGTCTCTGTGTGGGGGGGTGGGGTGGGAAGGGGGGATTTGTGAGACTGAACCCTTAACCTGTAGGATCTGAGGCTATCCCCAGGTGGAGAGTGGCAGAACCGAGTTGAATTATAGGATACCCTGCTGGAATCCAAAAACTGCTTGGTGGTTTGTGAGAAAACACACACTCACACACACACACACACACACACACACACTCACACACACACACACACACACACACACATGCTGGGATTGGGTGGAGAATCGTTACTGTACACAGCCTCAACATTTCAATTCTGCTTAATCTGTAAAAGGAATAATTAAAATGCCTTAGGGACACGAGGGAGGCAGCTGCTGCTTTCTGCCATAAGGCAGAATTTCACCCAGCCCTCCTTCACGCTCTGGCCAAGGTGGGGAGGGGGGTGGGGTACTCTCTCCCATCTTCCTTTCTGTCTGAGTGGAGTTTTGGCAGAAGTGCCTTCCATTTGTTTGTTTTTGAGATTTGTTGTCTTGCCTGAGTAAGCATTAAACAGAAGGAAACCTCTCTCTCAAGGTGAAAAATTACTTTTAAATTTTCCACTTAGGAAACCGCGTCTTGGCGCCTTCGTTGGAGAATAACATGAAGGCTAACCCCAGGGGCTCTGCGTGAAGCCAAGACAGATCCAGGTTGCGGCCGTCTGCAGACAGACATCTCCCTCGTGTTTCTACCACCCAACCAACGCACCCTATTCTTGTCCTTTTTCCCCCCTCCCCTTGAAGGTCTAAATGACTTTGAAAGCCTCTGCGATGCCAATTTGCGCGGCTCTTTCCTATTGATTTAGCTTGTAATTTATTTCTTTTTTTCTGACACATTTCACTTACATTCCCAGGTAAGGGTGAAGTGCTGAAGCTAGAAAACTGTAATTAAATAATGGGGCGGCTGGCGGGTGGGGAGAGGCTGCGAAACCACTATTTGTTCGCATCTCCCCGAGTGGGTCATCCATAAGAAGACAGAGAGAGGAGTGGCCAGCAGCGGGAAAGTGAAGTGCTTGTAGGCGTGGGCAGTCTTTATTTTTGTAAATAATAATCAAAGTGGGTTTTCACGCTGAATTACTGCCGTGCCTCCAAAGTGCCATGGAATGGTGTATTATTACCCTTTGCATGACTGATTCACTCAGCTGGGAGCTGGGGAGAAAACAGGCACACTGTTCCCCATAGCACAGCCTTTAATGAGATGATGGGACGCGCGGACTGCACACTGTGCAATATTTTTCTTCCTGACTCAATCTATATTAAGTCGATAGCCCGCTGAAACCCGAGGTTTGGTGCATTTTTCCAATTTAGTTGCTGTCGAAGTCTCTGAAAGTGCTGATTCCATCAAACCACCCCTTTCCCACACAGATTTCAATAACTTGGGGAGAGAGAAATTGCATTAGCTGGCGACAGTGTTTTAAACAAACAGCATGGCTTCCCTCTTCATCCACTTTACCTCCAATCGGCTTGTCCTCTCATCAGGAAAGATAACAGTGTGTGAAGCCACCTTCCCCAAGGAAGGCTGTGAGTGGGCATTTATTTACTCATGAAGCAGTGAGTGAAATAACTGATGGTGGTGGCCATTTATGAAGCCCATGAGTCAGGTTAATAATAATAATAATAATAATAAAACTATAGACAAATGAATTGCTTCAGATACTCCAAGTTGGGAAACTTCCTCTGAAGGGCCAGACTATAAATATTTTGTGTTTTGCAGAGCCACGTGCAGGTCTGTTGCATACCCTTTTTGTTTTTATTGTTGGTGTTTTTAATGTTTCATATTAAGTGTGGAAACCAACGTTCTTAGCTCAAGGGCCCTGCAAGGAGAGGCTGTAGCTCTGATTTGCCCTGTTCCATAAAAACGTTTGGCTTAAACTTGAGCCTCAGCATTGATGGTCAGGGCGGCGTGAAAAGCATTGGTGCGTCATTAAATAATCTCCGCGCTTGGAGATCGTCGGCTCTGGGTTCCATCGTTGCCGTGTCATCTTGGACTAGTTCTTGACACCTCTGAGCCTTGTTTTTCTCATCTGAAAAAGAAGTTAATAAGACCTACCATATAAAAGCAGGTGGCAATTAGTTTTGATGGCGGTAAGCATGGTTTTCGTTTGTTCGTTTTGAAACTGCAACCCTAACGCTTGAACCAGGGGCTGGCTCACAGTAAATATTCAATAAATGTCTAATGAATGACAAGATGAAGGTTAATCAAAACGATATGTGAAAAGCTTTAAAAAACACACTTCCTTTAAGTTTGGGAAATATGGCCAATTACAACAACATAAAAAGGCATTAGTTTTAGTCAGAGTTCTCCAGAGAAACAGAACTAATTAAATAGATAAAGATATATAAAAAGATAGAAGGATAATTATTAGGGGAGGGGCTGGCTCATGTGATTATAGAGGCTGAGAAGTCTCACAATCTGCCACCTGCAAGCTGGAAACCAGGACAGTGGTGGTGGAGTTCTGGTCCAAACCTGAAGACCCAAAAACCATGAACACTGACATCAGAGGGCAGAAGATGAATTTCTGAGCGAAAGGAGAGAGCAGATGTTTTCCTCCTTTGCCTTTTTTAGTTCTGTTCCAGTTCTCAGTGGATTACATGGGTGATACCCACCCACATTGGTCAAGATGATTTTCTTTGCTCAGTCTATTGATTCAAATGCTAATGTCTTTCAGAAACACCCTCGTAGATACACCTAGACATGTTTTACCAACTATCTGAGTGTCTCTTCATCCAGTCAAGTTCACATATAAAGTTAACTGTCACAATATTGTGTAGCTTAGAGCAAAAGCAGTCTATATTTGCTTCAAGAATGTATAGCAGTAATGTCATAAGACTATAACCATGGCTGAATCCTGAGGGATATTAAATGTTAGTCCCCAAAGGAATTTTAATGTGGCCCTCCTTGCTTGGCCTATCCTGGATTTGCAGAAGGCTATGGGCAGAGGAAATTTTTCTAATTCCCACAAAAGGATGCAGAATAGATGGGAGTAACAGAAGAGAATGAAACTGGCTTGAAGTGTCAAGAATAAACCAAAGAAAGGAAGGAGAAACATAAACATTATGCATGATCCACATGCAGAATAGACATAGTAAAAAGATTATAGTGGCTTTCAAGATACTTTAATAAGCTATATGTCTGTTCCAAAACACTGACAACACTCTGTATATGGGGTTAAGCCAAAGTAAGTTTACAGTTGTGAGTATGCAAAACACAGAGTTTATTCTTCTATTAGTATTTATTAATTATTGTATTATTTTCCATATGAACAACTGTAAACTTACTTTTGTTCCATTCAGAGGCAGATTAAGGTTGGTTGAGGCCCCAGGATCAGAAGAAAATATTGGGCCCTCAAAAAATCTGGTGTCATTAGAAAAAAGTGCAAAGTTGGGGTTTTGTGGGACCCTTCAGAAGTTGCAGTCCAGGGAGTGTGCCCGGTGTGCCTGCCATTAAATCCACCTTTGGCCCTACCTTGTTTATATAAAACTATCATTTGGAAATAGTTTTCTGGCTTTGTGACACACACAAATGCCTTATTAAACCTTTTTGTTGGTGTGTGGTAGAAAGACTATGGGATTCATAATTCATAGGATAAAATGTCAAATTTTTATCTTCTAGTGTGATAAAGCAAATCCAGTGAAAATTGTATTTTAGAATCGAGGTGACATAGTCATAGAATCCATTCTACAATATTTTTTTCAAAGTATTTTGTTTAAAGTTTTTCACAAATATTAAAAAGGATAAATATCAACCTTTATTCCCTATTTTTAGCCATGTGTATTATTGTATCTAAACCTTAATTTTATCACTCACAAAGTAGAATCACAAATCTCACAGGGTCATTTTGAGGATAGGTTATAATGTTCCACATTCAAATCCTTGTAAAGAGAGAATCACTGTGCAATGCTGTTTTTAAAAATCTACATTTAGGCAAACCATTTTTAGTTCTACTTTGTAATAACAATGAGCCCACATATTATGTGTTTAAACAGTGCAAGAGATTACAGTGAAGGGATGGGCTCTGGTTTCCTCCTGCTTCCCATTCCCCTCCTAGTGGTGACCATATTCTTCACGAATAGTAGCAACCCATTGAACATCTCTTGCATTTGTAGTCATGTGTCTTTTCATTTCTAACAGTATGTGTTTGTGACATCATTTTCCCTTTTTAAACAATTTTGAAGGAATTTTATTTATTCTATTAGTTTTCGTAAAAGAATCAGCTTGTGCCTTTGTGATTCTTCCTATGGTCGTTTTTGTTTCCTCTGAAAATCTTTTATTTCTTTCAACTTTATTGTCTTTTTTTTTCTGATTCCTTTGGGTTTGTCCTGTTTATTATTTCCAAAATTTATTAAATTAGATATGAAACTCATTTATTATGTATATAAAGCATTCAAGGATATATATTTTCCTCTGGGTATCACTTTAGCTTTACCCTTCATTTTTATTTTTTCTTTTACACGGACAGAGAGAGAGTCAGAGAAAGGGATGGATAGGGACAGACAGACAGGAATGGAGAGAGATGAGAAGCATCAATCATCAGCTTTTCATTGCGACGCCTTAGTTGTTTATTGATTGCTTTCTCATATGTGCCTTGACTGCGGGCCTTCAGCAGACCGAGCAACCCCTTGCTGGAGCCAGCGACCTTGGGTCCAAGCTGGGGAACTTTTGCTCAAGCCAGATGGGCCTGCGCTCAAGCTGGCAACCTCGGGGTCTTGAACCTGGGTCCTCCACGTCCTAGTCCAATGCTCTATCCACTGTGCCTCCACCTGGTCAGGCCCTTCATCTTTTGATATTTAGTATTTAATTATGATTTCATTCTAAATATTTTGAAAATATCCAATATGCTTTCTTCTGTGACCCATAGGTGGTTTAGTAGTAATTTTTTAAGTTCCTCAATCTATATTTATTTTTGTTAACTTTGGTAACAACATTTTAATTTAATTCCATTATAGTCTGATAAATGTGGTCTTCATAGCAGCAGTTATTTGGAACTGGTGATGTTTACTTTATGACCAGCTCATAGTTACTTTTGTTGTCAATGTTTCTTGTGTCCCAGAAAAGAGTACTTCCTCCCCCATCCCTCTATATGCATCCAGGCCCCAAATCTCATGTAGGAACATGAGAATCTTGGCGCTTGCTGTGCTAGACCTTTAGCTTAGACTAATACAAAGCTCCACTTAACATCTCGTCATGTATGCGATGGCTCTTAACACAGAGATGGGTGGAAGACAGGGGCTCAGTAGCTGTTTGCTAGGATCCTTTTTTCGTGTGTTATTTGGATGGATGGATGGATGGATTACTGTTGTCTTCTCTATTAGAAGAGTGTTTTGAGGTCAGAAGTGTCTATACCACTGTATCATCACAGATAGGTAAGAGGTACTCAGTTCAAGTTTACAGAAATAAGGAAGGGTGACGGATGCTTTCATTATTTTTTTATGATGAAAAAAAATTAATCTATGAAAAAAAGAGAAAGACCGAAACTTTAGTTCACTTTACAGATAGTAAGACAAGTTATATTAGAATGGTCCTGAAATCCTCTTTTACTGAATTCTTGTCTTTATTTTTAATTTTTTTATTTTTTATTCAGTGAGAGGAAAGGAGGCAGAAACAGACTTCTGCATGGCCCTGACAGGGACCCACCCATCAAGCCCACTAGGGGGTTATGCTTAACCCTTCTAGGGTGTTGCTCCATTCCTCAGCAACCAAGATCATCCTAGCGACTGAAGCAGAGGCCATGGAGCCATCCTCAGTGCCTGGGGCCAGCTCACTCCAATAGAGCCATGGTTGCAGGGGAAGAAGAGAAAGGGAGAGAGAAGTAAGAAGGGGAAGGGTGGAGAAGCAGATGGATACATTTCCTGTGCGCCCTGACCAGAAATGGGACCTGGGGCGTCTACATGCTGGGCTGATGCTCTACCACCGAGCCAACTGGCTAGGGCCCTGAATTTCTTTCCATAAGGAAATCAATGTCCAATCCTCAGGATGGATTTTTGTGAGAACTGCTTGGTAGTGCAGGGTGAGGAGGGGCTGCTGGAAAGCTTACATATCCCCTGACAGGCCTCTCAGATATGCAAATACTTTTCCTGGTGGCTGGGGCAACAGGCAGTTTAGTCTTCAATAAAACAGAATAATGCATTTACCACCCATTGATACGTACATATCTTAAACCAATGATCAATAAATCTGATTAAATAAGATTAGGGGTCTTTGAGTACTGAAAATCCATGGCTGGTACGAAGCTCTCTGTCTGTCCAGCTGTTGTCTCGTTGGAGAATTAATTTAGCTTTTACAAAGTCATTCTTCCACAATTTCGAATGAGACTGACAAAGGATAGAAGGAAATCGTGTGTTCTGCCTGTGTCTGCACTTCAGTAAGGTGACATGAATAAAGGATGTGGGGTGGGACAGCTCTGAGTTTGCCACGTTTCTCTTCTGAAAAATGTTACAAATAACCATAATAATAGCTAAAAGTATAGCCCTATATATAACCTTATTTAATCCTCTTGATAGCCTCAGGTGGTAAGTATTATCATTAGCCCTAGTTAGTAAATGGGAGAAAAAAAAAGAACAGCTAATAAACTGTAGCTATTGTCACTATCATTTTAGTTACTCTGATATGCCATCCTGGTTGAAGAAGTGTCTCTAAGCTGTTAGGTGGGGGAGGGTCACTTTGTCCATGGAATTCAAAGAGCTCCTGCAACTGAAATGGTATCCTCCATAACGAGGCTAATGTGCTCCTTCTCCAGAGGAAACACGGTTTTACTCAAGTTCAAGCACGGCACATTTTGTAGGTGACTGAGTTACTTCTCATTTTGTTGGTTGTCTTGGGTACTGTGGTGGGTACTTTCTTCTCTCTCCTTACAAAACAATGTGCCCATAGACTTGGAGACTGGAAGGGAATGTAGAGATTACCAAGCACATGATTCTTAAAATTGTGGCTGACCACTTGCATCACTCAATATAGAAGCAGATTTTATTCATTGTTGTAGAGTCTAAGAATCGCTCCTGGGAGAACCATGGGTCTAGTCCACACAAATCCCATTTTAAACTTGTACTCATGAAGACTCAGAGAGGGGAAACTTCTCTCATGTTCATTAAATTCCTCCGGCTAATACCAGAATCGGAGCTGAGCCTGACAAAAGCTGAGTTATGCTTGAAGCACAAATTCTCAAGTCAATGTCTCATTTCAGTGGTGCATCCCCACCAAAAAAAATATATATATATAATTTTTTGAAGATAAATGCCAAAGTGAACGTAGTTGCTGTTAACTTTGCTTTCTAACTAATCTCTGTTACATTCAGGCTTGTTTTTCAGTGTTTGGAAGTGTTGGGGCTGGGGAGAAAATATGGTCTCTGTAAGAAGTTTCTGAAAGAAATCTTGACATGGTTATCAGGTGAGAAAAAGGAATAAGAACAAGTGAAATCCCAGAAGGAAAAGCAGGTGTCCCGGACCAACATAGGAACTAAAATTCTTTTCACACCTTGTTAGAAGCTATGAGGTAGATAAGTGCCACAAAGAAACGACAACACAAAGTCACAGAACAAAGCTGTGTGGCCCAGAAGACGTTTCTGCATTTTCATTGTGCAAGATATGACTCAACAACGGCAGATAGAAGAAGGCCATGTTGAGTCGGAAGGAGGTGACATAGAAATCAGTGAGCACCTACTCTCTGCTTAACATCCACAGAAAAGAGACTGAGGATGCGGGTGGGGGCACTCACCCTGTGTTGTTCTCTGATTCAAGGTGGGAACATGTCTATTAAATCACAAGTAATTTGATAACAATTTTAAAATGAGCCTGACCTGTGGTGGCGCAGTGGATAAAGCGTCGACCTGGGAACACCGAGGTCGCCAGTTCAAAACCCTGCACTGGTCTGGTCAAGGCACATATGGGAGTTGATGCTTCCAGCTCTTCCCTCCTTTCTCTCTTTCTTTCTCTCTCTCTCACTCTGTGTCTCCTCTCTAAAATGAATTTAAAAAAAGTTTAAAATGAGTTGGCAAGACATTTGAGAGATAGCTAACTGAGACGCCATGTTGATTTGAACCTTACTCTGAACAGCGCATTATGTTATTAGAGGAGAAAATTAAAAGTCAAAACATGGGCAAGACATTTAATTAAGAACAATGCCTTTGTGTAAAAATGCTACAGTGAGTGCACTGCAGGCTGTGTTACCTACCTTTTCAGTTACCTGATGGCAGACAGCCTATAGCCAGGAAACAGTTTCCAAGTAAATGGAAACCTTTAACTCAGTTTAGGATTACAGACCTAACTGCTTAAAAGTCCACTGGGGATGGGTAGTCCAGGTGCAATTCAAATCCATGATAGAAGTTACTGGAGGATCACAGAGTAATGGATAAAAGGGACTTTGGAATCAGAAAGAACTAGTCTAATTTCTGTGTCTAAATCCAAGCAAGTTCTTAATCTGCCCTCATCTGTCAATTGAAAACAGTTTTGGTTTCCTTGCAGAATTCTTTGAATGAATGCCATTTTAAACTCTTGTCAAAGTAGAAACTCAGTAACTCATGGCCATTAGTATTGCCGGTAGTTGTAGCATTAAGTATCTTGAAAAATAACATCTGTTCAGAAGATGCTTTACTGTCAAAGGTCTCATAAGGTCTATTTTGTAATATTTTGTAATATAACTTAGCAGATATAAACTCACATATATCTAATTGCTTCATCAATGTTGGATCCTTTTGAATCTCTGTCTGAGCCCTTCATTAAGGTAAGTCATCTTGTGTTGGCAAATAGATCCGTTCCTCATTCCCTTTGAATTCTAACCTAAGGTAGATACAGCAAAGCCTGCTGCACATGGTGGCCTTGAAAGCTAGGGTTGGAGTTCTCTTTCAATAAAGACATATTGATTATTATGCAGCTGGACCCTTGGAAAAGACTAAGATAAAACTTGAAGATGACATTACCACCAATGTAGATGGAAACACTATATAATAGGGAAACAGGGACTTAATCTTGAGTGAAGAATGGGACCTTTATTTTGATAACTTCCAGGGAGAGCACCTTCACTTAGGTATTTACACAGCATCCATGTGTTTGAGGTTAAATATACTAAGTGGAAGGTTGAACGGAACTATTGAACCTCTAGATTTCTTCCAATGCTGGGATCTCATAGTTTCTGATAACTGAAAAATTCTGCAGAGGAGGTCCATGACATTTGTAAATAATATGTTACAAAACCTTAAAAAGAAGAAGAAAATACTTCTTCACAAATTTCTGTATTTGTGTCTGTAACAAAACCACCTCCTCCATTATCCTTCATCTAGTTTGACTTCCTTATCTTCTATACACTTGCAATAGCAGGAGTAACAATTGACTTTCTTTGGTGGACACTGCCAATGAAGAAGCAAAGCCTATAGTCTGTGCTGAATAGAGCTAAGTTAGAGCCACAGTGAGAAGGAAAACTGAGTTAAGGGACATCAACTCAGTTGCTTCGTAAGTTCCTTTTTCCTTCTATGATCCAGATTCTTTAAATCTCAGTAAAAGTGCAAGTGACTACATAGCCATGTCAGGGGAATTTGGAGATCTTGGGAAAGAGTTGAAGCTGGAACTATACAATCTCTGACCTGTCTTTACCTGTCTTTACCACAAAGACACGTGTAACTGGATTTATCCCAACAGCATTCTCTGTCTCCAAAGCCCTGAAAGCTATAGACTGTAAAAAATTGACCATGACAAGCGAACAAAACCTCAAGTACCTATACGCCTCAAACTATTGATCACAGTAATATCAAAAGACTGGACACAAACAATGCAAATGTTCATCCATGAGAACCTGATTGAATTATTTGTATTAGTTCACACAAACAGAGTTCTACGCACTGTAAAAAGAAATTAGAACTACCTCCCTTGCTGTGATGTAATTATCACTAGAATACACTGTTAACTAAAGAAAGGCAAGGTGGAGGGAAGTGTAATAATATGCTGTGTTTTATCTCAGGACAAGTAATTAGCTGTGAGGAGATTTTCATTTAGTAATATTTTAGTGATGAGAGAAGGCAGAATTAAACGGTCACCACTTTGAAAGTCTAATAAATTAGAGGATTTTGTTAATAACCATAACTTGTTGATCATCACCAAAAAAAAAAAGAAAAAAGAAACTGGAAAGAACCAGACATGATGTGCATTCTAACATAAATACACAAGACCATCTATAAATTTCTTGACCAAAAAAGTCAATGAGCCAAATATGATCAAAACTAAATATAAATTTCTAGGACATTCAGGAGACAGAGAAATCAGTTAAAATACAAGAGAAGGATGTATAATCAGTAAACCCAGACTGTGGAAAATTATACATGATGAATAATCTCATTTATTACAAAACTAAGACAGAAGAGATGGAGGGGGAAACTCTTAGTTCAAAAGGGATGTTTGATTAAATTAGAGATTTTTGTTAATTTTTAAGTGTGACAATAGAAGGTGGATCTTTATTTTTAAGATTATATTTCCTTTTTATAATTTTTTTTATTGATTTTAGATAAAAAGGAAGGGAGAGAGAAAGAAAGAGAGAGAAAGATAGGAACATTGATCTGTTCCTGTACGTGCCCTGACTGGGGACTGAACCGGCAACCTCTTTGCTTCGGGGTGACAATCTAACCAACCAAGCTATTCAGTTAGGGTTTAAGATTATCTTCTTCATGATGCATATGGAAATATGTACAGGTAGAATGATTTGCCATCTGGCATTTACAATAATGTAATCTGGAGACTGAGTAGTAGATGAGGGGAGAGAAGAACAAAACAGGCTATGTTTTGATGATTATTGAGTTTTAGTAATAGTTAAATCAGGATCATTATATTATTTCCTTTGTGTGAATTTCTGAAAATTTCCATAATACAAATTTTAGCATAAATACTCATATTTTTAGTTCTGAAGACAGATGAGGTAATTGTTGTGGGTAGAGGCTTTCCACTTAGATGTAGAGGGAGAACGATAAGCTACATATCTCTTTTTTTATTATTAATAAGAAATTACATCTACTTAGCATCTAAATTATGCCATTCAGATCTAAGTGTTTCATTTATTTGAACTGATAGAATTATCCCAACAATTCTGTGAGGTAGTAGGTACTATCATTATTTCCAATTTACAGATGAAGGCACTGAGGCATGCATGCTTTAAGTAAACCGTTCAAGGTCACACAGCTAGTAATGGCGGAGTCAAGAGTCCAGTGGTAGCAGCCTCGCTTCGGAACTCATGCTCTCAGCCATGAATTGAAATGTTTGTGTATGTGTCATGACACCTGATGGTGGTAGCATCAGCAGCAATAGCAACAAACGTTCTGAGCACACTCTTCTGCGGCATGCACCGCACTAAATATTTTATATCTATTATCTTTCATTCAAGGCAGTCCTAGAGGGCAATCTGATTGCTTTCTCTTTTCAACGGAGAAAAGCAAAACTGGAAGAGGTTAATAGCTCATCCATGATCACTCAGATAGATGCTGACAAAGGTAGAGGTATTAGAAAAATTATCTGCTGCTAAGTAATAAACCACCTGACACTTATTGGCTTAAAATAACAGCATTTATTTAGCTCATAGCTATAGGTGGTTGATTCAGTCTGAGCTCAGTTGGGTGACTTTTCTAAAGTTGACTGAGAGTTATCATGAGTCCGTTATTAGCTGCATTTGAACTGGGTATCTCTGCTGGTGTGGGTTGACTGACAATTGGGTGGAGCGCCTTGATCCTCCTCAACAAGATCCTTGTCTTCTGGTAGGTTCGCTTGGGCTTGTTCTCTTGGTGGAGGCCTGAGTCTGAGAGCAAGAGTGGACTCATGGACAACATCACTCTTCCATACTCTATTGACTGGGGCCAGTGGCAAGGCCAGCCCAGATTCAAGGAATGGAAAACAGACCATTTCTTGATAGGAGAATCTGATATTACATTGTAAACAGAGTGGATTCAGTGAAGGAGAGAGAAAATTGAAGCCATTTTTGCAAGTCATATGTCACATTTAAAAGCCATTGTGTATCTTTTCCTCATCTTAGGTTCTACTGCATTTTGGACTATTTATTACCAACCTGATCTTTTTCTAAATCAGAGTTTTCCATTTGGCTAAATTCGAAGGGCTGAGCCAGTGCACACTAGGAGCAAGGTACGGAATTGCTGCTGTGACTTGCCTGCCAGAGGATGAGATTACACCCTGGGAAGGCAGAAGACCGGGTGGGACAGAGGCACATTAACAAAAAGCCCGTTTCCAGGTAATGAGAGATTCCCGACAAGTAACAACAGCCATGCAACCCTAATAGAATTTCAATGAGATAAATTCCACTTTCTGCCCAAGTTTAGCCACTCAGGGAAGAAACAATTATCCTGTGAAAATGGAGCACTCTCCCTATATTATCCTTTCATTAAAATATTCAAATGAAGGTAACAACACTGTTATAAGCTCATTTATAAAGAAAAATAACATTAATGCATTTAGCGCTAATGCATTTACCTCAGAGCGCTTCCCAGAGATGTTAAAATGTGAAGTTTATAAAATGTTCAGTGATGTTGAACTTGAATTGCAACCTAATGCTTGAATTGCTACATTTAACATTAAAAGCATGTTATTAATCTTCAATTTAGGGGAGAATAATTTTCACTCACTGTGCAAAAAAATACTCGGTTATGATGGGATTTCATTCAGATCAGATTTGCTTTAATTGCAATTCTATTAAATTAGAAATAGACATTTTATCCTGATATGATTCTTTGATGTCTTTAGTTTTAATGCTAATAAAAGCATTATCACCACAGGTATGAGTTGCATTATGTACAGTAATTAGGACTTAAATTAAAGATGTGTCAAGCTCCCCAAAAATAATTTGGAAAACAAATGCAAAAGAAATAAACCAGGTGAAACTTTGGGGGCAGTTTACTTCCCCACCCTTTTGCTAACATCAGTTTCTCATTATTATATATTTTTAAAGAGCAACAATAATAACATTAAGGATAATAACTTTATGACACAATTAAATAAAGTACAACAGACCAATTAAATAGAACATTTTGTAGACAAAGTCATTGCAGAAAAATATTTAATAAAATGAAAAATATAAATTATACATAGTAAGTAAAGGAAAAGTCATAATTACTAAGTATAGTATATACCATCTTTATGAAATATGCATAGAAAACTCTGATGATATTACAACCAAATGTAAATTAGTTATTATTAATTCTTAAGTGAGGGATTAAAACAAATTCTTTTAATGTTTTATTCTGTATTTTATAATTATTTGTTATAATGAGCAATTATTATTTAGTATTAGGAGGAAATTGTATAAAAGAGCAAAATGCATTCAGTACTAAGCTTGTCATAATCAAAGACTGAGTCATGTTTCTTTGTAAGATCTCAACACTGAAACGAGTTCAAGCAGATAACACCCTCGGGGGGGATGAATGGGTGGGTGGATGGATGGATGCATGCATGGATGCATGCATGGATGGGTGGATGGATATATGAATGAATGAATGAATGAATGAATATATGAGTTCCAAGAGTTGGAGTTCAGTATGTAGCTAACAGAAAGGTGACCAGAAATTGTCTTTGCCTTTTGATTTACTGTGAAGACTTTCCTTAAGAATTGAAATCTCGCCTGACCTGTGGTGGCGCAGTGGATAAAGTGTCGACCTGGGAACACTGAGGTCGCCAGTTCAAAACCCTGCACTGGTCTGGTCAAGGCACATATGGGAGTTGATGCTTCCAGCTCCTCCCCCCTTTCTCTCTTTCTCTATCTCTCTCTCTCTCACTCTGTGTCTCCTCTCTAAAATGAATAAATAAATAATAAAAAAGAATTGAAATCTCTTTATTTTGCTGAAACATATTATGGGAGAGATGGCCAATATAACTCAATTATGCTCCTCAAAATGGACAAAACATGGGGACAAAACCAGAAGATGTGAACTCAATCTCAGTACTTCAAGTCAGAGATAAAAATATCCCTCTATTCACACAGAAGTAAATTGACCTAGATATGGGGATGCAATATTAAACTCGTGGATTTCTTTTTTGCTAACCGTTGTTAAATATTTTATTAATGTTTGCACCCACTGTGTGTGAGGGAATGGACCATATGGTGCTGGAAAGATAAAAATAAATTAAGACATGTTTTCTGCCCTCCGGGTTGCTCTGGGTAAAGGGAACAGGCTTTGAAATCCAACTTTCCAATGGTCTAATCCAAGTACCACCAGTTATTGGCTGAGTGGCAAGTGACTTATCCCTCATTTCCAATCTCCTTACCTTAAAATGAAAAAATAATACTCCTCCACTGGCTTTTGTGAAAGTAAACCAGAGACTAAAAATAAGCTGACAGCCTAACTTACGGTGGTACAGTGGATAGAGTCAACCTGGAATGCTGAGGTTGCTGGCTCGAAACCCTGGGCTTGTTCAGTCAAGGCAACTACAATGAGTTGATGTTCCCCATTCCTTCACCTCCTCTCTCTCTCTTTCTCTTCTCTTTAAAAATCAATAAAATCTTAAGAAAAAAAAATCTGTACTTCTTTCAGAAAATAAGCTGACACACAGTAAGCACCCAGAAAGAGGTAACTATCCTCATGAAAGAAAAAAGGTATATAACAAAACATGATAAAACTACAGAGTAAATATACTCATGTGTAGTGCATAGGATTGAGGTTGGGTTAATGACTTTCACATCCACCTAGCTGAATGCTCCTTAATGGCTGAGGACAAGGAGGACTTTGTGCCTATAATTCAATTATATCATAAGCAGTTACAATTACTAACGATGAAATTCAGGTGCTATTGTTAGGGCATTAATCCAGAGACTCAGAAATTTCTTCTTCATGCCCCACTGCTTACCCCTTATCCTCTCTGAATCCTCAAGAGAATAATGATTGGATATTGAGAATGGGATGTTATAGAATATATTTGTCCTCTACTGAGGACATTATTATTAGGAGGTAGGTATCAATGGGGGCTTTCCACAACAGGAGCTCAACATGTCATTCAGGCAGTATTTGAACTTGTGCCATAAAAGTTCCAGTTTTGGACCCCCAGAAAAGACCAAAATTTAAATGGTGACTCTTACAGTTTCCCCTGAGATCTAGAGTCTGGGGGCCAACATGCTTAGACATAGTGGAGAAAGAAAGAGGGAAAGAAAGCTAGATCATCAAGAACAATGTTGCCAAGTTAGCCCAGCAACTACATGTTCAGGAAAGGGTGGAAAAGTGTGAAGAGCCAACATTGGTTCAATATTCAATGAAGGAACACACACACACATTCTATATGCAGCCACTGTTCTGTGTGCTCTGCAACAATTCACTGAAGTCAATACTATTACTCTCATCATCTTCAGTCTACAGACAAGGAAACCGAGATGCAGGGAGAATGAGTCCCGTGGTCCAAGTGCACACAGCTAATAAAGTGGCTGGGTTGGGTATAAAGTAAAGCCTACTCTCAATTGCTGTGGTATAAAATTTCCCTAAAGCTTACTAACTCAACCCAGTGTCCACTGAAAGTGCTGGGCTGTGATTCATAAAATTAGTACCTTCCTTTTTAACTCAGAACTAAAAAGTGACCAAGCAGATGCATAAAGACCCGCAGGAGGTAGGTAATAATCTATGTCTCCGACCAGCCATTACTCTTTAAAGTCCTTAAATAAGGACCACAGACTGTTTTCTTTTTCTTTTTCTTTTTTTTCTGCTTGCCTCTGTGTGCTGTGCTTTGGGCACAGAAAGCTTAATATATGACAAAGCAGTGCTAACACTGTTTTCTTTCCACCTGCATTCACCAGAACTTTTGGCATTGCATTTCTCAGGAGGGCAGTCTTGATAAGTATCCACCTTGACATTTGACACACCAGAGTTCAAATCCTGGAACTCTTACATAGCTTGTGTGACTCAGACCCTCCTGAGTTTCCCCCTCATTAGAGTGTAATGAGAATGCCTTCCTGTGGGGCTGTCATGGTGGTCCCATACAACTGTGTGCTGTGCTCCCACAATGAATGGTGCCGTGTGTCCCATCAGAGGTGGCTGGGTTTATTCTTAGCAGCCATCATCTAGGTCTTAACAGAGGATTTCGCTTCCACTTCACAACCCAACTTTCTTAGCATGATTTCCAAAAATGTCACCATTCCCATTTGAAAGGCAAAAGATCCGTGCACAGCATGGAAATAGCGTAACATTTGAATCTCTTATTGAAAGTAGGGTAATGTTAACTACTTTGACTCCCCTGCCTACATCTTAGTAGCCCCATCGACATTTTTGTTCTCTTTTTCTGTACATCAGAAGTGAGCAGGGACTCCTGAGCAGCTGTCCGCCATGTGGCCATGGGGGAACCCTGCCTCCTGTATGTATGGCTTCACCACACTGGGGCTTTTTGCCTCTAGCCACGTGAATAAGATTAAGAGGGCTCAGCAGATCGCAGCAAACATTTTATGAACCATACTTCAAAATAACTTCCACCATTCTGCTCCTATTCCTTTGGCCAAAACTTGTCACATGGTTTTACCTAGAGGCAAAGTGACTGAGAAATGCCATTTGTGTGTGTGTGTGTGTGTGTGTGTGTGTGTAAGATGAAAATAAAAAAGGCATTGTCCCTGGCATCCTACATAAGAGAACATTGGGTAGAAACAAAAATGTACAAATGACTATTACCTTAATGTCACCACACAGATCACCACATTTGCTATTATTATATGGTCTTCTGACTGTCATTTTAAAGGCTGTGTAGATACAGCCGAGGCTGTGTGATAATTTTCTCAATCATTCCCTTGGCATTGGGCAGATATTTAGGATTGTTCTAATTCTCTCCTCCGGAATGTTACAGCTTCCTACTGTGAACACCAATAATATCAAAGCGTCTACCTCCAACTTAGGTGCATTGCTGGGCAGTACCGAGCAGAATGCCGAAATCAGGCAATGTAATTCTCATGGCTCCTTAAGCTAAGGAATATTCACAGCCCCAGAGGCCAGCCTGACAGCTCTTGCCCTAGGTTCATTGCCTCTGAATTACAAGGGGGAGAGTTAGATATGTGCCTGACTCAAATTAGACTTGACTTGGATTATATTTTCTTCCATAGAAGCAAACCATCTATATTATAATGTTCAGTGGCCGGTGTCAGGGAAGGACAGTGCAGTTTCAAATGATCGCACAGCTAAAAATCCAAGTGTGCTAATGCTTTGCAGAAAAACTCACCCCTTTCTGCAGTGATGCACAAACCATAACTGCAATCTGGATGGCGTGGGATTGCAGACAGAGTGCAAATAAAATGCAGATTTGTTTCCATTTCATTCCATTCCAACAGCAGTTATTCATAACAGCTTAATGTGCAGCCACTGTGTTTCCCAAATGCAATGTGCGGAGGGGTTTGTGCAGTCAAAATTGGTTTTATAGGCAAGGGAAATGCCACCAGCACTGCGAAATTGTTGCTACACTTTCACTTTCCTGGATTTAGCTCTCTAGTATGAGTAGTTAGATCCTGGAATAGTTGTTGCCTCCGTAATGCAAAAATCTAAACTACCAGAGTCAGGATTATGCTGGGAAATTCACACGCGCGCAGAGCAGCTTAGAGGATGCTATAAATTAAATATGAAGCCTCTTTGTGCTTTCAGAAAAATCAGAGCATCAAAGGCTTGTACAAATTCTCCTTACTCTACTTGGAGACATTGTTGCCCTTCTAAGCTTCTGCATTCTGGATCCTGATGCTATTCACATTCCTTTTCAGTGCTTTGCAGATTTCTGCATGCAAAGGGTTAATAACAATCAACCAGAATGGCTTTAAATGTTGCTTTGTAGCACTTTAAGACAGCCCTGACATGGTGAGTGTGGGGAAAGGAGAAGGAGGGAGTGGGAGGCAAGATCACATCTCTCCTCTCTCTCTCTCTCTCTCTCTCTCTCTCTCTGTCTGTCTCTAACTAGGTGTAGCTTTTTAAAAGCAGTTCTTTGTTATGGCTTCTCCAACTTATAGTAGTGAGAAAACAAGCACTAGATGGGAAGATAAGTAGAGTCATTGCCAAATAGTATGAAAGAGTCACTGGTCAAAGCATCACTTTTATACATAGAAAACATACCTACACGCAAATATATATATAACATATACACAAGACTATATACATGTATCCTTTTATGAATAAAGATGATGTTTTGGTCCACAGAACTTCACACGGGGTTTTCGGAATTGTACCTGGATTTACTGATCTGATCCATTTTTACTGATCTTCCCTATATTTAGTCCAATGGTGTGATAGTTTAAGTTTCAGACTTTGGGATATGCCTGTGTTTTCCTGATTTTGCTTTTACAATTCAGAAAACATTTTTAAATTCAACTTTTCTGTTGAAACAACATTTTCTGATGAACGTTCTACCCAAGACTGAGCCTTCCACAAATGCAGCGTGGTCAACACATCCCAATACGGCAGCACACTGTGCACCCCTATCAGCATCCACATTGGGGTGGAGACAGATAAGATTAGCATCTCCAGAGTCGCCACAGAGCCCGTGTTCCTGAAATCAGCTCAGACTACGCGTGGCAGCTTCCCACTCATTCTCTGAACTGAATTTTACAGCAAAATGTGGATAGCAAGTAATTTTGATTCATTTTTTGGGAAGCGATGGCATTTAGCAAAATCCAGTAAATTGTCCCTTTCAGCATTAATAAGATATTCTGAGCTTTCCCCACTAGACGTTGTGTAATGGTAATATAATAGGATTGCTATAGCAATTAAGTGATTGCATATTTTTGGGCAATGGAGGGCATCCACCGGGGCAAACCATTAGTAAAATGGAAACGTTGTCACAGAATTGGGCCGGATCTGGCTCAGGAGTTGGGGACATGTGTCCTCTCCATTTTAGTTTTTTAAAAATTTGGGAGTAGGAATAGAATGTCATTGGGCTCCACCACTCACACTGGGGCTGTGCCGGAAGGGTCTAGTACTGTCTCTACCAAGCAAGGGACCATCATCAACAAAAAGCACTTAACAAATATTTATCTGCACAGTAGCTGAACAAAGGGGATCGCTAACTTACAACTTTCTATTTTTATGGTGGTATGTTTGCCTTCTGATGGCAAAAGAACAGCATGGAGGAGGGCGTTCAATACCTTGTAAACATCAGTGACATTTTTGTTTGCAGAAAATGTTGTGGTTTCCAGGCAGGGATGTTTCTTGGGATCACCTTGTCCATCCCTCTACTTCTTCTGAACACACACACACACACACACACACACACACACACACACCACTGTGTAAGATTAATAAATAAGAAAAGACTATTCCCATTTCAAAGATGAAAATTCTACTTTCTGATGGCCGGTTTCAGGTCAACTTAAGTGCACAGAATTGTGTGATGCTGAAGAGGTGACACCCGGAGGAGCTGGGTGATCTGGGCTGTCACATCCTCTTCTCCACCCCGGGCATCCTGGCATCAGTGAGTCTCTGTTCTTTCATTTTCATGTTTCAACTGGCATCACACGCACTTGTTAAAGCCAGATTTCAGTACGTGAGTGATGGGTGCACCTTATTCTGTGCTTTTTTGCTGTGTTTGAAATGTTTCAGGCCTTGGCTGTTGGCTCAGTGGTAGAGCATGTGCTTGGTGTGTGGATGTCCCAGGTTTGATTCCTTGTCAGGGCTACAGGAGAAGAGATCATCTGGTTCTCCATCCCTCCCCTACTTCTTTCTCTCTCTCTCTCTCTCTCTCTCTGTTGTGCCTTCTCACAGCCATGGCTTAATTGGTTCAAATGCATCAGTCCTGGGCACTGAGAACAGCTCTGTGGAGCCTCCCCCTCAGGTGCTAAAAATAGCTTGGTTACAAGCTTGGCCTCAGATGGACAGAGCATTGGCCTCAGACGGAGTTTTGCTGGGTGGATCCCGGTCATGGTGCATGGAAGAGTCTGCACCCTTCTCTCACTTGGAAAAGAAGAAAAAAATATTTCATAATGACAAATGACCAAAAATAAAATGATTATTTAGAGTGTGGGTAACAACTTCAAAGTACCTTTTAGGGTATTGATTTTAGAACATGAATAGTGTATGCTATAACATTCTGTAAGTATTCATATCTGTGTTCCCATATTTGTTTTGTGGCTCGTATTACCATCTTTGGAGGCGTTGGCAATAAGGCAACAGTCTCATAGGGTCTTCACACCCTACCTTACCCCACTAAAGCTTAGTGCCATCCGGGACACTAAGTTCTAGTAAGTAGGAACAGAGCAGTGCACTTGCAGTTGTAGTGCAAATAGGGTGGGGAGGGGTCTTTGCACGTGCTGTTCTTTCTCCACCATCTCCGTCTCCACCAAGTGACCTTATTCTTTCTCTGAGACTCTTTGGCACATTGACAGCCAGCTGTTAACAGCTCAGGCTCTGTCACTCACGGAAGCTCTGTTTCCCACACCAGAGCAGGTCGGGTCTCTGCGCATGCTCTCAGCACAACTTACAATTTTCTATTTTTATGGTGGTAAAAATACACATAACATAAAATGGACCATTCTAATCATTTGAAAGTAAACACTTCCGTGGCGTTTAGTACATTCATCATGCTGTTGCGACCATCACCCCTATCTAATTCCAGAATTTGAGCTCTTCAAGAAGAAACCTTGTGCCTGGCGAGCAGTCACTCCCTGTTTCCCCCTCCTTCAGTCCCTGCCAACCACTAATTTGCTTTCCCTATTATGAATATTTCCAAAAAAAAAAATAGAATCATAAAAAATAATTTTACGTCTGGCTCCTTTCTCTTAGCATCCTTATTTCAAGGTTCCTCCATGTTATAGTGTGGATTATTGCTTCACTCCCTTTGATGAACACTGTCGAGAAAGTTAGAACACAGTTCACAAACTTGGAGAAAATATTTGCAACCATATAACTGACAAAGATCTAGTATCTTCAGTATATAAAAACTCTTATAACTCAACAGCAAAGAGACAAAAACCCAATTAAAAGATGGACAAAAGACTCCAGTAGACATTTTCCCAATGAATATATACAAACGGCCAATAAGCCCATGAAAATATTTCCAGCATCCTCTGTTACTGGGGAAGTACAAATCATAACGTTTCTTTTAAAAACTTATCATACCTTGTATTTATTGATGTTTCACTTTTTGATTAATATTGGTGTCTTCCAAAGAACGGAAGGTCCCAAGGGGGCTGGCACCGTATCTCTGTTGTTGTCATCCTGGTATAGTGTTTGGCACATGCTAAGCCTCCAATAAATATTTGCTGGAAAAATGAAGGGACGATGAAGACAAGCAAAGAGCTTTAGAGTGTCAGAAAAGGGAACAATGTCAGCTCTTTGCAATTGTGGAAACCCTGCATGTGGTTGCTGGGTGTCACATTCATGTGTAAAGAAAGAGCTATTTTCCTCTGATATCCTTTTTTAGATTGCATCTCCGAACTACGAGGAATCATGGTTTTGTTGTTTTTGTTGGTGGTGATGGCAGTGTTGAGATAGTCTTCGTTTACTGACTCCTTTGAATCAGGCATTGTACTCAGTGTTGAGGATATGGCTGTGAATGAATGAAATTGTGGCTTTAGCCTCACAGGAACCCTTGGGCACAGATTTTACTCTCCCATTCTGCATACAAAGGAACTAAGATGCAAAGAACCCTTTAAATAAATGACTCAAGGACACTCAGACAGGAACCAAGGATTTATACATTCAAGCCATCTTACCTCACGGTTCCACGCTCCTGGGCTCTTTCTCCATGGCCTCTGTATCACCCACATTAAACACAGGACCTGAGGAATGGGAAGTGGCAAAAGATATTTAACAATGATTTGTTGGTGACAAAAGAAGGAGGCAGAAAACCCTGGCCATATAATTTGGTTGGTTGGAGCGTCATCCAGAGTGTGAAGATTGCCCATTCAATTCCTCAGTCAGGGCACGTATAGGAGAAGCTTGATGCGTGTGTGTCTCTCTCAGAAAATTAATTAATTAATTAATTAATTAATAAGAAGGCAGAAAAGGAAAAATCAAAAGAAAGAGATATTAAAGTTTGGACTCACATTGCTTCTTAGAATGATGAATTAAAAGACAATAGCTAATGTTCATGGGGTCCTAAATGCCAAGTAATGTGCTAAAGACTTGACCTTTATTATTTCATTGAATCTAAAGATCCTTTATAAGATATAGGCACTATTTAACTGTCATCATCCTC
Source organism: Rhynchonycteris naso (assembly GCA_037038555.1). Taxonomy (NCBI): domain Eukaryota; kingdom Metazoa; phylum Chordata; class Mammalia; order Chiroptera; family Emballonuridae; genus Rhynchonycteris; species Rhynchonycteris naso. Next base: position 193,368,974 of record CM073000.1, read on the forward strand.
ACTTTGAATAGGAGGAAACTGAGGCACAGAGAGTTTGATTATCTGGCTCAGGGCCATCCAGGTGGTAATGAAGAGAACCAAGATTTGACCTCAGGAGTTTCACATTCAGTGACTATGTCCCTAGCTTCTAGGTTATAGGTGCTTCCAAAGCACCCTGAGGTACAAAGAGTACCACCCTGGGGCTCAAACTAAAGCATCACAGATTCCTGCTCCTTCATTTACATCTCTAAGGAGTACTTTTTCGTAGAAACAAGGATTGACTATTCCCACTGTGTGTGGTACAAATTACCAGCAGTGCACAGGGAAGGGAGAGGCTGCACTGTAGAAACTGCTGCTCATTGAGAAGAATGTCCTACCATTCTGGTGAGGAAGCCATACCACAGGCCTACCCTTCCCAGGTTGCTCTGGGGCTCCAACAGTGGACAGCACCAAGAACACAGCCACATGCTGGGAGTCTCGAGGGGCAACCATCCCTGAAAAGCGGACAATTGCATGGGCTACAGGGACCTTTAAAGAAGATGCTGCCTGAGAGAGTGGAAAGAACCCAGGGATGAAAAGCTGGCCTTCAAGTTCAGTTCTGTGTCCAGATCAGAGATGGGCACAGCGAATTCGCATCCCAAGCCAGTGCTCACGTCTAGGGCTGACACTGCCCTACTGTGTAAGAAGAGCAAGTACAGGTACTTGCTCTTCCTCCAGATTCTTGTATCACTGGTTCCTCCCATTTCCCAGATCTTGGATGGAATGTCACACCTTTCTAGAGGGCTTCCCAAGCCGTCTGAGTCACTGTCTCTCTGTCACTCAGTATCCCATTAACATATCTCATCTTTTTCACAGCACTAATCGTTATCTGAAGTGATCTCCTCATCCTCTGTTAATTTGATCTCTGGCTTACTCCTCGCCATGTAATCTCTGTAATTGGCTTTCATGGTCACTGCTGCCACCTAGAACTATAACTGACATGGACTGAGAAAATAAATGAAGGAAGGAAGGACAGAAGGAAGAATGGAGAGGAACTTTCATTTTCACCAACTCTTTATTGTTTGGACAAACATCTGAGGCACATAGAGATTAACTTGCATGTTCAAAGTCACAGGAAGTTAGTGGGACCATCAAAGATTAAACTTACATCTGTTTGACTCAACAACCTGTGTCTTTTTCCAAGGATATCTCACTGCCTTGATGGTTATCACGCTCATATGTATGAAAGTGTCCTGAAATAATATTTACGTTTCTGCACTGAAAATAAGCCAGCCATTCCTCTGGTTCCTACCCTTTTTTAGAAATTTTCTTGATTACATCATCTTGAGACTTTTTTTTTTTAACAGGGACAGAGAGAGAGTCAGAGAGAGGAATAGACAGGGACAGACAGACAGGAACGAAGAGTGGTGAGAAGCATCAATCATTAGTTTTTTGTTGCTGTCGCAATACCTTAGTTGTTCATTGATTGCTTTCTCACATGTGCCTTGACCCCGGGCCTTCAGCAGACCGAGCAACCCCTTGCTGGAGCCAGCGACCTTGGGTGCAAGCTGGCGAGCTTTTGCTCAAGCCAGATGGGCCCGCACTCAAGCTGGTGAACTCGGGGTCTCGAACCTGGGTCTTCCGCATCCCAGTCCGACGCTATATCCACTGTGCCACCACCTGATCAGGCTCATCTTGAGTCTTGTTAGTGTTTGGCTGAAACTCTTTCTACAAGTGTTTGAAACTAATAGAAAGGAGTTGGTTCTTTTTCCAATCCATCTATTATCCTACATCCAAAGTGCCTTTGATAAAAAGGATGGATAACTTAGATTCTCACTCTGTACACCACAACTGCCTCCTGCATTTTCTTAGCAAATGGTTGTTGTTATTTTTAGTTTGGACAGCAAATAAAAGGGGGAACGAGGGTGTTTTAATAATATTAACACCGAGGTAATCTCTTTCCTTTAGACTAGTCTTTGCTCTGTTCCAAACGCCCAAAACATTCAAGTAAGAGAAGCATTTCCTTTTCTATCATTTTAAAATACTCACTAAAAACAAAACAAAAAACAAAAAAAAAACCCCAAGAATAAAACAAAACTAAAAACAAAATGTTAATTGAAGAAGAAACATGAACCCCTCTTGATCTCTGTGAAAACACAGCCAATTACCAACACACTTTCCAAATAACCCGAAAGCTTGTACAAATGTCTGTTAGCACTGGGAAAGTAAAACTAAATATTTACTACATGCCAAACAAAATTAAGATTTATCTGGCACCAAAGGAAAAAAGAGCAAGCCACTTCTGCACATTGAAATCCCACCGCTACAAAGAGAAGCAGAGCCTTTTGAAAAGAAAACGTTTTAACCGTGTTTACAAGGGTCATTTCAATGTTTCTGAAACTCTGCTGCTAAATAATGCATGCTGCTCAAGTGAAGAAGTAACCCAGCCAAGCACTGTCTTCTCAAAGAAAGCCTAGCCATCCAGGGGAAAGAAGAGTCAGCATGCTGGGGCAGTCTGATCCCTTCCTGTCCGAGTGAGGGGTGAGAGGCAAAGAACAGGACCTTGGCCTGGAGGCTAGGCACTGGGGCATCAACACCTGCTCAGTCATTTCATAGCAGGGCGCGATATTTAACTCTAGCTACCAGCTACACAGGAATTGTGGCTTAGCTTTCACTGGTTTCCAGGAAGATTACATTAAGAGCATGTGCAGAGCACAGTGCCTGGCACATAGGAACCACTCAATAAATGTTAGCTATCTCATTAGTAGTAGTAGTAGTATAGTGTATTTTCCCGCTTTCCCTACAGGTAGGTTGGGGACATGGGACTCGTCCTGGCCAATGGGATGCCACCAGAAGTCATGTGGGTCCTTTCCAGGCAGAGGCAGATAAGTTAGGAGTGCGTACCAGTCCTTTTCTTTCTTTCTTTCTTTCTTTCTTTCTTTCTTTCTCTCTCTCTCTCTCTCTCTCTCTCTCTCTCCTTTCTTTCTTTCTCTCTTCCTTTCTCTCTCTCTTTCTTTTTTTCTTTTCTTTTTTTTACAGGGACAGTGAGAGAGTCAGAGAGAAGGATAGATAGGGACAGACAGACAGGAATGGAGAGAGGTGAGAAGCATCAATTATTAGTTTTTCATTGCCGTCGCGACACCTTAGTTGTTCATTGATTGCTTTCTCACATGTGCCTTGACCGCGGGCCTTCAGCAGACCGAGCAACCCCTTGCTGGAGCCAGCGACCTTGGGTCCAAGCTGGCGAGCTTTTGTTCAAGCCAGATGGGTCTGCACTCAAGCTGGCGAGCTCAGGGTCTCGAACCTGGGTCTTCCACATCCTAGTCCGACGCTCTACCCACTGCACCACCGCGTGGTCAGGCTCTTTTTTTAAAATTGATTTTAGTGAGAAAAGAAGAAAGAAAGAGAGAGAGAAACATCCATCTGTTCCTGTATGTGTCCTGACCAGGGGTTGAACCTGCAACCTCTGTGCCTTGGGATGATACTCTAAACAACTAAGCCATCTAGCCAGGGTGGATGAGAGCTCCTAAAGCTCTCTTCTTCTGCTGCTGTGGCAACACTGGGAACCGTGCTGACATGGTGGCATTCCAAGATAGTAGAGTCTCCGTGAGTCTGGTTTCTGAGGAATTATACAGAGAGAAGGCCTGCATCCTCACTCCAGACAATAGGGGATACAAAGTATGCATGGAAAGTACATCTTTGCTTTTAGGCAATTGGGATTCTGGATTTGTTTCTCACTGCAACATGCCTTATTTATTCTGCCTAATACGACTTATTATTATTTTTCTTATTATTCCTTGATCAAAACAGATCAAAGGGGACCAGCAGTCCTCACGGGGGGCACTCTCACACTGGTTTTTATACAGAGACACTTATTTTTGTATTTTTCTAAAGTGAGAAGCAAGGGAGGCAGAGATACAGACTCCCACATGCGCCTGACCTGGATCCACCCAGCATGCCCACTAGGCAGTGATGCTCTGTCCATCTGGGCATTGCTACGTTGCAACTGGAGCCATTCTAGCACCTGAGGCAGAGGCTATGGAGCCATCTTCAGCGCCCAGACCAACTTTGCTCCAATGGAGCCTTGGCTGCAGGAGGGGAAGAGAAAGATAGAGAGAAAGGAGAGGGGGAAGGGTGGAGAAACAGATTGGTGCCTCTCCTGTGTGCCATGACTGAGAATCGAACCCAGGACATCCACACACCCGGCCAATGTTCTACCACTGAGCCAATCACCCAGGATCTATAGAGACACATTTTTATCAACTGATATCATCTGTCTTTATGAGTAGTAAATAGATACTCATACACATACATATATACATACAGAATACTATGTATATATAATTATTCTGTGTGTGTGTGTGTGTGTGTGTGCATGAGCATGTGTGTACTCTTATATTCTTGATAACTTGTAAGTCTTCCCAATCCTCAAGATTGACCTTAAACAATTTCTGAAGTCGGGATGGAATGTATATATCTCCTTCCAATACATTTTTCCTACTGCTGCTTTTTTGTGTTTATACAATACCACCCTTCCTTCCAAACTTCTGTTGTTCCCATTTCAGCCATGATAACATACAAAAGTCTTCACCTGGCAACCAGACTCTGGGAGACCTGGTCCCTGCCTTCTCATTCCTTGCTAAACACCCTGTATGTCAGGTTGCTGTTCCCTCTCTGCCCACATCTCTGAGTGATTCTGGAAACCCCGAGTGTCAACATCTTTGATTTTATCCTATCTCCATCTTGGGATACTTTTCTGGCCTTCTTTCCAGCTCCTTAATAAATAATAAAACATTTACTAAATAGTTAACTAGAGTCTGTTTTTTTGAAGTTAGGGGTTCAAACACGGAAACAAAGAGTTAGCTGGTTTAAAAAAATTGTTCCCAGGATTCTATGGACTTTGCCTTTGGGTTTTGGAAAATAATAGCAGCTTTATTGAGATATAATTCACATAGTAGGCAATTGATCTATTTAAAGTATACATTTTAATTTTTTTTATTTAGACACTGAGTTGTACAAATGTCACAATCAACTTTAGAAGGTTTTTTATTACCTCTCCCTCCCTAAATCTCTTATCTAACATTGTTTATGTAACCTGTCATTATAATATGAATATATTTAAGTCATTAGCAGTCACCCCCTTTCCTCCTCTCTCCAGTCCCTAGAAACCACTAATCTATTTTCTGCCTGTATAGATTTGCCTATTCTAGAAATTTCCTACAGATGGCGTCATGGTGTGTGCTCCTTTGAAACTGGCTTATATCATTTAGCCTAATGTTTTCAAGGAGCACCTATATTGTAACCTGTATCAATACTTTGGTTCTTTTCCAAGGCTAAATAATATTCCATTGCCTGGATGTAGTGCTTTTTATTTATTCATTCATCAGTTGATGAACATTGAGCTTTGTTTCCATTTTTAAAATATATTTTGAATAATGTTGATCTGAACATTTCTGTGTAAGTTTTCATTTCTCTTGGGCGTACACCTAGGAGTGAATCGCTAGGTCACGTGCGGGAAGGAAAGCAAAGGGTGGCCGGCCCAGTCCTCACAAACACTGAGCTTGCTGATGGCTGACCGGAGAGGAGGTCCTTCTACTCCCAGAGCCAGAAGGCCCTCAGGAATTCTCAGAAAGGAATGATAGCACCACTGGAGGTGTGTTCTGTTGCTGTCTTCATCTACTGCCCTCCATAGCGCCTGGGCAAGGCTAGTGGACGCCACCCTTGAGACAAGAAGGAAGGGCTGAGGGCCTGCTGTTCACAAGGCCGGTGTTACAATCAAAGCACCGATGGAATACCTCCTTCCTTCTGCAGAAGGGTTACAATGATACAGGGATATAACGCCTTCTCTGTAACCAGTCTATACTGTATAAATGCATTTAACCTTCAAAACAATGCCATTAGAAAGATATCAATTTTCCTTTTTATAGACAAAGAGGCTCAGAATTAATAAAATATTCCCATTGATTTAAGAGAGAAGCGTCAACTTGTTCCACTTAGTTGTTCCATTTAGTTATGTACTGATCGATTACTTCTCATACATACCCTGACGGGGGGTCAAACCTGTGACCCCTGGCACTCTGAGTCGATGCTTTATCCACTGAGCCGCCCAGCCAGTGCGAGGCTCAGAAATTTTAAAACAAAAGCTCAAAGACACCCAACTTGTGTGTAAACAAAGGTATTCTGGTTTTTAGAAGCCACAGCTTAACTATTTCTCCATATGATTCCGAAGTAAAGGTAGGGGGTCAAAGTGAGTCACCACAAGATGTACCTCTGTCCCATGTAGAACTAAGGGCAACCAGGACACTGCAGACTCAAAATGAACTTCTGCCCCACCCTTCTTAACTAGCTAGAAAATTTTAAATTAGAGGTCTGGCCTCATAATAAGAGATTATCAGAGATAACCTTTTTTACCTATTTATAGGGCAGAGCAAATTAATAATTACTGGACATTTGCTCTCATCTAAAATCCCCACACATCTTACCTCATCCTTAGCTCAGAATATCATATATACCTCATCGTAACTTTCAGTCTCTGAACCTCTTATATATCGGGAGTTTCCCATACATATGTATATAGTTAAATGGGGTTATTTTATCAATCTATCTCCCATCTCTTTAATTACTAGACTAGTCAAAAGAACATTGAAGGATAGAAGAAAGTTTCTTCCTCCCCGACACAGCCCAGGCTGAAAGTCCCAATACCACTCACTGTGAACTGAGTTACCGGAGTATATTCTGCGTAGGTCCACAGTTAGTGGGTCCCCAAATCTGTTTCTTTGCCTGATTATTATCCTAAACATGTCCCAGTTGTTCAGTAGGTGAAGGTGACAACCGTTATAGCCAGCAGAATTGTTTTGTACATATTTTTAAGTATATCAATTATTTTTCCACTTACCAAACTGACATGACCTAAATCACAAATCCCCACTTTGCAGTCGGAAATTAAAAGTATAAAATAACAGAAATTAAACAACATTTTAAACCAAGCTTATTTTTCCTGACTCTCTGTAATTTCTTCCAGATTATTAAAACTTTATCTGTTGATTATACGTAGAAAAGAATATGTAAGGAATTTGAAAAATCCAAGGGAACCAAATAAAAAATCATCTTTAAAGCTTACCACCCAGAAACAACCACCGTTGCCATCTCTGTTTGTTTTAAATTTATTGAAAGTGAAATCGGGACTATGCTAGGGGGAGAAAAAGGCCCTGAATCTGGAATCAGACAGGCCTGACTTTGATCCCCAGCACGACTACCTGCTGGCTGCTTGACCTTGGGCCAGTTACTTATCTCTGTGAAAATTCCGGGAAATTGCACCTGCCTCGCAGGTTGAGTTCAATGCCATGATACAAATACAGTGTTTAACAGTGTCTGGCATGTGGTTAGGATGCAGCCACTCGTAGCTGTTATGTTGAATAATAGTGCTGTTAGTTTTATTTTACCGTGACTACCTCCCTCATATTATTTAATATTCTTTCTCTCTCTCTTTCTTTTTTAGTGAGTGAGACAGAGAGAGGGACAAAGGACAGATAGGCAGGAAGGGAGAGAGAGGAGAAGCATCATTTCTTCATTGTGGCACCTTGGTTGTACATTGATTGCTTTCTCATACTAATATTCTTTAAAAACATGACTATTTGGGGCTGCTTCATCTCTCTTATTGATATAACATAATTAATTTAGCTAGTTTGCTAATTAGGTCATGGGTACTTTTGATCTCTAATAAATTAAGCAATGCTTCCATTTTCATGTTACTTTTAAGAGAGCCTTCTCTGTTCATGGCAATGTCCTCTGACTCTCCCCATCCCTGGTCAAGCCTGGGGTATCACCACCCAACGCCGTAGGTCCTCGAGAGGAAAGACAAGCTGTTCCAGCTACCTCTCTCCCTAGGCACAAGCCCTCCAACAGCAATAAAATCAACCCTTATTTATTTTCTAAGCAGAAGCCACGGTTGTTTGCTCACTCCACAGCCCTCCTTTAGCAGGGGGGTAATTTGTAGCCTGAACGATTGAGACAAACACTTGGCGTGAGACGGAGAGAAGTAGGATGAGTCTGTAATTGGAATATTTTGTCTCATTTATTCTTGATAATGTGCCATATTCCACTCCATCGGGCAGAGGTGATTGTTCACACAATGCCTTACACCTGGTCTCGGTGCTTATGAGAACCAGATGTATAGTTCATCGGGACGTGCTACTTCAAGCAAGGGTGAGCCATCGCTCGCTAGCCACCCCCTCCCTTTCTCATTCCCTCTCTATTTCTCGACACATCTTTTGTCTGGCCGTGGGGTTCTAGTTCCATTTACTTGGAGTCCAGGGGTGCCGGCCCATTTTTGCCAAGTCTTTAGGTAACCCTTTCTGAACCTCCTGCGGGTGATGATGGAAGTGGGTGGGTGGGGGAGGGGTGGAGGGAGGAGTCTAGAATTCTCAGGAACAATGACAACAAACAGCTCTGGCAACCACACTGAATTTTTTTCAGGCACCACCTCTGGTTTGGGAGAGCAGACACTCCTCTGCAATGTGGACAGGAAGTTCAAATCAAGGAAACAGCCTGGTTTTTTTTCTTTTTGTTTGTTTGTTTGTTTTGATTTTATCATTTTATACAATGACCCGGATGTTTAGGAATCTCTGCAGGTTATGGAAGGAATAAAGGGACTGCACAGGTCGGCTTTGCCAGGAAACTTTGCCATAGTGCAGTCCCACAGTTTAGATATTTATGAAGTCAGCTGAGGAACTTGTAAAACACATCTTTCTGCCCCCCCCCCCCAACTCCAAAGACTCTGAATCGGAGCTTTTAGGAGAGGGGTCTGGGGAAGCATTGGTGGGGAGCCATACGGCTCAACCTTTTCTAGGTAGAAATCACCTGGGGAACTTCATTTAAATGCAGCCCCTGAGCCTGTCAATCTGGCAGGGGAGCTGGGACTACTTTTCCATAACTCTCCCAGGCACCGGTACTGCTATGCTCACCCCAAACTCAGAGCCTCAGGAACATAGAGCAGTGGTCAGCAAACTCCACCTGCTGCCAGACTTTGTACCTGTGACCCTGAAGGGGGGGGGACTCAAGAGTTAGAAACTTAGCTCTAGTAATAATAGCTTTTAGTTGTCATCAACAATAGGATTAATGACTCGTGCTAGTAAAAAGCTTTGTTCTGGGAGCTGAATACACGAATGGGCCTACATGACTTCATGAGGCTGCATGCAACCCATCTTTGTGCCCCACGCCCAGGAGGTCCAGCAAGATGGTCTGTAAGCCCCAGGGCTCCAAGGACAGAACACCCACTGACAAGGATGCAGATTAGGCAGTACTGGTCAGCAGATGAAGAAATGATAGCCTGACCTGTGGTGGCGCAGTGGATAAAGTGTCGACCTAGGAACACTGAGGTCACCAGTTCAAAACCCTGCACTGGTCTGGTCAAGGCACATATGGAGTTGATGCTTCCAGCTCCTCCCCTGCTTTCTCTCTTTCTCTCTCTCTCCCTCACTGTGTCTCCTCTCTAAATGAATAAAATAAATAAAATAAAATAAGACCTGTGCTGAAGAAATGATAGAAGAATTTATGGACTATAACTTTCATCTAATTAACTTCTCCCTAAATTCCAAACCCCTTATCTATCTCTTTCTTCTCCTCACAAAAAAGATTGGCTGAGATGAGCTGTTAAGGTGGTTTTGGACCTGACCGGGCAGTGGTGCAGTGGGCAGTCAGAGTGAGATGCAGAGGACCCAGGTTCAAAACCGCGAGATTGCCGGCTTGAGTGCTGGCTCACCAGCTTAAGCGTGGGGTCGCTGGCTTAAGTGCAGGATCATAGACATGACCCCATGGTCGCTGGCTTGAGCCCAAGGTCACTGGCTTGAGCAAGGGGTTACTCGCTCTGCTGTACCCCCCCCTCTTTAAGGCACATATGAGAAAACAATCAATGAACAACTAAGGTGCTACAACAAATTGATGCTTCTCATTTCTCTCCTTCCTGTCTGTCTGCCCCTATCTGTCCTTCTCCTTGTCTCTCTCTGTCTCTGTCATGAACACAAAAAGGTGTTTTTTGGGTACAGAACCCCCATTTTCTCAGATTGCTGGCCTTCTGAATAAAGTATGCATAAACAACTCCTGTCTCTACTTATTTGGCTGAGTGCTGACAGGGAGGATGAATGTGGATATTTTTCCATTTCAGCCCAAGAATGATTGATAAAAATAAATTAAAACAGAATTTCACCCCACAGGAAATGTCAATGTCTACAATGAAGTTTGATTGGAACAACACCCCTCCCCCCATCAACTACAGCTGCTTTTGCATAACAAGCTTCAGAGCTGGGTAGTTGTTGTAGAGTTTACATGGCCCACAACACCTACAATATTTACTATTTATTTGGCCCTTTACAGAAAATGTTTGCTAATCCTTGGTCTAGATCTGGAAGCAAAATAAGCAAAGGTGTCCTTTAAGAAAACTTATTTATGTGTTCCTCAGTATAGCTGGAATATGGGGGGTAAGACTGAAGATATAGTTTGCTGAGTTTAAGTATCAATCATATTCAGAAAATTAATACAGGGCTCCTCAGAATACGATAGTCTCTACATACAATGTTTTGAGTTGATGATGCTCACTGCCATAAAGACTTGAAAAAAATTGAGACATGAGTGTTTTGGCTTACGCAGTTAGCATCGTACTTATGACTACAGAGGCGAACTAGTTTGGTTGTGCGCATTGGAAGAATACGCAGTAACGCGCCAATGAGTGAGGGAGTTGGCGTTCCCCAGGACGCTTACCTACGCCATCTTGGACTGCTAAAAGCACAATGTTCTGTTTGTGTTGCTTTGTTTGATGACTTTTTGGCCCTTATCATGGTTCCTAAATGGAAGTCAGAGTCTTCAGGTGGTAGTGCTTCAAAGAAGAAGAGGAAAGCCTTCAGGATGGAAGTGAAATTAGACATTGCAAAGAAATCAGAAAAAGGAGAATCAGCGACTAACATCAGCCATGTGGCAAGCTTTACCCACTCTACTGTAGCAATAATGATCAAAGATAAAGACCATAGAGCATGTAAGGGGATCAGCCCCTATGAAATAGAATGCGATTACTAAACAGCAAAGTGGCATAATGATTGAGATGGAAAGATTGCTGGTTTTGTGACGGGAAAACCAGCATGAGCGACAGGTACCAGTTAGTCTAGGGTTGAGTGGGGACAAGGCTAAATGATTGTTTGAAGCAATAAAAGTAAAAAGGGGAAAAGGAGTGAAGAGCCTGTGGCTAGTAGGGGTTGGTTCATGCATTTCAAAGCTTGTGCCAACTTGCATAACCTGAGGGTGCAGGGTGAAGCTGCTAGAGGGGATGAGAAAGCAGCAGTGAATATACTAACAGGTTGGCTGAGTTAATTAAAGAGAGCGGCTACTGTGCTGAATAAGTGTTTAATGTTGACGAGACAGGCCTGTTTTGGAAGCGTATGTCTAACAGAACCTACATCGCCAGGGAGAAGACAGCTACTGGCATCCCATGGAGAGGAGCTGTCTACTGAGGACCTCATTCACCTGGAGAAGCAGCTGATTGAAGAGAAAGAGAGAGAAACCCCAGAACCCAAGAGATTTACTACCAAGGTGTTGGGTGGATAAAATATATTATGCTCACTTTGTTAAAGATGGCGCTGCCCACGTGTAAGTCCATTGATATTAATGTGTGTTGGGGGACAGGCTGTGGGCAGGCCGGGTCGGTATAGCCTAAGGCTTAGTTTTAAGAGTAAGCTTTTCCCCACACCCTTGACTGATTGGATGATGTGGGGTGGTGCACTCTCCTGAGGAATCCTCCCATTGTGCCTCAGATAAGTGACTTTGTATCAGAGACTTCCTTGTTTGTAGATTGGATTAAAGGTTTGGATTTCTACACTATAAAATGGGGTGGATCAGGAGCTTGCTCGCTCTCTTGGTTCCTGAGATTAGTATTAGAGAGGAGAACAGAGAAGGGCCACATGGAGGAGGCCAGGAGAAACAGCCAAGATGGTGGAGTGCTGAGGGAGAAGCCAGTTTGTGCACTGAATGAGTGGGTTTTGGAGCCCAGTGTGTGTTTTTACTTGCCCGCTGGGTGCAAGCTAGGATTAAAGGTAATGGCTCACCAGTTCTTGGCTCCATTGTTTCATTACCGACTGTCTGAGTCAAATGCGAACCTGCATTGGCCAGGTGGCTGTGATGGTGGCCTTGGCCATTGGCTTTACACAAGGGTTTGGCAGAAGGTTTTAATATGGGATGGGATGGGTTTGCAAACTTTAGGCCGAGGACCCCAGCAATGACAGATTCAGTAGTCTACAGAGCTGTTATGGATGCCTTGCAATGCTATAGGCAGATTTTGGAAGAGAAGAAATCATCAACCTCCCAGACTAGCCTAGAATAATTCTCTAAGAAGATGGAGAAGCCTGGAATAGATCCTATACCCTCTACATCAGCTGCATCTCAAGATGAAGAACCTGTTATAGGTAGAATCATCTCCAGCAGCTCCTGCATATTAGGCAATCCTGATTCACCTGACCCACTATTTCCAGCATCTTCTGCAGGTTCTCCTGCCTTTCCAGCTTTCTCCTCCCAATAGGTCACTCTCTCCTACCTTGCAGTGCTCTGTCCTGTGTGCAAGTCAACCACGGGAATAAAGGTAAGGAATTTTTTTACACTCATTTTTTTCTGTTACTACAGTACAAGTATATTTATGCCTTTTTACTTTTTCTGTGGCTTAGTTGTGTTTTTATGTTCTAGATTATGATTTTACAACCATGTTAGGATAGGTAAATGACTTAGGCTAGGGTGTATTTCAACTTAAACCAAAATTCAGTTTATGTAACTGTCATAGGAACAGAACTGTATCATAACCCGATGACCCTCTGTATTACAATAAAACAGGAGATGAACTCTTAAAAAGAAGAAAAAACTAAATCTTTATTCTTCCCAACTTCCACCTCCTGATCCCAATTTCTGACTTTGAATGTTGATATATTTGCATAATAGAATTCTGTTTTTCTTTTTATTGTCTACTAATTGAATTAGAACAGTTAAAATAGTACCTTCAGGCTCCAAGCCAGTCCCAGACTTGTGTAAATAAGGGTACAGGTGAAAAAAAGTGAGCCCTGCAGGTCATCTTCATCAACCAGCTGTAATCTAGAATCTTGGCTTGTTTGTTTACTTGTTATATTTACTTATGGACCTTAGGGAGTTAGTGATAGAATTTCCATAGATGAGTCCTTTCAGATGTTAGAGAGAAAACCAGAGAGCTAAAATGATGTCACTCATGCTAAAATCCCAAAATACCAAATCTAGATTTAATACCTGACCTAATTGCTGTTTCAGCCTCTCCCAGAAATAAGGTATAATCAACCAGTTTCTGATAACACCAATAAATTCCTGTGTTACCTACAACCTTTCCACTACCCCCTCCCCATCTTACCCGTAGGATGTAATCTGCATGATAAAACCCCTTCCTTTAGGGGTAAGCCTTTCACTTACTCCTAAAGGAAGTCCTGGTCTAAGAAATTATCCTTTCTTTTCTTCTGTTAACAGCTCCCTTGCCCCACCTTCTTCCTATAAAAACCTGCCATTGTTTCCAGCCCTTGGAGAGCCCTTCTAGTTGCTCCATGGGAAGCTGTCTGATTCTTGAGTCCCCTGACAAAGCCAATTAGATCTTCAAATTTACTTCATTGAATTTTGTGGGTTTTTTTTTTTTATTTTTAACACAGAGAAAGGAATCAGAATTCAGCTTGCATCTACCTTTCCTAGAGACTCCCTTTTTATCTCTCTCTATCTTATGGGCTTAGGTGTTGTGTTAGTTGGGGCACAGAATTGGGTGGAGGCAACATAGGAGTTTTTGCCAACTTGTGCAAACAATCTGTAAAAACACCTCTCATTGTATAGGCATAGATTTTGATTTTTTGTTTCTTTTTTTCTAGCAAATTGACTCCTTCTTAATTTCATTGCCCCAGTATCCCTGTAGCAGTTAGGAGGCACACTGAGGTTGAGAGCTTATGTTTTACATGAAAATGGTGAACACCTACAATATAGTGAATAGATCATCAAAAGCCCCCTGATTGTAACTCTTGCTTTTGGATCAACCAAAAGATGCTAGAAATTGGAATCTATTTGGTCATTCTCTAATTGATTTGACCTCTTACAGGTAAAGGATATTTTTCCTGTGCAAGAAGTTTAGTTATTTTGTCAGCCCACAGGGTTATATTTGTTTCAACTCTAGCGATGTTCAGTTTCATGCCACACCTCAGAACTCTAAAGAGCCCGGTACTGTCTGTATCCTTACCCTAAACCGTGCTTCTTTCTTCCAGAGAGGAATGTCATTCTTTGCTCTTTCCTCAAGCTCCACTATAAGGCTAAAAGCAAACAGAAAACAAAATCAAAAGAAAACTCTTTTTAAGCAAAGCCTTTCCCTTTAGAATTATGACAAAGTCCCCATTTCTGTGAAGTCTCTGAAGTTGGACAAGATGAATACCAAAGCCTCCTTCTATCTCTTCTTCCCAAAGTTCCCTCTTCCTCTTCTTTACTTTCCAAAGAGCTTGCAGCTCATGCTCCTTGCTCAGGCTAAGTGAAGAGCTCCAACTATGAAAGCAATCAGAGGCCAGAGGCCGCACATCTTGAAATACAATCTTTCAAAGAGAAGTGATGTTGGGCAAATAAGTTTGTAAAATTTGTTATTTGATTTTGCTCACTTTTATTGTTAAAAATGATTGCTGCTCACGCGATGATGCTGCCACGTGATTCTGCTGATTGCCTTCCTGCTTGGGAAGGGGCTTTGTTGTGCTAGTGTGTGCTGGAGGAGGGGTTGTCATGCCGAAAAGTTTTAAAAAGAAAGAAGAAGGAGGAGCTAGGAGGCCATTTTTGAAGAGGCCACGTGGTTGGAGAGAAGCAGTCAAGATGGCAGGGTGCTGAAGGAGAAGGCAGTTTGTGCAGAGTTTGTACAGAGAGAAGAAAATGGGAACCAGAGGGGACTGAGCTGGTGGGGCCTTTGATTATAGGAAAAGCAAGAGAAAGTCAGTGGCTTTGGGAGCCCTGAATGGAAAGGGAAGTGTTTTTCCACTTTGTGTATTTACTCATCCGCCCGTGTGAGGCTAGAATAAAGGCACGCACACCAGTTTTTGGCTCCGCAGTTTCATTACCATCTATCTGAATCTAATGGGAACCTTCACATGCCTGGTGATGGCTATGATGGTGGCAGCGGCCCCTGGCCTTACAGGTGACATTCTAGTCAGGACAGAATCTTTGCACTTCCCTATAATGGTTCCTGACACTTTGAACTACAAAATGTTGCTGAAAATTCTCCTCCTTGTCTCATTCTCTCTTTATCTCTCACCATCTCAGCCTATCTTCTACGGACAACAACTTGTAAAAGAGAGAGAGAAAGATCAAAAGGGATTTTATTATTTTTTAAAATATATGTCTACTGAGCCCAGAACTCTGATAAAGATAAGGTGAGGGTGGGGATGGAAACAGCTGGACCAGGAAGCAGTGCCTAGGAGCTGATGACATCAGATAGTAAGCATTCTTTTTATTTTATTTATTTATTTGGAAAGATTATATGGATTTATGTTATCAGAAGACAGAGCCAATGTCTTAGTGACTCTGAATGATTCTTAATGTTGGTCTTCAATGTGGGCAGGGTTTCTAGTCACACTTAGTTTTTTGGGTTTTTTTAAATTTTTTAAAATTAATTTTAATGGGGTGACATTAATAAATCAGTGTACATATGTTCAGAGAAAACATCTCCAGGTTATTTTTACATTTAATTATGTTGCATACCCATCACCCAAAGTCAAATAGTCCTCCGTCACCTTCTATCTGGTTTTCTTTGTGCCCCTCCCCTCCCCCCACCCCCTTCCTCTTCTTCTTCTCCCCCCACCCCCTGTACCCCTGTAACCTATAGAACTACCATATGACCCAGCAACCCCTCTACTGGGTATATACCCCCAAAACTCAAAAACATTGGTATGTAAAGACACATGCAGCCCCATGTTCATTGCAGCATTGTTCACGTGGCCAAGACATGGAAACAACCAAAAAGCCCTTCAATAGATGACTGGATAAAGAAGATGTGGTACATATATACTATGGAATACTACTCAGCCATAAGAAATGATGACATTGGATCATTTACAACAACATGGATAGATCTTGATAACATTATATTGAGTGAAATAAGTAAATCAGAAAAGAACAAGAACTGTATGATTCCATATATAAGAGGGACATAAAAATGAGACTAAGAGACAGTTACAAAAACATTCTTTTTAAAAGGGAGAAATCCTATCACCTCTGTGTTCATGGCTCTTGCTGAATGCTACCGCAGAAACTGAATACTTTGATGTAAAGAAAAAACAACTTCCTTGTTTCATTTACACCAATGCAGAAACCAATTCACTGTGAAATTATGTAAATTGTATGCTTTTCACCTATTAGCCATCTTTTCCAGAATTTTCATAACTGTTGGAAGGAATTATGTTTAATTGCAGAGTTCAGTATTAGTTTCCTATTGCTGCTGTAACAAACACTGGGAAACAATTTTTTTCCCATTTTTTGTTGCATGAGATTTTAGAACTTTTTCTATATATTTCTGCATTGCTGATTCCAAATCTGAAAACCTGTTTTATGGTGTATGCTCTAGTTTTTATGCAATTTTAATTTCTTTTTGTTACAATTAATGGTATGCATTGGTTTTTTAAATTGGAGTTAAAGGGCAACGACTCTTGGATTGAACATAACCACAAGGCAATTAATGTTTTACAAACATCACTTTTACATAATTGTAGTTGTTTTTAAATGTAAAAAATTAATATCTGATAAAAACACCCTCTTATTTTGTTTTAAAATTGAATCATGTCTTCTTCAAGTAGGCATAAATGTAAAAATAGTCCTGACACCTTCTGTTATATATGTGGTTGTTACACACTTCAACGTCAAAGGTGCAATATTTCATCATTTGTGACACACACATATATTACCTATTTTCAAGTTCCCTTTGGTGATCAAGACAAGAATTGGGTTTCCTCATATTGTGTGTTATAATTGTGAAAAAATGCTTCATGACTGGACAAAAGGAAAACGCAAAGGAATGCCTTTTGGTATTCCCATGGTTTGGCATGAACCTAAGGACCACATCAGTGACTGTTATTTCTGTCTGATCCATACAAAGGACATCGGCAAGAAAAAAACGACATATAATTGCGTATCCTAATATTCCTTCAGCAATATGACCTATCCCACACTCTGAGACACTCCTGGTTCCAGTTTTCAGTGGTTTTATTTCTTCTAAGGACAAAGAAAGTGAACATAGTGATCAAGTATATTTTGATAAGATGCATGAGGAAATGGTTGTAGAATCTGAAGGGTCTTCTTCAGATGCCAAGCAGTCATTAACCCCTTAGCAGTTGAGCCAACCCGAATTGAATGACTTAGTAAGAGATTTGGGCCTATCGAAGAATGCAGCTGAGTTATTAGTCTCCAGGCTTCAAGAAAAGAATGTACTTCACTGCTCAGCTAAAGTATCCCATTTCAGGAAGCGTGAACAAATTTTTGTGGACTCTTTTTCCAAAGACAAACACTTTGTTTACTGTCATGATATCAGTAGTCTTCTCAGTCAGCTAGGTGTTACCACTTACAGTCCAACAGAAAGGCAGCTATTTCTTGACAGCACAAAGCGCAGTCTGAAATGTGTTTTCCTACACAATGGTAATGTTTATGCAGCGGTTCCAATTGTTTATTCAACTCATCTGCGAGAAGATTATAATGACATAAAAATTGTTCTTGACTTACTGAAGTATGAGGAGCATAACTGGATCATTTGTGTGGACCTTAAAATGGCCAATTTGGCAAATTTCCTGCTAGGACAACAGAGAGATTTCATGAAGTATCCTTGCTTTCTGTATTTGTAGAACAGACAAGCTTGGGAGAAACACTGGACACAGAAGGAGTGGCTGAAACGTGAAGCTCTGGAAGTAGAGATGCAAAATATTGTGAATGAACCTGTAGTTAATCAAGACAGGATCATTTTTTCCCCCACTTCAAACTTGGCTTAATGAAGCAGTTTGTTCAGGCTTTGAATAGAGAAAGTGAATGCTTGCAACATATGATTTCTGCTTTTCCTGCCTTGTCTTTCGAGAAGATAAAAGCAGCTGTATTCAATGGACCTCAAGTTCGAACCCTCATACGTGACAAAGAATTTGCCAGGAAGATGAATAAGGAGGAGAAAGCAACATGGCAGTCTTTTGTGGCAGTTACAAAGAACTTCCTTGGCAACAAAAAAGCAGAAAACTATGAACTTCTGGTTGAAAGGATGCTGTTGGCTTTCCACGGCACTGGATGTAACATGAGTGCTAAGATTCACTTCCTGAACAGTCACCTTGATAAGTTTCCTGAAAATCTTGGAGCTGTTAGTGCTGAGCAGGGATAATGCTTTCATCAAGATCTGAAGATGATGTAATAGCATTATCAGGGGCGATGGGATAGAAATATGATGGCAGACTATGGCTAGAGCATCAAGCGAGATTGTCCTCAACAAGTACACAAACTCAAAAGCTACAAACGCAAATTTTTGCCTGAATAGAATTTAAATGTTTTGTGCAAATTTTATGATTAAAATAAGTGTTTTAATATATTCTATTTCAAAACTGTAGACAAATTCTGATGCAATCATGTCTTTTAGTGTATTTACTGCATTATATAAATTATTATATTTTCACAAAGATGATGCCCAAGAAGACATTTTACTTCATTATGTTAAACAAAATGTTGAAAATTTTACAATAAGATAATAACTTAAAATCTTGAATTGCAAAAAATCCTGTAGCTTAGAGAAAAACTAATGTCATATTTGAGATCAGCACACTCGAATTAGGTAAGAACAAGTGTTTTTGTGGATGCAACAAAAATTTTGTTCCCCAGTGTTATCACAAACATAGTAGCTTAAAAAAAGTGATTATGTCTGAATTGGGAAGAAATATCAAGACTTTTATTTTTCTCTTTGACATTTTCTCTGTTTTCCACATAATGCACAGCATTCCTTTAGTATATCGAGACAAATAATAATGTAGAGGGACATCTTAAAGTCTTTTTATATAAGTACAACATGAATGTGTGTGACATTTTCATACACTGTCCGTCCTTAAAGCTATCTCCAGACTAAGCAGCGTTATACCCACTTTTCATGTTTGTGGGGTAAAGTGACTTGCTCGAGGCCACAGATAATGAACGGACACAGATAATGAACGGACACAGATCAGGTACCTAGAGGGACATAAGGGGTGCATCGGGGACACAGCGGGACCAAAATAAGTCTGCTCACTGCCCTCAAGAGATGAGCAGGTAAACAAATCATCACAAAGGAGTGCTAGGAAGTTTGCTTAGAGGGTCAAAGTTTGCTTAGAGGTTCTTGGAAAGAGCACTTTTCCAAGAAAGTGCTCTTTAGCCTGGCACTCTTTTTACATAAGAATTAGTGTGCGCATGTGTGTGTGTGTGTGTGTGTGTGTGTGAGAGAGAGAGAGAGAGAGAGAGAGAGAGAGAGAGAGAGAGAGAGAAAGGACAAGGTTACATGCAAAGGTCCTAAGGAAAAACATTTTCTAAATCCATGTTCAGCTGTGTTCTTTCCACGGAGATTCACTGCTCTTTCTTCCCTCTCCTGGTTGGCTAATTTCTAAATAAGTAACTCTGAAGGGGCCCTAGCCCATATCATCTCTAAGAGTTCGGGTTTGTTTTGTTTTCATTTCTAACGGACATAAATCAATTTTCTTGTGGGTGGCTCTTGGAAATATATGAGTGGGGGAAATCCAGATAAATTTCTTTTCTTTTTCTTTATTAGTAAGGAATGAACAGAAACCATGACAAAAGCCCAATATGCTTACAGAATCTCTCAGAACCAATTGCCCCATTCATATCAGCCCCTAGGCCCCCGAGTTGATGACCTGAAGCCCTCCCACTTGAGAAGGCATAAAATTGATTGCATCCAATTCCAAAAGAATGCACCACATTCTGGTTATTTGCTTCTTTTTTTTATGTTTATCTCCGTTTTTTTATATTTAAGAGTGAATGTCAGCAAGGGCGGCCTTGAAGCCCACATGCACATCCGCGGGCAGGCACCATTATTAAAATGCATTCTCATTGGGGAGAAGGCAGAGGAGGTCTGAGCTCTGTAGCAGAAAGGGCTCCTAAGGAAATGTGTCAGCGGTGGAGGCTGAAAAGTTCACGCAGCAACTCGATTCCCAACATTCTGTTCTCAAGTCACAGTTCAGGTCCAGTTGTCTAGAGTTGATTCAATTCAATAGAGTGAAACTCCTCAAGCAGTCGGGACAAGCCGACCCCATTATTTTTCCCCAGCAAAGTGGGCACGCCAGGTTTGGAAACTTTTGAACTGTGTCCCCAACACTCAAAATCCAATTTCCCAGGCTTCTTCGCTGAAAAAAAAATAGGCCTAGAAGCCAAGGGCTGCAAAGGGGGAGACTGAGAGGGTGTTTTTCTTTTATGTTCTTGCCTTTAAAAAGGCAAATGACTTTGTATGAGAATGCAACGTTTAAGCTTTGTTCACCTGCTGAAGAATGACAAGAATCGTGGTTACTAGTCTAGCTAAAGCGACCAGCAGTAATGAAATTGCATTTCTCTCTAGATTAATTTCATTCTGCTGCTTCGCACTTTGCATGTAATTCTGATTTCATTTCTGCCTTCTAATATCTTTAACTTGCTTCCGCCACTTTCATTAATAAGGTTGAGGATGCCAGGCATAGGGTATAGGAGCATGCAGACCTGCCAGGGTTGTTCAGTCTTGATTTTCTCTTCTCTCTTGGTTTCCATAACACTATGTTTTCTTAGTTACTTTTCTTTACTCATGCAGCTAGACCTCCTAACCCCTTCTAAATGCCTTCACTGATTCCCTTCTTACCTGCATCTTCCATGTTGTTTTAGGTTCTATTCTGAATTATCTCAAAAAATCTCGTGATTTGCACCCATACAAGTCAACCCATGTATACCCAGCTTCTAGATGGACATCTCCAGCTGGGCGTACTATAGACACCACAAATTCATCCCATCCCTACTGGAGTTCCCACTTTCACCTCTTCAATCAAGTGTAAACAAACAGGCAACCCAAATCACGTGAGATTGTAAGAAAATAAGGAACAATTGTTTCATATCACCTTTACTGTCAGTAGACTTGATGGCTATGTTAGAGCCGAGTGACTGGAATCTTCAAATATTTGCTTATAAACTTGACATTGTTCCTTCTCTTGATGCAATTAACCGACTCAGGTCATTGCTGCTAATTTCCTTCTTGCCAATTTTGAGTCCGTTGCAGGTTGGTTTACTCTCTGGTGGGTAAATGTTAGACAACCTGGCATCCTCAGGAGTGCAATACTGAAAGTAGGATACATTGCAGACCATTCTGAGGGTGTCTTTTGTGTTGGATGCCAGAAAATCAGTTTTTAGTGATTTCAGTCATGCTTGACAACCGGCATCAAAATGTACTCCTTTGAAACATAGCTTCTATCTCTCCAGTGGAGTTTTCAGGTTTCTTTTCTAGGATACCTTGGAATTTACAGAAAGATATAACAATAATCCCAATTGTTTTTCACATAAGGAAATGAAGGTGTAGGTCTATAGAGCTGGTAAGTGGTGGAGGTGAGTTTCAAATACGCATTGACCTGAACCCAGGTCTTGGTTACCACCCTGTAATTGCTTACCCTAAGGATTTTCTCTCTCATAGTATTTTTAAAGTCAGTTTGTTTCTATCTTCACTGCCATAACTTTATTCCAAGACCTTTATTTCTTATCTAAGTCATAGGAATAGAGTTTCTGTTCTTATTTCTCTGCTCTTGCCCATCTTCCTGTTATCTTTCTAAAACCAAAATGTAACTACATTTATTCCCTTTGGCCATACTGCTTTACCAAATCCAGGCCATTATATTTTGTTTCTCCTTTTCATATTGAGGTAAAACTCATATCACATGGCATTAATCATTTAAAAATGTACAATCCAATAGCCTTTAATACATTCATAATGTTGTATGATCAGCACCTCTATTTCAATTAAAAAAATTTTTATATACACCCCAAAAAAACTATACTTTCTTTTTTAAGCCAGTCAAATTTAGCAGAAAACTGTATATTTTTTAGGCAGTTTTTCTACCTTTCCTTCTCTGCTCAGCCCGTGGCACCTTTAAACCTACTTTCTTTCTTTATAAATTTACCTATTCTGGATATTTCATATAATGAAATCATACAATATGTAAACTTCCGCTTCTTTTCTTTTTTTTTTATTTTTTGTATTTTCAGAGTGCATTCATGTTGTAGCATGTCTAAGTACTTTATTCATTTTTATAACTAAATAATATCCCATTGTATGTAGAAAACACATTTCGTTTGTATATGTCATTCATCAATTGATGGGCATTTGAGCTATTTCCACTTTAGACAATTGTGCGCAGTGTGGCTATGAATATTCATGCACAGGTTATTGTTTGATTGCTAATTTTTATTTTTTGGGGGGGTATACAACTAAAGATGGAACTACTGGTGAAATTGCTGATCATACGGTAAGTCTGTCTCACCTGCTGAGTGACTGCCAGTGAGTTCTCCCAGCAGCAGCTGTACTGTTCTACCTGCCCTCCAGCAATGCCCAAGGCTTCCAGTTTCTCCACATCCTCATCCACACTTGTTATTCTCCATTTTTATTTGTTTTGCTCCTTAAATTAGAGTTGTATTAGTTTCTTAGGGTTGCCATGATGAAGTACCCCAAATTGAGGGGCTTAGGACTTCAGATAGATCACTTTCTTCCTCCAAACCTATACCCCTACATTTCTTCTTGGGCAAAAGAGGGACCATGGATAGCATCATCTCTAATGTCCCTTCTAGGCACCTCACTCTATGGTACCAAGTCCTATCCTTGAAGTGACACACACACACACACACACACGCACACACATGCACACTGCTTATGGCAGGTCTTCCACTCTGAGATGAAATTGTTTGCTGCAGGATTTCCCATCTAGAGTGCAGGGATGGCAGTCACTCAGGGCAGAGTGTTGGGGGACCTGAGGACACTACAGCCCACGTCAGTCCCCTCTGGATTAAAGCAACTTTCTCCATTTAGCCCAGGGTGTTGTATAAATATCATTTTTATCTCATGTGTAATGTATAAGAAGACTGGGAAGCCCTTGCTGTTGGAAGATGGTATGGTCCAATTGAAATAAAATCCCGTGAGTCCAAACAAAAGTCCTGGTTGTACCTTTTATTTTCTCTCCTTCAAGGATTGGCCTGGACTCTTTCTCTTGTTGGGGTCTCTATTTATCTTTCAGAACTGTGGTAAACAAAACTTCTTTGAAACTGTATCAGTAGGATCCGGGCAGGAGACAGAATTCACACCAGTTATCTTAACATAGAGGATTTAATATAAAGAATTATTAAGTAGGTATTGAGCTAAAAAGGCGAAAAGAATACTGAGCTATCACAGGTGAACAGCTACCACCCGCAGGGCTGGAGGAACAAAGGGAAGAAGTTGGAATTATTAAAATTTAAAGGCTTGGAGGCAGCGTCCTGCTGAGCTAGGACTGACCCCTGGTGGAGGGAGGGCGCTGTTTAGCTGGTGCTGGTCCCCGAGCTCAGAAGTGAGGGGCTCTTATCTGAGGACAGGGCGCTGGGCAACTGGGGCTTGTGTCTCAGAGGGCGTGGTGGGGCTGCTTGTGTGATTCTTGGAGATGCTGAAAACAGGGATCAATTGCTACAACTGGAATGAAGGAACGGAGCAGAGGGGCCAGGCTGGGATGACACAGATAGAAACGGAAAGCAGAGAGGAAGCCAGTAGTAACCTCACAGGAGCAAATTCCTTCCTCCCTGCCTCCCAGCTTGGCAGGCTCCCTTAGGGACCCCCACTTACAAGGTCTAACTGGGAGCCACTTGGCAAAGCATAAGTGTGGTTTGCCCAGACTCAGCCCTGCACCACAGAGTTTTGAAACTAAGAGGTAGGAGTATTTACACGGGTCCCAAAGCCCCCTCAAGATGTTTTTCTTGCTGAAATCAGTGAGACCTCCCTACTCCTGAAGCTCTCACATCAGGCTGTTGATAAATAATCTCTGTTCCTCTTTCTCTTTAGCTATTTGAGAGCAAGGTTTGTGTTTTCTTTATGTTTGTGTCCTCAAATGGTTCAGCATCCGTATCAGAGCCCATGTTCACTGATGGTTTGCTGAGTGACTGCGTGGATGGAGGCGTGGCCAGAGCAAGCCAAACCCGGGACGCCCCGGGCATGGCCCTTATCAGGAGCGGGAAAGAAAGCATTGGCATGAAGCTGGGATGAAGGATGGCAAACGAGACCCACAACAATACTCTTCAGTATCTCAGATACACCCTTGTTCTTCCCAATTTTGTTTTGTTTTGTTTTTTGTAACCGGTAGCCAAAGACATAGTGCTACCACAGCAGGCAATCGGTCAGGCAGAGAAAGAAATCCATTGCGGGTGGGAGGGTAATCTAAGGCACTGAGAAAATAATTAGCAACAGTGAGGCACATTACAGGAGCCATGAACAAAGAAGGTATGTGGGTAAAGGGCAGGAGTGCCACCCCATTGTCAGGAATGCAAAAATGCAAAAACTCTTCTCTCACTCTCTCTCTCTCTCTCTCTCTCTCTCTCTCTCTCTCTTTTTCACACACACACACACACACACACACACACACACACACACACACACGGTCTAACGGTCAAATTTCCTCGGCTCAGCGCATGGGTCACTCCCCCCAGACTTCCTCCGTCTGCAACTCCCGGCTCGGCCTACCTGATTAAGTCTTAGTCACCCAGAAAAACTCAAACCAGTGGTTTCCTCTTCCAGAAGCTTTGCTTCCCAAGGTGCTCCTTATCCGATGCATCTGTGACTCCCTATGCTTTGTCCCCAGACAGCAGGCTGCAGTGATTAATCCAGGTCCTGGAGCCCTGAGGCAAAGCCTGGCACTACCGCTTGTCTGCTGGGCCTATTAATTCCCCCTCAGTCTCCTCATATGTAAGATAGGTATAATGATGCTCCCCACCACATATTTGTGACCGTGACAACATGTGAGGCATGTGAGTTGCTTAGAACATTGACTAACACAGGGTGTGCTCATAAGCATAGATGGCTGGTGTTTTTATCACACTGTGTTATAATCGTTTCTTTCAGTGGAATCTCTGGAAGTCTTAGCAGGGATTTGGACTTGTTCATTGTTGTCTTCCCACGGCCTGGCGCATAGTAGGTGTTCACTGAACACCAGAAATGAACCAGAAAGGATGAATATGTTAGGATTTTGATTAAGTAGTTTGCCCAAGGCATTACAGGTTTTCTTAGTGGAACTGCCTGTCTAATAAAGAATTCACAGGAAATTCTTGTTGCTCAAAATGTTTCTGCACTGGAGAAGCACATTTTCCTGTAAGAATAGTCTAGTTACTGTAAACATCGTTAAGACTTTCTTGCAAAACTGCCTCCAGGTAAATTCAGCAAGCATCAGGGCCCCTCTCAGACCCCTATGAGACTGGCTCTTTTGTTGGACGGGGATAGAAACACAACTGCAAAACAACTTAAGAGAAAAAAGAGCTCTGTTAAAGGAGACTGGGCCAGTGTGGACCAGCTGCAGGAAGCTAGCTGGGCCTGGCGATCAGTTGGAACCAGGGGCTTTTACTTTGTCCATCTCTTATTTCATTAATTTATTTATCAATCATTGGACTTCTATTACTTTCTTGTTTTGCTTGTTTGTGAATGTATAGGTTGTGTTCCCTACTAGAACATTGGTGATTTTACGTCGGGCTCTTCAGATTAGTTTCCTGTGGCTGCTATAACAAATGACCACAAACTTA
The DNA here is from genome assembly GCA_037038555.1 of Rhynchonycteris naso. Taxonomy (NCBI): domain Eukaryota; kingdom Metazoa; phylum Chordata; class Mammalia; order Chiroptera; family Emballonuridae; genus Rhynchonycteris; species Rhynchonycteris naso. Next base: position 193,394,744 of record CM073000.1, read on the forward strand.
GTGACTTGAAACAACACAAATGTATTCTTACAAATCTGGAGATCAATAGTCAAATAAGTCTACAGGGTCCCCGGGGCAACAGTGAAGGTGTCGGCAAGGCTCCTTCTGGAAAGTCTATGAGTGAACCTGTTTCCTCAGCTTTTTCGGCTTCTAGAGGCTACCCACATTCTTTGGCCTATGGTCCTTGTACCATAGGCCATTTTCAAAGCCAGCATCTTTGACTCCATCATCTTCAACTCTGTGCCTCTGAACTCCCTGTTTCTTTCTTATCAGAGCTTCTGTGATTGCACTGGATCCATCCATTTGGATAATCCAGGATAATCAATCCCCCCATCACAATATTTTTAGTGTGATTATATCAGACAAGTCCCTTTTGGTTTATATAAATTAACATTCTCAAGGTTCTGGGGACTCTGGTGTGGGTATCTTTTGAGGTGGTCAGGGGGAGGAGAAAAAAGGCATTATTGAGCCAGCTGTGGGAATTATTTATCTCTACAGTCAGTATAATGTCTGTACATAATAGTGTGAAAAATGTCACTGATTGAAGGAATTAATAAATGAGTGAAGATACCTCTCTGTATATCATTTTTAGTCTTTCCTTATAAACAGCCTTTCTTCCTCTGTAGGGAAATGTGTCTGTCAATAGCTCCTGGACCTTATGACACTGTCCCCCCAGTCCCACACTATTATGCCTGGAAAGACACTTAATTCCTTTCTCAGTTCCTTTTGAAATATCTTAGAGAATCATTCTGATCCGTCCTATTTGGTTCAGGCTTGTCGACAAACCAACTGTGTAGGAAAAAGTGGTTATTCACGGTGGTTCACCCACCTAGTTAAAATAAGAAAACAAGTAGCGCCATACATTCTAGGGACATTCTTCTTTAACAAATAAAGGGTTATCATTTTACAGGTAGTCAGTCCATCTCCACTATCCAGATGATATGGAAATTATGAGAGAGATGTACCAACTGGGAAGACAATCATTGAAAGTCACTACTTTAAGAAATGTGTGCCAACTGTTCCCTACAGGAATTTATTTCCTAATGATTAATCACTGCACAAGAGCACCAGCTATATACAGTCCTGGTTATGAAAATTCCAGATGAGTCCGTCTTAAACCTATCTGACCCAATGCTTCTTCTTGTTAAAAAGAATGCCTAGTTTCCCTTTTATAATCCCAAAGTAAAATTCATAAATAATATATAGGCCGGCACAATTTTAGCTGCAATAAATGCTCAAGATGTAATATAAAACAGAACAAAAAGTTAATTTAGAATAAAATAATTTGTATTTCAGCATGTCCAGTATCTGGCACAGCTATGCTATAAAATCACAAACTCCCCTCACAAAGCCTGGAAGACTCAGTAGGAGGCACTCTCACACCTGATAGAAACCACCTGTCTAGAGAAATAGGCAATGAGTGCGTGGAAGACTGTACGACTAACCTTAACCCTTACTCGTGCTAACTAATTTCTATCAATCATGCTGTTATGATCCTTCATGGCACTTACTCCTACCTGAAGCCATCTTATTCAGTTATTTATTGACCCATTTATTAGCTCTACCCTCTCCTTGAATATAAGCTCCATGATATTGGGAATTTTGTCTGTCTTTCAATGCCCAGCACATAGTATGTATGTTTGTTGGACAAATCAACAAGTGAATGCTCCTTTTAACAAGCCAAAGCACTTCGGAGCTGAAGGCCTTTCCGGACTATCTGATCGGTGACACCAAGATGGAAGGAGGGTGGAATTGACTTGCACATGGTTACAGAGCTGCTAAGTAGCCGGGATCAGATACCCGACTCCCAATCCACATCCTTGCATACAGCCATCAGGAATGCATACAGCCGATATGGATTAAGTTTAACCCAACAGAGAGATTTTAATTTAATGATACTGTTATTTCTCTTTATCTATTTATTCAGGCAATGGGAATTTAAATATAATCATTTTTAATGAAGATAAGAAATATTTAGTATATCCTAGCTGGCATGTGATAACGTCCATTCCTTTTTACATCAGCCTCCCACATTTGTCCTGTATGCATCTCAAACGGCCCAGCCTGGGATGCTAAGGTAGCACTTCCTTTGCAGTGATTAACCAGTCCAGCAAGTGCTTTCTCTTTTGTTCTGATCAACCTTCCAGAAAGACAAATTTCTTCTTGAAGAGAAAGCCAGGGTAGGCTTTGCAGATGGCATGAAAATAGAAATAGTGACAGAGAGTACAAATTGCTGAAAATAGCATGTGCCAAGGGCTACTCTGCAATAGCAGTTTATGCATTTTGCCAGCTCAGTAATGTGTTAGCAGCAGTAAACGACTTGGAAGTTTTCCTTGTTTATTCCATTCAAAGAGATGTTGCATCTTAGCATACAAAGCAATATCCACCAGTAGTTGGGTCTGCTTAGATTTAGCGCTGAGCTGAGAGAGCAGTTTGTATTTGCTTTTGATTCCTCTCTGTGAGAGAAATGCAATGATTACTTCCAGCAACTTTGAAAGTCATATTCTAAAAGTCAGAGAAATACAAGTGAGACAGCCATGCAGGTGTGTATAAGAAAGAACGAGAGTAAGAAAGAGTCAATGATTTGTTCCTGAAACCTGCTGACCCACTTACAATTTATTTCAAACTCAGAAATAAAGCCTGTAAACTCACCCAAACCAATGTGGCTATGAGTTAGTAAAGGAGATATTTCAAGAATAGCTTAAGATTAGGTCTGAAGAAATCAGTTTCTATTTTATTTCAGATCTCTCTGTCTTCATTAAGCCTGGAAAAAGTCTGGACTTCCTTCTTGATGCAAAAGGAATATTTTCCCATATTAATTATATCTCAATAAAGCTGTTTTCAAAAAGAGAGACTTCCTATATTGGAAAATAACACCCCACCCCACATGCTTTTTTACATATGGTGAGGAGATCCAAATTTTTGAATAAAGGATTGTTTCTTAACATCTAATGATTACTTTAGATCTGGGTGACTGAAATAGTTGCGGCTTGGTGACAGCCCACGTACACTGAATAACAGCTAAAACAAAACAAAACAAAAATAACCCTTAAAGTATTGTCTGTCACAGGTGGGAGAGACACTAACCATCTGGTAGCCCAAACTCTTCTTTTCTAAAATTAAATTTACTGGGTAGCATTAATTGACGGCATTTTATAAATTTCAGTGGTGCAGCTTGAATGCTCCATTGTGTGCTCACTACCCAAAGTCTACTCTTGTTCTGTCATCATATATTGGACCCCGTTGACCCCTCTTTATTCTCACTGCACATCCTCCCCTCCTCCCATTCTGATATCCACCATTCTGTTGTCTTTATTTGTGAGTTAAACTTTTTTCACTCATGAGAAAACCATCATCCATAGAAACCTGACCTGTCCAAGGTCCTGAAGCCAACTATTGGCAAGTCCTAATGGAAATTGATGTAAAGGTTCAAAGCCCTGCTTTTTTACTGATCAGCAGCACTCTCTTGGACAAGTTACTTGACCTATTTATGAATCACTTTTTTTAAATTTAAAATAAAGGTGATCTTAATAGTGTCTACCTCACAGGGTTGGCGAGGACTGAAAACTTCCGACATTTTCTCAGTGAGGCCCTTCACACAAATAAACATGCTTAATTAAACAGCAGCTCTCATTAGCTTTATAGTTGTCATCTTCAACATCATCATGATTTTACAGAGTTGGGAAAAATTAGTTTTTCAGTTGTTCATATGGAAAATAACACAACAATAAATAAAAATACAAGAATAAATTTTTGTGTTTTGCATATTCACAACTGTACACCTACTTTTGCCCTGACCTACACTTATTTCCAGTTCTATACTAGGGTCTTACCCTGGTTATAAACTTATCAATTCCAAAGTCTGAAACACAGAGGTGTCTTCATAGAGAAACAGACTGAAAACTGAATCAACTGTCTTCATAATTTCTCTATGCTACATCAAAATGTAGCCACAATTTCAAGGTTACATGCATGTAGGACTTAAGTCTAACCTTTTAATAACAAAACAGAGATTTTTTCATGATAAGTATTTGGTTCATGTTTTGTTTTGTTTTTAATATCAAAGAAGAGGTACCTTTTTATCTTATTGACATAGTTGGTTTTGTCTGTTTTCTTTTCTTTTTAATTATTAGGAAAAATTGGCTGCAGTAGCTACCCTTTCAGCTAGTTGGGACTAAATTGTAAAATTAAAACCTTTATTTTGTTCAGATTGCCAGTAGTGCAGCTAAGATGATCAATTCTACTGGGGTTTATCTGAACCACAGTGAAGTGATGAAGAGATAATGTAGAGTCAGATCTACATATAGTTAGACCCCCATCCAACCAACTAGTTTTTTCTCTACTGTTATATGTCTAACTTTTGACTACAAAGTTAGATATAAATTTGTCAGATACACACTAGAGAATCAGAATAAAAGGGTAACACCTAACTGTCCTCATTCTAGAGGCCAGCTTGTTAATAAGTTTGTGTCAAGTTTCTGTATGCGGACAATTTGAATGTAACCAACCTAAACAGAGTGTCTAGTAAACTCTAGTAGAGTAGAGGGTTTGACCTCCCTTGGCTATTTTTGCATTCTTAGCACTTAGCAGTGGCATATGTAGGTTTAATTAATACATTGTGAGTGAACTGAAAGAATCAACCACATTGCTCAGCTACACACAACTGAACACTATGCAAACATAGTTGTATCTATTTTTTTGTGGTATAATGACTAATAAGACCTTAATATTACAGATGGGAAGCTGAGGCTCAGAGAGGTGATGTTACTTCTTCACAGTTACTCAACTGGAAAGTAGCAAATGCACAATTTGAATTTATATCTGCCTGCAAAGCCTCTAATTCTTTTTTTTTTATAGACCAGTGGTTCTTAACCTGGGTTCTCTAGAACCCTAGGGGTTCGATGAGTCGGTCTCAGGGGTTCAGAGAAGCCTCTGCCATGGAGGCCAGAATAAAGTAATACTGTAATTTGTTGTGAGTACATGCACTTTGTTGGTTTTGTTCTTTTAGCAAGGTAATGTTCATGCATGGCTCATTTTGTGCACCAGTAAAAAGACATATACCTATGTCTTGAATTTGGAAAAAAAATCATATTTTATTTATCACTAAAGAAGGGTTTGGTGAATGCTCATATGAAACTGGTGGGTTCGGTACCTCAAAAAAAGTTAAGAACCACTGTGATAGGCACTACCACCCCAGCTACATTGCTGTAGTGACAGAAATTTACCTCAATAACAAGAGCTTTAGAGCAGAGATTGTCTCAGAAAACAGCAAGCACATCATTGGTTCTGTGCAAGCAGAGGGCATGTTGGAAGAAGGCTTTCAAGCATTAGAATCGGCAGAGATTGTTGGACAAAATGACATTTAGTGTCTTTGTCATCTATGACACATCGATTGCTTATTAATTAAGAACAGTCATTCATTCATCTATCCATTAATACTTTAATTCAGTTTCCTGTTGATAACTATGCACACTTTGAAAAAATGCTATCAGTCATTAAGACCAGAAGAAACTATGCTTGTCCTTGCCACCTGGTTTGGTTTTATCCAATAAATGATATAAATCATGAACTGATTGTATATATATGCACATGTGTATGCACGCATGTATTGATGTTTCTATGTTTGCTAGTGGGTTCAGATCAAAATTTGTAGTCCACCTCTAAAAAGTGATGCAGCCACCCAATTGGACATATATTTTAATAATTTTTATTAATTAGTCTATATCATTTCTGTATCCCATTCTATATTTGACTTCAATTTCTTTAATTTTTCTATTTTGTGTTTCTGTGTATATTTATAAGCCTCATAAAACCCCAATTTTTTTTTTGGAAAAATATACAAATGTGTATGTGCCTTTGTGTGTGTATGTGCATGTTCACAAAAATACCTGCATGCTCCTCTTTGTTATTCAATCTTCAGCCTTTGAACTTCAGCCAGTGCAAAGAAATAGAAATATTGCTGGCACTAACTTCAATTAGTGCCAGCCAAAACAAGCAGGCATACTGAATGTCTGCTTTCCCCATCTCTGACTCCAAGAACAGCCCATCATAGGATTCTAGCCCAACCTTACCCTCTCTGGAACAAGGTCCATTTCTATCATGAAGCTCCAGAGTCCTAAATCTGACTTCCTTGGAGGGGAGGACAGATTTTTGTCTGCCAAGGGTAACTGAGGCCCCTTGCATCTGTCATGCTGAGCCATCCAGAACCCTTGCCAGATCTGCTATGCTGATCCATTATGCTGACCTGCTAATACAAACTCTAGTGCAAGGATGCCTACAGCCAAAGGCTGGAAACCAGATCTCTAGCAAGGAGCTGCTCAGGCCAGCCAAAATGAACCAGGACTTATTCTATTAGAGTGAATATTCCGTTTGCTCCAATAATGAGAACTCTGTTGAGATTGGTTAATTCAATTCTGCCCATCTTATCAGATTTATTTTTAATGAAACTGAACAATAGTTTCATTTTTATGTTATTAGTTTTCCCAGTAGAGGCAATGAGACTTTAGCACTTAAAGCAAAGCAGACAAGCTTTGCCAATGTTTGGCTTATCAGTGATATCTGCCAATATGGATATTACACAATGAAAAGCTTCTCTCTTCTTCTGGGTCTACTTTCTTGCTCATGGGACTTTCAGCTGTGAGGCCATCATTTCTCTTGTGTAACCTCTTTGTCCCTCAACTAATCTTGGCATTCCCTTGTTAATAAGCCAGCCAGGGCTCCTGATGGCCACATTTCTACCAGTAGCTAGCTGAGTGACATTGGCAAAGTGGCTTAACCTCTGTAAGCCTAATTCATTTTCTTTTCATGTGCAAAGTGATGATAAGGTAAATCACTCTATAACATTTTCATAAGATTTAAATGTGATACTGTCTTACAAATGAGTAACACCAGACATGCAGTAGGTGCTTACTAAATGTTGTTGTCATTTTGTTTCTTTGTGTCCACCTACCTTAGTAAAGAATGCACTCCTTCATGGGCAGAAACTACATTTTAGATGCTTGTTTTCTAGGTGTGTCTTGATACACTGAAAGCACCAAATAAACACTTGCTTAGTTGAGTTGATTGCCATGTTTCCAAAAGTTGAGTTCCTACCATCACCCTACTTAATTATCTATATTTTCCTCGAAACTTCTCTTATCCATTCCAGCTCAGTGCAAATATCCCTTCCTCTAATCACTCTTCAGTAAGTATAACTGCAACAAAGGAAATTTTTATTGCGTTTTTATAAATACACATTCTGGTGAAACACAAAACAAGATGAAAATCCACCATATTAGTTCGTGCTTCAATTTTAACAAATGGTAGTCATCTTCAGTTGGGTTCCATTCTCTTTGTGGGCAAGTGATTTATTAAGGGAAGGAACTCAGCAAGCTGGAAAAGAGTGAGGGAAGAAGAGGGAAGAATACAAAATTAGACAAAGACGGCAAAGTTTGGCCTCAGCCTGATCCCACGGGGATGTCTGGAGTGTCACTGCATCACAGAGCACTTCTTTCACCAGGAAAGGGCCTGGACTGAGAGACGAGCATATCGCTCAGGCGCTGGGTGGGCATCAAGACAGTAGGGGGGTGCGCATAGTCCCCTAGGCATCTTCAAGGAGGCGGCTCCTGCTGCTCATGATCTTTATCCAGGGAAGGTTACAGACAGCAGTAATGAGCAACCAAAGCTTCAGAAGCTGGGAGAAGGGGCATTTACCTGGTAAGGTTTGAACACAGTCCCTCATAATATATGCCATGAAGCCAAGGTCTTGGAGGTATATGAAGCTTTTGGTTCAGCAACTCAGAACTTTCCAGAAACAGTGGCCGTTGCAGGCCTGGATCCAAAAGATGCTTGGAGACAGCTTGTTGACATTCAAGAGTGAAGTCATTTATTATTTCTTAGAGAAAAAATATAGGGAGGATTTGGCCCTACAGGTCTGATACCTTATCCCACCCCCATTTTCATGTTGTACATGTTTGATCAGAGTGTCGTATAATTAATTGCACGTCTATTGCAATATGGTGTTTACTTACCATGGGCCGTGTCAGCAATTAGCCATTTTCTCTGACGCCTGTTAGTGTGCTAATTACAAGCAGACGTGCTACAGTGTCTCTGACAATGACACAGAAGTGCGGCACCGAGTTTCCTCCAGCATCTGTGCCCGTTCTCTGCCTCTGGATGGAGCTCTGGTTGGCTTCTGCAAAGCTGACACTGCAACGCCTAAGAAGCGTTGCCAGGAATTAGACAAAGATGATGTAAGTTTCTAATCATAGTCCCAGTGTACAGTCGTTGCAGGGCCACCCCCCCCACCCCCCCGCAGAATGCGTTCTTGGCCCTGGAGAGTCTAAAGAGTCAGACAACCTGTGACCAATAAATCACGGGGCTGGGAATCCTCTGCTCCCTCACAGCCCCTGCCAAACAATTATGCAGTGAAATGTTCTAATTGTACTCTGATTTTAATGTTAATACCAATTTCCATAATTTCTCTGGATCTTTACGGGGATGTTTAATACTTGCCAATGAAGCAAATGAACTAGAAGGAACACCCACAGATGGCTCATGTTTCCCATTAAGCCAGTGCACGGAGATCCGCTTTGTTTTCCATTTGGTTTGGGCAGGCAGGCTGCTCACAAAGAAGCCAACCTGAAAGCTCGCCCAGCTCATTCTGTGTGAGAGGGAGTGCACGGGGCCCGAGTGGGGTGTCTTCTACCGGGTCCAATGGGGCCTCTGCAGAGCTCCTGGGCTCAGTTCCTGTCTCCCTGGGCCCTCTCCTTTGTGTCCCAGGACAAACTTCCTGCCCTGTGCACACACCTTTACTTTTGCTGTTGCACATCTGGAATGCCTTCCTTTCATGGCATCATCCTTCATGGCTCAGAGACTCTTTGCAGTGGCCACCTTGCCCCTACATTGGCAGAGTTGAACTACATTCAAGATTTCTCTCACTGGCACTGGCCCAGCGCTGGTTCTCAGCGAGTCGCTGGATAGGAAGCTCATAGAGGAAGGTTACAGGCAACAGGTTCGCCTCCTTTGTTTGATCACAGCAAACAGGCTTCTGTCAATAGGAACACACATCCCATGCTGTCATCATCATTTGCGTGTCTTCCCCAATGGGCTTGGAAGGCCTTTTACTTAAGCCCGGTGGTTCTCTCTCTGGGCACCATGGTATTTCCCTCTGAGCATGGTGCCCTACTAGTTACTCTTCAGACTGTCCGGGTTGGCAGAAACCGCAGTCTATCTAGATTCAGTTCAAAGACCGGGTGGCTCATGTAATAAGGATAGTGAGGAGAGGAAACAAAGAATATAATGGTATTAATATTCTCTCTTCCTTTCCTATCGTTCAAAATCCCCTGAATGAGCACTTGGCTCTCAAACCACAGTCGCTGTAGCTCTGGGCGCTCAGCCTGGTGACTTTCAGGTAGAAAAGGAAAGGGTCCTTCCGGCCAGCTCCAATGCTCCAAACCCGAGGAAAGGCCGAGTCCCACGTTTGGGGGACATACTCACCTCTGGACCAATCACAGGGCTCAAGAGTATGGAGCATTCTGATTGGCCAGTTTGTGTCAGCTATTTGCACCTGTGGGTGGGGAGGTAAGGACATGCAGCCCGCTTGGATCCTAAAATGGAGCTTTGCTCTCGAAGAAGAGAAGCCCGTGCAGGTACAATCACTGGGGGATGTTTTGGAGCCACGCTGTTTCCCTGATCAGTTTCTACTCCCGAAACCCAGCACGATTTCTAATTGCAGTTTTATGTTATGTGTATTTTTCTGTCTCCATAACCTGATTGAAAGCTGGTTAATCAACATAGATTGGGTCATTCATACAATCTAGCTAGTGTGAAATGAACTCTGGGTAGGTGAATGTATGACTTAATCTCAGTAATGTTTCCGAATCCTTGACAGATATTAATCTTCAGGATTTCAGAATAAGAAGATGGAATTCATGAGACTCCTCAGGAATTTCCCATTAAGTCATTCTGTACTTTTTACAGCACTATAATTTGTATGTTTTAAAAATAATAGTATATGACTATAATAATAATAAAACGAATAATTTTTTTCTGGAATAGGGTCATCATAATTGGTGTAGAGATTTTCTATAACAAAAATTGTTTTATTATGGCTATGAATCAATATGTCATGGTAAGATTAGATATTTCAGTGATATGTAAGAATTATTTCTACCTGATATAGACATTTGATTATAGAAGCATTATAAAATAAACTCAAAATAAAAAATCACTTTAAAAATGGAAAGATAATTTCACAGATATTGAATTTTTAAAATATTTAAAATTTATTTATTGATTTTAGAGAGAGAGGAGAAGGGAGAAAAAAAGCCACACCAATTTGCTGTTTCACTTGGCAATGCAATTTGTTGCATTCATTGGTTGATTCTTGTATGTGCCCTGACGGGGATGGAGCCTGCAACCTTGGCATATTGAGACAATGCTTTCATCAACTGAGCTACCCTGCCAGATGTTGAATATTTTAAAATTATTATTCTTAAATTAAACTTTTAAAAACAAGATGCTAACTGCTCTGTCTAGTTGTTTCGTAACAAATGATCCAGACATGGAAAAATGCCTTTTATTTTGAATTGTCATTACTTGAACTATTAAGAGTCCAAGAGCATCTTTAAGTTAAGCACTAAGGCTCATGTTGCTTTATATATGAGCTCCTGTTCTTTTTTAATGATTATCTTCCTTCTGTCCTTCCTTCCTTTCTTCATTTATCTCTATCTTTCTTTTTATCTATCAACTATATTTTTACAAATTTCTATAGCCTATAATGAATTTTCAAACCCTGTAATACACAAGCAAACATCATTGGATAATATTTGAATAATACACTGTATCTTCTAGCAAGATTAATAGTACTTTGCAGAATTGCATGATGAAACTCCGTATTTAACAACATATTTTGCTTCCAAAATTTGCTTTCTTGGACCACCGCTCATAGTATTTGCATATACTGCATATAAACTCATTCATGCTTATTTTATTTTCAAAAATGACTTACCATTAGTAGCAGAAAGGGCTACGAACATACCCTTATAACATGGCAACAGCAAACCGCAAGACTGACAGATTCATTCATAACCTTTCCTTTCCTATGCACTCCTGTCCAGTTTCAGAAATTTTCCTCTTTGACTCTTCACATCAGTGTTTCCTGCTCATGATGTCCATCAATGTCAGTGTATTCCTTCAGTAATGTCTCTATGCCAGGCAGGCATTCTCGCATGCATTGAGTAGGCCATATCTGGCACAGGGACTGCCTGCAGTGGACGGTAGTACTTTCTGGAAACTAACTATGGTGGTTTCCATGCCTCACATGTTGAGTACCTGATGCCTATTTGGTGCTTATTGTAGGTGACATGCCTCACATGTTGAGTACCTGATGCCTATTTGGTGCTTATCGTAGGTGACATCATACCAATTTGGCAAATAGGGAAACTGAAGCTCATAGGAAACTTGCCCAGGGTCACAAACCTACAAAATGACAGAACTGGGTTTAATTTGGTTCATTTTTATCACAGCATCTGCCATTAAGCATCTGCATTTACATTTTCTACAATTTCTATGTTTTTATTTCTGCCTGAAATTCATGTCCACTTATTTCTTTGGGCAATGCTACTGCTGCTGCTATTATTATTTATTTTTGATCTTTTATGAAATTCTTCAAATGCACTATGCCAAATATGTTATACGTGCACATGTATAAAATGTATCTTTCCAGCCAACCCCGGATGCCAGAATATTATTAACCGAAGAGGAATTGGAAGCTCTGAGTACTTCCCATAGTCTCTTGATAAGTGACAAAGTTGATAAAGGAATGCAGTTCTGTATTGCTCCAAATCTCACATTCTTAATCACAATGACGTAATGCTTCCCACAATAAGGAAATAATGCCAGCTGTACTCCAAAAGTGGCTGAAATGCTATTCTGCTCAGAGAAGTGAACTCGTGTCAATTCACAGGTGTGAGGTTGAGGTGGGGGGGTGGTCCTCAGGAAGGCGGACGGGAACTGTCCAATGGTGCTCCAGGGCAGGAGATGGCAGGACTTCCAGAGGCCTTCTAAGTTGTGCAGCAGAGGGAGCTGAGGCCAAAGGGACTGCAGCAGGGAACAGCTCTATAGCACAATGGGTCAGGCAGCTGGGAGCATTTTACGTAGAGTTACTCGTGTAATTCTCAGAACAACCTTTGTTTGCAAATGGGATAACAAGGGAAATTCACCAGCTTGTCAAAAGTCTTTCAACTAGAAAGTGACAAAGAGAAGCCCGGATCTCAGTGTTCTGCCCAGCCTCCTCTCTGGGGGCTTCCTCCCTCTAAGCGCCTTGAGCAAAGGGTGCAGTTTTATTGTTAAAGATTGTCTTTGGCAATTTAGCTACTAGATCAACTTGTTTTTAGGAGGAGGGAGGAGTAGAAATGAGAGTGACCTTTGTTCTTGTTATTACAGGTTTTTAAACTAAAATGAGTCCTTGCCTTGGATTGACTGGGGGTTGATGTGCACAAAGGTTTTGTGTGGGAAATTTGGTTGGTTGTTTTCTCTGAGAGATTGGGAGGGCAGGTGACAGACTCATTTCTGCAGTCCCAAGCTAAAACTAAAATCAGAAGCCAATACCCAGTCTAGTGCCAGACACCTAGCATGCATTCAGACTCAGCGATACGAGCATGTCATTGTGCTATTATTTGCAGAAGTGTTTGGTTCAGCTGTGAGGGGATCATTTTATTCAGTTCTGTTTAAAACCATGTAGCCAAGAACTAAAAATCATTTGGCTCTGGGAAAGAGAACTTTTAGTAATTTATACCCTTCTATTATTATAAAGCTTGTGTGTGTGTGTATGTATGTATTGTGTATACATCATATTTTTTTGGCAAGTAACATATTTAATTAATCTATGCGGAGTTTTAGTACAACATAGTTGATTAGCATGGTAGACACAGTGCCTTTGTAATATGACAAATCTACTGAGAAAAAGTCTTAGTTAATAAACTGCATCATTTTGGAAAAGTTTGTCTTATAACTAATGTATGAAAATAGCACTGTATTTTGTATGGTGCATGCTCAGAGCCAAATAAGTTATCTTGGCTGTGAATAGAGTTCTAATGCTTACATAACCTGTACCCCCTCAGTGTACTGTGGGTTTTTAGAAAACCTTTATAAATTGATTTCTATGCGATTGCTGCTTGGCAAAGGGGTTGGGCCAGAACACTCACATAAATTTCCAGCAAAGGTTTGTATGAGGTCATCTGAAGGCAGAAAATTTATTTATAATGGACAAGGTATAAAAATGGTCTGAAGAAAATTGTGATCCCTTGTGAATTTGAGTGCAAATTGAGTATACTTGTCATAATCCAGCAAGAATACTCATTGCTGGGCACAGCTCCTATCCTTATTCCCAAGACATATAAAAAATGACTCTGTAGATTAAAAAAGGAAATCTCTATTCCCCTTATCCCACCCCAGGCATGGCATTCTGACCCTTAGACTGTATTTTATTATTCTAAGCATCAACCACCTTGTCCAGACCTTCAGCTGGACAAAGAGATTAAAAATGTGAACCAGTGCTCAGAAATTTTATTTTGATTCTTCTAAGAGTTGATGACCTATAGATCATTGAGAGGTCTCCTAATAGGTCTTTTTTTAAAGGTATTATTTAATCAGTGACCACCCACTTTTGCAGGGCTGGTCAACTTGGTTCCTACCGCCCACTAGTGGGCATTCCAGCTTTCATGGTGGGCCAATTGCAGGCGTTTGGTTGCTCCGCTGCAGCCCACCATGAAAGCTGAAACTCCCACCAGTGGGTGGTTGGGACCAGGTTGACCAGCACTGCAAAAGTGGGTGGTTTTTATAAAATGGTTGCCCATCACTGATTATATCTATGTGAAACTGATCTGGCCAGACCAACCAGATTTGGCCTGTGTAACTCATATGCCTATAAAGATATTAAATGTGCTTATCCCATCCAGAAAGATCCCTTGTTTACCTTCCTAGTCAATACCTATACCACATTTCCATACTCCAAAGCCACTGCTGACTTGATTTCTATCAGTACAGATTGGCTTTGCTTGTTTTAAAACAATATAAATGAAATCATACAGCATGTACTCTTTTGTGTTCAGCTTCTTTTACTTAACCATTTCGAGAATCATCCTTACTTTTGTACCAGTTCTTTATATCTTCCTATTGCCAAGTAGTATTCTATCGCATGCTGAATTCCACCATATTCATTCTCTGTTGATAGATTGTTACTAGTGTGGGGCTAATATGTATAAAGCTGTTGTGAGCAATCTGGACTATGGACTAAATGTTTGTGCTCCCTCATTCATATGTTGATGCTCCAATCCCCAATGTGGGGCCTTTGGGAGGTATTTAGGTTTGAAGCAGGTTGTAAAGGTGAACCCCTTGGTGTATTTATGAAAAGTGTAACAGACAGGAGATTGATAACTCTCTCATTTTGTGCACGCACACACCAGGAAAAGGCCATGTGAGGACATAACCAGAAACAGAACCCTCATTAAGAACTCCACCTGCTGGCACCCTGATCTCAGACTCCCGTCCTCCAGAACCATGAGAAATAAATATCTGTTGTTTAAGCCACCCAGTCTACGTTACTTCTTTTAACAGCCCAGACTGATTCAGTTAATGTGGCAAAAAAGGCATGTGTGGACATGCATTTTTATTTCCTTTGGTTAAATATCTAGGAAAGGAAATGCTAGGTCATATAGTGGATGAATGTTTGAAGAAATCGCCAGATAATTCTCCAAAGTGACTGCACAATTTGATGCTTTTTACAAGCAGCATATGAGACTTCTTTCCCAACTTCCTTATCATGTAGTGGTGTTGGTCTTTATCTGCTGTAGTTATTCTAGTGATGTCTTGGGTTGGTTTTAATTTGCATTTCTCTGCAGGATAATGATGTTAGACACTTTTCCTTGAGTTGAATGAACATGATATACCTCCTTTGGTGAGGTGTATGTATAATTAATTCTTTTGCTCATTAAAGAATGGGTTATAGGAGCTTCTTATTCTTTTTAAAATTATTCAGGATACAAATATTTTGTCAAATAAACAGGGTAGGGCAAAAGTAGGTTTATAATTATGAGTACATAAACACAGTTTATTCCTGTATTATTGTTTATTAATTATTTTATTATTTTCCATACAAATAACTGTAAGTCAGTTTTGTCCCTTCCTGTATTTGTTGTGAATATTTTCTCCCAGTCTACATCTGGCCTATTTCTGTTATTCTTAGCCCCTTTTCATAGGCAGAGATTTAAAGTTTGATCAGGCCCTTTATTCTTTTCTATTATAGTCAGTGTTTTTGTGTTTTAAGAAACATTGCTTACTGCAAGGTCATGGAGATATTCTTATACAACCTCTAACATTTTTTATCTAAATTTTTCTTGTTCAAAATGATGTAAGCTCTCCTTGGTCTTCTGAATTTTCAGTATACAAGGCGAGACAAAAGTAGGTTGCAGTTGTTCATATGGAAAATGATACATTTATAAGTAAATAATAATACAGGAATAAACTTCGTGTTTCAAATACTCACAACTGTAAACCTACTTTTGCCTCCCCTTAAACATTTTCTATAAAAAGTCGTTAGGGATATTGAATAAGATGGCACTGAGCCAGGAAATAAATCTGGACAGAATTGACACCTCAATACTATTGAGTATTCCAGTACACAAACACTGCATAGTTTCCATATTTTAAGTCCTCTATAATTTTTCTCAGCAATATCTTACAGTTTTCAGTACACATCATCTGTTAAGTTTATCTGTATTTTACATCTTGCTTAATTTTATAAATAAAATTTACCCTAATATTTTTCCAATTGTTTTTTGTTACTTTTCAGAAATGCAGTTGATTTTTGTATATTAACTTTGTCTTCTACAACTTGCTAAATCAGTGGTTCTTAACCTTTTTTGAGGTGCCGAACCCACCAGCTTCATATGCACATTCACCGAACCCTTCTTTAGTGATAAATAAAATATGATTTTTTTCCCAAATTCAAGACATAGGTA
The DNA here is from genome assembly GCA_037038555.1 of Rhynchonycteris naso. Lineage (NCBI taxonomy): Eukaryota > Metazoa > Chordata > Mammalia > Chiroptera > Emballonuridae > Rhynchonycteris > Rhynchonycteris naso. The sequence goes on from CM073000.1 coordinate 193,410,745, forward strand.
TATGTTTTTGGGCTGGTGCACAAAATGAGCCGTGCATGAACATCACCTTGCTCAAAGAACAAAACCAACAAAGTGCATGAACTCACAACAAATTATGGTATTACTTTATTCTGGCCTCCGCGGCAGAGGCTTCTCCAAACCCCTGAGACCGACTAATTGAACCCCTAGGGTTTGATAGAATCCGGGTTAAGAACCACTGTGCTAAATATACTTATTAGTTCTAGCATGTTTTTGTAGATGCATTTGAGGATATTACATGCAAAATCCTGTCATCCATTGATAGAGCTTTACTTCTTTCTTTCAAACTGTATAACTTTTATTTTATTTTTATTTTTTGCTTTATTACACATGTTAGGACCTCTAATACAATGTTGAATATAAGTTACGAAAGCAGACATTCTTTTCTTTAATCTGAGGAAGAAAACATTGAATTTTCAATTTTACCTTTAATGTTAACTGATTGTGTGTTTGTGTGTATCTGTGTGTGATGTCCATTATCATTCACCAAACCACACCAGCTCCCAACAATGTCACTCTAGATGTTAAAATACTTGGGAAATGCAGGGACACCAGAAGGCAGTTTCTACCATATGTTGGAATTAGACACCCTCCTGGCACCCAAGTGAGACGCATGCAATATCATCAGAGGTGATTGCTTTGTGTACATTCTCAGAAAACTTTGTGAAATATTTTTTTATGAGTCAATCCATCTATGAAGCCAACCAAAACATTTTTCAAGTGAACAACATAGTTTTGACCTGTTGGACCCATGGATCAGCTTCGAGTGACTGGAAATGCATTCACAGCCAACCTGCTATCCATCAGTGTTAACATTTATACATCGATAGGCATGGCTTTGCATTATTGCTAGATACTTTAAATTTTAGAGACTGTAGTGTTAGGATTAACAGCATATCCAGCAGAAATGTAGGAAAATATATCTATATTAGGGTGGATGGGGACGAGGGTGGATGGAAGCGAGAGAAAGAGAGGGACAGGCATATTAAAGTAATCAATGGTTTATATGGTTTGCTTTCTTTGTAAGAACACTAGGATTTTCATTGTGTCATTGATTTTTCACAACTCCATGAAGTATTTATTATCCCCATTTTATGATATGGAAACTGAGGTTTAGAGATAAAATTATATATACATACATGCATACACACACATGATCACTGGACTAATAAGTACAGGCTTGAGATTCAAAGACCAGTCACTATGACTTCAAGTCCATGTGTATGAGTGGTTACAGATATATTGACATAAAGTGCACTACACACAAAGTATACAATTTGATGAGTTCTGATATGTGTATATATCACTGAAATCAAGGTAGTATACATATCCAACATCCCCAGGGCTTCCCTTTGTAATCCTTCCTGTTCCCTCGCCACCCCTACCCTGTCCCTGGGTCATCTCTGACCTCTTTTCTCTATATATAGTCAATCCCATATCCTGGTGTGTCTTCCTGTGTCCAGTTGTATTTTATTTATTATATTTTACGTTTACCACCTGTGGAAGACAAGCAAACAACATCCAGAAACTCAGCTGAATACACTCCTGACCCTCTGAGCAGCCCCTAGGCACAAGGCTTCCCTTGAGTGTCACTGGACACTCCCATGCCAAACTTCTCCACATGGCACTTTCTCTTATTGATGGTTTCTAAATCCCCATGAGTCAAAAGACTGGGCTTCCAGGGAGGAGAGGAGAGTGATGTGAAGGTTTTGAGAGCTGCCCCTCCCAAGGAGAGGAGCCCAGCTGTTTGGCAGATGTGTTCCTGGAACTCACATGATGTACAGTACACAGTTTGACATGAATAATTTACCTCCGTGCTTGTGAAAGGATTAAAACAAGGAGAACATACATATGGCATGTCACTCTTTCCCCATAGTACCATCTTCCCTTAATTTCAGAGAACGATTTCTCCAGAAGCAAAGCGATCTTGGATGTAGTGAATTTAAACAGTTTGGCATGGGATTAGGTCCTGATTTAAAGTTTTATTTTTAATATTAAAAAGATGACTGTTACTTTTATATCCCAGAGAAGCAATGAGTAAACAAATAAAAAATTCATTAGAGACAGGCTGCTATCTCTGAGATGAAAGTTTGATGTTAGAACTTGGTTTTCAAAAGCCTAAAACCCAGTCAGTGGGTCATTAGCTCAGCAGGCAGCCAAACTAAAAAAGAGTGATTCGTGGTTGGGCGATGTCTGTGGTCTTCACTTCTTCAAGGTTTCAAAGATTAGCTTAGCACCTCCCCAGATGGGAAGAATGCTTACTCTTAACAGCTACGGTCATGGTTATGTTGAGAAAATTAAATTTCAACGATGCATTGGAGTCTTACTTACGGTGTTTCTTCCCCAATTTTATGAGTACAGACACAGAAGAGAAAAGTTTAGAGAGGAAAGGAGGTGTTCTAGTATTATTTAGTTAATGTCTGGCATGAAATTTGTATTCTAATAACGCCATCAAACCCCAGGGTTGGAATTCAAGGTCATGGTTCGCAGTGTGCATGAGGTTTTCATCAACATAGGGACACTTCTTTTTATCTATCTATCTATCTGTCTGTCTATCTATCTATCTATCTATCTATCATCTATCTATCTATCTATTGCAATGCTACACTCATATTCCATGAAGAGACATTTATTGTTTTATGAAATAAAGATAAAAAATTTCTATAAGGATGCTAATCAAAACCTAGCCAATCAGACTACCCTATGCCGCTTAGGCACAATGATTGGTCCAAGGAAGACTTTGGCTAAGTCTTTGTTACCTGGCTACTGCAAGAAAGAAGCCATTACATAAGCTGTTTTTCTAAGTTAAACAATATAGGCTGGAGGCTGCCAAATGGCAGCTACCCTAGCCAATGGAGGGAGCCCATTTGAAAAATGAGGGTTACATAAAGCGAAAGTGGGATGAAGAGAGGGAACTCCAATGACATTCCATATTCATGGAGTCTGGTACATCTAAACTTGGGTAACTCTCTCTTCCTCACATTGGTTGCTGTTGTTGAGTTGGGCTTCTTTCCCACTTGAAAGAATCTAACATTGTGTGGGAAGCTCTTCTTCTACAGTCTGAGAAAGGGATGAGAGACTGACCACAGAAGGCAAATTGTGCACTACCTTCTAATTTTTTTGTGCTTTAAATTCTCCAGTGGGAGTTCTCTTTGAGAATAGCAGGTATTTTTTTCCATCAGACTGGGTTTATAGGGCAGTAGGAAGGTATGGACTATAGAAGTCTTCAGACCTGGGTTGGAATCCTGGATTTTGTAGCTGGTTTTAGCTAAGCAGGTTGTTTCAACATTTTGAATCTTGGTTTCCTCATAAATAAAATGACAATCAGACAATTACCATTCACAGAGTACAGCAGCCCAGGCCCAGCTAGACAAATTAAATCAGAACCCCTGAGAATACAATTAGGGCATGGATATTTTCAAAAGCAACCCACATAATTCTAGAGTGCAGCTGGGTTTGAGAGCCTCTTGATTGATGAGATCTAAGGCAGTAGCTCTCAAAGTTTAGGATACATGCAAATCACCTAGACTCAACACAAGCCACCCAAATTTTAAAGGCCTATAGAGGGACTCAGAGATCTGCCTTGTTAACAGGCTTTCCAGGAGGTTCTGACACAGGCAGCCCATGGACCACACATTGAGAAAAAAATAATGCCTTAAGCTCTCTTTTGTCTTTGATGTGCTAAGAATCTGCTGGGGAAAGTATTGAGTGGGCAGCATTGATCAGAAAGGGAGTCTTCATTTGAACAGCGAAAAGTCCAAGGATTAGTTTTAAAAAATAATAGAATTAAGGCAGGGGAAAGTTTAGAGATTAGCAGGACATTGCCAAGGTGAGGAGGAGGTGGTGGTAAAAGTGTGCTGCTTGAGACCACAGAGCTGAGGGAAGGCAAGAGCAGAGCCTGATGGCACAGATCGGAGGTCCCTCCAAAGTCTCAACTTCTTCCACTGTACTCATGTTTCCTCAAGCAGCTGTTATCCCTGCCAGTGAAAGTTACAAAGGAAAAAACCTTATTAAAAATGAAACACAACCCCTTTAGAAAGGGTGAAATTCCCTGAGGAATGCTCTAAGGAATAGCTGGGAAGAACTTTGGAAAAACAGATGAAAGATGAGATCATGAAGGACAAAATTTGGACTATGACTATAACTAAAAGTGTTATCCGAGCATTTATTGACTTTGGTAGAGGTCATGGTAAACAAAGTCAATGTTTCATGTCTAATCTGTTGTACCCCTCAATCTTGCCACCTAGAGGGAACTTAGAACTGGGATGTCCGGGGGCTCATCCTCCTACCAGACTGTTTAGATTGGGTGGGGATCCTAGTGATTGTAGTTGTTTGCGTAGCTTGCTCTTCTTGCCTGAATGTATGGTTCTAAGCTAAGTGTGACTCTCCTACATGACACTTTAAGATGAAAGGGTTTCTTTTTTTATTTTATTTTTTTAAAACTGTTTCTTCAGTTGCTTCACTTAATTTTATTTCTGTGCATCCAGTATAGTTTTATAATGAAACTTCTTAGTCCATTGAAAAAAAAGAAAATAGAATCCATAGAGATCCTCAAAATGTTGATGGTCCTACATTGGTTGGGACCATTCCAGTGTGGGAACTGTGGCAGGCAGCTTTTTGTTTTTAATTTCAGTTTTTTATTTATACTCCAAATAGAATTTATTATTTACTTTTCTGGTTTTAAAGAACCTAACTTATCAATAATGTTTATTTATTTATTTTTATTTAAATATATTTGGTTCCAATCTTATATTGGTTATATTAGTTTCAGGTGTACAACATAGTGACTCAACATTTTTATACCTTACAATATGGTCACCCCACTAATTCTAATAATCATCTTTTGCTGGGTAAAGTTGTGGTACTATTATTGACTATATTCCCTTTCCCCTTTTCCAGCCATCCCCCCCACACTCTCCTTTCTCTTAAGTCTGTTTCTATGAGTCTGTCTTTGTTTCATTTGTTTATTTGGTTTTTAGATTCCACATAGAAGTGAAACCATATAATATTTGTCTTTGTCTGCCTGACTTATTTCACTTAGCATAATACCTTCTAGATCCATCTATTTTTTATAATGACAAGATTTTATTTTTATTGCTGCATAATATTCATATATATATATATATACATATACATATACATATCTTTTTATCCATTTAGCTATCGATGGACATGTAGGTTGCTTTTATATTTTGGCTATTGTAAATAATGTTGTAATGAACGTAAGGGTGCAAGTGTCTTTTTGAATTAGTTTTTTCATTTCTGTGGTAAATATCCAGAAGTGGAGCTTCTTAAATATGCTTAAATACCACCTTCTGGTATTCATACTCTGGTGTCATCCTCTTCCCTTGAGTGTGGGTTGAACTTAGTGACTTTCTTCTAAGACTAGAATACTTCAAAAGTGAGAGGATGTCAGTTCTGAGAATAAGTTATTAAATATAAAACTGTGGTTTCCCTCTCGCAGGCTGTCTCCTTACTCTTTGCACTTTGTTTTCTGCAATGAAGAAGGCTGCTGTTATCTGAGCTTCCCTCTGCAGAAGCACACATGGCTAGGAACTGGGGCTGGTCTCTGAGCAAGGGGCAGCGAGCAGCTCAGACCCTCAGTCCATTGGTCCACAAGGAGCTGAACAGTGCTGATAGCCTTGAGAGTAAGCTAAGAAGTAGACTGTTTCCCTTCTTAACTGTGAGATGACTGTGGCCCTAACCAGCACAGTGATGGTGATTTGTAGAGACCCTGCTCCACTGTCTCTGGATTTCTGACCCACAAAACAGTGAGATAATAAATGTTTGTTTTTTTAAAATGGCTAAATTGGAAGGGTAATTTGTTATGTGGCAATAGAGAACTAATATAACAGCTTATATTTATTGTATCTCTAAATGTCATCATGAAACTTCTGGGAAGACTATACCAGTGATGGTGCAGTGTAACATGGGTGCCACTACCAAGGCTTTGCTGTTCAAAAACAAAAACAAAAAAATCCCACAAGCTTCTAATCTGCCACCAGCAATTTCGAGTAGCTGCATAGCTGCAAACCTCCTCTTACTTGTCTGAGTTTTGATTTTTCTTACCGAAAAACTAGAATACCTTGAAAGGTCAGAATTACAGATACAGTAGCTCTTATCACAAAGATGGTGATGTCTCTTCTATTGTTGATAAAAGTGAGCAGATTTACAGGACATAGTGTGGTGGGCAGAATTCTAAGATGGTCCCCAGATTTCTGCCCCCCTGGTGAGCATGCTGTGTGTGATCTCCTCCCCTTGAATGAGAGAGAAATCTGTGTCTATGCAAGCTTTCCCCTCAGTTAGGTTTCTAACCCCTTGCCTTTAAGTTAATCCAAAGGGAGATGATCCCAGGTGGGCTTGACCTAGTCAGAAGAACCTTTAAAAGAAAGTGGAAATGTTCAAAGGCACACCTCTGCCTACCTGGCGGGAGGCAAACATTCACCTTATAAATTTCCTATGGTGGCCACTTGGAAAGAAACTGTAGGTGGCTTATCAGAGGTGAGTGCAATCACTAACCAACAGCTAATAAGAAAGTAAGGACCTCATCCAACCTCTACAAGGACCTAAACTTTGTAAACAACCTTAGTGAATCTGGAAGATCACCTCAAGCCTCAGATGAGAATCAGAGCCCTGGCTGGCACCTTGATTTCAGCCAAAAGATCCTAAGGAGAGGTTCCATCTCACTCATACCCAGACCTCTGTCTCATGAGAATTGTGAGATAATAAAGGTCTGTTTGAAGCTGCAAAGTATATGGTAATCTATTCCACAGCAGCAGAATTAACACTCAAGGGTGGGGTGGACCCATGATGGTATGTCAGAAAGATTGGCAATGTTTCACCGTGACCATACTTCCAATTCTGTTTTGGTGTCCCCAGTGTTCAGCACTCCGTTTGGGCAGAGTGGGGCATTGCTGATGAGTGAAGGAATGAATGAAAGAACCAACAGCAAGATGGGGCTCCTATGCCAGGAGAGGCTGGGGCGTGGAGGAGGAGTGTTGCTGAGCTTCTGCTCCCCAGTAACCTGCGGATACACCCTCCTGGTTCACAGTCTGCCTCCTCCAGGACTTAGAATTTGCTGACTTGGGGCTACAATCCCCCAAAGGCAGGCTGTTACTACATATTGGGTTATTTCTCAAGAATCTGAGCATCAGTGGCAGCACGTAGACGTAAAATAAATAAGTGTTCAGCTTCTTCAGGGGACAGCTGTCAGTGCAGGTGAGCCCATGTTTGCCTTGCTGAGATGTACAGGGAGGCTCCACCCAGACTCAGCCCTGTGATCTCTATGACAAAGTTGGGGACATGTCAGTGTCGTCCGAGGGATCAGCAGGATTTACTGGGATCCCACCCCTGGAGCTTAGCTTAGCATAAGATTTGGAGTTAAAGCGGCCAGGAGGGTTTGTCAATGGTCTGAGGCTCACATGACTATTAAGCCTTAGACAAGTGGCCGCTCCTAAGTGAGATAGTGCTATGAGCATGAAGTTTGCAACAGATAACCAAGATTTAGCATAAAGAAGAGAATGCAGAACATTTCTTTATTATAATTTTATATTGATAATGCAGTAAAATGAGTTAACTCAGTTAAATAAATTATTAAAATTATTAATATAATAGATAAATTATTATATATTATCTTTAAATTAATTTCATCAATTTCTTTTTACTTTTTTGACAAGGTTTCTAGACCATTTGAAATCACACATGTACCTTGCATTGTATTTTTATTGGGCACTGTCTGTTTAAAGCAAGAGGTTTTCTATACCAGAAAAGGCAAAGCTAAGAAAAAATAAAACTTTGGATAAATATGTAAAATGTAATAAATTCATATAAAGATCACTAGAGAAGAAGTAACAATGAATTTGTTATGCACCAAAATCTGTAATGTTAGATAATCAGTGAAGTTTTTCAATCTTTTGCTTTCTTTCTATATTTCCTTCTTTCTTTCCTTCCTTCCTTCCTTCCTTCCTTCCTTCCTTCCTTCCTTCCTCCCTCCCTCCCTCCCTCCCTCCCTCCATCGCTCCCTCCCTTCCTCACTTCCTTCCTTTCTTCTTTCCCTCCATCCCTCCCTCCCTCTGACTCTTTCTTCCTTCCTTTCTTTTCTTTCTTCCTTCCTTTCTTTTCTTTCTTTCTTTTCTTTCTTTCTTTCTTTTCTTTCTTTCTTTCTTTCTTTCTTTCTCTTTCTCTCTCTTTTCTTCTCTTTCCTTCTTCCCTCCCTCCCTTCCTTTCTTCTTTTCTTACTTTATTCTTTTCTTTCTTTTCTTTCCTTTCCTTTTCTTTCCTTTCTTCTTCCTTCCTTCTATCTCTTCATCTTTCTCTCTTCATTTTTCTTTCTTTCTCTCTTTCTCTCTTTCCTTTCTTCCTTCCTTCCCTCCCTTCCTCCTTTTCTTTCTTTCTTTCTTTCTTTCTTTCTTTCTTTCTTTCTCACCTTTCTTTCTTTCTCTCTCTTTTTTCTTCCTTCCTCCCTTCTTCCCTCTCTTTCTTCCCTCCCTCTTTTTTTCTCTTTCTGTCCTTCCTTCCTTTTTTCCTTTATCCCTTCCTCCTTTCCTCCCTCCCTCCTTCCCTCTGACTCTTTCTTCCTTCCTTTTTTCTTTCTTTCTCTCTTTTCTTTCTTTCCTTCTTTCCTCCCTCCTTCCCTCCCTCCCTCCCTTCCTTCCTTCCTTCTTTACTTCCTTCCTTACTTTCTTCTTTCCTTCCCTTCCTTTCCTTCTTTCCTTTCCTTCCTTTCTTCCTTCTTTCTATCTCTTCATCTTTCTTTCTTTCCTTCTTTCCTTCCTTCCTTCCTTCCTTCCTTCCCTCCCTCCTTTTTTCCCTTCTTTCCTCTCTTCCTTCCTTTCATCCCTCTCTCCCTCCCTCTCTTTTTTCTTCTTTCCTTTTCTTTCTTTCTTTTTTCTTTCTCTTTCTTTCTTTCTTTTTCTCCTTTCTTTCTTTCTCTCTATTTTCTTTCTTCCTCCCTCCCTCCCTCCCTCTCTTCCTTCCCTCCCTCTTTCTTTTTCTCTTTCTGTCCTTCCTTCCTTTCTTCCTTTCCCTTTCCTTCCTTCTTTCCTTCCTTCTTTCCTTCTTTCCTTCCTTCCTTCCTTCCTTCCTTCCTTCCTTTCCTCCTTCTTTTTTTTCTTTTCTTCCTCCCCTCTCTGTCTCTCTCTCCTCTGTCACCTTTGCACTTTCTAGATCAGACCTTTTTCAGTGACTGTACACCTACAAAGTGACTTTCCTTGGCCCTTTTCTCTTCCAGCCAATGGTATTTGACTATGCTTGTCTAATAAACTTGCCCCAGATGGTAGGTCTCACAACTCAACTGCTAGGTGAGTGTTTGGCTGGTTGGCATTAAGGAGTGGGGCTCTAGGAGGACTGAAAAATGATGTATTGTTTCATTTTAAGGAGGCAGTTATTTCTAAGCCTGCCCCCCTGGCCATTATCAGGGAGAGAATTCGGGTTCAGCACTTGCTGCCACACTTTCCAGCTTCTCACGGGAAGAGTTCTATAAAATCTCCCAGTTCTCAAATATTGGTTGTTAACTCCTATATTTGAAAAACCTGTACAGACCCAACAATAAAGTCATAGACAACAGATTTAGTCCCTGAAGACATCGAACATGAGCCCCATCTGACTGTGGTGCATGACGCGGGAGAGCTGAGGAATATTTGCTTTCTTGGTGGTGCTTGCATCCAGGGATTTAGAGGTCGGACTGGGGCACTAGGGATAATGGCTGTAGCCTGCTGCAAGTCGAGGGATGAAATGTGACCTCTTACCTGAAGGGTGAGGTTGCTGCTGCAAGCTGCCTTTCATAATTCCTTCTCTCCCTCTCCAATCCTAACACACACAGATCCCCATGGATGTGGAGGGGCCTAGTGTTCTGTCAGGAGAGAGACTAAATTGGTGGCAGGGGACTCCAAGAATTATTGGCACTTTCGCACTTATCAAATATTCACATAAGTCCTTTGAGTCTCACAGGCTTTGGAATACTGCTCTCCTTCTGTGGCATAAGGGGTCCCTGTGGCCTCTCTCCCTGTGTCTATGGGAGAAGAGTGAGTCTTGGGGACCTATAAAAGGTTCTGTTTGTTTGTGACACTTTGTTTTATTTTAAATCCTCTAAAGCAGGCAGTGATAGGCATGTTTGATGAAAACGGTCTTGAAGCTGATGATAGAGCAAGGAAAGAAGAGGGGTGAGAAGAGAATTGCTTTTACGTCCGGAACAGTTCACGTGCAAACGCTTTCTCACTGCTCCTCACAACCACCCTTCAACATGCTGAACTATCTCCCTCCACCTTCCTCCCAAGGAAGCAGGGCTTTATATGGTGCGGGCCGTGACCCAGAACCGAGCGGTAGCGCTGAGGTTCACTCGCCGGGCAGGGCAGCCCTGATGCTGTCGTTGTGGCTGCGCATCTGCAGAGATGCTTGTGCGGGTGGACCCACACCCCCAAAGTGGGGCCTCTCCCTGCTATCCCCGGTGGGCAGGGAATGGCAGTGGAGCCCACACACATGCCAAAGAGCCATGAAGATGTTCAACTCCAGTTTCGATAGCACAGTGTCATCCCTGGTTTTCCAAATCCAATCTCACTTGGAACTCCCACCTAGTAATAAAACATCCAGTGTCTCACTTTTTAACATGGGGTTTCATTTTTGTCCCCAAGTGGAAGGGGAGTGACTTTTCTGGAACCAGTCTCCTCCGTGCTACACAAGCTCATTTAATTCTCAGCGGGACATTTCACCCACTTGAAAACCAAGCCCCAGAGAGGTTAAGTTGCCTAAGGTGGCACAGCTGGGAAGACAATAGAGGATGGCAGAGGCAGGATTAACACTCTGGATCCTCTAGAAACATTTTCAGGAAGAGGAATAAGATCTCTAATGACTGACTTTTGCTGTTCCTGTTCTATTCTAGCCTCTGCCTAAGTCTTGGATGGTTTAATGGAAATGACACTATCAGCCGGGGTGGGTCATTCTGGCTTGTGTTTTACATGATGGAAAGAGGATGAAAAGAGAGAGAAGGATTTTATGTTTTTCTTCTACCACGAAAGTTGTAAATAATTTTGAATTTTAATATCAAAATGTCGCAACTGACACTGTAAGTTTTGTGGGATTTATTCCCCATCTTACAACTCCTTTTCTCACACAGCGTGTTCTCTCTGTTACACACGTGCGTGCACACACACACACACACACACACACGCACACACACACTACAGTCTTTAGGGAGAAAGGGGAAGAACAGGGCTTTGAGAAGAGAAAATAGCCAATAGAACCTTAGAGAAATAGCAGTTTGGAAAACAGGAGAAAGCGGCAGCGCCCAGGGAGACTGGCAGCCCGGACCCGCTGAGCAGCTGTGTCCATGGTGCTGAAATCCTCCCCAGTAATGAACGTCAGTGCCGCACAGGTCTGGGAGTATTTGGAGGAAATAAAAGGCCAGCTGCACGCTATGACTCGGACCTGTTTTCCAGATCTAGACAACTTTCTGGTGTGGTTGCCGAGAGTGTGACTTTCTAGATGTGGGCATGAGCGTTTCCTTTTGCCTACTTTTAGGCAGAGTTTTCTGGTTTTTGTTTTTACTTTTTGGTTGTTATTAATTTTTCTTGTAAGGTTTGCTAGAGCCTCCGTGCTGGTGAGTTGCCTGTTTGCATTTCACACACTCCCCACCACCACCCGCCCATAGCACCACATTATCCCACTTCTTGGATGTCTGCTCTTCTATTTTCTACCTTGAAGCCCTTGTTTTTTATTTATTTGTTTATTTATTTTTGAGATTGGGAAACTCTCTTGCTCCCATTGACTTTTGCCTTATTCAGGTAATGCAACTTCTGCATATTTCAGAAAGTTGAGTGTCAAAGCCCCAGGCACTTGCTCCGTGTCCTGAGGAACAATTACGCCAGGGTCTGCATGCTCAGAGGTGGGCTCAGTGACTCCTGGTATCCCACCTTCTAAGCAAGCATTCACTCGGCAGATGTGTGAGCCAGACTTTCAGGGGCAGTGTACAGTGAAGCCAAGAACACTGGGGTTGGCTCTCAGTTCCAGTTCTCATAAGCTTTGAGACATGGGGCAAAGTACTTACCAGGGCTTCCATGAGGTCTACGTGCCAAGCTGCAGGTTAAGTACTGTGGAGCATGGAGCTGTAAGAACTTCACAGCCAGGCAGCTGATGCCCACGGCTCAGCTATGCTACTTGGAGTCGTGTACCTTGGGCATGTCGCCAGGCTTGCTTAAGTTTCTGCTTCCCTGTAGGTAGACTGGGGTAATGATAGTACCTGGCTTGCCAGTTTGTAAGACTTAAATGAGATAATCATAGTAATAATAGTAATAAGTCCCATTTGCTGATGGCTTACTCTGTCAGTATCTAAGTGCTTTACAAAAATTAGCATATATATTTATGGTTCACTAATATAGTGTAGTTATGCTAAACACATAAAAATAAAAAGATTATATATCAAAAAGCATTTGGTATCCATGTGTGTACATAAAGAAGTTTATTTTAGACGCACACAATTGTATAGTTCTGTGTGCAAAATCATATATATTAGAGATAAGAAATATATGTAGTGTGAATTTCTATAATGACATGGATTCATCTAAATTATTCAGATACATATAGAACTAATTTAAAAATGCTCTGTGTCAGGTTATGTGCTTTACACATTTTAGCACATCTTATTGTCACAGAACTCTATAAGGTAGTCACTACCATTACCCACATTTTATACGTAAAATCGTTGACAAATAGAGGCTAAGATAAGAGACTTTTGAGATGACTCTCATAGTATGTTTACAAAGAGACAGCTGTATGTATATAAGTTTATGGATTAAATATGTTTTGTCAAGTGCCTGAAATTGTATTTAAACCATGTTAGCTAGTATTATTATTACTTGTTTTATTCTCAATACAGACTACCACACTGGTTCCCTTTAGAATATAACACCATTAGAGTTAAAAGAATCCTCGGTGTTTTCTTCATAATATTGCCTTGCTGTCCAGATATATCGCCTTTGAAATTGTTAGTAAATCCTTCTCAACACCAGATCTCTGTGACCAAAGCACCCTGATTATCTAGGTTACAGGGACAGAGACACCCTTTGAGTGACCCAGCCCCAATTTTCCAGGAGGGCGTTGAGTACATGTGAAGTAAGACAGTGCTCTCAGGATACTTCAAAAATGTCAAGGGACCAAGGACCCCTGTTCAACCCCAAATCCACATTCCTCAGGACTTCAAATAATAGCCAAGGGAAACCCTGGTTTTATCCATGAATTGAATGACTTTCCTTTGGGCTATGAGGTGAACTGGCCTATGGTCCAATACCAACCTCAGATTGAATCTTGGGCAATTGCACAATGAGAAATTCACAGACTTCAGAAAGGATGGCACCTGGGAAACTTACAGACAAGTCTTCCAAATCTATAATACATATTTGTGTGTGCAGGAGCTCATGTATCAGCCTGGAGTGAACAAAACAAAACAAAACAGTCTTTTTGTGTTTTCCTGCAAAAATGATTGTATTATCCCCTCCCATGGGAGAGCATTATTTTCAGTCCTGATTCTTAACTTTGTGAGTGAAAACATAAGCCATTGTCATGAGCAAGGCTGAGAATGTGCATTGATCTGCAGGTTTGATATCCAGGTACACGTAAGCCAGTGCACGCGCACACACCTGCGCATACATGTGGATTGGTTCTCTTGACATTATAAGGTCCGAGCTCCAGGGAGACTCAAACAAGAACACCATCAGGAGTTCACTGGAAGATGGTCCCTCCCGCACAGCGGCAGTCCTTAACCTTGGCTGTGCCAAAAAAAGAGGCCCAGGAATCTGCTTTTTCAACAAATTCATCAGGGAGTTTCTAAGAGAGGAAGTCACTGGGTGGTACATCAGAGGAACACTATCACAAAAAAAAGGGGCTTTTGCCATGTATGCACATGTGTGTGCACGTGTGCACATGGGCACGAGTGTGTGTGTACATGTGTGTGTGCTTGCCTGGGAGCATGGAGTGCTCACTAGAGCTCCCTTTCCATAAAAACAAAAACAACGGCTACTTCTGAAGAAGTAGAAACAGCCTTCAGATGTCATCATATATGACCTAGGTCCTCAGAGTGTTTGTGGAGTGGGAAAACGATATGTGACTGAGACACTGGTCTCAGCGACCGAATTGCCCCTTTGCTGTTTCATTTCCTTTTTAATATGGAGATTTTACTGTTTAATTAAAATATTGTTTTAAGAAAAAATTACAGGTGGGATGAGGCTCTACCTCCTGGGCATTTTCCATGGAAAAACAAGTAACAGCCTCTATTGATACACAAAGCATGTGCGTCGCGTATGGGATTCCTCTGGGCTTATTTGCTCACCCTGCCCACATTGCAGGTGACAAGCATTAGCATCCATTGGTGGAGTCTTATAAGATTCCCTTTCACTTCTGCCTTCATTTTTCCTTACTTTACATTTCCCATGAAATGTATGTGCTTACCTTCCTTTTAGAGAAGAGACTGGTTTTGGAGATGTTAATGTAAACGACTGCTTATTAAATCTCTACTTACATCCTCATATTTGGACAGGGTAGGGACTCAATTATAAATCAGTATTTTAGGAGATAATTATCTCCCTCCTTGCCATATGCAAGAATCAAGCTAGTGACTTCTTTGTTTTATTGAATAGAGCCTCACACATTTTATAAAGAGTGCTAGAAGCCCAGGTTTTAACACAAGTGCCCCACCATCATCACCATCGTCATAAAGAACAGAGCAGAAATTTTGGAGGGCCCAAGCAACAGGCTCAGACAGATCCTCACGGGGACCTTGCCTCCAACATTGCTAGACATAACTCTAGGCAAATCATACAACCTATTAATTTTTATTGTAAAATGAGGACAATATTGTCTTCAAGGATCAGTTGACACAGAGCAATAGAAGTTGATTGTTACCCTCACAGTTCTCTACACTATAAGGGGTTTTCAGAGAAGGGGCCCTTAAATATACTTGAAATGGTCTAAGAGTTGCTATTAAGACAAGCTGCATTGCGCCACTGCATGTGACTCTCAGGATAAGACCTCTCATTTCTAAAGTTAAATGCTGCAGTTCTTGTTGAGCCAGGAGAGACTATCTTGCATCAGCTACGGATGCCCATTTCGAAATCCTGGCCTTGCCACTTGCTTGATGTGTGAGCTCAGATAAATTAACCTGTTTGTGTCTCAGTTTCCTTCCCCTAAATAATAATAGCTTACAACTTATGAAGTACAGCTGTGAGCCCGTCGCATAGATTGTTTTATTTGTCCCACAGAGCAATATGAAGAGGCAGGTATTACTATCATCCTGACTGATGGATGAGGAAACGGAGGTACGAAACTTGGGTTTAACTTGCCCTGGGTTACAGCCCGCAAGTGATAGAATCAGGATTCAAACTCACAACATCTCTGCTCCCAAACTCCACCTTTTTAAAACCTTTATATGTTACCACCTGATAGGAGCATGAAGATCATTGAATGAGATAGGAGTAAGATATTTTTAAGATAACTAAATGGGGTAGATAACTCCACCCTGATGGGAGTATTAAACCATTAAGTGAAATAAGGACACAAGAGCCTGAACTGGATTCTTGGCTTACACTGAGCACTCAATCCATGTAAACCCAGCACTTACTGTTGTTTTCATCTTCGTCAGTCCGCCCCCATCCCCAAAGTTGTATTAATAACTAGAACAGATGTTTCATTGAAATGCAGTTTGTTTTTGTTGTTATTTCGTTTTAATCCAAAGACTGACATTTCCATGCTGGGGAATAGCTAAGCTTAGCTCTGTTTCTTTCTTAAACAGCTGTGGTTAGTTCCACTGATGTCTTTGGAGAAATGAATTCTGAAGGGAAGCCCCATGTGCCAGACAGACAGTGCACCTGCAGGACGCACCGCCAGAGACTATGGCAGCCTGCTGCTCACCTGGGCAGCCCCACGTCACGTCCCCTGGTGGACACAAGTACAGCCGCATGTATTGACAAATGTACCCTTGAAGGAAACACACAGAAGCTAAAGGACTCACAACGCCAACTCACATGTACCTTTTCAGACTAAGCTTTTATTTTTTTGATATTACAAACCAGTTTTCTTTATTCACAAACCACTGTAAGTGATATAAACACTAATTTCTAAAGACAGATATACACATTTTCTGGGTTTGCAGATTGCGTGATGTGTGTGTTAAGAAGTCACTATATGCCACACATGATATTAATCTTTTTTTTCATAATTCATAATAGCAATAGTTATTTAGATAAATGAAAACATTCCAAATAAATACTGTTTAAAAAAATCCAAAATGTTCGTTTACATCTCTGACATACATTTTAAAATGACTTATTGGCATCTTGGAGGAGTGCCTTAGACAAAACATTCTGCAACATCAGTCGGCACCCACTTGCTCTAAATGATTTTATTAAAACTACGTACAATCATGGGGGAAAAGTACAGCTCATCGATGAAAATCAAAACTGCAAATTAATTTTACTTTAACCAACACAGTAAGAATTCTATGTTTGTGATTCCAAATACAATGCAAACTCTGGATTTTGAATTTTGAGGCGATTGGGAGAGATCTGTTTCTTCTCCCTGGCCCCCTGTTCTTTCTCTCTTTCTCCCCTCTGGGGTAGGATGCCGTAGCACTTTAATAAGTTGTTGCCTTTAAGAACATCAACCAGGCACCCACTGTCGTCACATTGCTTCCCAGGTGGGGGGGGGGATGAGAATGTCTTTAGTGACTCTAGAAAACACCCCTCTCCTCTCCCACCCAAAGAAGTCTGGTGAAAAAAAGAACGGTTTTCTACGCTTTGGGCTGCTAAGCAGTTTCCCCCTTTTTCTCCCGTTTCAAGATAACGGTCATCTGCCTTAGATAGCGAAGCTACAGAAACTTGGTTTTCAAATCTTGTGAAACTTTATTGATGGTTTAATATCCAACCGATCTTACTGCATGCACATAGGATGACAAGAATGCTGGATCACAAACACTTTTTTTTTTTTTAAAGTTTTGTTTGGTTTTGTTTGAAAGCAGAGTTGTTACAGCGGATTGGCAGGTTCACAGCGGTGAGTTGATAATTACTAAAGTGCTTGCCAGCGGGCCCGCACGGTACACATGAAGATTTCACTAGGGCAGCAAAACTACTGGGGACAGCTTGCTGCTGTTTGTATAATTTAAATACAAAAACAGGGAAGACCCGTGACAGATACCCCAACTCAGGTTAACTTGTAAACAGGACAACATGGAAGGAGTTCAAACAGAAGTAATCTAGACAAACTGCAATTTTTCGGCCGTGTCGCTCTGTCCCTGCTTCAGAGGTGGCAGCGGGGGGACTTTGTTCTCCGAGAAAGGAAGAGGGGAAACCTACTTTTTTGCTTCCTTCTGACAAGTGTCCTGGGCCTTGGAGACAGATCTAAAGATACTTGTTTGAGATAATCCCTGGGACCAGGGAGGATGGGTGGGCAGGCTCTCACGGACTGAAAAATTGCAGGTTGCTCACATAATACAGTCATGTTTCAAAAAGTACCAAGCTGATGAAAATACCGTGATTATCTCTACTCAATGATTGCAATACTTGTAAAATGCTTCTATAAATCCGAATATGATTCTCAAGTAATTCCATAAAAATTATACGTCTGTCTCTAACAGTTGCTCTACTATGCTAAAACTAAAGCTTCATAGACTGTTTCTAGAACTTAACAACTCCACTGCACAGATGTAAATTTTATACATTTTTTTTAACTGGTACAAAGAATTTAAGTTTTTATTACTTTCTTTTTTTTGGAAAAAAAGAAAAAAATAGAAACAGTGCTTTTTATCACCTTTTTATTAATGTTATTTTTTCCCTCCCATAATATAAAAGTCAGCAATGATATCAATAATTTATTATACTGGAAGAAATATAAAAAGAATGCTTGTCGATGGCCTAACTAGCAGTTGTTGCCTAAATAACTAGCGGCTGGTTAAGAAGCTGAATAGTGCCGGGGGGGAATGGTTTAAAGGGTGGATTTGCACAGCTTCATTCAACGTGGATGCACAGGGCTGCTAGAAGCACCCCCTTAACAGCATAACCTTTGGCCTGAACTGACAATGAGTAACTTAGAACCATTGCTATATGATGGTTGGTGCAGTGGGTCATTTAGATTCATCAGTTACTTTTATTTTTTCCTTCAGTCAAACCCCAGTCCCGAGCCCCTAAGTCCCTCCCATCCTTCCCCTTTCATAAAATAAAATAATGCAGACGTGGAGGAAAAAAAATGACTACTTTAGTCACTTAACACTCTTCCCGAACAGCGGATAACCCCAGTAGCTTAATATTCAGCATAGAGAATTCATTTACATGATAAAGCACTCTGGATATGGCCCTAAACCAGTTTTTATTCATAGCTAGCATCTCTCTAGATCAACCACAAAAAAAAATAAAAAGAGAAGAAAGAAAGAAAGAAAAATAAAAAGAAAGAAGTCCTACAGCCAGCAACCGAACTACGGAACCTTCAGAAATGAAAAGACCCACAATAGTAAAATACACAGAACAAAATATCTGAGGTATAAGATAAAAAATGTAATTTTTTTTTCCTCTTTTGAGTTTTTTAGAGTCGCTAAAATGGTGCACTACTGCGTGTATTGCAATACCCAGGCCTCGGAAAGCTTCCTTTCTGCCCACCTTGGAAGGTTTTTATGGTTTTGTCATTTAGTATGGAGCAAAACGGTTGTATCCCCCTCGGTATATACTAGCCTGCAATGAAGAAAGAACGAGACCCACATCATCAGCATGGCTCCTAGTCTTGGCATCAGTCAAGGGTGCAAAAGCATTCTGAAACAAAGCAATGTGAGGGGTGTGTTTTTTACATTTTCCTTTTGCAACACGTGGATCATCAAAGAAAGACTAATGTGAAAAATAGACACTCAAAATCAACCAAATGGGAGGCATTCCCCTACCCAGCCCAGGCCATCCTTGGAGAACTAAAGATAGGGCCAGTCCTGACCACCCCCCAACAGCTCCTTCGACAGAAAACCCCTGGAACGTCACATCTGGTCGGCCAGTCCTGGTGGCTTAAAAGGACTCTGGTACAAACTGGACGCCCGAAGGACGTGCACTGTCTCGTTTCGTTTGCTCGCTTGAATCATTAACACTGTGTTCCGTCGGGACAAGCTCAATCTACACTCAAGGGGTTGAATGCAGGCGACTGATTGAATGTCGTAATTCAACTCTCCTTTCCAACACATAACTCAAGTGGACTAGGTGTTGAAGCAGAGCTGAATGCAAAATCGGGATGAAATTTTAAATCAGCTTCTTACTTGACGTGGCTCAGTGAGCTGCATGGAATTGGCTTTTAAGAGGGGAGCTGGACAGATGAATTGCTTGATGTGACTGAGCTTGTGCAAAAGAATATGGTTCCGGATCGTGGCTGCCTTTCTACGGCCACACTCCGGCGAATTGGTCTGGCCATGGCTTTAGACGGCTACGAGGTGGCACTTAACATATTTCCTTTGCCGAAAAGTATTGGCGGTTCAAATGACTGCCTATGGGGGCGGAGTCTGAGCATAAGGACTGATCTTCTTGATCCCAAGCAGAAAGCTGCATGCCAAAAGCTTTATAATGATTGCATACGCTCTCACGTGATGGGCACGTCTTACTGTACTCAAGAGTTTTAGTGCATAGAAGTTTGAACAAGTACAGGCAAATTCACCCACCCTCACCTCCCAGTGTATGCCCACCCTCCCACCCCCAAACAAAAAACCCAAGCCCCCCGCCAAATAAACAAAAACAAAAACAAAAAGACAACCCCCAAAACCCAGCTGATTCCTCCTAATTCCTTATGCACTAGGCACACACACAAAGCGTGCCCCTCTCTATTTTCTCTCCTGGGCGACTATGACTTTAAACATGAATTGTAATAGGGGAGGAGAGGCAGGCAGGTTCTCAGCTGCCTGACAGCAGAGGCCTGGAAGTGTGCAGCTTAGCTCCTCTGAAGTCTGTGCTGGGGCTGGAACCTTGGGGCTATGTGAATGAGCAGCGAGGGAGGGAAAAAAAAAAGAAAAAAAAAGTTCTGCATTGACACTGCATTCTGTTAGTGATGGATTTAATTATCAAAATGACTAATTATTCCATTAAGGTAAGTGCTCTGCTAGGTGAGACTTGCAAAATTAGAAATATAATAACTTACATGCACTACATTGCCAAGAAATTAAGACATTTATCAAGTTTACTGGGAGGATTAATGTGGCATTTTAGCTGCTGTTAGATTAGCACAAGAGACAAATTCAATTAAGGGAAAAGTAAGAGGACGTCAACCGTCAACCCAGACAAAGGTCCCAGCTGGGGCAGGGAAGGGAGGCAGGAAGAAGTGAGGAAGAGGAGGAGCTGGTACTCACCATGGCACCAACGCCGTAGGTGGGGGCTGGAGCAAGTGTGTGGTGGTAGGGGTCGGCAGCATAAACTCGTCCGTAACTGCAAGGGAACCAGACGGGAAGATTCAGCCATAACCGGCAGTTACAGCACGTAATAACAACCACAAAACACAAAATACCGAGACACCATGGAGGGGCCCTATGCCTCTTCCTACCTAAGAAACATATGCTGATCTGCCACACAACATGAAAGAGTCCCTCTGTGCACAGCACATGTTTTTGTCCATTTCACATGGCCGGTCATACATGTGTAGTTCCTGTCTCTTATAGGACTGTTTTTAACTGCTCATGCAGCTACCTTGGAGATTGAGGTGGGCAAAAGAACAACTTGAAAGAATGGTTTTTAAGAAGCCCAGTACCCCCAGACAACATGTTAATACTCAAGAGAGGTTGTCCTTTTCTCCTAATTTAACTGTCACCAAGCAGAAGAGACAGGGTGGATTAAAAAGGGTGAAGGGACCCTGTCTGTGCAATCAGGGCCCAACATCTTAGAATGTAAAGAGCAAATGCATTCAAGTAGAAGAATCCTTGAAGGGTTTGTGGGACCTCCCACCCTAGACCCACTCAAGAATTAGAGCTGACTTGATTTCAAGCCAATCATCCCAGAACTTCTATTTCATCAACCTATGGACAGGTTCTGGGAAGGGGCACATTTCAAACAATATTTCTTGATGACATTTACTTATCTTTGAGTTTTTCTCTCTCTTTCTGCCATCCTCCTCCCTCCTTGGCCTTGACTCCCAGTATAGGCTTTGGAATAAAAGTAAAGAAGGGAGGGACACCTGATACATTTGGTGCCTTCTAAGTGTCTGGGACTGAATGATACCACAGATCATAAACTAGGGTTCAGAGAGGTTAAGTCACTTGCTCAAAGTCACAGGGCCAGACAGAGTCAGAGCCAATCTTTAAATTTCTCAGCGCAGCTGGGACGCTCTTTCCATGGTGGCATGTACCCTTACTGAGAGGACCTGCCAACTATCTTTTGGAGGAGGTTTGCACATTGCTCTCTTAGTAATGATCAAAGCTGAGATGCGACCTTAATTTAGCTGGGAGCAGAGCCTGAAATAGAGATTCACAAGGCGAAGAAGGAGAAAAAGAGAGGCCGGCAGTTCCGGAGCAAGAGGAAAACCAGCAATGGTCGGAACTGGAGACTAGCTTTGAGGCCATCCCGTGAGCTGTGCACCAGAATTAATCCCACTTGGAGGCAAATGAGTTGTTTTTTTAATGCTCATGTAAGTTAAGCATTAGCTGTGGGTTTCCCTGAGGGATAGAGGAACACTTCTGACTTGAAGTGACTTTCTTGGGCAGAGGGTAAGTCTCTGAATAAGGGAGCAGCTGAGCACTATTAACAACCAACACTCACAACAGCCGGGGGATGGGTGTGCTAGCCACCAAATGGGATATGTGAGGATTGTCAGTAGCTTTTGACTCCTGGACTTCCCTTTAAAGAACTAAGCAACAAGGCAGGAAGAAATGATTCCTCTGCACTAACAACTACTATCAACCGTAAGCCACCTCCCATCTCTTAGAGTCTAATTGCATGTGCTTTATTCCTCTCTTTCCCTGTCTCTTCCTCATCCTGCTTCCCATCTCCTTGATCACAGTTGGTGGATGAGATGGGACTGGGTGGGTCTGACATGGTAGCTTACACCAGGGAGCCTGGGAAGGTGGGAAGAAGCTGGCTGAAGAACTTTCTAAGTCGTAGGCTCTAAGTTAGACTCTAGTTGGGAAAAAAATGAAATGATTCTACCAGTTCTCATTGGGCATGTCTTATTCCCAAGCCCTCCTTGCTTATTTCAAAGGGCACCAAGCACAAATAATCCAGATGAGGCTTTGTGCTTCAACACTCTGTGTTCCCCTGACCTCCAAAAAGCAGTGATGTGAATGGATGTTTCCTTTGTGTGTAGGGGGGAAGAGGGTGGGAATCTCTCAGTGAAATAATTCATCTCTCCCTTGTATTTCATTCCTTAGAACACCTTCCAGTCCTTTGGCTCATTAAAAATGGCCTTCAAAGAGTCTTCCTCTCTCTGGGAGGGAACACAGCAAGTCCGAGGCTGAGGGTGCATGAAACAAGAAGAATGATGACATTTTTGAAGGAGTAATTTATTCAGGGTGGTCACTCATGAAAGCTGGGCCCCAACTATGTACTAAGAAGTAGATATTAATAGGTGGAAAAGAACAGAAGATCTAACTTTATCATTGATTTTTATTTCATGAGAAAGTTAAGTTGTCATTAGTCTGAAGGGGAAAAATGTTAGTAGGATTATTTTTAATGCACTTTCACCCAGCGAGGCCGCTTGTGTGAACAAGACCTAAACTGAGAAACTCAACTGAAAACCCTTGGGAATGTACTATAAGCGAGGCCACGTACGTCATGCCTTTAAAACAAGGGTGACGATGCAAATTCAGAGCAATTACATATTGTATTGTGGTTTTGTTTGTTTGTTTGTTTGTTTAATTTGGGGAATGGTTTTACCATGGCAAAACTTTCTTCTTTTGGGGAGACAACATATTGGTAGCCTGAATATTCCATGACAACAAGACCCCCCCTTCTTTTCCTCCCACCTACTTTAATTGTAAATTCTGATTTGTGTATAACCCTGGGCAGAGCTTCAACCTTTGTGGAAAGCCCTAGGTAACAATTTGGCAATGTTCTCTCCCAGGGCAGGAAAAATACAGACAGTGCTGAACTGCTCCTCGTAAATGAGCGGGCGCTTCTTCTCCTCAGGGTGACCTCTACCTTCAGAATCCGATGGTTTTATTATGATTAATAAATTTCATTTCCACAGAGGAAAAGGGACCATGTCAGCTCAAACTGAAAGCAAAGAGACTTCTTTTCAAATGCTAATTTCTGAACACGCCCTTGTGTGACACTACAATTTAGACACAAGGTTATTAGGGAAGCTATGGACTCGAGCACCACTCTTGCAGCAGATATGCCAGGCACGTCGGCGACCTCCTGTCCTCAGAACTGGCTAAGCACAGCCCGAAGGAGGAATGGCAATTCCCAGGGACCTTGGCAGAGTGATGGGGTGATGCGTTCTGATGGCCGTGTTGTGAGTGATCTGTGCATACGATCACCTCCCACACCATCCATCCTCGGTCAAAGTGGACAAAGGAGCAACAAGGTCAGGATGCCCTGTACTCCACATCCCATCCATCAGAAATTACATATGAAACCTTAAATGTGTCCACTTCACTCCATTCACACCATCACCACCCTAACATAACCAACCAGGATATTGCCAGAACCAAATCACCAACAGTTTTAAATCTTTTCGCTTTGATTCTATTCTGCCTCTTCAAACCATCAGCTACTTACATCTATATCCATCAAATCTATAATCTATCTATCTATCTATACATCTATATCAAATCTACTTATTTCTCTATCAAACCTATTTACAGACTCATCTATTCATCCATCCATCTAATGAAATATAAACCTATATAAATCTACTGATATTACTTCTTTGGTTGTCCACTGACTAGAATAAAAGCCAACTTGTAAGGCTGACCCCTGTCCCTCTCTAGTCCTCCCTCACACCCTCCATCCATGCTACTAGGATCCAAGCACACAGTCAACACTGCTCAGATACATGCAAGTTTATTCTGCTCTTCGGACTCCCACACCTGTTCATCTGCCACCTGAATTGCTCCCTTTCCTTCTTCATGTCTCAGATCAGATGCCACCTCCCCAGAGAGATGCCTCCTTCCCTGGCCACTCTTTCCTAAGCACCCTTTCCAAACCCTCCTTACCCTTCACGCAATACAGTCAATCTTTGGGTTCTGCTTACTTACTTCTTTCCCTGAGTATTTACCTGCCTCTCTCCCTGGAATGCCAGCCCCACGGAGGCTGGGGCAATCTGTTTTGTTTGCCTCTTTATCCCAGCATCCAGCAGGGCACTGGCCACGGTGCTGAGGGACAACAAGCCGATCCAGGGCCCCACGTGAGTGAAGGCAGCAAAGGGGGGAGTGGAGGAGAGAGCATGAGGCCAGGAAGAGCCTTGTTCTCATCATAACGACTGTCAGTGGCACAGATCCTATCAGATAAGCTTTCCAAAGATTTTCAATCAACTGATCTGAGACATTCAAAACCCTTAAAGACACTCAGAATAAAGGTTCTGGAAATACAGTATAATTTCACCTCACCACTGAGAGTTCACAAAACACTGACCATGTTGCCACAAAGCCCATCAAAATCCTTTAGGGAAAAACCAAACAACAAAGAAATCAAAGGTAACAGTTTGCAGCCATCATGAGCCCTTGTCTATTTCTGACCTTAGGGACAACTTAACACCAGGAGGCCCAGCCCTGCCCTGAGAAAGGTGAAAGCTTTGAAGCAAGAAGACCCAGGGTCAGGTTCTGCCTTTGCAATGTCCTTGCTCAATGACTTGGGCAAACCAATCTCTCTGAGCCTCATTGTCCTTGTTCATGAAATGGTATCCTTCCATCTGCACCCTGACTAATGCACCAAGTGAATGGAAAGCAACCAAACACATCTGAAAACAGTTTTCAGATACTGAAGATTTGGATACAAGGCTTCTCATATAGACTTCCACAAGCCAGTCTCTCCCTCTCTCCCAGACGTCCGGTCTGTAGAAGGAACTGAAACATCTCAGTCTAATATAATCACATGCAGCTCGAGCACTTACAGTGCTCCAGTGCACTTACAGATGCTTTTGGAGTCCAGATTTATCTAATTTGTAAGTTACAAGTGCAATTTAAATGCCTATATTTGAACTTAAGGTTATGTTGCTGTATTTGAACTTATGGTTAAATAAACAAGCATGCCACCTGTTGAATGGGAACTATTAACCCGTGTTTGTAAAGTACTTTGTCAACTCTAATAAGAAATGTAAATATTACTTATTAATAACATTTTCTAAATCTACTTGAAACAAGCCAGATGCTCATAAAATACAATAGGGTCATGTTGGTGTCCCATACCAGGGTTTTAACAGTCAAGGGAGTTTCTTACAGGGATATAGTAAGAACACCGTAATTAACGTTACTCCATATATTTTAGTTAAGAGCCTGTATGCCCCCTGTGGCCTGTTATTCTTCCTTTAGCATCACCTCTCCATTCCTCCTGTCCCAGAGATAGCTGGGAGAACCCCGGTGGGAAATAAAGATGAATAAAATATCCTCTCTCCTCAGACCTATGTCACAGTGTGGCACAGATTTCCTAGACAGCCTGACCACAGCAAGAAAGTACAAGGGCTGTGCCCTCACCACACAGGGAGGCACTGCAGAGCAGGCATTCTAAATAGGAAATCTTAATAGGAAGAAGAGTTTATGGCCCCCAGTCTCCTCAATGCCATTAGGGAGGGGCTACAGTGCCAATTGTATCTAAGATATAGTCTGTAAGGTACCTGGGAAAATTAATCCATGCAAGGCACACACTAACCACCCAGAATACAAACAGGGTGCTTACTAGACGACAGCCCTGCGGTTCTAACAGCCTGCTATTTGGAGAGTGATGGTTAAGCCAGAGAGTATGTTTCCACTTATTGCCGATGGTCTCCGACCTCAGTTGCTCCCTTTGACTTAGTGAATGTATTCAACTCAGGAGACAGTCCCCTGTGACTGCAGTAGCCTTCTCCTGGGCAATGACTTAGTTACATAACTTAAAGGAAATGCACCAGCCTCATAACTCAAAATCAAGAAAACAGCTCCAAATGCAGCTAAACCTCCAAGAAAAGACACAAGTACAAATGGGAGCAATTCTCTGAGTTGAACAACATGGAGTTCCTTCCACCTGACTCTGAGATTTCTGGACTCTATTGCTGTTCACTTCCTTAGCTTGGATTTGAAACAATCATCTTCCCAGACCGTTTGGCACAGTTTTCAGCCTCCTGAATTTTGTCCTCAGAAGAAGGAGGGGAAGCATTTCTTGGGCTCTTAGCACCTCAATGGGAAGCCATGGGCTTTGCTGTTGCGCATGGATGTGGGTCACAGAGCTGAACTGTATGTACGTAAGTATGTCCAGGAACCAGACGCCTATAGAATCTATGAGAACCAGAACATACAACCCATGGCAAATAAGACAGCCTCACCCTTTCTATGCCCTCTCAGTGCAATTCAAAATCTCTTCCTACTTGGAATTGGGACAAAGTATCTTTGAGGTAGGAACCTCGACTCTGGATTCAACACAGCACAGCAGAAGCCCCTGTCTGGGAGTCAAGAAGACACAGGAAGTCCTGCTTTGGGCTATGTAGCTCCTCCACTACAATAAAAGACCCAGAGCTACACTCTTCTATGTCAAGCCCTCCTCTTAGAGAGCCCATCTCACCTTCATTGTGTCCTGAGACTGCTGCTCTACCAAAATCACCAAGAATTTCCCATCATGCTTTAAAATCAACATGGCAGCCCAACTGTGGCTTAATTCACAGGAGGAACCACAAAAGCAGTTCTGCGCTTGTATCCCTCATGGTATTTTCAGTACCTCTGCCGAGAAGCAAAGTTGAAGCTAAGAATTCCACAAGGTCGGAATCCCTAGAGTCAAACCCTGCTTCTGCTGCTTCTTTGCTAAGTCATCTCAGAAAGCCGATCTCCTCACTGAGGCAGTTCCTCCATCCATGCGTAGAAACTATAACAGTGCCTACTGACTTCAGAAGGCTGTAGCGAAGCTGAGATCACGGTTGGTAGAACCAAACAGGTGTCGGTGATAGATGCTATCCACATGGAGAGGGTTGCAAATCTCGCCTGCTGTCTGTTCCATGTGGGACTACTGCCACAGAGTTCATGGAGTACGTGGGGCAGAACCACCCCTGAATCAGGTTGTCCTTTTGAAGACCTGTGTACTGGTATCCCCTCTACCCCTTGTGAGTGGATCAAAGGTTCTGAGAGGTTAATAAGCAGCACAGGTAGGAGGTAGGTTACTTGAAGGCAAAATTAAAACGTCAAGTCAGAAAAAACAAACAGGGTCTAGAGTATCTGTCAAAATATTTGAATTTGGGGGGGGGTTGCCCCTCATCTCTCAGAGGCCCGTTCTTGAGGCACATGAATACTCTCCATGCTCATTGGAACAAATGAATTAATATGTGGCTCTGGAATGGCACCATTTAATAAAAATATAGAGAGAAACACAGATGTGATGCATGTGTGACAATTTAAGTTTCATAATTGCTGCATTTAAAAAGTAATAACAGGTGAAGCTCATTTTTATATTTTTATTTAACCCACTCTATTAAAAATGTTTCACTGTGTAACTGACAGGAAGCTTATGAATAAATTAGTTAACCTAGTTTCTTTTGTACTAAGGTTTTGAAACCTAGTATGTAGCTCATCTCAGTTTGGACTGGCCACAGATTTAGGACTCCACAGCCACATATGATGACTGGCTGCCATATTGCCAAAAGGGACTCTAGAAAAATCTGTGGGGTGTTCTCTTTGCCATTAAAATAGAAAAGATTCCTGAGGTATCAGCTCAGTGTTTCCTAAGGTGTGACATGAAGACTCCTCTATTAGAAATGCTGGAAGGGGCCTGGCCGTCTGGCTCAGTGAATAGTGTCAGCTCAGCATGCAGACATTCTGGGTCAGGGCCCACATGAGAATTGACTATCCTCTCCTCCCCCAATCCCTCTCCCCCTCTCTCTTCTCCTCCTGCAGCCAGTGGCTCGGTTGTTCCAAGTGGCAGCCTTAGATGCTGAAGATAACTTGGTTGATTCAAGCATCGGCCCCAGATGGCAGTTGCTGGGTAGATCCCGGTCAGGGACCGTATGGGAGTCTGACTCACCATCTTCCCTCCCCTCACTTTAAAAAAAAAAAAAAAGAAAATGCCAGAGAAATTTGTAAGAATGTGAATTTTCAGGCCCCCTCTCCAGATCTATAACTCAGATCTGAGGTGGGGGAGGGGGAATGACATTGAATCTACATTGGTATTACGTTCTGCTGGTAGTTCTCATGCATTCTAACATTACAGAATTGCTGTTCTTTATTCTTTCTTTTTTTTTTTTAAATTCTGTACTGATATAGAACTCTTTTACTCAGGCTAATTCAGTGCTATAACTAGATTTTTTAAAATTTATTTTATTTTTATTTTATTCATTTTAGAGAGGAGACACAGAGTGAGAGAGAGAGAGAGAGAGAAAGAGAGAAAGGGGGGAGGAGCTGGAAGCATCAACTCCCATATGTGCCTTGACCAGACTAGTGCAGGGTTTTGAACTGGCGACCTCAGTGTTCCCAGGTCGACACTTTATCCACTGCGCCACCACATGTCAGGCATAACTAGATATTTTTAATTTTCAGTGTAAACTGATAGATCCCTTTTATTTGTAAGGTGTTGTTATTGTGTGTCACAAGCTTTGGACATACCTAATATACAGTAAGCTGTCAATAAATGCTATGATTATTTTTACTTAGCTCCTTTGATATATGTCCCCTTAGCACTCTGTACTTAACCTGTAATGATATACATCACATTTTATTAGAAACAGACCAATTGATGCCAAGTCAATTCACTGCATGACAACTTGGCTGAATAATCAAATCACCGAAAGGAAAAGAAGACAATTAGATAAAATTTGCTGAAGGATCACAAGGAGAGGAATGACCAATTTGGAAATTTCTTCTAAACATGATCTGAAGTCTTAGTGCAGCTGCAGGGATTTGTGTGCTATGTTCACGCGTGTGTGCGTCTGTGTGTATACCTGGGCGGATTTGGGGAGGTTGAAAGACGGGAGGGCTGGCGATCGATGCCCCACTTGTGCCTCTGAACTTGCCAAATATTGCTTCTACCAATTCCTGCCTCCAGTGCGTATCAGCTCAGCAGCTTTTACAGAGGGCTCACTTGGCCAAGGGTTTTCCACAGACTCCTGCCCTTCCATCACATGTCTGTGACCAGTACGCACAGGGACTGGGACTATGGCTCCAGGCTGTCTCCCATGCCACTAAGATGGCACTTGGTGTGGCGGAGGGGCATGGCTTGCTGATGAACCAAGACCTGGCCTTCACCTGCACCCCATAAACACACAAGCACACACACACTCTCTCTTGGCAGGGGGCAGCTGGGATCTTGGACTCTGGCCAAAACAACTCATTCAAAGTGTCAGGTTGTTGTCAGGAAATGGCTTATTCTCTTAGGTGAATTTTAGCCACTGATTTTCAGCACAGGAAAGACTTTTGGAAAGCTGACTTGGACCTCACTTTACTTGTTTAACCCTCCGTCTTCCTGGATACATGCAGTGACCCCTGACAAGGGAGCCGCCTCCTTCCTCCCTTTATCCGCACACTCACATCAGTGCCCAGCACCCCCAGGACTTAGCGGCCACCTGCTCAGCATGGAGGGATGGACCGTGTCAAAGGAATGCCCAGTGGAACAATTGCTCAGAAGACCATTCAGTTCCCAATTTCCACACCGGTGTACCCCAACTCACAAACACTAGTGTTCTAGGAGCAAGATAACCCAGCTGAAGAAAGCAGAATTCCATCTGGGGGCGAAGGTCAATGTTATAGAGTCAAGATAAAAGGAGCATGCATGTAGGGGCAGTGTAGTCCAGTGGAAAGAGACCTTTGGTATCGGATAGACTCCAGTGTGACTATGGGAAAGTTACCAAACCTCTCTGGGCCTCAGTGTATTTTTTATTTTACCTGAAGAACAAGGATGATAGTAACATCGGCCTCACTGAGCCGTTGTACTAAATTATATGTGTATACCTATGTGCACACACACACACACACACATACATACACACAGACATATAGAGATAGATATGATTGTTTATACTTGCCATCACACAGAGTACGTGATAGCAAATTATTACCATACCCTGGAGGATGCAGCAAAGCCCATGTGAGGGACAATGATGGCTGAGATGAAGGGGCTTGCTTTCCATGGTGACCCAAAGCCTTCACCCTCTATGGGAATGATGGCTACACCCGTGGAGTAAGAAGGAGGGCGTGGTCACTTAACACAGAGTGATCCTGGTCAGTTTCTGATCTGCCTGCATATCCTTTGTTGTTTGTTCACCTGTCATAATACAGCCCAAAGGTCACTATCTCTCAGGTCCTGCACAGACACTGTCCTAACGCAGGCCATTTCCCCCTCCCTGGGGTGCTGCAAGAGACTCACAACCAGGGTCCTTTCCTCTGCTTTTATCTTACTGCAATCCATTCTTCACAAGGCAGTCTAATACCTCATTTAAACATTAAACCAATCACAGCTGTCCCTCCAGGGCCTTCTTGGCACACTTAAAATAAAGTCTCAAATGGATTCTGCAGTCTCCAAGTCCTAATTTCTTCTGATCCCTGGATGTGTTCATGATATTATCTCTAACAGTATCCCTTGTCCTCATATGCTCTGGGCACACTGGATATCTCACTGTGCTTGGACACTGCAAGCAGTCTCAACCTCAGGGCATTTGCGCTTGCTGCTATTCAGTCTGAAAATTTTCAATTCTGCAATTACTTACCTGGTTCACACCTACACTTCACTGAGGTCCCTGTTCAAATATCACCGTCTCAGAGAGGCCTACTCTGATCAGTAAATGTAAAGTAGCATTGCATGGTACTTTCCGTCCCCTTCCCTGCTTTTTTTTTTTTTTTTTTTTTTTTTTTTTACAGGGACAGAGAGAGAGGGATAGATAGGGACAGACAGACAGGAACGAAGAGAGGTGAGAAGCATCCATTATTAGTTTTTCGTTGTCGTTGCGACACCATAGTTGTTCATTGATTGCTTTCTCACATGTGCCTTGACTGCGGGCCTTCAGCAAACCAAGCCACCCCTTGCTGGAGCCAGCGACCTTGGGTCCAAGGTGGCGAGCATTTGCTCAAGCCAGATGGGCCCGCGCTCAAGCTGGTGACCTTGGGGTCTCAAACCTGGGTCTCCCGCATCCCAGTCCGACGCTCTATCCACTGCGCCACTGCCTGGTCAGGCCCCTCCCCTGCTTTTTGACTCATCATACCTATTTCATAGCTTTATATAGCTATTCTCTAACTTATACACAAGTACATTATATGCTTATTCCTCTGCACGATTGGGGGCTGGTCTGCACTAGAATGGAGGCTCTCTGAAGGAAGGACTTCTCCCAACTTATTTAATTCTGTGTCCTGAGGGCTGAGAACAGTTGCTGATACCCAGCACTGACTCAATAATAAGCCATTCACTAAAATGAATTTCCAGCTGCTCTGTCCAAATAAGTAACTTGCTTTTCCACTTCCATACCTGTACATGACTCATATTCTAATACAACTACAATCATTAGCCAGTGCTGGCAAAGTTCCAATGAATCACGGTGGCAAGGAGACTTCGGGTATAAGGAGAAAGGAAAACAATCTGGACCCTTTGACGATCTCTAGCAGAATCCAACTCATCAAAAGTCCTTGGTATCCCAGGACAAGAAGCTATTGGGGTATTCAAGGTGGAGGTGATTAGATGCCCATGTAAACATGTGTCTTTCAGCACCAACCAAAACAAAACACCAAATAAGATTTTTTTGGAGCCACTGAGTGAAAAAATATCAATTTCCTTGTCAATATAGTCTCATAAACCACAAATGCTAATAAAAAGAATTTCTTATAGGTGGCTAGCAAAAGCAGAATGGATGTTTTGGTGCCCTCTCAAAAAGATCCATGTAAAAATTGTCACTTTTCCTTTGGAAACTGAAAGAAAAATCCTTCAGTCTCACCGTTGCTACTGTCTGATGATTCTTGTCATCTCTACCCAGAGCTGCAGACAGAACTGCCTGGTCAGCTCCGCCCTCAGAGGCAGCCGTGGAAGAATAATACATCTTTGTAAGAATTTGCATTAGAATAATCATTGAGCCCTCAAAAGTCAGATTTTCAGCATCTTGTTCATTTCTTTCTACATTTAAAAAGAGAGAAGTTGCCTTTTGTCACACACTGAAATCCAGAAGATACCCGGATTCAACAGACCCACCCTAAGTAGTGTTGGTCTGAATACGGAGGTGAGACCACCTGACAGGTGTGATGTTTGGAATGTGGGTGCCCTGGGCTGCCCCAGCACATGGCAGATATGGCCCTGGAAGACTCCACTGAAACCCGGGTTACATCTTTCATCAAATGAGCAGGTCGGATTTTTTACTTTCACTCTATGAGGAGGGTGGACTGGCTGGGAGATAATTTGACTTTTGATTGATATGGGTGTCTCCTTTTTCATGCTTGATTCAAAATTCAGAGTCCAAATTGAACCTTATGAAGCATACGACATATTATTAATATGGCCATCAAAGCAACAGGGATATCTCTCTCAACTTGAAATGTGATCAATAGCAATTCATTAAGAATTTACTGAGCAGCCGTCCTAAATTAGATAAGGTGGGTGAAAACATTCGCTTGGCTCAGGCAAACTTTCATTATCAGCAGCCTCTGTTAGAAATATTATGTGTGGACCACTTGCTTACAAGGCAGGGTTTGTTAAGTCACCAGACAAAAATCAATATCTCCCTCTTGGGTTATAACTGTACGATGTTTGATCTGTGATGTCACAATAGAACTTAAGACCCACCGGGACATGCATACAGTTTAACAGGGACGATAGAGACTCTGGCAGACCAGCGTGTCCACAAATGATGTCTATTAACATTTTAAACCAGCATGCTTCATTCTGAAGGTTTCGAAAATGTTAAATGACTCTTGTATCCCAGGTTCATTCCCCTGCAACCCCCAGCAAAGCAACTATCCATCTCCTACTATCACGCATTTGTGAAGTGTTACGGAGATCACTACCTCTCCCAGGGAGAAACTGAGGCATTTGAGGTGAAGGGCTGAGGAGCACTATTATCCAAGGTGTTCTATAGAAATCACGTAAGCTGTGGCTTTAAAATACGAGCATGCAAACCCCCTTTTAATCCACTAAAAACACGAAGGCCAATGATATCAGTGAAACGAATGCTGAG
This sequence comes from Rhynchonycteris naso, assembly GCA_037038555.1. Lineage (NCBI taxonomy): Eukaryota > Metazoa > Chordata > Mammalia > Chiroptera > Emballonuridae > Rhynchonycteris > Rhynchonycteris naso. The sequence goes on from CM073000.1 coordinate 193,444,000, forward strand.
TTTTCTGTGGTCCTGCCTTCAGAGCATAGAGGGCTGGGGACATGGTCCTACTTCTCCTTCCATTCCTTCAGCTCTTTCCCTCCAAAGACTAAGCAGGGAGTTAACAAAAACTCTTCTGCTTATAGCTCCATTGATCAAATGCGATGGGAAACAGATGTCTATTGGCAAGGCTCAGTTTAATGTATGCTTTTGAAGGTCATGGCATACTCAACTATATTGTTGCTAAAATCACACATTGGTAAGTCTTCCTAGTAATTGTTGTGGTGATAAGTTTAGGCTTGAAAAAGTTTTTAAAAATTAAAACAAAAAAAAATCTGTTAGTTAAGGCAATCTCCTATTTTGACATTTAATCAAGTAATTCAATGCTAACAAAAGTCCAAATTTAACTGTTCTGAACCACATTAAAGCAAAAAAGACAGGCATTATTGTGATGGACACATCATGCAAGTGCAATTTCCATTTGCCAGTGACCTGATTGCAAAAACAGAAGACTTCGTCTTACTAAGTCTTGCTACTTATAATACGTTTTAAAAGAAAGGAAATAGAGGATCTTTAACTGATGGAATGAAGATCCCCTTCTTATAAGACAGAGATAATTACATTCCTTAATGCCTCTAGCTTTATCATTCAGTCTTTGGGGGTCTTACAATATATACCAGTCATTCCATAAAGATCCCAAATAATTCACATATAAATCTGTGTGAACCCAGACATAATAAGTTGAAAAATACAGAAGTCACATGTCTGTGTTCCTTATCTCCCCTGTTTAGCATTTTAACATAAGAGCACTGATTATACCATCAGATTTTACTGTGGCTTCATTCAACAGTCTTACTTTTCTGGATCATGTATTATTAAAACCAAAAATAAAATATCAAAGTTAGCAAAATGTCTAATGTCCTGTTGGATAGCAGAGAATAAAGGTTCCCGCTATACTCCAAAGGCATACGAACTTTGTTTTCTTAACTAAAACTCTCTAGCGTGACCAGCTGCAGCACGTGAAGGAAAAAGAAAAAAAAAAAAAAGGATACTGAGACGTGGATGGATGCATCAAGAAGTAGCAATGTTTGTTACCTGCAGAGGTGTTACAAGAAATTTCATCTGCTGCAACGAAGACGAACTGATTTCTGGAAGAGAAGATAAAATTCACAATACTGCTCGCTCAGGGGGACATGTGCTGTCTGCCAGTCGGTTCGATGTATTCAGATGAGGGGAGGGAAGGGCGCTGCGTTTGAATGGATGCTGTGAGGAATGTGTGGCTATATCTCGGACTCAGAGAGTTTAGAAAGATCATGAAACAGGCATGCAAGGACCTCATCAACAAAATCATGGTGATGTCAGAATATGGACCGTGTGCAAGCTGTGGCACCGGAATATTAATGCTATGTGTTACCAAAATGTCATGCCAGGGGATGTTTCTACCGTTAGGGTATTTCCAGTGAGCTTATACGGATTTGTATCCTAAACGAAGATCACATTTTAAAAATATATACTATCTACGAGAGGGAAAAATGAGTATATTGCAACAAGCTAGGGAAATCATAAAATTCTAGACTTTATTATTATGAATATAATATCAAAAAAACTTTCTTTTAGGAAAAGGGCAAGAAAAAGAAATGCTGTCATTTTCAGAAGAGAATGTTATATGGTGTCATGTTATGGAGAATAATTTCCTCACCAAACTAGGCTTGCTACATGAAGAAGGTAAGAGAACTGAACTCATCAGTTGAAATAAGCCCTGTCTTGCCAAATTATTTTTAATGATGCACTAAAAGAAAATAAAAATGAAAAAAAATGCCATTTTACTTTGATTTAGTAAATCCAGAAAGCTGATAAAACTCTCTTAAGATGTTTTCAACTGTGGCATTTCCACAATGTAATGCATTCTAATTCAGGCAGATTATACGAATGCCCCAATGAGATTCGCTAGGCTCTTAAATGCCTTGGAAGAATCAGTATGGAGTCTTCCAGTTCTCATTCGTTGGACTTTACTGTGCATATGGATCATCAAGAACCAAGATAAATGCATTTTGGGGGGTCTTAGTTTGATTGGTCTTATTCAAATATTTCAATGTTTCAAAAGTATCTAGTGATTGAGCATTTCTTAAAACATCTTAAGAAAGTTCTATTGTTGCAAGAGGTACACCCTGGAATATAAATCGAGCTACCACTTGAAACTTTACTTGACTTTAACATTCAGTTGAAAATTCTAATCATTTCTGCACCAATGGAATCTAAACAAAATTATACATGCTCTGAAAATAGGCTTTTTTATATTTCTTGTTCACATAATAAAAGTCACAGCTAAGTTCATTTATCACCTCTCTTAAAACAATAAAAGTTTCTGTCATTGGGTTCCTGCTATCGTTTCACTCTGACACAAACTTTCTGAGCCTCATCAATATCGGGCATCCACATTCCAAAATTTGGGGAGCAATAAAATTAATGCCCTGGAAAATGAAAATGTTTGGGTTGAATACTGGTTTTGACTTGCTCACACTTGACTTACTCAAGGGGCAGTAAGACCTGGGTACCTCAAATGACAGGTATGATATTCTTGGGTGGACCAGATAAGCACTTGGAAGGCCCTCTGTTTATAGCAAGCTCACAGGAAGAACACACTAAGACAGAAAATGGTGACCTGGTTTGTCCACAGGGGCAAGCTCCTTGGAATAGCCACTCCCTTATCTATGAGGGGGCCTCATTAGTTACATGGCTCTCTCTGGTTCATATGTCCCAACTCTAGGAAACACTGCTACCTTGCACCCCATTTCCGCATCTTCTTAAGGAACCCTCCAGCTTGCTAGACACGAGGAAAGGCCATGGGAAGCAACCAATACAAATGCATGCAAAGTGGTGACTGGACGAACAGGGAAAACTTTCAAAATGCAACTTACAAGTATGACGGTAAACAAATTAGACTTTTTTCTTTAATTGTTTTATAGTTTTAGAAAATATGACGGTTGTTCGCATCACTCTTCTTCCTAGCACTATACCATATACTTACTCTTAAAAGAAAATGCCACCATTTCTTCATTTCCTTCTTTCTTTCCTTCCTTTTTTCCTTCTTATTTTTCCTTCTTTTACAACTAACTTATGCTTTAAATATTTTCCACTGTCTTTATGATTCCTGAACAAATTTCTGAATAAGGGATAATTATTACCTCCTTTGATGACTCACTATCTTCCAAAGTGTTGCCTCAGATGACTTCTGGCTATCCAATCAAATCTACATCAAGGTATAGAGATAGCACTAATACTGATATTTTAAAGAGTATGTGATGAACTCTGAAGCAATGCCCCCCCCCCAAAAAAAGTTACAAAAATGGTAGCCATTCTGAACTAACTATTTTTAAAATAAAATTTTAACCACAGAAGCAATCCCTCTACATCCCATATATCCTGACAGAGGTATATGGATAAAGGTATACATTTCTGAGATGGAAGCTGCCCTATTGTCTCAGAAAAGTGCCTTTCTAGAGAGCTCGCCTCTAGTGTGACCACCCCTCCCTCAACTCCCCTTTCACCAAGTAATCATAAGTAGAACAAATAGGAAACTCCTGCTGAATAATCCCTGGTAAGGAGCAGCCCACATGGCAGGCCAACAGAAGAATTCAAGGAGAATTATAGGGGAAGTTTCACAGTGGTGTCCATGTCCCTCATTTTATGCCGTGTTTATGTGTGGTTCTGTTTCTCTCCACTTGAACTTTAAGAACAATGATCTACCGTAGCCATACATAGATCATCTAGGACTCTCTCTGTGAAATCACTTACCCCAAATGACCAGAGAAATGTGACTATAGTGACTTAATGATGTAACTGAGAATGGTTATCCCCAAAGATTTTCAGGTACATTAAGTGATCAGAGCAATGCAGGTCTACTCTGGACAGTGGGGTCACCTCTCAATTTCAGCATTAGAAAGGAGGTTGGTATCAGGGATTGTCTTCTCATGCTAATTCTAACCTGCTCTTCACTCCCAACAGTGACCTACAGATTTCAACTTCAAAAGCAGTTGCACCTGATTTTCAGCCACCTGGTTTGTTCAGTGGTTACAGATGATCAAGAAAGCCTGAATAAGTAGTCCTCAACCTGGACTGTACATGCTAAACACCTAGTGTCCTTTTAAAATTTATAGTGATCCAGCTACACCCAAGATCAAGTACATGAGGATTGCAGTGAGTGAGTCTCAAGCATCAGTACTTGCTAAAGATATCCAGGTGAGAACCACTCATCTGGTTGAACGGTTCTCACCTTGGCTGTTCCTTATAATCACAGGGAGAGGTTAAGAGTGCTAATGTAGGGGCCCTGCTGCTGTGGGTCCTGGCCTCATTAGTCTGGGGCAAGGTCTGAAAAGAGGTAGGAAAATGCTTGGCAGGTGATTCAAATACCAGCCACACTAAGATGCACTGGGTATAGTCCAATGCAGAGTGGGAGGGGAGTTGAATCATATCACTGGACCTCTTGTAACTTTCATTTCTTCTAACAGCTTTGCCACCATGCTATCGTTCAGGGCAACCCTGATATGAGGCTGCCAAAGATGCAACCACAGAAGCAGCCATGTTGCCCAGGACTGGTCATGTCTAGTTTCCAGAGGCCTTTTAACAGAATGAACATTAAACCTCATTTCTGGAAGAGAAGCTGGTCTACTGGCCATAGCGTCATGCTCCCTGCATTTGCTTCCTCCCCTGTTCCACACATGCCCCCATCTCCCATGGACTTACTCAAAACTGTCTCTGCTGGGTCTTCCCATTTCTCCTCTAAGTCTGCATCTAATTCTCCACCAGTGTTTTCACCTAGAATTCCTTTCTGTTTTCAAACCCTCTTTCTATACCAGAATTTCTCAGATTTCCCGGAAGATAAGAATTATCTAGAATACTCATCAAAAAGATAAGAGTCCTAGATTTCAACCCTGACCACCTGAATCAGATTTTCCAGGAGAGAAAAGTGATCATTTAGCTGTACATTTCACAAGCACCCAGGCCTGACTGTTGGCCAGCTTCAGGGAATACCAGTCACACTCTCCTAAGTGACCGGTGCTCCTGGGAGTGAAGCATAGCTCCAGGAATCCCTACCCGGGAGAAACCTTGCTGAAAAATCTCTGCAAGTTCATTCTCATTTCCAAGCCCACCTTTCCCAGGAAGACTGCCTGATGCAGGGAGGCCTTGCAGAACAAGGGAGGATTACTAATTAAAAAAAAAAGTAGAATGAATGGTCAATGACTGGGCACAAGGGAGAAGGTTACAGTTGTCTCAACTCTTTCAAATGTTAAAACAAAAAAGCCATTAAGTCAATGGAGCACTTATCTATGACAGGTGATTGCCAAGGGATGCACTTATGTATTAATTAATTTAATTTTACTTAACAATGCTTCTTACTATCCCCATCTTTATAGACAGGAAATGGAGGCATAGTATGGTTACAGAGCATGAGCAAGCTGTTAAGTGAACACAGATGGGTTGGTTCAAGACCCTGATCCATCTTCACTCTCAGAGTCAGCTCTGAGACACTTATGTGAGGCATTGAGTCAACAATGGGGTGGGACATCTCTATGGAGGAACTTCCTACTATTGTTCAGAATCTTTAGTTCTTTTGAGCCAAAAATAATAAGATATTTGAGTTCTCCTTCGAATATGATGTTACTGAGGCTTGAGAGAGTTGATTCTATTCTGTTTTAGCAACAATTTGAGCTGGTGGAATGGCTTGGACCAGGGGCTTTTTCTCTTTTTATTCTATTGCCAGACTTCATTATGTTTCACGATGGTTTCCACAGCCTAACCACCTAGAATCGGGATCTGGCACAGCTGACGGGCTAATTTAAATCAGTCCCGTGCTGTTATATCATCCTTAGAGCCTGCTTTACGTCTTTAGTTAAATCTCGTCTACTTGAAATTTTGTTTCTTCTAGAAATCATCCATGGTTGAATTCTAAGAGTTAAAGTAGTAGCCAGCCAGTATGCTGGAGGGGATATAAGAAGCTAGATACCAAGTCACAGAGGGACGCTCTACAAAGTCCAGGCTGGAGGAGAGGCCAGGCCAGAAATTTCTCCCAACAAATAATACTGGTTTTAAGTTTCTCTGTTAAAGATCCAGGTAATTTCTCCTTCTTGGGCTTCATAGTTCTGTTATGTCACAAGTTGGGGTTGATATCACTCTTAGCAAGTTTCTCCTTGTAGCCAATGTTATGGCTCTTTCTCTAATACACACACATGTGATGAAACCCCTCCAAGGTTATTTACTGGAAAATCCCACAGCCTGAGACGTTAGTCCTCCACTCTGGCAGAGAGCAACCAAGAGCCCCCAATTAAGGTGACCAGACATCCCGCTTTTGGCGGGACAGTCCCAATTTTTAACAATTTGTCCCGCGTCCCGCGGCATTCTAAAAAAGTCCCGATTAAAAAAAATAGGTTACAATACTATTTTTGCATTCTATGAAAATTATTTTTTGCTCCATATAGACCAAATTTTTAATCAAGAACCTCCCCCACCCCCCACCCCCATCAATGGTGTCCCGCTTTACCAATTTTAAAATCTGGTCACCTTTCCAGGATGACAGTGGGACAAAGTCAAATTCATTCCATTTGTGGGCTTTGGGGCATCTACTGGTGATAAGGCAGAGGTTTTTGACCCTGGCTGCTCATTACAATCAGCTAAATTAAAAAATTAATAATAAAATAATTAAGACCAGGGCCATTTCTTAACCACTAAAGTCAGGATCTTTGAGAGTGGTTCCCATGCACAGACATTCTCAAAAAGCCTCTCAAGTGATTCTAATATGTCAGCCAGCATTGGGAACCCACCTCTCACTGCATAAATATTTCTTCAAGCCTAAGTGTCCTGTCTTTGCAGAAACTCTAGTTGCATCTTCTGTTTTATTAAATTAAATTGCACTAGTGTTGATTTCCACCATTCATAAGTATTAATATTTTAATGATTGCCTTGGCCAAGTGGCTCAATTGGTTAGAGCATCAATCATCCCAATATGCCGAGGTTGCAGATTCGATCCCCAGTCAGGGCACATACAAGAAATCAATCAATGAATGTATAAATAAGTGAAACAACAAATCAATGTTTTTCTCTCTCTAAAATCAATCAATATATAAAAATTAAGGATATTTGAATGATTGATAATTATATTATACTTATTACATATACTTTAATATATCATTTATAATTATTAACTTTTATACCTATGCTTCCTTTAGACAAATAAAGTTAAGGTGAAAATGCATAATAGTCAGGTATTCTTGTCTCTCATATTAAACAGTTACTGGAAGGGTATATTGGAAAGGTATATGGAATTCAGCCATGAGTGTTTCCTGAATAGTTAAATATAATGCAGAAATAAGCTGCTCCTATTAAAATTCTTATTGCTGATTTTATGAAATAGTTTACTCAAGTCATTCATTCAGTCCTCAGAGGATTAATGAGGGTCTGCTACCTGCCAGGCACCCAGATAACTCTAAGGGCTCCGATGCTGGGCTCACAGCCTTTAAATTACTGTGGAATATCTCTACTGTGCTTGGCTGTCATACTAATTCATATTTCAGTTTCACTATCTAGAAAGGGGTACTTATTTGCTTGTGATCAGTATTTTACCTCCCATCCTTCCACACAGTTCTAAAACTCTACCCTAGAATTGTACAAATCCCATTTCAGATTCATATTTTTCCCTGCTCCATTGCTATTTTTATTTATCTTTTAGCATTGCATCATGTGTACTTCAAGCTGTGGCGAACTATAGAATGAGACGGGCTGTAAACAAACAAACAAACAAACCACAAATAAACAAACAGAGTAACCACAGAATCCTCTGTAAGGGTCTATCCTGATTCTCTGCATTCTAAATGTACTGACATACATTAAAACCATTGTATTTAGCCACAGTTTCTCTTGCTAAGATTGCATGCAAAAAAGAAAATAGTAGTCACTGTTGACATGGAAAAAGAGATAAGTGCTGTAAATCTGTCTCCAATTTGAATATTCCACTAACCACTTCCAGATGTTGGAAATCAAAATCCAAGTTCATCTGGATTACCTGGAGACCACGGGAACAGTCCCCTTTTGTAATGGCAATTTCTCCAACATTTCAGTCTTTCCAGTTCCCACTACACTTTGTTTTTTCTCAGCTAAAGTGAAAGGGGGCTAACAGTGCCTCCAAGAGTCTGGCCTGTCACAGACAGGCTGCATTCCCCTGGAAAAATCAGTTCATCTTTCTGGGTCTCAGTCTGCTCATCTTGAAAATGGGAAGAAAACTAGCATGTGCATCTCTTAGATCTTTTTCCCAGATCAATGGGAACCTAACCATGAAAGCACTTTATCTGGGGAAAATACTGCCATGTATTCATCTGTCCCCATCCACAGTGGCCAGGCATTCATGTTTTAAGTCCTGAGCTTCCACAGTTTCATGGTGAGAGGGGGACAGTTAAGATCCTTGTTGTGTATGAGTTTGACACGATTTCAAATCCACTTGTTTATGACAAAAGTGAAGTTAGTTTTAAGAGTTAAGGTGTTTTGATATAAGAATGAAGTAAGTGGTGTTGGAATGTCATCACCTTGTCAGATGTCACTGGAAAGTGCTCAGGGGCTCAGCTGCAGAGGGGCATCACTGGGGGCTTCACAAATCAAACACACAGAGAAGCACCTATAGCTGTAAATGCTGAAAGTTTGTGAGTACCATCCGGGGGTGTTATGTCTGGACAAGGCTATGTTCAGCTCATCTAAATAGCTCTCCAAAGACCTTTGGGGGATCACCATTAAAAGCGACTCTTGTATAGGAAGTCGTGAAAATCACATAGTGGACCCTCAAAAGAAATCAGCTTGCCAATCAACACTGGCACCCTTGTTCCCTGGCAACGTGCTCTACCAACAGGGACTTTTACATTTGACCTGGCAACTGGACATCACCTCTCGGTTGACTGAGCCATCTTTCCCATGTACAGCTCATATTAAGGTATACTTCAACTGAATTTGAACTTCACTCCTTCCATCTCTTCTTGCCTAGAACAGTGTGATGAATCTATCATGGGTTTGGAGTATGTTATTTCTTTATTAGCTTATGAAGAGACAGTATTCTTTATGCTATTGGCTTTGCCTTTCTCTGTTTTCAACTATTGGCCAAGACCATTTCAGTCTCTGAGCATAATTTGCCACAATGAAAACCAGCCTTTTGAGGGTACATTTCATTGTAAAAGTGGGCCTCCTGGAAAACAGAATCTCACCTCCGTTTTGTTGGACAGAGAGAAGGCAGGCACAGAAGGAGCTTCCAATGAGAGAAGCATCTAGCCAGGGCTTGGCATGGGGCTGGCAGGTGCCCTGAGAAGCACTGCTGCTTTTCTAGGGAAGTGGCACTCATCTGCTTATGGAGGCCAGGGAGGAGTACAGTTGTTGAGGCTGAGGCTCTGGAGGGCAGGCAAAGCCACAGTGAGAAGGTCTGGGTTCACCTAGAGCTTATGTGTAAATCAAGTGAGCATGATGGTAGACAGTTCCAGAACTTTACTAATCCCTGGGGATTCTGACCACAACTTACCACCACAGGCATTGGACTTCCCACCAATCACAATGGGAAGAGAGCAACGTGGATGGATTTGGTTTTATTTTTTGAAAAGTAACTATTTGTGGGACTGATTTTACAGAAAAACCCGTGATGGCTTTGGGGCTGGGCTTACCGGATGGAAACTGGGATAACTGGCCATTTTTCCTACAGAGCTGATGGTCCGTGGCAGCCCGAGCTCCTCCATGGACAGAATGGACAAATAAACACTCAGGGGCAGGAATAACAGAGCAGGCTGTTGACACAGGCTTCCAAGTTACCTCTCCCTTCGGGACTTCCTTCCTGCCCAACCTATTTCCTCTCCAGTTTTACTGAGTTATGATTGACAAATAAAAATTGTATATAATTAGGTTGTACATCATGATTTTTAAAAGGTGTTCAAGCAATGGTATAATATGTGTCTACATTATAAAATGATTAGCACCAATCCTGGTAATTAACACATCCATCACCCCACATGGTTGCCTCTGTGTGGGGGAGAGGGGGGAGAACACTTAAGTTCTACTCTCTTACTATATCTCAAATATAGCTATATTTCTAGGGTGGAACTCAAGATTTGAAAAGAAAAACAAAAAAATCTTCTATAATCAAAATATTATTTTAACTCAGGAAACCTGCTTCTGTAAGACATTACCCATATAATGACTCAAGACAAAATGAAATATCCTCATAGTCTATTGATGATGATGATGATAATAATAATAATAATAATATCCTGAGTGCCATTTTGTGTCAGGTACTATTAAAAGAGCTTCTTGTTCATGATCAGCTTTAAATCTCCCAGCAAGCCAATAAGGCAGGCATTACTTATTAGCCCCATTAAAGATGAGGAAGTGCACGGTCAAATGGGCCAATTAGCTTGCCTGAATCGAATGTATTAAATTCCTACACTAAGTTCAGAACCTAGTCTAAATATAAATCTCGAATCATATCTGTGGGTGAACAGCAAATATTTGCTACTGCATGCATCAATCAAAGGAGGTACAATGAGTCTAGCTATTATATTATTGAAAACCTGCTTCAAATTCCGATCAGGCCAATTTAAGTTGCAGTCTATTGAGCAAGGCACAGGTGCCCAGAATGTTAGTGTTAGTTTGGGTCCTAGAGATTGCCCCGTATAAAAATGACTTGCACTTCTAAATGAATTTAATTTAATTCCCTTGCTGTTGCCTGTATATATTAATGCTTTCAAAGAATATACACTCTAAAACATTTGTCAGTGTGTAGCTGAGTTACCGATAATCCCACGCATTTTCATCACCTCTCTCAGTTTATAAAGTAATTTTCATTTTTCATCTCTTTCTGATTCTAATTGGTATTATGTTCACCATTTAGCAGATGAGAAAACTGAGACTCAAAAAGAGAAGAGAAATCAGATGGTACTTTTCCAGGGCACAGCTTACATTAATGTGTCTATTATTCAATGAGAAGATATTAGCATGAAATCACATTCATTTCCCATGGCTCTTTGGGGTAAAGAAAATAACTAATTGTGGCCATAGAGTATTTGAGGGGGAAAATCACAGCAGAATAGATTGTGAAGGATGCCCAACTATTGACACTTCATTTCCTTATTGAAGAAGGGAGAGTAGAGAGGAGATGGTTACAAACCAATAATCTACATAGACAAATTCTCTTACATACTGCATGGTTTGTGGAGAGAGAACCCAGGGTCAACATTATTTACTGCATAATGGGGCAGAATTGAAGCTTTCCCTCCAGGGCCAATCACCCAGGGATCTGGAAAGTGCAAGTTCTAATAGACTTGAGATTCTACATTTCTCACAAACTCCCAGTAAGGTCAATGCCATTGGTCTGGAAACCACTCTTTGCAGAGCTGGGCTCTAAGGACCCTAAAAACAGACCACTCCAATCTTGAAATTTCATAACAGAGTAAGATAACCAGATCTCTCCCTGTTGTTTGCTTGTTTGGGTTTAAGTTTGAGATAGAGAAATGGAAGAAAACAACTAAAAGAGCAGAGAAACTATAATTCTGAGAAAGCTGTGAGGCTCATATTGTCCAGGACACATTTTCAAAGTGTCCCCACCCCTGCCACTGGGGCTTATCTTCTATTTCATAGAATTAGTCCCCAAACCCCCTCACGATGTAGAAATGATAAAGAAAACAAATCTCTCGTCTTGCAATACAACCTGAAATTTCAATTACAACATTGGACCATGAGAAAAGACGGGGACTGAGACGATGCTAGAAACATCCAACAATGTGTGTGTGTGTGTGTGTGTGTGTGTGTGTGTGTGTGTGTGTGTGTGTGTGTGTGTTTAAATAAATTTCAGGGCTACTACAACAATGGGAACCACTGATGCAGGTTATCAGATGTGTGGTCTAGACTATAATCTCAGACCAAAACATTTCCCTCTAAATGATTAAGATAATTAAGGGAAAGGGTGTTTGGCTTCGGTTATGTCTCAACAGAGTCAAACATTCACACACCACAAAGCAGCAAGAATAAGCCAAGAGACAATGACAAAACTGATGACTCAGTTACCCCTTACTGAGATTTTCTTAAGCACTTACCATCTGAACTACCCATCCCCTAAATCCTGATGGTGATCCCTACTCTAAATGTTTTGTATATGAATTAAATGGGAAATAAATGTACTACGGTTTTGAGCAGAATCTAATTCCAGAGGGATTAATCACCGCGATCCATGCCAGGGAAAAAAGATCTGGACAATTAATTTATTTCTGTCATTACACACAAATACGGAAATAACGTGGAGGCCACATGTAAATAGAAGTCTGTTCCTCTGAGAAAGAATGAAAAGTTCTCTTTCTAGGTATAGTCAGGACTTGCTTTGATAACTTTAATGGCAATACACCAAAAGATAGAGTCTATAATACATCTTATAGTGACCAAAAAAGGGAATGGGTTTAATTTTTGTCAACTTCATGAATGCTTCCTGAGCTAAGTAAGATTCTCGTGTGTGTGTATTCTACATTCCCTTCTATTTGACTGGAATACTGTCTTCTGTGAGGAAAACTCTTTAGTTGCAATGCAAATGGCTCATCCAGAGGCCTCCAGGCCTCTGTGTACCTATTATCACAGGTTTCTCACCTGCCTCTAAAACCTTCACAGCTTCATAGTTTTCGTTTGCTTTTTTGTAGCCTATCAAGTCAATGATCTGCAACCCGAGAAGCGTGTAATTAGGCCATGACATGACCAAAGGAGTTGTTACATCTTGTCTTGTCACTGGCAAAAGTGTCTACCCACACGGCTCTAACACCTACGGTCCACCGCATTTGGAATTTTCTTTAATATCTCCCCAACTCCTTGTTGGTCCAGTCTGTTGACTGCTACAGGCTTGGTTCCTGTTTTAACTACCTCAATTACATATTCTTCCAATAGTGCATAACCGTGGTTCAGAGGCCATTCTAGATTATGGGCCAAAGGCAATTAGTTCTTGAAATAAAAAATTGAGCATGTGTATGCATGTCTGTATATTGAAAGTAAGAGAAACTCAGGGTATATATCTATACATAACAGCCATATTACTTTTCAGCTTTGAGAGCTTTGTGTGCATAAACACAAGTGTCAGAAATCACACTGATGCTGTTATAAAAAGCTATTCATTCCCCCTCCACAATTTTAAAGCCATCCCAATGGTTATCCAATAAAGTTATTGCCAGTCTATAGAGCAGGTCAGCAGAAAATATAATTATTATAGTTATTGCATTGTTTGTTTGTTTGTTTGTTTGTTTTGGTGAATGCCCTATTGGAACTATTTGAGCCATAGGGAAAAAAGATAAATTGGAGGGTCTTTTGTTTATGTGTGTGAAAAAGAGAGTGAGAGAGGGACAGACAGGAACAGACAGACAGGAAGGGAGAGAGATGAGAAGCATCAATTCATAGTTGCGGCACCTTAGTTGTTCATTGATTGCTTTTTCATATGTGCCTTGATCAGGGAGCTCCAGCCAAACCAGTAATCTCTTGCTCAAGCCAGTGAGCTTGGGCTCAAGACAGTGACTTTGGGCTTCAAGCCAGAGATTTTTGGGCTCAAGCAAGTGACCATGGGATCATGTCTATGATCCCATGCTCAAGCCGGTGACCTTGGAGTTTCAAACCTGGGTCCTCAGAATTCTAGGCCAATGCTCTATCCATTGTGCCACTGCCTGCCCAGGCTTATTGGTGGGTTTTTTATTTTTTATATATATATATATATATATATATATATATATATATATATATATATATATATATATATATATATATATATATATTTATTATTATTAATTCTAATGGGGTGACACCAATAAATCAGGGTACATATGTACAATGAAAACATCTCCAGGTTATCTTATCATTCAATTGTGTTGCATACCCATCACCAAAAGTCAAATTGTTGGTTTTTACAACATGAAATTCCACTTTCTTTTTAATCGATAAGTCACATCTGAGTTATGAACTATTTGAAGTTAAAAATGTAATTTTTTCCCTGACTTTGTAACACAAGAGGAAGGAGGTAGGAACAGCTGAGGACCTGTATTATCAGACAATGGGTTAGAAGCCCAGTCATTGAACTTCCTGAACATGTATAACCCTGTTGGACCCACTTCTTCCTCAGGACAGTGAGGATTCTACTTAGGATGAGAACACATGTCCTAGGACAAGCCTAGTTGAAGCCTGATGTCCTGGGGTCATGAACAGTTCATCCCTTTTCTGTCACAAGTGTCCCATCTGAATTATCATTCTATTTTGTCATCCTAACTCTACTGCTGACCTTATTAGGTTGTATGATCCAATGTTTTAAACAGTACCTGGCACACAAGAGACACTACCCAAATATTAACTTTAAAATAGAAATATACATAATAGAAAGAAAAAATAATGGCAGAAAAAGATAATATAAGATCGCTCACTTTAAAAAACCTGTCATATCAAAATTCAAACTTTGAAGTACTGATTAATTGAAAGGTTTATGTAGCCCCTAATCACCCCCACCCATCACAAAAAGAAAATATTTTTAATTAAAAAAAAACAAAGCAAAAACAAAACACACAAACAAATTATTCCTGGAATTCAGTGGATTAAGATGGATTAGGTTTGCATATAACTCTACCTATTTTATATAAAATGACTTGTCTATAACATACTCAATTGAGTAGGTTTTGTCACTCTTCTACCTCAACTCTTTGAATGACTCCAAAACTGTTAAAAAGACAGGTTCCAAATCCACAGTTTCAGAGATTCATTTGCAATAGAAATAACCTTGGCATTTTGGGGTTCCTCAAAGCTCATTCTTGCTGTCCAAAGTTAAAGTTCTTAATTGACTCTTTTGTGGGAGTATATAAAAATCTACTTTATAATTTATATAAAAATAAAAACAAGGACATCTTCCATATTGTCCTGTGTGGACTGGTTATTTCACAGCTATTGTCTGAAAACTTCCAAACTAATTGGTAAGTTGGAGTCGCTATACCCATAACAGACGAGGAGGTCCCTGTTGCCAACAAATTATTTCTCGAGGTTGCTCCACTAAGAAGCAACAGAGTCTAGTGATTAAGGGCATAGACGTCAACTTTCAAACTGAGCTGGACAACTTGTTCAATTTTCCAAGCTTGCCTTTCCCATCTGTAAAATGAAGGTGACAACATCGATCTTACAGGGTTGTTGTGTCAGCTCAATGACACAACATTTGTAAAGCACTTTAAACAGTGTCGGTCACCTAGTAAGGACTCCATAAATAGCCATTGGTATTATTGCTCTAATCACAATATTGCTCTCATTATTATAGAATGGTGATTTAAATCAAAGTTTGCTTCATCTACTACATCACACTTTGTCTTATGGTGTGGTATCTCAGAGGATCAATCAATAGTGCAAATAATAAAGTCCTCTATTCCATCTAATGAACATTAACAGGAGCACTGTCATACATATTTCAAGTTTTATTAAAGAAATTTATTTTTATCTTGCAATGGAAAACTCACAAGCAATATGTGTTTCTTTCTAGTTACCTTCATGCTATCTAGAATAATAAGTTTCACTTTCTCTTCCTGAGCAAACTTAAAAAAAATAAGAATATAAATAAAATTAGGAAGGTATTACATATTATATATTATATAAATATATATGTATATAATTTAACCCACTGTTCTAAATGAAAACTGGACATATTTTTCTAGGTACTGGGCTTCAGAAGAATATAAATAAAGAAATTAATTACTTATTTCTCCTACTTTCTATTATAACTTAACAGAACATCTTTTTTGAAATTTCAGAACCCAGGTGAGCTCATCAGGATGAGTGAAAACAGCAGAAAAGAAAAAACTCAAATCAGCAACAACTTAAGCCACTATCAAAGAAGTTGAGAATAGTAACTACAGTTTGCTGCAATGTTTTGACTCAATAGGTTAAGATCTGAATTCAAAATATCTTCCCATTGCCCTCCATCCTTGTCTCAACCAGAGAGATGGCATGAAATACGCTTCCATCTTCTCTAAACTTTCATGAACTAAGCCTTCCATTTCTTGTTTATTGGAGAATACTATCCTTGGCATTGCCAAGTTGTACGATGGTCTCTCACTCTATTTTTTCAACAATGATGTCTCAAAAAGATAGACAAGGTTTATAAAACAGGTTACTGTAGAGTTGCCAACTTTCATTTTGCCAAGTAAGAACATTAACTACCAAAAAAAAAAAAAAAAAGCTACCATTTGCTGGTCATCATTTCATAAAATAAAACCTGTTTTTCACAGTGTAGAAGAAGAAAACCTGGATGAAGGCTGACCATTCCCCAAGTGACTTGGTAGCCATATCCCCTTGTCTGTGTTCTTGTCCTGCTCTGAAAAGCCAGTCATATTGACAGCAGAGGCAGCCATCGGTCTTGAACTGGCCTTGGGGGATAGTACTTTAAACAAAGCACTAGGATAAGATCTTGAGTCATACCTTGCACACATCACAGAGGAGAGGTGGTTTGCTACTGCCTTTTAACTGGAAATAGTTTCAATCTTGTGGAACTTGGTTTAGATAAAAAGGAATGAGTAAAACAATGAGAGTCACTGCTTTTGTCTGCTTTGCATTGTCTTCCCTCATTAAGAGAGACATATCATTCACAGATGAAGCTGTCTGTATTCTACCCCAAATAAGAAAAAGTAAAATCGTGAAATCTCGAAAGCACAATAATATTTTACACATTACCTTTTGTAACCCTCTAATAAACCCTGTAAAATAGTAAGTTTGGTTTTCCATTCATGATGCTCAGATGTTTTACAGGCTGACAATCTCTTAATTTTTAGTCCTTATCATTTGATAAGGACTCTCAAATC
Organism: Rhynchonycteris naso; assembly: GCA_037038555.1. NCBI lineage: Eukaryota > Metazoa > Chordata > Mammalia > Chiroptera > Emballonuridae > Rhynchonycteris > Rhynchonycteris naso. The sequence continues at coordinate 193,460,838 of CM073000.1, forward strand.
AACCGGTATACTATTTTAAATGCAATTGTCAGCCTTATTTAAATGACAGCTTTTCTCTATTATTTAACCTGAATCCAGGAAGTAAAAAGTTCTTGAATACAGATAGACTAGCCTGCTCTGAAGGAAATAAACTCAAATCCCTGTCCTTCTTCAATTTAGATGGAATTTAGGTTGTACATGTGGTATTAGTTCTATTCCTGTAGTTAAGCTTATGATAAAGTATTATAAGAAAGTAGAGATATGGTCTTTTGCTAGCTTTCTCCTTCCTTCCTTCCTTCCTTCCTTCCTTCCTTCCTTCCTTCCTTCCTTCCTTCCTTCCTTCCTTCCTTCCTTCCTTCCTTCCTTCCCTCCCTCCCTCCCTCTCTCTCTTCTTTTCTTCCTTCCTTCGTTCTGTTCATCTACCTGACCACCTATATATCTGTGTATCTATGAATCTATCATTTATCTACCTTTCTATCCATCCATTCACCTGTCTATCTATCCATTCATTTATCCATCTACCCGTGTATGAATGTATGTATGTATGTACCTATTTCTATCACTTATATAATCTTAAATAGTAGACCAGCTTCTCCATGACCAAAAGAACATGCCTACTTATCTCTATTAACTTTTAAAAAGAATTACTAATCTGTTTCTCTCTTAACTGAGCCTTTTATTCATATAGGCTATGAGTATCAAAATTAAATAATGTAGCATGTACCTTGTGACTACTGCCTGAATTTGACTAGTCCTGGCCTCATTGTATTAAGATTTACCTAGATACTCTAATGAGTCCTTCCTGAGGTCCTAAGGCATAGGTGTACCTGTATTGTGCATATATATGTATTTGTCAACACAAATAAATATGTATGAATATACATATATATGTCAAATGCAGAGGGTCAAGATAATTGATTTTATGGCATTTTAAGTGGATGCGCATTAGTATGAGCTATATAAAATTGCCATTATTCCACCATGACTGTCATATTAAAAAGAAACAGTTTTATATGGTACAGTCTGATACTGCCAACAAAACTTTAAGGTTTCAAAAAACAAACAAACAAAGAGGGATAGAAAATAAATAAAGCCCAGTTGCTTATTGTCTTTTTTGCTCAGTCTAGGATCATTTGTGCTGCCAGGGCTAAAACTATATGTATATAGCTGCTTACTCTCAGGGATCATTACAGGAAATACATCCTACATGAAGGAAGAAATGGTCCCTGGTAACTATCAGTGCAACGGGATCATTATGAAATTTCTGAGCGAACCATTTTATACTACTTTCTTCTGGGTTGGTTCTAATTCCCTTCTGTCCTAATATGGAGGGATGCTCTCATGCACTGGTTGTTAGATGTTAGAATGTCAGCAAGCAGGATAAGCATGACAAATGTCTGCCTTTCTGGAGAGATAACATTTTCATCCAAGCTATGTACACCCCATATGAATTTCCCCCAGTATTTGTGACATAATTTATTGAACAGGGAAACTCCACCTCACCTCCCCACCTCCTGGTTTGACTGCTCAAAGATGCAACAACCATCAAGTCATAATACACAAAGAAACCAAGAGCCAATCCATAAAGAGAAGCCTGCCCCCAGGCTTAATTCAAGCAAGCCATTCATCGAGCTAATATGATGATGGACCTGTCAAATCCAGAATGGATCACGGACACATCAGCAACACCAAGTGACATGCAATGACCAGATGACCATCGGCCCCACTGCCATGCTTTGATTCAAGCTCAGTAAACAATCTCCTATAAGAGTTTGGAGAGTTGGGTTTTCATAAATCAAAGTGAAATTAAAAATAAAGATTTGATGAGGTCAAGTGCTTACCAAATGTTTCCTAAATGCCAAGTGAAGATGTTTGCCTATTCCCATTAAGTGTGTCAATGAGACTATAAAATTACCTAGCCCCGCCAGGTCTTTTTGTTTTGGGGAAATCTCTGCCCACACCAGATGGTCTTCATTCTGAAGGTCAGCATTCAGAAACTCTCAGGGTGCTCCAGGATCATCAGCATGGGATAGTTTAACCAAGAAAATGATGGGCAGAAAGTTGCAAGTTGCCCATCCAGGACTTTTTGGGCAGTCCTGAGGTTACCTGAGTTCAATATTTTCCAAAGGTCTCTGAATCTTTAATTTGATGAGGGCTTAATCTGTGCTGATAAAGGGTAACTTTCTACCAGCTAGGGCCACCAAACCTCTTTCACTTTCAAGACATCTGAAGAATGACTCATGATCACAGGGAATGTTTGTTACAGTTTCTCTTTTGATCAGGAGGACAACAAGTGGATATTACTGAAACATTCTAATTCCTGCTGATTTTACCACCTACTTTGGAAGAGGTTCTTTGGGTTAAGAAGTGTTTCCTTTATCTTCTATGAAACAGGAGCTAAGAATTTATCATTACTGATATGACACTGTGATCGTGTAAAAATACGTTCTAGATACTTGGCACCTTCAATCTAGATTAAAAAGCTGTTTTGATGATTTCACATTTTCCCCACCAATTGTGTCTTCTGTAATAGGGTTGTCCTTCTCTTTACCCACTTACTAAAAGTAAAAGGAGGGACCGCCAGTTCATCAATACACTTTACAAATCAAACCAGAAATATCATGCTAAAGATGTTTTCTGGTCATTTACCTATTACTGCATTTACCTCAATGCAGTATTTCCACATGTGGCATGTGTCTTGCTTATAATAAAGTTAAATAGGGCTGGTAATCAATTTCCACAGCAACCAAGAAGACCGAATGTGCAAATTTCTTTAATGAACAGCAAGAGGCCAATTACGTGGACAAGACTATATTTAGTTGGTTTCAACTGAAACTATTACACTCAAATGGGAATTGTAGTTATTCAAAATTTACCAGTCTAAGAATAAGGGCAGTTTTCAGTAGGACGTTACCAATGAGAATCTTAATAATATTAAAATATATTTTATACATGTATTTGCAAATATGGTATCCCTAAATGCAACAAAATTTTAACTTAATTTTTTGATGAATGCAAATGAAGATGGACAAATCCTCAAGTAATTCTAAGAATAGTATTAAACCTATTTTTTTTTCAAATGTCTAGATTGGTCTTATTGAAGAAAGCAATTTAAATGAGATCTTTGTAATTAACCTTGTTTTCAACTTGGGGGTAGATGCACTTATACTGAGAAGCAAGATAAAAATTCAAAGAAATAAATCTGCTTAAGAGTCTTATAATTATTCAACAGGCTAAAGTTACTATGATTATAATTATATGCAAAGCGGGTGTTTTGAGAATTTAGCATCTAGAAATATTTTCATAAAAATAATTAAGGATTGTAGATAAACCACATTACAATTGATACTTTGTGAATCTTTGCTGTGCAGAATTTAATAGCATTAAGCCTTTTCATGTGTAGAATGCTCTTAAGTATTTCAAGATTGTCAACATTTTTATTAACCTATTGACCCTCTCCATTTTCCTAATCCAGTGTCAAAGTGTATTGAAGATAACAACTGGCATAAAACATATTTTGCGTCTTGACAACTGATTACTGGGTAGTTGCATAATTTGTGTACTTAGAACTGATGCTTAGCAATTGTTTGGATTTCTTTGGAGGCTCCCTCCAGCCTTGAGACCTCGTTATGGTTGTTGATAAGAATATAGTAATAATATCTACATACAACCAGATGGCAGATCTCAACTATATCTTGCCAAAGAGTCATTTATTACAAGTTTATTATGCATGAGGTTTTCAAAGTGCTGCTTTTAGGGTTCAGCGATTTATTTTGCTTTATCATACCCGAGAAGAATTCTGTAGCTACCACGAGCTAACAACATGTCTTGTGAGAAATGGAATGGAACTGCAGAGAAAGCACACCACAGCAAACCAAGGTAGGAACTCAGTCACAACAGGCCAGGGAGGAGAACCAGTCGCTACTGACACTTCCCATTCAGGATCGAACACATCTCCTGCTTACCTGTCTGACCCAGCATGCCTCAGCCACACATGCAAATTGTTATCATCGCTGCTTTATTCATGAAACAGATTTTTAAATCAAAACAGTCATTACCCAAAATAAGCACCTTCAATGACATTTGAGCATGCAGAGCATCTGAACATTCACATTTATGGCCTCAGGAAACAGAGCCAACAAGTTGCATTCAATACAGAAACGCACACTCTGTGTTCAAGGCACCTGAACAGAAATAGCTGTGTCTTGCCATTTCAGGAACCGAGTCATCTGTTAAGCCTGGGTAATTGGTCATCAAGCTCTTCCACCACCCCCACCCGCCCCTGCTGTCCATTTTGACTTCTGCTTTTCTTAAATGCACTTCTGTTCCTCCAACTGCCAGTCTTAATGTGTGTTGTGCACCACAAATAAAAGTTGTCTTATCTTAGTAGGATCCAACGCTGGACATCGCAAAAAGAACAAATTTCCTTAGGAACGCCAGATACACCTCCCCCATTCCCTTGTTATGGAGTAAAAAGTGCTTTCCTGGGTGTAATAGGTTGTAAAAAGGGAAACGGGGTGCTTAAAATCAAGGTAAACCTGCAGGATCCCCTGGTTTTCTCCCTATGAGTTAGATGACACTGTGACCTTCCATAGAAGACCATGAGGAGACTGGACAGGAAGTGTACATGTGTACATGCAAGCTGTGCTATCGCAAGAATTAAGAGATCTACACGTAAACAAAACATACCATGTTCTTTGTGTCTTAGCAGAGAGGGTGAGAGTTTAGAAAGAAGTAGACATAACTGTTCATCCTCTCTCTGTGCGGCCTTCTTTTGAGTTGCACAGTGGGGTCTCACTTCGGGGGTGCTGCCTACCCAGCTGTCATGCATTGGCATCAAGACTGGACAAGAATCTCATCTCCCACTAGCTAAGTTAATTTCCGAGCAGCTGTCAAGCACAAGAATGAAGACCCTTACCTGTCACTGTAGGCAGCTGCAGTGGCAGGGGTAGGCTGGGCGTAGCGGTATGCAGCATAACCACCCTAAAACACAAGGAGAAATCGAACTTAGGGATGCCAAGGAGCCTGACGCAGGGATGCCCAAATGTCAGATCACACCAGAACAGCAGTTACCCAAATCTATCAATCTAAAGTGGAGGTTAATGAAAGCTTAGTATCAAAGCAGAAGTACAAAACAAACTGACAGATAGGGGACTGAGTACCAACCCCAGTTGGATGTTAAAGGTTAGCAGGTGTAAGCATCTCCCCAAGGGAGCACCCAGATACCCTTTGCAGAACATGTACCTAAGTGTTAACAGTGATTGTCTTGGGGTGGGGGAGGGTTATGGGGGATTATTTCAACACTCTTTGTACTTTGCTGAACTTTCCAGATTTTCAAAACTGATTATACTTTACCATTACTTAATAGCTATTAACATTTTATTTAGTCTTTGATTACTTTCTTAAAAAACCAATATAGGTCAAGCTAATGTCCTCTTGTCTTACTTTTATATATATTTTAAAAAACACCTTAGACTGAAGATTCATTAGTAATCTCTTGCACATATAGTTGCTTAGCCAGTAAAACAATTATAGAAGACTCTGCTTAGCTTTCCACATCTTACACAATTATTTTAAAAAGGACTGGTAAATGCTTCTTAAAAAATCCTGTCTTTTTGGCTCAAGATATCACACTGATTCAGATGGGGAATTTGGTGTGGAAAATATAATGAAGTATTCCAATTTGTAAATAAAATCATTAAGAGAGAAAAAAATCTGAAAAAAATAATTAACATTTAGTTGTATGTACCAGTAACTGCAATTGTTCAATTAAGCAGAGGACAAGCAAATGGGCATATTTGAAAGGAATTGTGTTCAGTGGAGCATTGATTAGCAAACTGTGAAAATAACAGAGCTCTTGCTCAGCCGACCAAAGCGATACATCAACCATTGTAGAATGATCTCAGCACAATTAACAACTAGGATCCAGGCTCCACTGATAACATGGGGACCGTTGTTCAGGTTCTAATTAAAATACACAGTCCCATATCCTCTGAGGGAAAGGTTTTCACCCTCTCCAAAAGCAGGAACTCAGGACAGACTACTGCATTGGAGGGCGCCCAACAGCAAAATCATGGACATGTCAGAGAGTATCTAAAAGCAGGATGGAGAGGAGAGGAGCTCATTACATTTGGCTCTATAACCTACAAGGAAAACCCAAATAGTGGTATAGGAGACAGATGAGCAGGGAAGCTCCAAAACTCATCTTTCAGGATGTAGATTAAACTTGTCTCAATAATGTATTTCTACCTCCTACCACCCACAGCTAACTTTCCCAGTAAATTGGCCATCACTTACATAGCGATTCTAACAAGCTAGTTTATCTTTAAAAAAGTTTGTTCTTTGGATCAGTCCTGGAGAAGACACATCCAAACCATCGTGACAGATAATCAGCAATAATTTGGAGCCAGTAGAAGAAAAAAAAAATCTCCCGTGAAAGTTAAAAAAAAAAAAAAAAAAAAGAGGTCTTAGCCAGACACCACCTGGTGTTCCTAACACCATGTTGTCTAATTAGGAATGGGGAAACTCATTAAATGTGCTGAGGAGTTGTAAAACCAAAGCAGTTGTCATACCAGCACCAAGCTCAGATACACACTGATGGGCTGAGGGGAAAATAGGTCACTGGCTTTCTGGAGCTGTTCTTTCCATTTGCTTGTCCATCTCTTTGGCTCTCCTGATGCATCTGGAAAGATGCAGGTGCACAGGTGTGTGTAGGACACTTAATGAGGTAGGGAGGGGATGGAATTGGCTAGTTGATTGCTAGGAGGTATTAGCTGCAACCAGCTGAAAGCTCTGAGTGAAGTGTGTGTGTGTGTGTGTGTGTGTGTGTGTGTGTGTGTGTTGGTGTGTCTGTGTGTTATTTTTGTCTCCCACTCCCAGAATAAGAAAGCAAAGCTACTGCCAAGACATTTGCATCAAGTGCCATGTCAATCAATCATGATTTGGTGACTATGAATTTGGTCCCAGTAAAGATTTTTAGCAACATCCCACTTGCAAACCCTCTTTGTTTGAACTCTGTATGTCCCCCCCTACCTCAGCAGTAGTCTTCATCAATGAAACTGGGCAGCAGGTTTGATTAAGTGGAAATAACAGTAGCAGTGCAAACAGAAGGTAACTAGCAGGGACCTCACCAACTGCTAGGTCAATATTTGTTGTATGAACTTCAAATGGACATGTGTACACATGGGACCCAGCCATACAACAGATGTGCCCACTTAAGAAGCTTTGAAAAGGACCCATCCTCTACATATTTACATATGATTTGGCCATTCAGAGAACACAGGTGTGTGTGAAGTGGTCAGTACCCTGACAGTTATCTTTGTTAATTAGAAATTTGTTTAAAAACACTGCCATTTCAAGAGTCAAGGCCTTTGTTTGCTTGAGTCTGTGGGCCCAGTGGAGAGATTTTGACCTTAATCAATGGTCTCATTGCTGCCCAGTGGACCACTTGGTGATGATGAAAATGTTCTCCCTGTGCTGTTCAATACAGTAGCCACTTGTCCTAAGTGACTACTGAACCCTTAAAATGTGGCTGGTACAACAAACTGAATTCTTAATTTATTGAATTTGAGTTCATTTGAATTTAAATGTAATTAGCCACATGGGGCTGGTGGCTACCCCGTTGGAGTCCAGGTCTATGGGATCCCTGACATATGTAACAATGGGGAAAAGAAAAAGGTTAGGTGGCCTGATACATACACACCTATCTATTGCATTGTCTTCCTGTTGCTATTGTTTTCTGTACGAAATCCACATTAGAGGAATAACAGAGTTGTGCAATGACTCAGTGTATGTGTGCATATACTGTAAAATGATCAAGAAATACAAATTGCTTTAATTTGCCTTTCTAACAGGTAACTGCAATCAGTTATATTGCTTTATATTTTGCGGCTGGCTGAGCTTCTGCAAGGTTCTGTGGTGGTGCCTGGAAAATCTTTACTGGGACCAAATTCACTTCCATTTGCTGCTGCCACCGAACCGTGTCCATGTGGAAACTGGCCCTCCCAGATCTTAGGACAAAAATGCGTCCTTGACAGTTGGATGTTTCCCACTGCCAAGCCAAGAGGAAAGGGGCGACAAGCACAACATAGTTCTACACGACCTGCTCTTAAAACACACTCTTTTTTTTTACATGCTGGGCAGCAGCATAATGTAAATGTGACCCTATATGAAATACAAAATTGAAATGGCCATTATGAATTGCCCCTCCTACCTCTGCCACCATCATCGGATATAGCCACCAATGATACTGGCTCCCTGGTCTGAATCATTTCATTTGTTAGCGAGAGCCCTGGAAATCTACTGGGGGAAGTTACTGATTAAGAATCTCTAATGATGCCCCAATAGAGCATTTGCAAAAGTGTACTGCTGGGATACTAATAGTACCAGGTGGGGAAGGTACCTGGACCAGACAGGTTTGGGAAATGCTGAATTAAAATGAAAGTGGTCACTCCAGTTTGAAGATTTCCTAAAGCAATACCGATGAGCACCATGGCTCTCCACTGCCTCACAATGTAGTTTGACAAAGGAAATCACATTACCTTTACAGAGTACTTTTGGAAAAAGGTGTTCTACTGTCCAAATGGTGAATTAGTTAGGAAGAGAGGGGGACATGTGTGTGCTGGTGGGGACCTGGGGCGGGTGGGGCTGTGTGATACCCTTTAGTAGAATAATGATGGTCTCTATCCCAGGTGGAGTCTCCTTTCGGAGAACATCAGAGGATCTCACTTTGTGCAAAACAGGTGGATTGGTGTCTATATAATTAGCTCAACACTTTCTTTATAAAGACAACATTTACAAGACTATTTGCAAGATAAAAAACTTTGCTATAAGTCATTACTCCCTACTTTATCTGCATTATACATTCAGCTGTTTTTGAGGTGTGGCAAGTTTTCTTGAAACGTGAATATAAAAGTTCATCTCAGAAATTTTCATTATTTTGTCCTCTGTTACATTCAGGTAACCTTTTCCATAGTAGAGTTCTTATTAAAATGACGAATTTTCACAGTTAAAAACAAAAAAACCAAAACTTTCTTAATTGACTTAATATCAAACAAAAAGGATCATCGCAGGTTACAGGCAAATCCGGGTAATAAAACGCCCGCTAATCATCCTTCTTCCTTCACTTTAATTGAAGTTTTGTTGTTGGTTATAGATCAAATTTGGAGACTCAACCAGCTACACTCCAGTGGTGGTGTGGCTCCTTTTCTTCCTGCAAATTTGTTCATTTGGGGGTTGCTTCAGCAGTGGAAAGTAGGTTTGAAAGCTATGGGAAGGGGTACGAAATAAATTTATAAGCATCTAGAATGACTCCAGGGGAAGATATATTAGCTATGCTGACTCTTAAGGCTAGATGCATCACAGGTTTTTTAATTTAACCATTCTATTTGACTCCTGGAACCTACTATTTTGTTTTTTTACAATTGGTTCTGTGAAACCCTAGAGTTCTCTTCCACTGAATTTGTATTCATGAAACCCAGATTCATTCGAAGAAATGTGTAGCCAAGCCAGATGCCCTCGCCCACCCCCATTTTGATACACTCGTGATCTAGCAAAAAGGGGCAATTTGAGGATGATCATCTCATCATTTCCATTCTAGAAGATTTGAAATCAAAACTGGAAAATTCAGTTAAGTCTTTCCTCCTTCTATGTTAGAGAACATCGCCCTCCCTGGAACGGCCTTGTTAGTAGGACTTCACGGCAAACCCACAACCAGAGTGACGAGTTTCTCCACCAGTCAGGATCTCATACCTGTAGCAATTTATTGCCATAGACAGGCTCTTGATACACTACTCTATAAGGAAACAGAAATGTAATGTTTTCAATGCAAAAATGAAATAAATAAAAGAAAATGCATAAGTCAGACAGAAATTCCAGAGCAATTCATTTACAAGTTTGCATCTCTTCAGTAAGACCCGAGGGGAACCCACCCATGGAACCAAAAGAGAAACCAGGCATTGCCGCACAATCCCAGTTGCGAATTTCTGTAATTGAGAGTATCAAGGAGGGGAGAGGGGCTCAGGTACACCCACTGTCTTTGTGTTATAACCTCTGTGTTTCCTTCTAAAGAAGGAAAAAAGATATTTTCATGGCTTCACACCCTTCCAAGCATATTCCAATGGTTCCAGTTAACTATGTTGAAATTTTTTTTTTTTTTTATGTAGCCTGGCTCTCCTTTCCATTTTAGTTTTACTGAACTTTCCTCTTTAAATTAATCTGAAAGTTCTCTCTCTCGCTCTTCCCCCACCCCCACTCTCTCTTTCGCTCTCGCTGTCTCTGCCCCCCTCCAAGTTCCCACTAATTGCTTACTCAAACGTTGCAAGGACAGCCGCACCTCCCCAGTGGCTGGCCCACCCTGTACGCTCGCCACGATTCTCTCCCTTCCCACCGTTGCTTCCTCCCACGGCCTCTATCAAAGTTTGTCCAATGACAGCAACAACATCATACTCAGGACTTGAATTCTTTAGCCAGACCACTTGGGGTGGGGGGGTGGGGTGGGGAGGTTGTCAAACTCTAGTTAGTGTCAGTGAGAATTCTGGACAAATGATATAATCTTTTCTCTAAAACATAAAAAAAATCTCCTATTCTGAAAATAAGAAATGGAGGTGATGTAATGAGCTTCCTCCCTCTTCGGCCTGCGGTGAAGAGAAGCAGTAGGGGGGTTACGGGCTGAGGTCTTTTCTCTCACATAACAGATGCTGAACTTCTTGAGGGGCTGTTGCCTCAACCCCGCCCCCGCCCCCGCCCCCGCCCAGAGTGACAGACCAGCCTGACCAGCCTGACACTGAACCCCAGCTGGCTTTCACATTGAAAGCAGAGACTCTGAAATGAGGAAGGGAGGTTTTTATTTGGAGAATTTTGCTTTCCAGCTTTACATGATCCTGAAGCTGCTACCACTTTTTCCTGAGCTCCACCCTCAGTGAAATGGGGTTACCCCTTTAAGACTCACACACAGCAGAGTGACATGAATTCAGGACCAACTATGTTTAGCTGTAGTGTCAACCAGAAACTTGTTAGAACAGATTTTAGGAATGATGGGAAAATGCACCAGAATTTCATCGACACATATGTGCTAGGCTGTCTCCAGGCTACCCTGTTTGTTAGGGACCTTAGACCCTCTGAGTACTAGCGAACATGGTTAATATTTATATTGTCCACCCGTTCCTGCTCTTACTCTCCTTCCTTGTCCTCTCTTCCCTTCCTCCCATTGCCGGGAACTCCGCTGTCTTTCTCCAGTTTCTCTGACGGCTTGTCAATTCCTTTTTGATAGCTCTGTTGTCATTTCCTTCTTCCCACTTTCGACAGTTATCCTTTGATCAAATGCCATATCTTTTGATAGCTCCCTGAGTGGGTTAAGATAAGTGACTTGGCTGAGTTCATTTGAGCAACACTCATTTTCAGCTCCCTGATCAATTCTGGCCTCACGAGATCTATAGCTTCACCCCTAAGTGTAATAGATTGCTTGTAAGGTCTGGGGAACTTTGTCTTTCTACTGCACCTTTCAAACAGTTGTCATATTCATGTATCACTTCTGCTATTATTTACTTTTTCTTTAACTTGATTCACTTTCTAATTTAAAAGGATTGATTTCAGTGTCCACTCTAAGTAATAACACTGAACTAGTAGATTTGATATGCTACTTATGCAAACTAAACTCCCATCTTTTGACGTAAAAGTGTGTGTGTGTGTGTGTGTGTAAGCATCTGCGAGTGTGGAGGGGTTAGAGGTATGTCCCCAGGTGGAAATGACCCAGATGTGACCTTTTCTAATCTCTTTTCTGATTCAGAACCTTTACATCCTCTCTGAAGAGTGTCACACACACTGGGTCTGAATAGGTCCTTTTTGGTGACAGGCAACATCTCTACTGCATGGCTGAGCTCCTGAATAGAATGTTTTCTCTTTGCTCTCAACCTCAGCAAACGTCCCTGGTTTTAACCTTGGTGTCTGGTTCACAGCATCTCCTAACAAGTCTATCCCCTCTAGTAATTCCCAGGCATCTATGAACACGTCTCCCTCTCTCCTCAATCCTTTTTGCTCTTAAAGGGTTAAGAAGGAGCTAGTTCTGGGTAGGAGGTTGTGGTTGGCCAGTTGCAGGGGTCCTTTAGGTCTTTCAAATCAGAAATGCCCGAGGGTTCCCATATCCGGTGGGAAGGATGGAAGGACCTTGGACAACAATGGGAGGAGGGGCGGGAGAAAGTGGGGCACATGGGAAAGGGCAGTCCCGTTGATGTACACACTAGCATCCTTGTTGTTGCCTTACTCTGTTCTGCTATCAACACTGAGAACACCTGAGTAGGAAGAACTGGAGAGTAGACTCTCCTTAACATCTTAAAAACCACCAAAGCTAGAAGTTTACTCCTCTACCCAATTAAATTAAAAAGATATAACTGGTTTAAACCTATCAGAAAGGACTAAAGTATCTAACACACATCTCAGGACGGCCCTCTCAGGATTGCCTTACTTGTTTATTGTGCACTATTTCTAACGAGATTGAAAGAGCAAACTAGAAATTTCCTTTAAATAGAATAGAACCTCACATGTTTTTCTAACCTCTTTAATCTTCATTTCTTTAAGAAATGGACCTCTAGGGACGTGTCTACTCATCGGAACATACCAGTATCTCAAGGTAGGTGGGGGAGCAGCTTGAAAAAGCACACTCAAAATTACGTCCAGCCAGTTTGAATCCTGCTCCATGAATTCTAGCGTGCAGGATATATTCATATTTTTTCTTGCCCTCAAATCAAGTTAAGGCCATCAATGAACCCTTGTTTTGCTTCTGTAACGGGGTGGTCCAGTTCCTCGTTGTAGCCCATGTGCACACATCAGCCAGCAGCAATATTCCAAGATTGCCATCTTATATAGAACCAAAAATCAGGAAGGTCTGCAAGGTCTGAGCTACCTTCTGGGGAAAACGGCAGAAAAATGTGCTGGGTAAACAAGACTTAAAGTTCATATTTAAGCTGGCTTTCCCACTACCCAATTGCATCTTTGGAACTGCCGCTCCTCACCCCTCACTGAAAAATCTTACTATCATTAAAATAGGAACAGTAGAAAATGTATATATATTTTTGGCTACTAGGGTGGCTTGCAAAGGGTGAGAGAAATAGTTCTAAACCAAGAAATCAGGAAACTCAGGACCTGAAGTTACCGAAATACCTGTAACTCCCTTCATCTAAACACCACCCAGATACCTAAGGGGCTATGCCATTGAGCCTGGTGGGCTTTGCCCAAATATGGTAAATTGGTGGGAAGCAAAAGCTCTTCAAAAAACCAACAACACCAAAGGGACTGTTTGGGGCTTTCCTTCCTGAATGGAATTACTCATTCCTCCTTAGTGTAGATGTTGGCGTTTTTTTCTCTTCTGATTCTCTTAGCTCTTTCCATTTGCTTTATTCTTAGGGATCTTTTTTTATTCCAAAGCAGTACAGACATCCATTATCAATGATTTTAACTAACTAGTCACTCTTTCTTTGTTTGTGGACTGTTATGGCCTATACCTTCAACCAGCTTCTAGTTCCTGCTATACACCAATCTATGAGGCAAGGGAAAGATGCCAATTTGAACCCCCATCAGCTTGATCTGTGGTAGCACAGTGAATAAAGCAGCAACCTGGAATACTGAGGTCACTTGTTCAAAACCCCTACTTGCCTTGGGCAAGGGACATATGGAAAGCAACTACTATGAGTTGATGCGTCCCACTTTTTTCTCCACCTCCGGCCTTTCTCTCTCTCCTCTCTCTAAAATCAATAAATAATAAATCTTTTTTAAAAAAAGAGAGAAATCACCATAGAACAGCTCAAACTATTAATTCGATCAATAATTGCCACCCTCAATAAATTCTAATCAATTATTGCCGTTTAACAGAGAGGTGAATATTCAATCAATGATAACGAATATTACCATATGTTTGGTTTTAGCTAGGCTTACATAACATCCACATTTTTTTCCCCCTTGGGTCGATGTGAATGGAGATATTTTTCTTTTTAGATTTCTCCATTCTTTCTCTACTCCCCTCCATTTTGAAATTAAAAAAAAAATTCCCTAACTTAGTTATGCCAACTGTAGTCCCTTTATGTGTGCATTCTATCTGGAGGCTACACTGGGGAAGGGTGTAGATAGATGTTTGGGGTCACTGGGTACCTGAGGATGTGGAGGGGGTCCAGCCTGCCCAGCGTCAGCCTGCCTCTCCATTTAAAATGGCATAAGCTGAAAGTCTGGGTAAAGAGGATGTCAGAAGGAGTACATTAAGCTACAAAGAAGAAAGTTGGTTGTTCACTGGGTGAATAAAGAACACGTAGATCATTCATTAGTTTTATTATGAAAAAGAAAAAGAAGCTAACTCACAGATTATAATAAATGTACTTGACTGTAGTTGATGCAATAATAATAGAACTCAACTAAGTTCATCACTGATGGAGATTAATACTGTGTCTCAAAATTGTAATTATTTGAAATTCGAAGAGAAGAAAATTAAATAACCAGTGTCTTCCTCATTTTCTAGTAAATGACATTAATTTGATCAGAAATATGGTTTTATTTTTCTTTGTTATCTAGTCTACAAAGCAAGTATGATTCCAGCGAACTTATTTGAGGTCACTTGTAATGAAGAAAGTATATAATTTAGTAAATGCCCACCAATCCTGCCTATTTATTTCGAACTGTGTTTATTCCGAGTCATTTTCATAACACTGCTGCTCATATCATAATGTGGAAGAATAACTGCTTCTAGGTCAACTTAGATGAGTTTAATTATGGTCCCCATAATGAGAAGCATCCTATTCTTTCTCTAAAAGTGAACAGCTTCCGAACCATTTTAAATTTAACAAACAATTCTAAGTCAGGGAGCGGTTCTAGAGAAATGGAGAAATGGGGTTGAAGAAAATAAGGGTATAATGCCCAAGTTGGCATACTTTTGTTAGGAAATGTTTCTTGCTAAAATCATTTATGGAGGGAGGTAGGGAGGAGAAAGAGAGAGAGAGAGAAAGAAAGGGAGAGATGAAATATTTTTCTAGGGCTGTTTGATAAGCAATTAAACATATTTACAAGATACCATTGAAAACTTCAGCCATGAAAATATCTTTTAACCCACTGCAGCTGGTAACTACAGCTGTCATCCTAAATATTAAAATGGAAAACACACAGACCACACTGAGAACTTTAGAAAGAATTTCTTTTTGTAGGGTGATCTTATTTGATATGAGAGAAATGCCATCTTTTTTGGGGGGTATGCATTTATTCTGAAGTTGATCAAGGAGTTATTTCCACTCACTCAACAGCGTGGGATGCTCTCGTGAGCAGAAGTCCCTCCGCCCTGCGAGCCCCTGGACTCTCCCACGGCCTGGGAAGTGGGCATGGATGGCACCGAGTAGTAAAGAGATTCTCAGCAAACTTGTAAAAACAATGACTCCGGGAGGAAACAAGGATGGCATGCACGTTAATGAATACTTACATAAATGTCTGCACCATAAAATCCATCCTGGTAAACAACACTGCAAGGGTGCACACACAAAGAGAAACATCCATATTAGTGCATTTCCCCATGCAGACACACCAACCCCTGCACTGGCCAGGTTAGTCTGGTCACAAGATCCAAAACACAGGAACTGAGGAGAGTGTCCACGTGGGTTAAGGAGGTTGGAGACAACAGTGGCCGATCAGGCTGAGAAAATTAGGCTGGGCTTTGGTATTGGCCCAGAATCAGGATGTGGTGATGTGCTGGGTACCAGACTTCCCACCCTTTGGGGAGGGGTATAAAAATGCAAACAGGGTTGATTTTTATTTTGAGTGGCCTAGACAGATATGAGAGTCAGAGTTCACATTTAGTCCAACCAGATAACCTCCCCCCAACCCCCATGCTCTGGGAGAAAAATCATCTGCTTCAAATGTGTGATTGATGAGGGTGGGGGCACCAGTCGTCACATTTTCAATATGGGTGACAGCCGAATGACCTTAAGGGAGTTGGACAACACAAACAGTTTCAGAAATGGTCTGGTTTCTTCCACACCATGGCACTATATTTGATAATTCCCGGTGCCACTCTTTCATGGTAAATATAGGAGAGTATCTCTAATTATACCTGTGTGTATGTGTATGAAAAAATATGTTTGTTTTGTGTGCATTTATGGATATATATGTGTACAAAAATATGTGTATGTGTGTGAACGCACATACCTGAGTGTTATGCATGTTTTTACACATACCCGTGTGCACACATGCGCATGAGTATACCATGCACACATGCATGTATACTGAATGTATAGTGTGGAGAATGTGCAAAGTAGTATACTTGAACATCCATGTATGCATGTGCCTATATGTACATATTGTGTGTGCATGCAAGTTTCTGTGTGTATATCCACATAATCTATATCCAGACTAAGCAGAGTCCTATAGTATGGTTGAACAAGCCTGTCCTACCAGCATCTCTCTGACCACTGTCCATATAGTCATCCCACAGAGAAGAGACTTCACAGTAGGGGGAGGAATCCTGGACTTCTCCAGAAATTTCTTGGTATACCGTGAGAGAAACAGCCAGAAAGAGAAGCTCACACCTACCATCATGGGAGACTGACTTAAAATTCCTAAGCCTTACAATGGGCTTAATGAGGGTCATTTGCAGCCTGCATCCCTCACAAGCTTCTGTGAGGGTCACAGGATATCTTGATATAAAAATGCGTGTTTCCACATGCATGTTTTTCAAAGGATGGTAGTTGTAATTAATAACCTTCCCTAATGTCTCCCCCTAGAGTTTACAGATGATTTATGAGTCGGGCAAAGGACTAGTGAGCCCCCCTGTTGAATGAAGCTGTGGTTTTAATAGAAGCACAACTTTAATTACCGAAGGATCCCAGCAGGCTTCCAGAGCACAGTGGACCCACATGTAAGCCAAGCATATTGAGCTAAGGGAAGGCACTTCACAGCACACACGCACACGCACGCACGCACACACGACAGTGACACTGGCTTGCTGGAGAACACTGTAGTGTACTTCTCAGAGCTTTTCAGAATTGATTGCCGAAACCCCAAGTACCATTATCCTTAAAAAGGTGGCAGGGATTTCACACGCTAAGGAGGTTGGTAGGAATCGCTTTCAGCTGTTTTCATTTTGATCAATAGGGCTACAGTTCACAAGAGCACTTGTCAAGCACCATAAAACCCTAATCCCAGAGACTGAGGTGTGCGGCATCCTGAGCTAGGCTTTGAATTCTCTTTCAAGATCCCCCACATAAAAAGATAGTGTCTGTTGGGGGTTGGAAGGCAAGGCCAGCCTCTGCCAACAGGACTCAGAACAGATTTGATGCAACAGGAGAGAACAACCAATATTTAGTTTGGGCTGATCATTTAGCCATAGCAAAATGAGTTCTGTCCCATTCTGTCACGCCATCATGCCTTTGCACATGCCCTTCCTTGTGCAGGGAATGACTTGTCTGCCAATGCCCTCATCCAAAAGCCGATCATCATTCAAGAGCCAAGTCAGCTGGAAACCACACAGGCATCTGGGTCAAATTTCAGCCTCACTAATCAGCAGCTATGGCCCTTGGACTAATTACGCAAGCTACCTGAATTTCATTTATGCATCTGTAAAATGGGGAAAGAGAGCTCAAGGAAGAAGTTGGTGAGAAAAGGCTGCAAAGTAATGACTTTGACATCGAAGCTCTAACTGAATGTCACCATTGCTGTGACCGTTACCCAGGGCCCACCCAGAATGGAATTGTTTCTCCCTCCTATAAGTTTCAGCAGCACATTGTTTGATCCTCACATGGTCCAAGAATTTTATATATTGGTCAAATAGTAAAGGTATTTGTGTATGGAACTCTTTCCACATTGAAGTGGCGTCCAATAAGCTTACTCAGCGTTCCATCCCGCTTAGGTTGAACACATTGCTTTTTACCCAGGATATCTAAACTAAATATCTATTGACTGAATATTGCCCGCATTTTAAAAGGGAGGTGACAGTAGGTGACACAGAGTAATTTACTTGTCAACTCCAGGTAGAACTAAGTAGCAGATTAGGAAGAGGCATCTGCAGCCTCCAGTTTGTCTATGATGGATTATTTAGCATCAGTGACTGTTGTCAGTGGGGGAGAGGGAGGGGAATAAGATTTCCCAACTGGACCCTGGCGTAGGAGACCAATGTGTGAGGTTTGACAGGGGCTGATCCAGGTGAGAACCAAATATTCATATTTAGCTAAATATTAACATATTCAGCTATGGGAAACAATGCCCTTTTCTAACTATTTGCAGAAGAGAGGCCCAGGCTGTGTCTGCTCTTCCGAAAATACAGGCATACCCTGGAGGTTCTGCAGGTTCGGTTCCAGACCACCGCAACCAAGCGTCACAATAAAGTGAGTCGCAATCGTTTTTGCTGGTGGAGTGTCTTGCCTTCAATTTGTAAAAACAATGCAACAAGTGGGAAGCGCACTGAAGTGAGACAATAAGACGAGGTCTGTCTGTGATGGAGAGAAGAGCTGAGGCTAGACCTCAAGGTCTGTTCCCATGGGAATCAGTGTGGACCAGGAGTGACTGAGGCCAAGCTCCGGCTCTGACTGGGAGAGTGGCCCCTTCACTTACTAGGACAAGTCCTTGTTCACCGGGACAAGCTGTGCACCTCCGTGTCAAGCTTATTGGTACCAACAGCTCCCAGGGTGAGGCAGGAACAGGCCCTGCTGTTTGTTCAGTACGGTAACCTAGTTGCCATGCTTTGCCCTCCAATGTGGGCCATGGAAAATTGCTTTGGGACTCGCATGTTTCACATTTAGGAGACAGAGAACCAAAGAGGCAATGTGATCTAATGTCCTCATCTTGATAAGCTCAAACAAAGCATGCCTCTGCTGTTAAAATGCTTACTGTGTTCCAAATACTCTGCCCAGGCACAGAGAGCAGAGAGAGGAAGTCCATTTACTATACCTGCCCTTGGGGTAGTAAATGGACTTCCTCTCTCTGTCAAAAAGCCATGTGCGTAAATGCTAGATGGCAGCTGTGATGGCTGCTGCAGAGGAGGGGGACAACAGCACTCTGAATGTGAAATGGAAGGGGGAGGCCCTGCCACAGAGGTCAGGGAACCAGAGGAGATGCCGAGTAAATCTCGAAGGCTTAGCCAGGGAGAGCAGGAAGAGCAGGCCAGGTTGAGGAAGCAGCCTATGCCAGGGCCAGTGTCTCGAGGGTATCAGGCTTCATAGAGAGCCCACAGGAAGGGCATCTTTCAACTCTGGGAAGCTCTGTGGGAAGTGGTGCCCTCACGGAGAAAGGAAATCAAGAATTGTAACTGCTGTTGTAAACTACACTGTGTAGGAACTGCTCATTTTCACTGAGTGCAACACCTGTATGTTTGGGAAAGGAATTAATGAGAGGTTCCGTGGTGTGTACCTTCATGGTAACTCTTAAAAAACAAAGAAACAGGAACCGATATGGCTGTCCTCATTGGCAGCGTGAGATAAAGTCACTTGTTGGAGTTGTCAGTTTGACCAAAATGCTGTGCATCCCCCCCCCCAACTACAAGTAATAGCACAAGTACAAATACTATTCATCCCTACACTGAGTGATGACTATGTGTCCATGCCTAATCTCAGCATGATGTGCTGCTCGTCATCCTCCTTAATCCTCATACTGTCCCTCCGACATGGACAGTATTATTGTCACTCTTTAGTGATAAAGAAACTGAAGGGAAGAGAGCTAGGTAGTGACTGAGCTGGGCTTCTAGCCCGGGTAGTCTTGGCTTCACAGCCCCAACTTTTAATGGCTCTGGCAGAGAGCAGTGGTCAAACTTCAGCACACATCTGAAGCACCTGGATGGCTTGTTCAAACAGATGGCCGGGCCGCACACCCAACCCAGAGGTCCTGAATCAATAGATCTGAGTGAGGGCGGAGGGAGGACTAAAAATTTGCAGTTTTAACAAGTAACAGGTGACGCTGCTGCTGCTGGTCCGAAGACTAATAGACTCATTGCTCCATGAAACACCATCCTCCACGTGTTTACATTTGAGACAACAGTGAGAGTCCACTTCCTAGGCCCTATTCTAAATGGCAGCTGGTTATAGAAAAGCTCTTACAAAGTCTCATGCTGGTTTCCATGAATATATCCAAACAGTTATTTTTAAAGCCCCATGAAACAGGTGCAACAGATTTGTAGGAAAAGGAGGACAGGGGTCAATGCCTAGTATGCATCTAGAGATAAATGAAGCACAGCCCAATCACAAGAGAAGGGAGTTGCCATCATGCATTGAACAGGTGCAGCCGGTTTTACTGCAGAGACGGTCTGTCTAGCCATGCAAAAGTAATTGTATTGCTTGTCAATCACTTTGGGGCTGCAATGTGCTTTTGCAAGAACATAATGCAAATGCACATCTCATTTTCTTAGAAAGGTAATAACGGTGGTTAAATATTTGGATGACTGCAAGCAGGGAATGACGGCACCATAGCAAATTAGTTTATTTTTTAAAAAAAAGGAAAGAAAGAAAGAATAGGATGCACAAAGTAGACAATGTGTTTGTGTAATATAATCTAGTCTAACTACAAATATATTTTTGAAGGAAAGGTTATTTAAAACTGTCCTACCTAACTGCCCCTTCCAAGTGGAAATAAATTAAAAATTTTAATGAATTCAAATCTAGCTGTTTTTAAGTAGATATCAGGTGGGTCCATGAACTTCCTGGCAAAATTTACATAAAATCATGTGTGTGTGTGTGTGTGTGTGCGCACACACACACACATATATGCACACCAACATTTTCCAAGGGGAAAATAATACATGTTTTTAATTGGATTATTAAAGGCATCTATGACATCTTATTCCCCCACCCCAAATTAAAGAACCACTGATTTATATGATGTTCGTCTATAAATGTACTCAATTAAGAGGATTTTTTTAAATATAAGAGGCTGTGTTGTAAAAACTGTTTGAGACTCTGAATAAGAATTGACAGCCAAAACAAAATGCTAGAGAGAATTCTGGAAAGTATTTGAGAATGGGTGGTGATATGTTCAGTTGTAGTATTCATATTAAATTGGAACGTTCCTAAATATCATATAATACAGTTTGAGAATCAGATATTTATAAATTAAAACCAAAAATGTGATTTATTTATAGACAGAAAGATTCATATGCGCACTCCTAGAGGCTGTTTATCAGAGAGGATTTTAGGACCTGAGAGCTTTCTCCCAGGATCTATGTATAGATTCTTCTTGTACTAGCCAACTTTAAGAAGTTTTCTCCTGGGATACTACCATATCTTTCCTATACCCAGAGTAGCACAGTCTCTTCAAAATACTTCCCAGCTAACTCTGGGAAGTTGTAGCTACATGTGTCATAATTAATTACCCAAAACATTACAGAATATCTTCCTCAAAGATATCCAAAGAACCAAGATCAAAAACCTACAGCAGGTACTGGATGCTTAGCTTAGAATAATAATTTTTAAAGTCTCCTATGATGCTCCATTAGCACACTCTACTGTAGATCCATACAATATGCATGGCAATTATAGGTGCTTAATAAGTAGCTGTTTTATAATTAAGTAATTAAGAACAAGAACTTGGTGAGGCCAATCTCATGAGGTTTCTTTGGGAGGGAATGGGGTTTTGTTACTGTCGCCTAACATCAGAAGTAGCACTGAGCTTGGTGGCTACCTCCCATCTTCATCCACAAATTATCAATCTGCAGGCTCCACTGGATGGCAATTTCCCAATGGGTAATTTCTCCCAATTATGAGTCCTAGGAAAACAGACTGGACATTATGGCTCCTCTATCAAAATTGACTCCAGGTCAAATACAAGGACAAATACGGAAAACTTGGTCCATTCAGCTTGTGCTAAGACTGTTCACTAGTTAATATTTTATTTACAATCTACACATTCCACGAACTATTGAAGTGCTCTTTGCAAACCAAAGCCATCTCTGTGCTTTGTGCGGAATGCAGATCTGTGAACTGCAGGTGCCCCCAGCAAAGCAGTAAGCGATGCAATTCAGGGAGAGACAGAGTCTCAGTAACTGCACAATTTCAACAACAGTAGCTACAGCTCTCTAAGCACACATCACATGACGGACCTTACCAAGCTGTAACCTTATGTGGATCTCCTGTCCCAACCTCTACCAACCAATGGGGGCAGACAGTCTTGATTGTTAAGAGAACTGTACCTATTCAGGTTAAATCAGCTGCCCAGGGTAATATGAGATAGAATAGCATGGGGCAATCTCATCTGCCCCAAAAGTGTCATTTTAGGACAGGCATCATCTTATAGATAGACAATGTAGACACTAGATTTCCAACTCATTACTCATTCTCATTCAGTTTATGTTGGCAGTCATTAGGGGGTTGGCTGTCTCAGTCTAGGATTTTGTATTCGCTTCTATGATCCTTCCCTGGTTCTGTTTCCAGGAAGTGACGTTATCAGGATATACATGGTCTAGGAGATAGTGTGGGTTTCCTGTAATTTTATGTCTCCAAAGTCCTTTGGAGGATGATTTCTAGATTTGGCAGATGTCTTTACTAATGTCAAGTTCAATTTAACATGCCTTTTCAGGTCCAAGCCCCTGAAGGAATGATCATGTATTAATGTCCCAAGAAGTTTTTATTTTACTATGTGAGAAAGAGAAATCGGGTCTCTCAATAACCTATGTTCTTTACTTTCTGGGAAGGACTTCAGAAAACACCAGGATGTGAAAGGGAAAACCTAACCAATGAAAGGCAATGGGTGGATGTAGGACATTCCTGGTGAACCATTCTGTATAACTGTCTTGATGTTGGATACTCCAAAGGTCACCCATGGCTCCACAAAAGCGGCCGTGGAGGTTCTGTGGGATGACTTTTTTAATCAATCTCTCAGAAAATACATATGGAAGCTTCATATGGGTAAAAGACATGTTTTTGGTTTGAATTTTAATAACAAAGTATATTCATATTGGATACTTCGAGAAGAACAGAGGTTTAGGTTGGAAGTTCGATATGTCTTCCACTGATGACAATGGGAAAAATAAATTTTTTTCTTAATCAATACAGTTTGTTAGACGATGTCTTAGAAAAGATGAGGATCATCAGGTGTGAGAGAGAATCATAGGATGAGATTGTAGCATGGAAATTTGGAACATGATTGGACATAAATGTGTCTTAAATCTCATTCATTTCCTCCTAGAAGCCTTCTCTAAATACCCACCTTTCCACTTATCACATTTTCGGAAATTGTTAGGGACCCCTTTGTCCCCAACTGGAAGACATTCCTCTGAGGGTGCCACTGGCCTCAGTGTCCTCAATGCAAGACAGTGCAAGGAGCTGAGAAAAGGTGTTAAACTGAACTTGATATTAGTAAAGACATCTGCCAAATCTAGAAATCATCCTCCAAAGGACTTTGGAGACAAAGTTACAGGAAACCCACACTATCTCCTAGACCAGTGGTTCTTAACCTGGGTTCTATCGAACCCTAGGGGTTCAATGAGTCTGTCTCAGGGGTTCGGAGAAGCCTCTGCCGCGGAGGCCAGAATAAAGTAATACCGTCATTTGTTGTGAGTTCATGTACTTTGTTGGTTTTGTTCTTTGAGCAAGGTGATGTTCATGCATGGCTCATTTTGTGCACCAGTAAAAAAACATATACCTATGTCTTGAATTTGGAAAAAAAAAGTCATATTTTATTTATCACTAAAGAAGGGTTTGGTGAATGCGCATATGAAACTGGTGGGTTCGGTACCACAAAAAAGGTTAAGAACCACTGTCCTAGACCATGTATATCATGATAACATCACTTCCTGGAAACAGAAGTCAGTGACCAACCTCTTTGCCACTCAGTGCAAGATCAGGGCCCTCTCTCCTCCAGCCTATCTTTGCTGCTCTTTCCAGAATGAGCTGCCCGCCTGCAGTCTCCTGCAGACTAAGCTCAATAAGCCAGAGGAAAAGGGAAACCATCACTTAAGAAGCTGGGCTCACCCTTTTACATTCAGAGTCAAAGCACTCCAGCCAATTTGTAATCCAACAGAACATCCAGGCAACTAGTTAAATCTCCTTTTGCACCAGCCCTTTGCTCCTAAGGAACTTGCAGACGTGGACACGCACACTCCTAGCCTTTCTGCTCTTTGCATTCCTCCCATCGTAAGAATTTTACTTTACTATTAAACGAGGGTTCAGAATTCTAGCAAAGAGGCACAATCCACCAGCATAAACAAAATGACTAGAAATATCGTGGGAATATTAATATTAAATCCTATCCAGGTCAGTCACAAATACATTGTTTCACCATTTGGAGATGCCTGTGTTGCTCCCTGGTGAATGTGGTGTTAATCAGTTATTCATGGTTATTTCCGGCAAAGAGCAAGTTCGTTATAAGTTAGCAAATTTCAATTTTACAGCAGGTGTGCTATTCTGAGACTTTTATAAATTGTGCACATGAGGATAAGCCATATAATTTTACTTTATTTTTTTTCTGTTCAATATAGTCATGAGATACTGAGGGTACATATACCGGAAAGTTACAATTACAAGCTACCAAGATAAGATGACAATTTTCAGACAAACTAATGGAGTATAAACATGTAATTTTGCATTTATGGCTTATGAATCTTGCTTTAGTAATCACATGGGCCTACCGGGTAACTTGTTTTTGTATTTTCCCTTCATAACTCATAACGTGACCTTGGGAATAACAAGTCTTTATTCCTGCCTTTTTGGATCTATACAATGGGCGTAATGCTGTGGGGCTGAAGGTAATGATTATCCTGTCAGTGGTTCCTTGTATCACATGGTCAGACCCACGAGACTTAGGACATGAAGATACATTATCTTGGAGGGTGGGGAGAGTTTAAGGTCCGGTCAGCCTTGGTTTGTTATTTCCCACCATCTTTCCAGTACAATATTTTTCTTTTGTGCACTAAGAAGCTTGGAATTAACCTAACTCTAATGATAACATCAGCAACGGTGAACTTTGCCTTTTTTCTCTGCCTTTGTTTTTCCTTTCTGATGATGTCATCTGCTCTCATTTCTTTAGAGCAGTGGTTCTTAATCTGGGTTCTATCGAACCCAAGGGGTTCAATGAGTCGGTCTCAGGGGTTCGGAGAAGCCTATGCCGCGGAGGCCAGAATAAAGTAATACCGTAATTTGTTGTGAGTTCATGCACTTTGTTGGTTTTGTTCTTTGAGTAAGGTGATGTTCATGCACGGCTCATTTTGTGCACCAGTAAAAAGACATATACCTATGTCTTGAATTTGGAAAAAAAAATCATATTTTATTTATCACTAAAGAAGGGTTCGGTGAATGTGCATATGAAACTGGTGGGTTCGGTACCTCAAAAAAGGTTAAGAGCCACAGCTCTAGAGTCTTAACTCTGTCTCCCTGCATTTGTTTCCAAAACACTTCAAATGCTCTCCTTTGGAATGAGTAAGATATGAATAAAGATCTCATTCAGTATAATAGAAAGACGACGTAGGCTAATTCGGGTTTTCTAAAAGATTTATAAGCAACTGAGCTATAAAAAAAAATGTGCTTAACCCTTTCACATAGTCCTGAATACAACCCTACTCTTTCTATAGACAAGAAGGCCAGCCACTGGCCAGGGAAGCCTGATGTCATGGGTTTGACCGAGTTTTTTTTAGAGCAGCACACTTGGTACTTAGGGCCCCATGACTCTTTATATGGGGGGGGGGGCGCTGCCCTGTGCACTCTGCCCACTAGCTGACAACCAAAAATGTCTCCAGATATTCCAAATGTCCCTTGAGAACCCCCGCCTTAGAGACATCCCTCTTTCCCTGACTCTGGCTGTGCAGGAATGTTCTAGGAGGACCTCTTAACAGGAAGGAGAAAGGGTAGAAGCTCAAAATGTCAGCCGCCACACCAGTATTTTTCTTTTTGAGCATTCACCACCATTCCTTGATATTCACTTAGCAATAACAAAGTCCATGCACAGAATACCAAAGTGGCAACGGGGAACACATGAACTTGCATTTCCTTGCAGCAGGATAACGAAGACAAACGCCATTTTGGAAAACCATCTAAAACCGGTCTTCATGCCAATTGCACTGAACTTTGGGATGTCTGCATTTGACTCCACAGCCCATTTTCTCTTCCCAGCCAAAGACTCATAGACCTTGAAGCTCAAGGGGTCTTAGGGAAGGGAAGCAAGACCACTCCAGTGATTTTTATGTTTGAAAACCACATGTCCCTCCACGGACGGATTTAAGGGGCAAATGTGATCCAACCTCCTTAATAACCAGATGTTTGCAATCATCAGAAATATATCTTTGGTTGTAACCATTTCTATGTTCTCCAGCATTCAGTCTCAAAGAGAATTTACATAACAACATGTGACATGTAGAATGCTTAAAGGCACCAACCATGACAGGACAAATTACACTCATTTTTCAATACACTTTGCAAGGTGCTGCACTGCAGGCACGCCGGACTGCATGCTGGGGTGTTCTGGTGAGGCAGTCAAGTCAGCATGCGCAGCAAACAGGAGGGGGCGGGTGCAGGGAGCCCGCCCCGGGGGGCGGGGGGAGCAGACCTACTTACCCGCCATAGGCTGGGATCGGGGGCGGGGGTGCTGCAGCCCGGAAGGTGTTGTACACGGTGCGGCCACGGCCTCGCAGGTGCGCCCCTCGGTAGGCGGCCGCAGCGGTGGCGGCTGGATATGGAAAGCCGGGCACTGCAGGGCGAGAGGAGAGAACAAGGCAAAGGCTTTCAGACCCACGCGTACCATTGAGGGGACCTCCCATCTGACCCTTCTCCCTGCGGGCCCACGCTGGACACAAGAGCCAAGGGTATGAAGGCAGCACAGGGCAGGGAGCAAGGGCCAAGGTCCGATTCCAGAGAGGATGGGCTAGAATAGATGGTGGTCCTTGTGCCCAAGAGGGAATGGGCTAAATGACAAACACTGACAAAGAATTTAGAAACACGATTAAAGCTCACTGCACAAACAATATTTTTAAAAGGTGGATTGCAATACATATATGCAGTGTATTCTCAATATTTATCTATATACCCATTATTCTATCCATCCATCCATCCATCCATCTACACACAGACATACATGTCTAGTGTGCAATATACATTTATGTGTCTGAGCACACAATAAACGTGTGCATGTATATGCATGGGTATGTACACGTACGTGCATGTGTAAGTGAACGTGTACATTGTGTGCGAACACAATATAAGCGTGTGTGTGTTTGTATATGCAGGCATACGTGCATATGTGTGTGTGGATGTTGCATGTATGCATATTTATATTTGTGTGTACATAATTATACACATATACACATATTTCAGTGTGTTCAATGCTGATCTCTGGGGTTAAACTGCATGAGTGTTAGTTGTCTGTTCATAGCTTTTCCTCATCCCATTTTAAATTATTTTCCACATTTTCCTTTATGTACATATATTGCTTGTTAAAATTTAATTGAAATACAGTGTTCCTACAGACATGCGTGTACATCAGACGTGCACCCACACCTCATGCTCCAAGAAATAACTCAATCCCAACATGCCGTCAGCCCACAACCATTAATACAGCTTATAAAACACAATGGTAATAACAGAGCAGTCTGGGGCCTCGATTCATAAGACGAGAGTGTGGGAAGGACCCTCGTCCACGGGGGAAAAGTTCTCGTAGCTGGATAACTTAGCGTGGAGTCAAGAGGGAAAAGAAGAATAATGCCTGAGACTCTTGATAATTGGTTCCTTGCCCTCTGCCAGGGTGTCCTTCCTCCCACTGTATGCAAACCCTGACTCAGGAGGTCTTCAGGAATCTGCTCCCACCTTCCAGGTCCTTTCCTTTCTCTGGGTCCCCGGAGCTCTTACTGTGCTGCCCATGCCTGTCCCATCCCACCAAACAGCAGGCAGTGTTGCCCAAACCCCAGCGTGTGGAGCGGGTGCTTCACTGGGAAATGCATGTAAGACACTGCTGGCCCAGGAGATCTATACTGAAGGCTCAGAAAGTCCTACAGCGAGGGGAACACGTTAACCAAATAAACCCAGCCCACCAAAGCTTCACTCTCCCGGGCGATCTTTATTTGTGGAACACCCCACCTCTCGCGGGTATTCATTCTGAGAAGAGGGAAGTCCAGCACTTGTTACATTTTTTGTCTCCTATTGGCCTGCAAGCTCCTGGAGGTCTCCCTCCATGTCCCATTCATCTTTGCATCTCCTCCTGCCTCTCCACCTCATGATTTTATCCACAGTAGCTTCTGAATACTGGGCACCAGAAGGAATGCATGGATGACTTCAACTACAGGACCAGGTGAAGGAAGCTGTGGGCTGTGATCAGACCAAATGATGGGCAGACCATCCAGTCAACCTTCTCTCCTGGCCCCGTTTTTTTTTCTCTGACCTAACGGGAGCTTTGAGGATTTCCAGAGAGAGGAAGACAGGTGAGTCGAGCAGAGCCAGGGGGAGAGAGTCTTCCTCCCTCACCATCCCCTCCAGCCCTGCTCCATCTCTCCTGGGGTTTCACACAGTGTTTGTTACGTTGTGCAAGATCAGGAGGGACAAAGAGTTTCTTCTGGCATGACATTAACCCTATGAAAGGCCTTGCAATGAAGGTAGCTCTTTAGCTTGGCTAACACAGCACATCCATACTTCACTCTTTCAGGAACTCTATTTGGGGAAACACCTAACTACTCGCGGGGTGTCATATTTCCTATTGTGCGGAAGTGGTCTCCACCCTATTTCCGAACTGACAAGAGGGGCTTTTCCCTTCCTACCACCACATTCAGGAGCAGAAGCGCTCCACCCTGACTGGTCCCATTACTCCCAGTCCTTGGTCATCATGTTTGTACCTGCATGGTGGGTGGCACGGGGCAGGGAGAACAGACTCCCCACAGAAGTCACTCCCAATTCCACACCACCTGCTGGGACTGCACGGACTGGGATCTAGCCCTTGAACCTGAAGTAAAGACTGGCTGGCTCTCATTTGGAATTCTCAGTGTGCTTTTGAATGGACAACAGCTGGCCTGTTTCATGGATTCTACCATTTTTCCCTCATGATGAGGGTAACATGCTAGGATTGGTGAACCAAGCCGGAATGATTTCATCTTTTTCTCTGTTCTGGGAAGACCATACCAGTTATTTGTAACTTTCTTTTTTATCGTTAAAAACAAATCATGCAGCTGTACTTAACTCTCAGCTCACCAGCCCCTAGCACCCACGTTTCCCGGCTCTGGTTTCAAATAATTCTGCTTGAGATTGTAGAGAGGTATCAGTCTTAAGGGAGAAAGTGGGTAAATCTTAATATCCTGAAAGCATGGACTAATGAGATATGAGATGCGGGCTTCAGGACCAGGGGAGAAAATGACTGGGCATGGTTTTGACTCCAACTCCATCTTGCCACTGTTCAAATATTAAGTTTTCATGGGAATGCTCTGGATTTTGAAATAAAGAAAATGAAAAATTCACAATCTGGTGAAGCAGCTGGCTGCCTGTGGAGGAAAACACGGTAATTATGCTGACCCATTCATTATCGCCGGCTCGGGTGCGGAGTGAGCGAAACGAGATCCCTCTCAGCGACAAGCAGGTTTTACAATAATTCTTGGCGGATTTAGATGTTGAGAGATAACATGAAACAGAAGCTCAACAGTCGAGTGAGGCGGGCACAAGCTGCTAAAAGAGCAGAGCCAGGATTCCACGTGTGCCCCATTTGCCACGGAGAGAAAATGCCCCCTTCTCAAGGCAGAATAAGGTTTCCCCTGGGTCTTGATACAAGGCTCATTGGGCTCCTCTACCCTGGGCAGATTAGAGGGGTTCTTATTTTGTTCACGGAACACGGGAAAGACTATACAACAGCTCCTGGTGTAAATACCGCCTTTCTGGGAGACCAGGCTCTGTTAGGTAAAATAAGGTGGTTTCTAGTTCATCCTTTGGACGAGAGCCTTCATGGGGGAAGTATGTGAGTCTCCTAGGCCAGTGATGGGCAATCTTATGAGCTTGGTGTGTCAAAATTCGCCAAAAACCGAGCATAACTCGGGTGGTATGTCACTTTGAGAAAAACGGCCTAACCAGAAGTCCCAGAACTAGACGCTCTGTGCCGGGGTTCTGTTGTTTTGGCCTACAGACCTCCGGCACAGAGTGTCTACACTTCAGCAAATGTTTTATCCTCGGCTACTGCGTCTGGCCATGCAGGAGCCGAGGATGAAATGTCCTTCTCGGCATGCGGCCCCATGTGGCCGCGTGTCATTAAAAATGGCTATGCGTGTCAGTGCTGACACGCATGTCATAGGTTCACCATCACTGGCCTAGGTTGATGGTTTCCTCCGCTCTCTTTCCTGTGGCCATTCTACGGCTGGTCAAGGGGTCTCTTGGACTCCAGTCAGTCATCATGACTAACGAGCATTTCCTTCCTCTTTCTTCCTTTGTATCCTCCATCCTCCTTTTTTCGCTCTTTCCTTCCTCTTCCTTCCTATGCTTCTCCTCTCCCTCTTTCCTCCCTATTTTTTCTTTGTATTTTTTCAAAGTTAAAAGTGGGGAGGCAGTCAGACAGACTCCTGCATGCGCCTGACCAGGAACCACCCAGCATGCCCACCAGGGGGTGATGCTCAGCCCATCTGGGGCATTGCTCCGTTGCTACCGGAGCCATTCTAGACGCTAGAGGTGGAGGCCATGGAGCCATCCTCAGTGCCCAGGCCAACTTCTTTGCTCCAATGGAACCTTGGCTGCTGGAGGGGAAGAGAGAGATAGAGAGAAAAGAGAGGAGGAGGGAAAGAGAAGCAGATTGGCGCTTCTCTGGTGTGCCCTGACCAGGAATCGAACCCATGACTTCCACACACCAGGCCAATGCTCTACCGCTGAGCCAACTGGCCTGGGCCTCCTCCCTCTCTTTATTCTTTAATCTCCTTCTGGACAAGCTGCCCTGAACCTCCCCTGGTACACAGGAAGGTCTCGCTTAACATTGTCGGCAGGTTCTGTACCTAAGCAAAGGGACATATAATGAAACCAACTTTAGCATAGGCTGATTGACATAAACAAGAGTTAAGTTCCTACTGCATCTCATCAGTGTTATCATAAAAAGACGCTGCTATTCGAGGACCTGCTGTACTGGGAATCGAGGAGCTTGGGGCCCAGAATTGAAGGACTAATGCTCTTTCTGGAATGAACACAAGCTCCGCGAGGGCAGTGAGCTCCACCTGCTCTGCTCACTGATTTGCAGGACTGCCTGCACAGGGCAGAGATCTGGGACTTAACATCATGCCTGCGCACACTCTGGTGGTTAACCAATGCCAGTCTCCCTCTTTCGGGGGAGGAGAGGTCCTACCTCTTTACCTTCCACCTTTCATGACACGGTCTCCTGTACAATATGTCCTGCCCTGGCTTCACAGACAGACAGTATGCAAACAACACAGCTAGATCTCAGTCATGATCCTTATAAAAATAGCTTTCCATCCATACTTTTAGGTGCTATATTGGCCCAGAAACAACAACCAGACTTGGAATAGCTTTGATTCTGATAAAAAGGGACTGAAGTTGGATAAATGTATTGGACTCAGTATTTTTTAAATTGATTTTGAGAGAGAGAGAGGATAGGTGAAAGAGAGAGGGAGGATCAATTCGTTGCACTTATTTATGCATTCGTCGGCTTATTCTTGTATGTGTCCTGACTGGGGATCGAACCCGCAACCTTGGTGTACCGGGATGATGCTCCAACCCAGCTACCCAGCCACGGTCTGGACTTGGTATTGTTGTATACCCTCAACCCATTTATATTCACTTCTATTGCTGCACAGTGTCAGGATCTGAAGATCAGTTTCCTGTTCTGAGGAAAAGCAGGACTCAAACTTTTCCCCAGGCATGTGATAGCAATTAAAAGTTCCTTACTTCCCCCAGTCCATGCTTTCTGGCAAATCACAGTCTCTGAATGCCATAAATCTGTGCAACAAGGAACAACAGAACATAACAATATTTATAATCCTTCTCTTGTCTGATTTGTAGCTGTGCCTTCTATGTTTCTCCCCATCCCCATTAGAGGGTGTGTCCCCTATGGCTAGTTTAGGACAGCATGGCTCTTTTCTCTTGCCACTAAGATAATTTCCAGGCCAAAAAAGCACAACTGTTTGTCAAGCTTCTTTTAGACTCAACATGGGATGGAGCTAATTTTTATTTACTTGCTCAGTAGGTACGCTGGCCTGTTGGGCAGATAAAATATATTATGCTCACTTTGTTGAGGATGGCGCTGCCCACATGGAAATTCGTTGATATTAATGTGTGTTCTGGGACAGGCTGTGGGCAGGCCAGGTAGTTATAGCCTAAGGCTTAGTTTTAAGAGCAAGCTCTTCTCCACACCCTTGACTGATTGGATGATGTAGGGTGGTGCACTCTTCTGAGGAATCCCATTATGCCTCAGATGGGTGACTTTGTATCAGAGACTTCCTTGTCTGTAGATTAGATTAAGGGTTTGGATTTCTACACTATAAAGTGGGGCAGGCCTGGAGCTTGCTCTCTTGGTTTCTGAGGTATTAGAGAGGAGAGCAGATTAAGGCCACATGGAGGCCAAGAGAAGCAGTCAAGATGGTAGAGTGCTGAGAGAGAAGCGATTTTGTGCAGAGTTTGTGCTGGAGGAGATGGGGAACAGAGGTGAATAAGTCTGGTGAGCTAGAAACTTTTGATTTTAGGAAACTCGGATAAGTCAGTAGCTTTCTGAGCACTGAATGAGTGGGTTTTGGAGCCCAGTGTGTGTTTTTGCTTGCCCGCTGGGTGCAAGCTAGAATTAAAGCTGATGGCTCACCAGTTCTTGGCTCCGTTGTTTCATTACCGACTGTTCGAATCCAATGTGAACCTGCATGGGTCAGGCGGCTGTGATTGGCGGCCTCAACTACTGACTTTACATGGCTTATAGGTGTGAGGGCATGGTTAACTTCATATTTGAAGCATTTAATTGAATGAATGATTCAGCTACAGATTAAACAAAACCAAAATGGCCTTGTCCATGGACCCTATGGAAAAAGACACATGTTATTATATCCTTGCTTTGTGATATGACACTTTTATTGAGTGAAAGTTATCATGTTATCTACTAATGCCCCAGTTTGAAAGTTTGGATCCTCTGATAAGTGGGCAATGCATGTTTAATAAATTCAATATAAAATGGCAAGTGGAAACCCACAATGTCCTCTCCATTTCTGGAATGGGCCATATCACTGTTAATAGAAATCACAAACCTGTCACCGTGTCTCATATTTGTAAATGTAAATTAAAGGACAATGTTAGAAGCTAGAGGTGTTTCTGAACCCCAATGCTGGAGTTTGTTTTTTTTTTTTTTTTTTTCTAGTTGAATTTCAAGTTAATAAACATGTAAACCGACCGTCAATGGGGAACAATGGAAAGTATTCAGGCTGTTTTGTGGCTCTAGTATAAATCCTTAGTTCTTGGCAGGTGAAAAGAGAGACAAAAGAGGGGAAAAAAACCATAGGTTCATTATACTGGAAAGGTTCCCTCTGAAACCTTATCCAGCATGAATCAAAGTGAAAAATCTGGTATCACTGCAACGAAGATTGGATTTAGCTCATAAGCTAAAAACGAGTTTCTCTCAAAGAAAACAGGGCAAGAGCTTTTGGAGCAAATACCAATGGAGCATCTTGTTGACACATCCACAGTCTCAGCCCACCCACGCCCACCCTTCAGCTAGATTTATATCCAGAGCCCATTTGGGGGGGAGGCGAGTGGAGTAACCGCCTACCTCTCCGTTCTTGGGAATAAGGCATTCTTTCTATGCCTTGGGACTCAATGAAACGGAAACTTTAGGGATGTAACAAGAGACATGCTGTGATGTGCTGGAGTATCAAGGCAAATCAACATTTTTAAATGGAAGATGTGTGGGTAGTTCCAACCAGCCAAATGAGCCATTTACCATAGTGTCAACTGCTTCCTGTCTGTCTCCCCATCAGAGACAAGGCCCCCACCTCCCACCGTCTTCTCTGAGCTCTCCTTTCAATATATTTACAGTGACGAAGGCACGTTTGCCCCTTCCGTCTCGTTTATGAACATGGTGCTTACTTTAGAAAATAAACACAAATGAGATCATCCCACCAGCCCAGGGATCCCAAGAGAAGAAACACAAAACCAGTGGAAAATACTTGAGGGTTATAAACTGCATATTAAAGTTTTAGAGCTCTGGGAGAGATGGCAGAGGAGCAGATGCAAAAGCCGACAGGGGGGCAGATTCTGCATCAAAGCCATAAAAATATACAACCGCTTTAATGGGCAATTATTCTTTGCATTTGTGCGCTGGTTTGAATTTGCATGAGGTTGCCAGCTGCCCTGGAAAAGGTGTGCCCCTCGAAATGGAGGAGAGGGGGCTCTCTTTTTGTTCCACTCTTCCTCTCCCTGGGCTCCTTAACACCATCTCTCCCTCCCACCCTTTGAGTGTTTCAAGACTGAGAGACGTTCATGCTAATTTGGGGTTGAATTGTTCTGTGAGTAGTTTATGGTAGGAAATGTTCACTTACATAATTCTGGGGGTGCAGATGTGCTTTCAACAGCAGGTTCACGGTTCTGCAGGATTCCCCTTGGGGGATCTCCCATTCCATACGCTGGACCATAAATTAAGAAGTAGCAGAACAGGTAACAAACCAAGGCAAAATAAACAGCCAGCCATAGCTCGATTTCAGATGCAGGGCATTGTGTGATCAACATCACAACAAAGAGCCAAAAACAAAAAACAAAACAAAACAAAAACCAAAATGGATGATTTTCCCCAAATGGCAAAAAAGAAAAAAAGAAAACGTTTGCTTAAAATGGATCTCAAATTAAAGGTACATCAAATTGGTTTTTAACATAGAATTTATACACAACTAGGTCACTATCTTTAAATGACATTACATGGCAAATTAAATATGATGGGACATACGTATTTATTCTGGGTCAAAGTAAAAATGGAAAGGCTTTCAATTTTTTTTTAAAAAGAATCCAATAATTTCAAGGGTTGGAAAAGAAAACAAGGGTTGCATCCATACAGTCATTTACAAAAAGATCAAAAAGAGCCTATTAATTTGTTGGAACCTCCGGTTCTCACGGTCACATATATTTATCCCTGAAACACACATTTGGGATCGGCTCTTGTTTCATTTAAAAATGCGCGTTGATATTAAATACTGCTGTTTATAAGTGAATAAATCTACATTTTGGACAAACAGTGCCTTATAGGACACCCTCATTTGAAATGCATTGAATAGGAAAACAAAAATTTCTAATTAATGTACAAGTCTAATCACCATTCTCCACATGGAAGAGTAATTTTTCACTGTTCATTTGCTTGGTTTAATCTCAAAACTGACATAACAGAAACGCAATGTCCTATAAATCTCCACTCATTTGTTTCTTTAATATTCATATTCCATTGAACTGCAGCTGCTTGTTGCTTCAGTCTATTACAACTTGCAGAAGTGTCGATAAAAATAGTATGAAAGGCAAGATGTGTTTCTTTCTGGCTGCGTGTGCCATTTATTTGGGGAAAGACAATAAATGGCTTGTGGATTGTTCCCCGGCCTGCTGCTTGGTGGGTGATTAGTGATTAATTACCTGGCAGCAAATTGACGTGGCACGAGGAAATTGACACAGCCCTGATTAATTAACTTTTTATGGGCGGTAGTTACTCACAAAACATTGCACACCCTAATTGAATCTCTTTACATAACGTCATGGTACAAAAGTTTTAGTCAAATCCAAATTACCCAGAAGTTTCTAGGCTGTTATAGGTCTGATTAGAAAGTGTGGAAGGGATTAGCAAGAAGTTGAACTTGGAGAGATATGCACATTTCCTAAGGGAAAGAAAAGATGGTGACACTGTGTGCTGGCTCTGTTGGCCAAGCTGAGTTTATTGACCTAAATCTTTTTGGATGAGGGCAAAAATGCCTCCTTTCCCCCAGCCACTGGCTCCTGCTTCTCAGGGGCTTCTGCAGGTTCTCTGTCTTTTGTTCAGTCTCTACCAGTTACGTTAATTCCCTCATTTAATCTTTGGTTCCAACGTCACTTCCTCTTCCAGGGCTTTTCCTCTCAATTGTACCCTATATCTCCTGACTGCCACCACAGTCACTCATCCATCCCTGCCCCTCCACTGACCAGTCTTTTCCCACTTTATTTGACTGCGATGTCATTATATAACTCTGTGTTGGGATGTCCTGAGGACTTTATTTTGGTCAATATTGTGTCTCTCAGCTGCTAGAGGGTTACCTGGCCCAAGGTAATCCTTACAATGTCCATGGTGTGTATTGGCAGATAAACTACACTGCTCACAAAAATTAGGGGATCAGGAAATGTGCAGCGATACTACAGTACTTTCAGCCTTTTGTATAGGGCATTTTCACCAATGAAATAAAAGTTGGTTTTGAATCTCATTTGCATAATCAAACAACTTTCTTTGACTTGTTTGCTTTTCTGATGTTCTTAATAAAAAAAAAAGATCAAATGCTTCTTTTTTTATTGCTTCATATTCATTCTGAAATATCCCCTAATTTTTGTGAGCGGTATAGAATGCCATAATAAGTGATTCGGTTACAGAGGAAAATGGAGGACGGCCCTTGAACCTGTAGGACTTCCTAAGATGCTGCTTACAAAGGATACATGCTCTAAGAGGACCTGGTTTAGTGAGAACATTGGTGAGAAGGGACTCTGGACTCTATTTGTCTAAAACTTCAGGCAGTGGTAACTGGAATAATCTAAGCAAAGTTGGGAACACAGTTGGCGAATTCCAATTTCCTGTACTCCATTACCAATGGCGTAGATTCAACTGTATCATATAACAGCTACTGTTTACTCATACTTGCTAACCTCCAAACCCACCAGTTAACTCAATAACTCCTCACAAAACCACAGAAACCAAATACGGCTATCTTTACTTTCCTGGGAGGAATGGAAGGCGTAGGTCAGCTCAGAAACTCACCTAGCTATCTGAACTCAGGCATTTTAGCACTATAGAGATTATTCATCTTATCTATTACCCATGGCAACTAGGACAAAAGCATCATGTGTCGGCTTCAGGCAAGACTTTTTCCACTTTCCTTCCCTCCTATTGCTTGCAGAAGCTGCTTCACCATTTCCCTATAAACATACCTCATCCAAAACACCAGCTCCAATTCATCACAGGCAGAGTCAATTTGCAAGAGAATCTGTTGACAAGTCTCCCTGAGACCTCAATATGCTCCTTGTTGGGGGCAGGGGATAGAAGTGGAGGAGGTGGCGGGTGCCATTTTCTTACTTCTGTATTTATGTTCTGAGATTTCAAGCCACCTGGAAGGGCTTTACTCCTTCTCTACTAATTGGATACAGGCCACTGGGATCACTACTGATGTATGTTCCCAATAAGAATCCAGGGCAAGCTGTTTCTCTTCTCTACTGGTGCTTCTCTCCACATCTGGATGTGAGCCATGGGGGTTGTAAACAATCCCAAAATGTTGGGAAATGGACCCTTCCAGCAACGTGGACCTGGGTTACCTGAATGTGGTAATACACACACAAACCTAATTATTGTGAAAATCATGAGCTCCTTATGACTAAATTCAACGAGAATTTTTCTCCAAGGTTCGGAAGATTTGAACAAGAAACTTTCATACTATTTGGGAGTGTTGCGTTTTTCTTTTCTGACTATAATTGATTTAATAGCGTTCTCAATTATCACTTTACTCACAACTTGATTAGAAATAAATCTTTCTTAGAAAGAAGTGAGTCATATAATAAAAAAAAAAGCACAATGAGCACACAGAGATTTACTCTGAATAATAATTCTGGTGTCACCAAAGCAGGAATGTTTCCTAAGTTAAAAACAAATTCAAAACATTGCGACAAAATCCACATCCAATGCTCAAGCATGCAAATATTCTTTCATCATTCAGGTCTTGGCCATTTTGAATTGCAGAGCCTTGGTTTTTAATTCATTGCCACAGTCTTCTGCTTTCTTCCCCAAGTTAGCTGTGGTCTCTTTTCTCCCAGGTTACAAATGGTCAGGTTAATCCAACAGACACACGCTGAATGCCATGGTAGCTGCATGTGCAGTGATAGGTTTTTACGGTGCACAAGACATATTTGTGATTCGGCTACGTACGGGTATTGACAATATCCCCTAAGGCAGAATTTTTGTAACATTTCACTCAGCAAAATGAGAATGAATCTCAATCTTGGAGTGTTTAACTTGGCAGGGTCACAGAAGGCATGTGCAAAGGTGCTTTCTGCCACTTGAAGGAGTGTCGAAGGCGAAGCTCTGAGATGCTCAGCTCTATTTTCATTTGGATGAAAGGATTTGCCATAATCTATTTGACAAAATCTGTACTGGTGTCAAGTTAGCTTTTTTCAGGCAGCCATGAAAAAAAAAAAAGCAAATAATTTATATAAATAATTACTCTATCGAGTGCATAGACACGGTAAAGATTCAATTGTTAAATCATTCATGATCTAGCTAACAGCTGGCTGAGACAGCAGCAGGCTTGGCGGATTGCTTCTCTAGGTAGGAAACAGGGCAAGTGAGATAAATCAACTTCCTTATGCCAGGATGGGTTTCCCATGCTCCCCAAGGGTTGCCACAGCTCCTGAACACCAGCAGGTCCTCAGAAGGGGTTGTTGGTGGCTCACAGGAAGGGGACATGATGCCAAGGCATTGTTCATTTTACTTCCATCTGTCGCTGTGGGCATAGCTTGTTGGTCCCAGTTGAGGCCATCTAATTGTCTAAGTCAGCTTCCAGACTGGAAAGACTGAGTCTCGATCCTTTGAGTGACACCCTAAGCAAACAGTCTGGACCTAGAGTTTCCCTTGCCTGATGTTGGACCCAGGGCCCTCCTGAACCCCCATGGAGAGCAGGCTGAAGGAGAGATACACAGAAATGATCCAATTGTCCAGTCACTAGACACATAAACCTTTCAAACCAGATCCTTGGTGAACTTTCAAAAGAACTGCAGAATTTGGCTCTGAATAAAGAAAGGGAAAGACTGGTCACTTCTCTGAGCAGATGTGATGCCTCGGGTAGACTTTAAGACTTTACACAACAATCGTATTTAATGCTCACAGGTCAGTGAGTATTCATGAATACCTTCATAGCAAAGAGACTAGGCCAAGGTCACACTGCTAGTGTTAACCATGATGATTTAGGCCCAGTTCTGCCTGAATCTC
Organism: Rhynchonycteris naso; assembly: GCA_037038555.1. Classification (NCBI taxonomy): domain Eukaryota; kingdom Metazoa; phylum Chordata; class Mammalia; order Chiroptera; family Emballonuridae; genus Rhynchonycteris; species Rhynchonycteris naso. Next base: position 193,499,871 of record CM073000.1, read on the forward strand.
TCTTTTCACTAAATCATGTTGATTCTCAAAGAGAAGTTTGTAGAACCAATATTAGGGACTAGAAATTATCTTCGGCTGAGTAATATTCCATTATATATATGTACCACATATTCTTTATTCAGTTGTATATTGATGGACATTTAGACTGCTTTCATATCATGGCTATACAATGGAATATCACCAGCCCTCCCCCCCAAATGAATGAAATCTTACCATTTGTAACAACATGGATGGACCTACAGGATACTATGCTAAGTGAAATAAGTTGGATAGAGAAAGACAAAGACTGTCTGATTTCACTTATATGTGGAATCTAAAAAACAAACAAAAATAAATAAATAAATAAATAAATAAAACAGAAACAAACTCATGGATACAGAGAACAAACTGATAGTTGCCAGATGGGAAGGGTATGAGAGGCTGGGAGAAAAAGGTGAAGGAATTAAGAATTTTCAGTTATAAAAATACTAATGAGTTGTAGAGTATAGCACAGGAAACATAGTCAATAAGATTGTAATAACTGTGTATGGTGTCAGTTAAGAAACTAGAGTTTTTTTTGGGGGGAGGGGGAATCCCTTTGTAAATGTCTAACCACTATGCTGTACACCTGAATCTAATAGAATATTAAATGTCAACTTTAATTGAAAAAATAAAATTTAAATTAAAAAAATAAAAAATGATCTTTGGGAAATGTTTCTTAGATTCCTGTAGCAATTACCAAGAGTGGAGATAATAAATATCCTTGGGCAGGTGTGCTCAGAGTGGTGGTTCTTGTGTGTTTGTTTGTTTTCACATAAAAAAAGATCAGGTATCAGGAGTCCACATTATATGCGAGCAAAACTCACGGAGATCACTCTAAAATGTATGGTGTGTTATTTGGCCTTGAAAACTGCACTTTTGTTAACACTCACCACAAGCTCTCAAATAGCAATAAAATAGCTTTGATGATGGTACTTTCATATAAAAGAAAACACGATTTCTTAAAAGAGAGCATGATGGTACTTTCATATAAAAGAAAACATGATTTAAGAAAATGATGGTTTTGGAATTTTTAGTGAAACAACTGTTTAAATGACCAGGTTTAAGTTAACTATGCTGGGCCCTTTCCCCTTCAATGGGAGGACAAGCTCAGCTTCCCTTTTTTGTATCTTTGCACCGTGCAGGGAGATTCACATTTAAAGAGAAATAAGGCAAAGAGAGGAGAGGGCCACCCCTGTCAGTGGACACATTTCTAGGAGAGCAGCAGCAAAAATCCCCATGCTGGCATTTGAATTATACGAGTGTCATCAGATATTCTTTTTTTTTTTTTTTTTACAGGGACAGAGAGAGAGTCAGAGAGAGGGATAAACAGGGACAGAGAGAGATGAGAAGCATCAATCATCAGTTTTTTGTTGCAGCACCTTAGTTGTTCATTGATTGCTTTCTCACATGTGCCTTGACTGCGGGTCTTCAGCAGATCGAGTAACCCCTTGCTGGAGCCAGCGACCTTGGGTCCAAGCTGGTGAGCTTTTGCTCAAACCAGATGAGCCTGCGCTCAAGCTGGCAACCTCGGGGTCTCGAACCTGGGTCTTCCGCATCCCATTCCGACTCTCTATCCACTGCACCACCACCTGGTCAGGCTCATCAGATATTCTTACTCCCCTCCTAAAGTGCAGGCTCCCAGCTCTGCAGACTCCGAGAGGCTGTGGCTCCACTTGCAAAGCCGGGTCCCCTAAGAACACGCACCTGAACCAGTGTATCGAGCTGCTCCTTTTATATTCCAGGAATCAGCAGGATCTTATCTTTGGCCGCTAAAAATTTCACGTTCAGAGTCCTGAACTCAGAATAGTTTTTTTTCCTCCCTATTTTAAATCCACATTAATTTGAGAAAGCAGATAAAGTGCAGATGAAGGCATAAAAATGATCTTTACAAATACGCTTCTCGACCCATTGAAGGAGTTCCCTCTAGCCTCTGTCAAGGGCGGTGGAAGGTGGGCAGAAGGCAGAGTTCAATGGGGGAGCTGCACCAGGCACTCTGCTGATCCTCTTAAGAGAATGTGAGCATTAAACACACTTTCTGTCAGGGCAATCACAGGACTTTGGGTTTCCAGGGAATTCCCCCAGAACAAGGGCCTCTCTGCCTTTCAGAAACATCTCCTCTCGGTCTTGTTCTCTGGCTGTGCATGCCCTGGAATCCCAGGACAATGTAGTTTATTGTTTTAATATCTGTCTGACACAAAGCAAAACATCCTCTGGTGACTCCTTATCTGTCATATGTATTTCTGTGAAAGAAATATCAAGACAAATAAGATGTTTGGGGGCACACCACAGGATGGTAGGTTTTACAATTGGCAGTCTTTTGTAGAAGGGAGACCCCCATCTGAAAAAGACAAAAGCCACTATTCTGCATTGAGATTAATCACCGAAGCGCTGGCAAAGCTAGACAGCGGCTGCCTGAAACACGGCTTCTTTGCAGATTTTTCCCTTTAAGCAACTATGGGTGGAGCGTATTTTACTAGTAAATTTTTATGTTCCTGAAATTGGTTGCTTTTAAAAAAGGACACAACAATAATAAAGAGTGATCTAGGATCATTATGACTCAGCCAAAGAAACCACACTTGTCGATAAGGGAGCTAACAACAGGTGCGGTAGAAATGGCGGGGATTGAAAATACTGAAAACTGGTGTCCAGGCAGAATCACTAGTGAAAACCTCTTAAAAGTATCCTCTTAATAAATGAGATGTGCTGGGCCATGAGAAGGCGGCGCAGATGAAGCAAAGCAAAGAGAAGGTGCTCCGGTGATGGAGGATGAGAGGTTCCAGGAGTTCCATCAGAAGTGGTTGCCGGACAGGTGTGTCCAACCATGGACAGCCGCTGCTCAATCCATCAGGCATATGCCATGACTGAGGCAACAGGCAGAGCGTGACACATAGTAAGTGTCTCAAAATCTCCTTTTTCATAATGTCAATAGGGAACTAGGATCTCAGAAGTTAAATGTGTCTATCTATAAGGCGCACTGATGGTGAAAGCAGTGATATTGAGTTCACCTACCAAGAGGTGTTAACAGGGGTAAGTCTCCTACTGGGAATGGCCTCCCAAATATCCCTACGTGTAGCATGTCTGCAGCTCTGAGATCTTAGCCTTACGTATTTGCCTATCATCTATTTCGTCTACAAGAACGTAGGCACTGTAGCATTTGTGGATGTCATGTTCATGTAGTATCCACAGTGCATAGAGTGGTAGCTGGCATAGAGAAAGAACGTGAGAAAGATTGGTGGAATAAAGTAATGCATTTCCAACTCCCTCCCCCATCAAAGGATGGATAAGATGAGTCAAGAGGAAGGAACTGCTTTCGAGAAGGTGATAGGGGGCCCACAGGCATGTTGTCACCATACTGCTGAGTGCACATAGGAAGAGTGAAGCACTGTCTGAGTCCTGATTAGAAGTCTCAGCCAGGAGCATCTCTGCAAGCCAGCACGGTTGGGAAGGTGCTGGAGGAAACAGAAGAGGCCTGGTTGGAGGACAAGAGGTACTGCGTAAGTTGAGAGAACCTCAAGATTCATAAGTAGAGAAGTTTAACAGCACCAAAGTAAATCCAGAATTGGATTTATTCATCTGTTGTTTACAGTGAGAACAAAACTACATCAATCCATTGCATCTAGACTGACTTTATGTCTGTACCCTAATTTAACATGTACCAGGAGGAGGGTACTCTTTGACATGGTTACCTTACATTATTTGTTCAAAAATGTGATAACACAAAATGCCAAAAGTACATGAGAGTACACACAGAAAGGAAGTCTCCTTTTATCTTCACCCCCAGGGAGCCAGCTGCCCTACATCCTACCCTTTGAAATGATGGCTGAACGAAGGGGTTGGTAACCTCTGGGCCAAATCCAGCCTGGAGGCTGTTTTGTAAATAAAATTGTACCAAGTGCATAGCCACACCTGGTCATTTATGTCTTATCTATGGCTGTTTTCAAGCTACAAGGATAGAGCTGAGTAGTAGCCACTGAGACCAGAGAGCCTGAAAGGCTGGAGATGCTTTCTGGCCTTTGGAAGAACAATTTTGCCAATGACCGTCCAGGGAAGAATGGCTTTGCCAGTGACCCTGGGACCTTGGCATGGTGCAGGGGCTGGACAGCTGCTTAGAGCTTCAACTTGACCACTCCTCGCTCAGACATTGTCAGAAGCAGAGCGTGTGACACTGCTTGTTTGCACCACTAGTGTGTAAATCGAGAGACTAGGAAAGACGGGAGGCTTGGAATTCTGGCAGGCTGGGTTCGAAGTTGCCCTTGCTGAGTGACATTGGACAAGCTCCTTATCTCTCGGACCTTACATTTTCTCATGTAAAAGGGGGCATAATAATCGTACCCATTTCATAGTTTTCTTGCAAGGGTTAAGTGAGAAAGTTCAGATAAATGGCTGCAAGAATGCTCAACATACAATAAGTTCTCTGTAACTACTTATTACTATCACTGTTACTATTATTGTTATTGTGATCATTATACCCAAGATGGAATTAGGGTAAGACTAGTTAGCACTCACTCTGGGCACAAAATTCAAATGAGGAACCATCAAAAAACTAAGTAATCAAGATACATCATAGTTCAATGCAATTTTCTTTTTTTAAAAAAAATTTAAATTACTGTAAAAAAATTCCCTGATAAACAGACTATCAGAATTTAAGGAAAGAGGTGCTGTCCTGGGTCATCCTGGGTCATGAGGCAACAGAAAAATGAACAGTAATTAGCCTGTCTTTATGAGAGATTTTGATATTTGTTCAATGGATTATTTCCCCTTAAACTTAGTATATTGAACTATGGCATTAAGAGAGTATTTATTTTGATGGTTGAGTTTTCCGGAGCCTCTGTAAATTGTGTTGGAGGTGAGCACCTCACTTTTCTCATCTTGCTCCCAGCACTGGTTATTACTGTTTTAATCAACCCCTCCAGAAACCACTGGAAAAAGCCTTCTGGGAGGCTGCCAGGAAGCTCCGAGTTACTGGAAAGAGGGAGAAAAAAAAGACATGTTTTGTGTGTGTGTGTGTTTTTAAACCAATGTATCAGTGACACAATGCCCTGTGTGTGCACTTTATATTAACTGAACTCAGTCAACTGACATTTTCTGAATTGGTCAGAAGAAAGAGGAAGCCATAAATTAGTCGAGGCCCTTGCTTTAATTACAGAAAGCAACAGAAGCTCTTTCCATTACCTAAATGTAGAAAAGAGTGCAGGCCTGATTTATGTATGTTGCTGCCACTTAAATCATTGTTTTATGAATTCCACACAATTACTTCTATAAAATCTGCAATCGATACATCAATTAAAACTATGCCACTACCACTTGCCTTTGAGTTTCATAAAAGCGAATAAAGGAGATGATTTTGCATTTTGAAGTTTTAAAGCATTTGGCTGTGAAGTCATTTTTTTTTCCTGGTTGTCAGGGTAAAAATTTAGGGGGAGTTAATAGTCATCTCCCTTTTATTTTAGGATTTGTCCATGTATAGATTGAAAGCTGTGGCTTCCATGTAACTATGTGAAAATAGACTTGTTTGCATTGATAAGCATATAGAACCACACCAAAATTGCTGCTGAAAAATGCTTTTCTGGCCCTTGCCAAATAAAACTGACATCTCTGTGTTCGGGTGCTGGCTATGGACTGAATTGTGCTCATTTCCCCACTCTCAAACTCATATGCTGTCTCCTTAGCCCCAATACGATAGTACTTAGAGATGGGAGGTAGTTAGTTTTAGATGAGGCCATAGGGATGGGGCCCTTATGAAAGGATTAGTGGCTTTAAAGTGTCATGTGAAGACATGGTGAGAAGACCATCATCTATGTGCCAGGAAGAGAATTCTTACCAAAACCAAACATACTAGCACCCTGGTATCCATAACAAAAGAAAGGATAGCTATATATTTGCCTGTATAATTAAAAGTATATGCTGGAATGTAAGCAAAATCAAATGTCCAAAATAAGAGAGATGTTGGCAAAATCATAGGTTATTCTTCCTAATGAATGTGAATTAAAAATAAAATGAGAAAAATAAGAGAAATGGGCAGCTATATATCGAAAAATCACAATCCAAACAATACTTAAATTTGTAAAGGATGATGTTTTTCACTAGGAGAAAGGTGAGTGCTAACTGGGGCAAATTGAGATGCTAGTTTTCTTCTATCCAATCTGTAAACATAAAAAAAGCAAAATATGCAAATGCTATGAACATGTTGGGACGGAACTCAGCATTCCATGTTTGGGAGCCTGGATGTAAAAGTTGATGTGTAGGTGTGTCAGAGTGTATATAAAAATGTTTGCCGCCACCTTCATGGAGGAGATGCTATAAAAAGAAGGAGGTTGAACTATTATAGACAGAGAACAGCTGAATGAACTGTGGAATATCCAGTCCATGAAACAACATGGCAGTATCAAGATGCTTAATGGGAGATGTTCAATACGTGTTATTAAATGAAACAAAATGTGATTAATGTGTAATGTATGATATGTATGTCTATACTCTTCTCTGTAGGAAATCATACTGCAAACCCCCCACCCCCACTGCACGTGTGGGTGTCCTTCTTTGCATTATTTTAGGGAAAAAAATGTAGACAGATACTTACCAGGTAGTCGGTGTGAATTAGTTTAAGAGTTTGTGCTTTTGAACAAAGTGCGGATATTATTACCATATTATTCCATACGTGTATGTTCATGTTTATTTGCATGTTTCCCTCATTCTAATGAGCATACATTGCTTTTTCCATTTAAAATCTATTCATAAAATTGTAAAGGAAATAAAATAAAGCTGATGATATTTACCTGCTTCTGGAAACATCTACTCCATATGGAACTAAAGATGAGTGATTGTTGGCCTTGCTAATCCCTATTAGAGGGAGGCTTTGCTATTTACCCAGTGATTTACTGCTCTATATTTCAACAAATAAAAATTGGAGTAATGGTCTAACTTGGAAGAGAGGTGATCTGTTCTTTACCTTCCTATTTCTGCTTAGTGCTGTTTTTGATATTAGGCACCCACTGTATACAAACAGGGCTAATGCAGCTGGTCCCTCTCACTGGGGACAGGAGGAGTGGGCTGTAGGACCACTGGCCCTAGGGGTTGTGTTGCTTGGTACACAAAGCAAACATATGGTTAATTAATTAACTAAAATTATTTTTAAACGAATAAAAGTAGTTAATTGGTTTAAATTAGTTGGTTAAAATTAACATTTTACGACAACAACATTAACATTACACGTTTGGCATTTGGGACAAGGCGATCTTGCTTAATTATCTGGAGTTCTGCTCTGACTTCATTTAAGTTTGATAGAAAGGAGGCCCATTGGACAGTTTGGATGAGTGGTTTATTAGGACATGTGAGGGGAGATGGGAGCTCCCATGACACAACCTGAACTAGGGTTTCACACCACGCTAAAGGACACGAGGAGAAACTGGGTCAGTCAGGGTGGGATGAGAGATTCTGTGGGATTAGGTTGTATTGCTACAGAGCCCGGGTGGAAATCTTGCTCTCAATGCTTCCAGGTCCTGCATCACATTATTAGGATGATTCACTTAAGAGGGAGAACCCATTATGCAAAAATACATCTTAAAAAAGATAACTTCGGTAGGAGTTATTTTCATTACTGGCTAATTCAGCAGGGTTCCTTTAAAAACTATCTCCCCTACTGCACTTGAGGGTGTTATTTACAGACTATGAGCTATTTGGCTAGGAAGAAGGGCCATTTAAGTCTAAAACTTCCAAGGCCAGTTAAAGATGTGTGAAAAAAAAAAAAAACTCGGGCATAATCAGATAACTCAGTAAATACCTAGGATGTAATGTATAAAAGTATAATTTACACACAGCCTTCTCCAGGAGCACAACTGTTACCCCAAACTGAGAAACATGTACTTTCAAGTTAAAAACCAGGTGAACCATAAGTGATTGCTAAGAAGTAAGGGAGCCTCAGCTTTGGGGAAACGGTTGAATTTTTAGAGAAAAAGAGGCCACATTGTTCAGACCTCAAAGACAAGACCTGTGACCCTTACCCGTGTTTGTGTATGACCTGGAGAAACGAAAGTTATCTCAGGTGACCATGTGTGCAGTGCATGTGTGTGTGTAAAGAAATGACCCTTGACATGCTGGCTGAATTGTTTATAGAAAGTGAGGTGTGAATTCTACCAGAGTATACATCTATATACAGAAGAGGAAACCCAAATAAGTGTTGCAAGGAAGCTAGCTAATTGCAAACAGCTTGGTCCCAACAGGCACTGCTGACCGGGAGAACCAACGGGGAAAGGAGGCCTGAGTCCGGTGCATTGGGAGGAGTGGGTCATCGTGGCATCAGCAACAATGCGTGGCCTCAGGATGGACACGATCTATGTATGGCCTTCCAGCCACCAAGTGAAGACAGGCAGGTAGGTCTCAGGCTGGTCGCCCTGATGAAATACTGAGCTTGTCAGTCTAAATACCATTACTTCAGGGGTCAACAAGTGAAGATTCTTATTGGAAGAAACGAGTTTTTGTTTTGTCTTGTTATGGGACAGGAGGATTAGCTATTAAGTGTTGTTCTCTTTAAAACCACGATCTACAAGGACATTTATTTTTCTTTATTATTTTTGAAAAATTGCTATCCACCTAAAAACTCAAAATGGAGGGGGAGAGATTAAAATGTAATGCCATTAAACCACAGAGTATTATGAGGTCATTAACACAGTTTCATAAAGTGCACATGATACAATAATAAGTGAAAATAATAGGATGAAAAATGGGCAGCTGATATGACTGATTATGCCATTTTAAAATGAAAGGTGTCAGACACACATCACACAGTTTCTATAATTATTATAAATTTTTGTTCTTAAACTCAGAAAAAATAGGATCATTAAAAACAATGTAGCGGCAGTCCTATTTTCTATTTTCAATAATAAAATGAACCCGTTAAATCAGAGATCAGCATAACTTATTTTGTAAAGAGCCAGATTATCAGGAGTTTAGCTTTTGCGGACCACCTCTGTCTCTTCCCCGGTATTTTGTTTGGTTTTGTATTTATAATGCTTTGCAAAGTCTAAACACAGTCTTTGCTCACAAACCTCCCACAAACAGGCTGCGGGCTGGATGTGTCCCTGAGGCTGCACCTTGCTGACCACGGTCTTACACGATTTCATGTCCTCTGTGCGCTTCACCTAGTGTTTGAGGATGAAACTTGTCACAGAGTTCCATGTTTGACATCGATGACACACAGTTTCTCCAAGTCGCTTTAGAATAGCTGTCCCAATTAAATCTTTTTTTTTTTTTGGACTTAATTTATTTTGTTCCCCTTCTGAAAAGAAAACCAAACTATAAATACCACTTGTGATTGTAGACGGCCACTTTGTCCACCTGGGTGGCCATTAGCCTCATGAGGCTACCTGGAAGTAACACTCATTGAAATGAAATAAAATGAAGAAGTCAGTGCCTTGATTCCAGGAGCACCCCCACAGGACAGGGCAGATATGGGACATTTCATCCCAGAGGGTTGCATAGGATAACCACATTAAAGAAAAAGCAAAACAACACTTTGGAATGCAACCCGCTCTCCTATAACCGTATTTATAGAGAAGGGCGGGGTCCAGTACAGTATAACGATGATGAAATTTAGAGTCACGTGGAGTCAGAAAAGCAATCGAAATCACATCATCTCTCCAGGTTTGAAAAACAAATCTACCATATACCAGCTGTATGGTCCTGGACGAACGGTGCCGCCTCTCAGTAGCCTCCCTCTCCTAGGCTGTAAAGCAAACATTAAAAACCTACCTGGTGCAAATTTTGCGAGGATTACCCAAGGTTGAGCGTGTGAAAATGTGTAGTGGCATCCTGAGCCGCAAGCTATATGCACATGCATTTACATTGGCCCAAAGGGGACAATTTTCCTAAATTCAGAAAGAACCACACTCTGGCCAGTCTGGCTGGATTTGGGTTGCTCGGGGATCTTGCATGTCATGAATGTCAAAACTGCTATTGAAGTTTATACTTTGGTTGGGAGAGGCACACGGTTTCCCCCATGGTCTGAAAAGCCTTCGGGGACCCTCATGTTTCTCATCATCATCTTTTGGGGTCCCTGTCCCTGCTTCTAAACTTTGCTCCCCCAGTGAAGAGTTAGGTCTGCTTCAGCCTTTGGGAATGGAGACGCTCAGCTTTGGCACATGGTGAGGCTTCTGCCTCTCATGCTCTTAGCCTGTGCATCTGCTTCCCAACGCCCCCTTCTCCAGCCAGACTCAGGGGCAGCCCGCCTCACCCTTGGTCCCCAGCCTAGCTTTTCAACACCGATCCCCATGATGACCCATTTGGGTAGTCATAGGACTTTCATAGGGTGTACACACACTATGAAACAGATGACAAGGTCTGGATTGTGGCTGGTAGAGGGCATGAGAAGGGGCAAACCAGATGCAGCCATGGTTAGATAAGTGAGAAGTTTGGGTCCTGCTCTGGCAGTTGGGGTGGGAGTGGCATTCTTCAGGGCATCTATCCCAGACAATGAGATCCTTGTGTTCTCCTACTCAGCATTATAATCTAGCTTCCATAGTGATTTTGGTTTCCTCCTTAGCACTTGATGGGTATAGTCATATCTATTAAAGAGCCTTTATGCTGTCGTTTCCCCCAGTTAAATGAGGGAAGGGGGAGACAGCAACAACCTTTTCTCTATTCCTCTTTATTCTTCAAGGACACACAGCCAAGGACAGAACAGCTTTGCAAACAAGTCACTAACCCGGGCTAGTAATATTTCCCACGGTGAGAAAATTGTGCTCATGAGGATAGATCAAGCACCTTTTGCTAGGCTAGGGTGCCAGTTGAATGGCCTAAATATTTTACTTCACTTATTCTTACATTAATGTACAAAGCTGTGATAGAAGGCAGGCAATGAGGTGTAAATGGCTCCCTCCCTCCCCTCCCTGTCCCAATATCCCGAGTCCCATCCACCAAACCCAGTTCTGACAGGTCTTCACAAAGAATGGCTGGGACATTTGGGGAGTGAGGATTCAGACGTAATGAGCAGAGGGGTTAGATGCTAAGGCAACAGGGTGAACAGAGACATGCGTATGAAAATCAAATTCACCTTGTAGGGAGTCACACGGGAGGGTGGTGCAGAGGGAGGGGTGGGGAACTTACACGGCAGGGAAGGCGATTGGACTCAGAGTTATGTCACAAAACAAAAAGGGAGCCACAATGTGGGCTTACTTGCAGAAGTATATACAAGTGAACTGGGGGCACTGTACATGGAAGATCCCTCCTGGTTTGCCTGGCACAACAGCACCGTGCCTACGAAAGAGAGAGAGATAGATGGCATCTGGTTTGGGAACAGGAACACTGCACCTGAGAGATCAGGGCAGCACAGACGAAAACAGGCAGAGAAATGAAAACATGGCCACCTCCCAGAGCGCGCGACAGGGAGCCCCACAGCAGCCCACTTCCTTAGCCAAAGGAAATTGGTGGGAACATCCCCCCACCCCAGCCCAATAAGTACATGTCACCCCATTTCACATGGGGTTGGAGTAGTGGGGTCTGTCTGTCCTGGGACCCCTGTTTCAGATCAGCAACGGAAGCAGCATGCCATGCTCCAGAGGGAGTTTATAGACATTTCAGAGAGAACGAGATAACAAGCCTGACTCAGACACTACTTAGCTGTGTGATCATGGTAAGTGACTGTACCTCTCTGTGCCTGGGGATTCCCATCTGGAAAATGGGGTGAATATACCTACCTCCAGGAGAGGTTATGAATCACATGACTGGAGACATGCCAACACAAAGGCACGTAATCACTACTCAATCAATGATAAGCACGTGTATTGGGATATTTATGGAAAATTTTTCCTCCCCTCAACTCAGTGGTTCTTAACCTTTTTTGAGGTTGGTTCTTAACCTTTTTTGAGGTACCGAACCCACCAGTTTCATATGCACATTCACCGAACCCTTCTTTAGTGATAAATAAAATATGATTTTTTTTCCAAATTCAAGACATAGGTATATGTTTTTTTACTGGTGCACAAAATGAGCTGTGCATGAACATCACCTTGCTCAAAGAACAAAACCAACAAAGTGCATGAACTCACAACAAATTACGGTATTACTTTATTCTGGCCTCCGCGGCAGAGGCTTCTCCGAATCCCTGAGACCGACTCATCGAACCCTTAGGGTTCAATAGAACCCAGGTTAAGAATCACTGACCCAACTTAACTCTTCCCAAATGAGTTCTTCAGAGGAAGAACAGTAGTAAGGCAGGGAAGAAACAAATGCAACTTTTGCCATTCCTGTGAGCCACCCTGGGCCCACTCTGGACTCAGGGTGAGACGATCTATGACTTCTGCGTGCCCTGTTTCTTCCCTAAAGCTCCCAGCCTTCCCATTGGGAGAGGCTGCATCACTGATCCTGCAGACCGATCACAGCTGCGCTGCAGTGATGACTTCCCTCCGCCTGATTTAGAGCAAAGGGCACCGGGCTTATCCTTGCAAAATGGAATTTTACAGCAGGGAAGAATGGTGAAATCCTGAGATACCTCCTCAATCTAAGCCATGTTTTGCACAACCACCCACTCCAAGGATACCGGGGTCAGGCTTCTTCGGGCTATCAATTCTGTTCTCCTGCTGCTGCAATGATCAAACTCAGAGGCTTTGAAAAGAGTGAGAGAGAGGTTGGAGGCGTTTTCAGCCCATTACCGACAATGGAAATACATTCCTGGGGTTTCTGGTCACTTCCTTGTCTGGGCAAGGTCAGACGCCTCCATTTGTCTCTGTGTCCTCCAGTCGCCATCACAACGGGGAAGCGATCACCCAAAAAACGAAGCCTGTGCCCTCAGGGAACCAGGAAACCACGTATAGGCCCTTGCAGACTTGCCCTTGCGTGGTCGTGGTCCGCGGAGGGATCTACAATGTTTTTGTTTCCTGCCCAAGCTCAACAAAACAAAAGTATAGTTAAAACTCCCAGAGTGAGTGAGTGGGAGGTACACCAAATAGAGGGGGACTGGTCCTATGATGCTATTAAGGGACAGTAATCTGTCCTGAGTTACCCACCCACACACGATTCCAAAGCTGGTGTCCCGCTTCCGCTCCCTGACCCTTCAGGTACCAAGCCCAGAGAGACGGGTCCTGTGAGGAGACTGAGACACTGTTCTCAAATTCCACTTCTCCCCTCTGTTTTCTGTGTTTTTCTGAATTTTGTATGCTATTTCCAGGTTACAAAAGATTCTATTAAAATCCCTAAATCATTTCACTGTCCCCCAGCACCAACTCAATCCAATGTTTGACAAGGAGAAATAGTTCCCAGAAGGAAGGAATTTCTACGTGAAGGAATGTCCCCAAGCCGGTTTCCCATTTGTTCTGGCGTCCCATGTTTGTAGTTGGAGAAGGGCCCCCACCTCACCCACCCTTCCACAGAGGCTTAGAGTTAAGAGTGAAACTCACTGATTTTCCCTTGGGAGTAAGTATACTGCTCACAAAAATTAGGGGATATTTCAAAATGAATATTAAGTGATTAAAAAAGAACATTTGATTTTTTTTATTACACAAGAACATCAGAAAAGCAAATGACCAAAGAAAGTTGTTCGATTATGCAAATGAGATACAAAACCAACTTTTATTTCATTGGTGAAAATACACTATACAAAAGGCAGAAAGTACTGGAGTATCCCTACATGTTCCCTGATCCCCTAATTTTTGTGAGCAGTGTATATTTAGTGTCTGGATGGGCCTGAGTCATAATCAACCTTTGCTAAACTGACAATGCTCTCTTCTTTCTACTCTAGGTGAGAACCGTTTATCATAAGAGACTTCACGTGGTCTCATTTCTCCTCAGCGGGTATTTCCATTTCTGTCAGGAAACCAGTCTGGTGTGGCTATTAAAAACAAACAAAGTGAACATCAGATCATGGAGTGTGGGGTCTAAAACCAACCAACAGGCGGCAGGGCATCCAGCAGAAAAGATGGGCCCTAGCCCCCAACTCTGCTTGATCAGGGAAACCCATTCTGACTTTGCAGAGTTCATCTGCAAACTTTTGCTCGTGGCTAGAACTCCTAGAGAGAACTCAATGTTTCTGTAGGACATATGGAGAGCTACCAAGTCAGACGCTTCTTTGGGTTGGACTCAGGCAGGTGGATCATGAGTTAATTCTTCAACGGGTCTTTCATGTGTGCCCCTGGTTAAAAGCCACTTTAAAAATGAGATCTGAAGTTTCTTGGGGTGCCTGGATTTCAAAAGAAAAATAATGTAATTGTAGCAAAAGGATACACAGAAGGACATTTTAGTACTGTGCAGTTACAACCACTGGGCCAATTTCCAATAACCTCAAAGCAATGTAGGCATCCCATTGGGACACAACACAGATTCCCTCTAGAAAGCTAAATTCTGGCAGGCATAATGAAGCTTCCCTAATTTTCTTACACTGTGGGTCCCGAGAAACTAGACTGAAATAGCTTCTTTGGATGCCCTCTTAGTAGTAAAAAAAAAAAACAAAAAAAAATTTTATGCAATGATTTTGACCTTTGTAAAACACAATCCACACAGTCACAGGACTTGGTTTTGATTTCACTGAAAAACATCCTCCAAATTAATTTGCAAAGTACTTTTGCATATTCTCTTAGTACACTATGACCTTTTCTTAAAAGAAAGCTCTGAATTAAGCAAAAGCAAAGGAGCAGAGGAAAACAGTGCAATTTCTGTGCATTTTGGGGGTGGGGGTGAGGAATGTGTGTTTCTTTAGAAAATAAGTTAGGTAGATCGCAGTGTAAGGAGTCTTTACAAGGTTGCCCAAAGCCTTTGTGAAACAGCTGTCTAATGCTTCTCCAGAATGAGTCTTCCCTCCATCCATCCCGCCACCCCTACAATCACCCATCACCATAGACCATCTACCTCTGACTATCATGAACTCTCTCCACACATGGTGGCATCCTTAGACTTCTGTGTTTTTGCCTATAAAGCTCCATATAATTCAAGTATGGAAAGCATGTTCAATTTATACCCACCATTCCTTAGTCAGGACAGACTATTAATCAATTCCGATATTATTCTATCCTGTCGGCCTGAAACCCTCAGAATCATTCTCAACACAGCATCTGGGCAGTTACTACCATCCAATCAGAACCGGTGAAAGGGGTGAAACCTCCAGGCTAGTCCTCTTAAGGGGACCTGGTTAAGTTAAACCACGTGAAATTGACTGCTTTTTTAATGTTAAATAGGATTGGTGGCAATTTCACATGGTTCAATTAAAAAGAAAAAGTAGTCCTTCTTCCTTTTGTGTCATTTAAAAGTCAACTCCTCTCTCTTGAGTCCTGAGGCATTCGTTATTCAATTGCTCCTTCTTCTATGTTCCTATCACACTTTAAAAAACTCTCCCTGGTAGATCCTTTGTCACGCTGTATTACAACTTTTTAATTTAGATATTGGTCTTCTTAGCTACACAGAATCCCCCTGTGACAGAAGCAAATCATTCTCATCATTTTTATCCCAAGCCCCTAGCATAAAAGCTGGCCCTCAGAGGGATTCAAACCAGGAATGAATTATATATGTGTAGACAGTAATATAAATGGAGCTACTTTAACATGGAGCGGGAGCTGCCACGCCACGGGAACTGCCTTGCATGTCTTCTATTTCAAATCTTTGGCGTGTTACAATCAGGGCAAAATAACCTTTGGACTGGACATAAGCAACAGGTCCCAAACAACGGTTCACAAAAATAATGAGAAAGCAGACATTATGACCACTGGACTGAAAATTAAAAGCATTCATTAGAATAAACATCACTACGTTATATTAGCTGCACCAGTAGAAGTGCCTTCCTTCTACTGATGATATCGTTCCCTTTCTCATAGTACCTATGGCCTTTGTCTCCTAATCAGAGTATGATTTGGACTTCTGTCTGAATTAATGACTCTCAAATAGTTTTCCTTGTTGGTCTCAAATAAACCCTTGCCCTCTCTCATTGTCAAAAGCCTGGTTATTTTTTAGTTAAAATAAGACCTCCCCCATTTCAATTTCTTTTTTAAAAATAGTGCTTTGTCTTACCAACCTTTCTTGAATGTGTTTTCTCCTGTCTCTGTTTTATAGCAGGGAATTTGCATGCCTAAAGTTTACATAGGGTTGCAAGCTGTATGTGTGGGATTCACTGCTTTCCCCTTTTCTGGTTCTTTTAAGATTTTGTCATCCAGTTTGACGTGACACCTGGGCAGCCTGGTCATTCGTTTCCTAGAAAGTTGATGACTGTATCTGTAACTGGCAGAGAAGGGACTCCATGTGACAGACCACACTCCCGGAATAATCAGAGCCTCTTCCAAAGCCTGTCACATTCGGGCACTCAGCACCATGATCATCAGCATCTCAGGTCTTGGCAACATGTCCACAGGGCCACTCTCAAGAAAGAATTGCACTCTTCCAGTTGGGAGAGGTGAACCAGGGTCCATGTGTCAGATGAGGCAATCCAACCTTTTCTCACCTGGAGACGCCCCTGCTGATCATTTCTGGCCTTGGAGAGGCAGGGAGTAGCCTAGAAAAGGTGATTCCTAACATAGTCAGGAAGGAGAAAGAGTCTAAAATTTTTTATTTTTAGGTGAGAGAAGGGGAGATTGTGAGGCAGACTCCTTCATGCACCCTGACTGGGATCCACCTGGCAACCCCATTTTGGGCCACTGCTCAAGTACCGAGCTATTTTCAGTGCCTGAGGCAGATGTGCTCCAACCAAGCTATCCTCAGCACCTGGGACCATACTTAAACCAACAGAGCCACTGACTATGGGAGGGGAAAAGGGAGAGAAAGGGGAGAGAGAGGAGGGAGAAGAAGATGGCCATCTGTCCTGTGTGCCTTGATGGGGAATCTAACCTGGGACATCCATATGCTGGGCCAACACTCTATCCATTGAGCCACTGGCCAGCTCTGAGTCTAAATGTTTTATTGGAGTGCCAACTTTTAGGTGAGGAAAATGGACCCAAAGCAACAGGAACAGTTACACAGTTTCAAACCCCCACACCCCTGCAGAGGCGGTTTCCTCCCAGGAAGCTCTTCCCCTCCCCCGATGAGCACCCCTGGTCAAAAACCACTTTTAAAATCAGATCTGAAGTTTCTTGGGTGCCTACATTTCAAAATAAAATAATGTAATTGTAACAAAAATATATCGGGGGGGGGCAATTCAGGAACCTTCTTCATTGGCCTGCCACCAGAGAATTTGACAGAAGAGGAGCTAGAACCAGGAGTGACTCTTTTTGCTACAAAGTAAAAGCAAAGTTTGTCAACATACAAAAGGGTAAAGATAAAAAGTGAACAAATTCTATCTTTTTGCCCACAGAAGGACTCAGACAAGGTATATTTAGTCATTTATACTCTTCTCCAAAATGTGTGAAGATGAGCTTGGGTCAGGCTGACCCCAAGTACATCTTTGTAGCATCAGGATCAGTGGGGTTGTTGATTAAAAATGCAAAGTTCTGACCTGCTGAACCACACTCTGTGGGCGTGGTCCTGGGAAGGTGCCTCACTGAACACTCTCCCCAACTGATCCTTAGACTTTCATAGGCGTTGGAACCCTGATTTAAGGAAAGGAAGACCTCATGACATTAAGTTTGGGGGAACTGGCCCTTCTTTAGTGTTTCTCCAACAAATAGTGCCCCGACAAACACAGAAATATGTTAAAATGCTAGTTCTCAGGCTCAACCTCAAACCCATGGAATGAGACACACTGGGAGAGGCCCAGCAGTCTGTGTTGAACAAGTCCTCCAGGTGAGGATGCAGGTGTGTATGAGAACCAACGGGGGATGGAGGACGCTGGGTGATCGCCACCCCCTTCTTGAAGTCCTGCCCCTGTGGACGTGTGTTGGCTCTGTTTCCGTGAGTATCCATCTCTCACCAGCTCAGGGCTTGGTCTTCCAATTATGATCAACACTTTCCTACTTTGATTTTAATTTTTAAAAATGTTTAAAAAATTATCCTGCAACAATGGAAGCAGGAAAGAGCCACTGGTAACATGAGTAATGACCAAGGATCCTAGATAGCTTGTTTGTCACCTGAAGTCCACCTCTGATTCTTTTTGTAAATGACATCCTTGATTTGTACCTTCCCAGCTTCCTGGGAAGAAACAACCTCTGCAGGGGGTAAAAAGGGACTAAGACACAGATAGGCAAAGAGGGAAGACCACGTGAGGACACAGAGAACACGGCCATCTACAAGCCAAGGAGAGAGTCCTCAGGAGAAGCCAATCCTGCCAACACCTTGATCTTGGACGTCCAGCCTTCAAATTGTGAGAAAATCAGTTTCTGTGGCTCAAGCCACTCAGTCTATGGTACTTCGTTGTGGCTGCCCTCACTGATAACACCCTTCTACGTCATAACAAACCTCACCCTATGGATCAATGAGGCACGACACCTGTGGGTCCCTTATGAAGCTTCAAACTTGTGTTAGATGTCGAGGCCTGGAAGGTTACCATGTGGTCCCTGCCAATGGAAGTAACTCTTTCCAACTGACAAATTTATCCAATCCCTGAGTGGGTTGCAGATGCTTTTGCATTTGCGTATTTTTGAATATAGATCAGCAATGATCTAATCCACGTAAGACTATTTCTACAGCTAGTCCCTAATGCTTTCACACTTGCTGGAAAGCTGAGGCTCTCCTAAGGGGGATGGTATAGGTTTAAGTACAGAGGTTTCTCCACTTAGGCACAGATGCTGCAGAAAAATGTACGTGTATTTAATTCTTATAAATCAAATCATGTCTTAATTGTACCAGGAGAATTCCATATTTAAAGGCATCCTGAAATGAATCTGTGTATAGTGGAAACAATCTCTCGCTCCCGTTTATTTTGTAAATTTTGATTTCTATAATATTAAAATATATATCATTACCTATTATTTTTTATTTTTACTTTTTCTTTTTGACGTAATTTCAGACTATACAAAAGAATGCCACAAAGAAGCTCTGTACAACTTCCTTCCTCATTATTTATTGTTTAAAAACATAGTAATTTCACTTGAACTGTTCTCTTATTCTCCTGCCTCTGAGATTTAGGCTAATAGTAGCTTTTGCAAAAAGGATTCAATTGACTCAATATGATAATCAACATGTTATCAGTAGCTATTACAGTAATTCCCTACCGAGTACCTGGTAAGTGCCGGGCTAGCCTGTTTAGCACTTACCTTGGATCATCTCCTACTCTTAACAACCCTGTGAGACAGGTGCTATTGCCACACCCACTTGATAGAGAGGATATTGAGATACAGAGTTTTAGGATCTTGCCCAAGGTCACCCAGATAGCAATTTTATAGTATGAAATGCAAATCAAACCAATCAGATTCCTGGACCCAGGAATGTGGAGGCAAACTACAGTCTTTTGGCCAAACCTGGCCTACCACTAGTTTTCTATGGACTATAAGCTAAGAATAATTTTTACATTTTTATGTGACTAAGGGGGAAAAAAATCAATAGGAGAATAAGATTTAGTGACAAGTGGGAAAAAAAAAATCAAATTCACATTTTGATATTTATAAATAAAGTTTTATTGGAACCCTGCCACACTCATTCACTTACATATTGTTTATGGCTGCGTTTATACTGCAAGATAGAGCTGGATACTTGCAACGGAGACCTTTGGCCCACAGAGGATAAAATATTTACTCTCGGCATCTTTCAAAATAGACCTGTTCCAGTGTCACTTCTCTGCTTGGAAAAGTACTAATAGTACTTGTCTCTCAAGACAGCATTAGCTCCTCCTCCCCAGGAAGTAGTCACTAAATATTTTAGATTGTGTCATTTTATTGACACTTTCCCAAATCTTAATTTAATTTTCGAAATTTTAACCAAAACCTTCATTTTATTTCATTTTTGTTAAAAGAACAACCAAAAAATTTTAAAGATATTATTCTTTTCAAAACTTGCCCCAAATTTATTTTTGAATGTATTGTTGTTTGAGACAATGAAGCAGGAGAAAGCTTGGTCTCCAGGGTATTTATGGAAGGCCAGCATTCTGCCAGAACAAAAACAATGAAGGTAAGTTTTAGTTTCTAAGGTATTTGGCCTTCATGGTGATGTGATCAATACACAGACAAGGGCTAGCCTAGAGCCCTGCTAATCAAATTCTGATTAATATGCACTGAATCACCCAGTGGACGCTTTTAAAATGCTGATTCTTATCTAGCAGGTCTGTGGAGGGCTCTGAGATTCTGCATTTCTAGTAAGTTCCCAGGGAATGGCCAGGTTGCTAAGAATAGTAAAATGATAGGAACTACATAAGTAACCGGAAGGACAGTCAATATTAATGAGGGTGACCATTAAGATGCCACCGAGCCCTGGCCAGTTGGCTCAGTGGTAGAATGTCATCCCAGCATGTGGATGTCCCAGGTTTGGTTCCCAGTCAAGGCACATGGGAGAAATGAGCATCTGCTTCTACACCTTTTCCCTACTCCTTCTCTCATCTTCTCTTCCCCTCCCACAGTCATGGTTCAACTGGTTTGAGTTCATTGGCTCCAGACTCTGAGGATGGCTCTGTGGACCCTTCAACTCTGTCACTAAAAATAGCTCAGTTGCAAGCATGGCCCTAGATGGGCAGAGCATCAGCCCCAGACTGGGTTGCTGGGTGGATCCTGGTTAGGGTGCATATAGGAGTCTATTTCTCTATCTCCCTTCCTCTCACTTCAAAAAGAAGAAAAAGAGAAACAAAAAGATGGCACTAAGTGTCTGATACTTGACCATGTACGTTCGACATAAATTACATATTTTTTCTTATTATATCCACAAGAAAGCTAAGGCTGAGAGAGAGAGAAAAATACAAGCCCAAACTGAAATCTGTGCCAGCTTTGCCGAATTCCAAAGCTCAGACCCTCCCATAAATCTTATTAATGGGGACACGAGGTCCTGATTTGATCAAACATCATTTTCAACCTTGGAACAATAACTATCCACCAATCCCATTTTGACTAAAACCACCTCTAAGTATTCTGATGTGGCCTTCTGGCTGAAAAGACCTGACCCTTCCAGGCTAAATATGTTGGGTCTAACTTCCTGATCACCTTTCAGAACCTCTGATATGGTTTTAAACCCAATCATGGAAGCCTCTGGAAAGGATGTATCTTCTATAGATGAGAAAATCCCACTTCAAGATAGAAATAAGACATGGAGGAAGGGAACACTGACAAGAGAAATAGTGAACTGTTAAGGTCTGAAAAAGTTGAAAAAGCAGAGGTGCTAGAAACATTTAAACTTAGTTTTGTTTTCGGCCCCGTTCACTATAAATTTCTTTGACCTCAGGCAAAAGTATTTAACATTCCTGAGCCTCAGTTTTCACCTCTATAAAATAGGGACAAAAATATTTTCTTCATCGAGTATTGTTATAAGGATTAGAATTATTATACAAAATTGTTTGGCAAATAGTGGATAAGCAATAAGTGATCTCAGTAATAATAATGATGAAAAAATCATTATTATTTCAAATCTCAAAATACCGCACTTTTGGAACTTATTTGTTCCCTTGTTCCTTTAGGAAAGAAGTAGCAAATTAATAACTAGTGTACCTTTTCTCTGGCCACTAACATAATGCTAAACATAATAGAACTAATGAAAAACATTTTGAGATTGAAAAATAATTGCAAATATTTACATTTGGGAGATTGACAGAATCTGGCTTCTTTTGTAGAAATCAGGAAATGAGGCCACATGGGTTTGGGTCAGTATTCCTTTCTGGGAGGGCCACTCAAAGAGATGGGAAGAAGGTACTCTCTTATAATTGTGATGTGTTCCCTCCTGCAGATATGACTTGCAGATGTTATTTGCTGACCTCTCAGCCTAATCCTATAGATATTTTTGTTTGTCATCTCTGCTTAGGAGAAAAAAAAATAGCAACTGTGTTTTAACTGCCATCAGTAGAGTTCAGTGGACTTTATAAACTTCTGCAAAGGTCCTGGGTGGCCTTCCTCAATGTCTCTTTCTCATCTTCTTAGGGACAAGAGCCTCGAAGATGACAGAAGAGCCCACAAAGCCTTCTGCAGAGCCTTGTCTAGCACCCCCCTCTTATATTTCACTAACTATGATAGAACGTTATTTTCGGAGGTACTGGATATATTGTGTAATGGGGGAGAGACTTATTTTGACTTTCCTTCCTGTCCCAGATTAGGTTTATATTCCTGAGCCCACTCTTCTGGTGAACATAGGAAATATGCTTCAACTGTGAGTCTCTCAAAGAGAGATCAAATACATTCATTCAAATATGCCCAACACACACACACACACACACACACACACACACACACACACACACACACATTTATGGGCTGAAAGCAAACAGAATATTTTGACTGGTGAAAATTACAGTAAAGTCATGGTGCACTTTTGACCGGTCACACGGTCAAAAGTGCACCATGACTTTATGGACATTTTACGGACACACTGTATTTTTAAAAACAACAGAGAAGTGATATAGTGAGTCCCAATCTTACAGTACCATATGTATATCAAACAAACACTAGAAACATACAAAATAGGCTCATACTTTTTTTCCAGGAGCAACATCAATGATATTGGGGTGTTCATGTTTTTAAAATGATACTGGGCTCAACACAATGATAAGTGTACATCAATTTAAATGTATAACCCATTAACTAATTTAATCTCTCAAAAAAATAACAGCCGTTGGCATTATTCTTTGAATAATCCTTGTTAAGTTTGCATAATAGTATACAGTTTAATGAAAAACTCATTAGAATGTAGCATACGGCATAATTAATTCTGGCTGATTCTTTGGGAGTAAGTAGCTAATGCTGAGGCTGCATTCCATTTTGCACTGGCTTTATTAATTTTTCATAAACCAATATTTTGACTGTAATGGGTTGTAACAGTTCCATAGAAGTTCTAGAAACACATTAACTGTCATCAATGTAGTTCATCTAAGTACATTTTGCCATTTGTGTGTTGATTCAACACCGTATTTTTAAAAGACAACAGGACAGCTTTGCTTCATACTTGGATAATGAGTATCTCCATATAATTAGCATACAAGGTATTAAACAATATTTGTCCAATTTGTCTCTTTGTATACAACATCTCAATCTTGGGCTTGTAACAGCGAACTATACCTTTCAAAAATAACTCTAAAAGTGGGAAGCAAAAGGACCTTCCAAATTAACTGGTATCTACTAGCATGGCAACATCAGTTAAGGTGTAAAGAAAAAGCAATCACTTCTTTTATTTCCTTTTTCTTTAAATTTCTGAGAATTTACTTTCCTAGGAAAAGATTTAGACAAAACCAAGAAACAAGTTTTATTATAGTGTTGGAGTTAGGCAGTGATGCAATAATCCTGGGGTCTGTGAAGACCCTCGTCTCTGGGGATTGCTAAGCAGTTGTGGACATAGGCTTACTTTTTTCAACCCTCAGACCCTAACCTACATATCATATGTTCTCATGATAAGACTATTATTTGTTCCAAAGGTAGACAGGGACACTACCTCATCTTCAAGTGTTTTGCTTCTTTTATTTATTTTTATTGTTTTATGTTTTTTATCAGAGCTTTTAAAAATATTTTACTAGAAAATTAAATTTAATGAGGTGACATTGATCAATACGAGGACACACAGCAGAGCATTTTGTTTTAGAGACAGAAAGAGAGTCTGATAGAAGGATAGATTGGGACAGACAGACAGGAACGGAGAGAGATAAGTATCAATCATCAGTTTTTTGTTGTGGCACCTAAGTTGTTCATTGATTGCTTTCTCACATGTGCCTTGACTGGAGGGCTACAGCAGACAGAGTGACCCCTTGCTCTAGCCAGTGACCTTGGGTCCAAGCTGGTGAGCTTTGCTCAAACCAGATGGGCCTGCGCTCAAGCTGGCAACCTCAGGGTCTCGAACCTGGGTCCTCTGCATCCCAGTCCGACGCTCTATCCACTGCACCACTGCCTGGTCAGGCTTTTGATGGGTGCCTGCGACTCAGAGGATAAAGTGCAAAACCTGGACTTTTTCGTAGGGTCCATCAGGCTTTTTGCAACTTCATCCTAGATGGTCCGCTCTGATCTCAACAAATCACTGTTTCTTAGCTTTTGAGGGAAACCCAATTTTGCCTCAGAAATTTCCATCTCAGATGAAAATCAAGTACCTGTATTTGTTATTTGTTTGATTAATATTTCTCAATAAGTTCTGAAGGTAAAGGTTGAAATCTCCTTTGGGCTTTCCCAAACTCCTCCTTACTTACATCCACAATGATTTTACCTCACTTTCTTTCCTGGTGAACTCTTATTTATCCTTCAAAACCCAATGTATCCCAACCCTCTGACTCCTAATGCAGATGGTTTTATCTCCCAGTACTCCTGCAGGTATCATCATTTCTTACACACCGGGTTTCCTCCTTTATCCTTTACCACCCTGCTGAATCCTGGGGGGAGGATACTCCCCTCTCCCTCATTGCAGTGCCTGGCCCTTCTCAGAACCTTGGGCTGTCACTGGAGCTGAAGGATGAATCAGTCAATGTGAGCCAGTGGCATGTGTTAATTTATACAAGGCTTCTTGTATTGGCCCCTCCTTGATGTATATCACATAAGTGAGTGACAGCCCTCCAACCTTGTGGGGCTGTCCCAGTGTATAATTGCTAAACCACTGCAATACTAAAAACAACAGGGAATGTCCCCAAGGTGCAAACGAGTGCTTTGTGTTTAGTAAATCTGGACTTCCCAAGTCAGGGTTAGTGGACTAGAGCCATGGCTTTCACATTTTCATATAGTTGGGGCAAAAAACAAAGTGACTACTTCATGACACGTGAAAATGATATAAAATTTAAATGTTAATGTCCTTAAATACAGTTTCCTTGGAACACAGGCAAGCCCATTCATTATGTATTAGCTATGGCTACTTTTGTACTACACCTCAGAGCTGAGTAGTTGTGACAGAGAACATATGGCACACGGAACCTAAAATATTTACTAACTGGCCTTCCACTGAAGAAATTTGCTGACCCTGTGCTAAGTGAAAAGTCACAGACTCTATTTCATATATATATTCAGCTTGATCTCGTCTTCTAGAATCAGCCAACATGGTGGTATATCTTGTCCTACATCAGCATCACCATGCCAACTCCTACCCTCATTATCACCACTGCCATCTATTCTGAGCTTTTCTTCTGCATTTGTTTTCCTATAGTGCAGGAAAGGGTTAACTCAGAAGAACTGCTTGAACCCTGCATTTGCCCACAAAGGCTTGTCTTTAAGACTGGCTCTCAGTCAACTCCTAGGAGATGATACCTGAGCCCTTGGAATAGTCTATCTGATAAGACAGCTTTTGGATGCCTGAGGCCATAGGCCACACAGTGCCAGTTTGATAAGATAGTGTACTATAGCAATTTTGAGTTATGGTGAATGCTTGCTTTTGCTCTAGGGGCCTAAGAGTTGAGTAGCTGAGGTCAGTCATCACAAGGATGCTTCACATCTATGTGACCGACTCCCAGTAAAAACCCTGGACTCCGAATTTCAGGTGAGCTTCCTTTATTGACAAAACTTTGCACTATAGTCACTCTCACACGTCAATGCTGGGAAAATCAAACCGCTGTGACTCTACCGGGTGAGCACACCAGAAGCTATTGCCTGGTCTTCTGGTCTTTACCTCATGTATGCTTTTCCTGTGTTGATTTTTAATCTGTCTCCTTCTGCTGAAATAAAATGGAACCATGAGTATAACAGACTTTCTGGGTCTTCTGAGTCCTTCTAGCCAATCATACGGTGTGACCTTGGGGTTCCCCACACAGCTCTGCAATATACAATCAACCTTCATGCTTTTCCCTTCTGGAGTCAAAAATCACAAGTAAGGCCCAGAAAAGGATACATTTGGGTGAATGTCTCTCTTTAAATTATTTGATGGCTATTAATAACTATAGCTGTCATACATCTTTAGCTGTAGCAAGCGACAGAGCACGAGAATTATTAAGATATTAGGTGAATGCGTGACATCTTTAATAATGTTCTTCTATCAGGACAGGATTTCTCAACCTTAGCACTAACAACATTTGGGGCCAGATCACTCATTGTGGTAGGGGGCTGTTCTAGGCCTTGTGGGATGTTTTGCAGCAAACCTGGCCTCCACCCACTAGATGGCAGTAGTGAACACCCATCCTTCTGGAAGTGACCATGAAAAATGTCTCCAGAAATTCCCCAGTTCCTCCGGGGTGGGTTGGGAGGTGGGGATCACTCCCAGTTCAGAACCATTGGTTCAGGATATTGGATTAATCAAAGCATTTCTGGGGGGTAAGTTGTTTTATAAAAAGAAATGAGCTTTGCATTCACGACGATAGAGGTTTGGATGCAGTTCTTTAGCTTTTGAAGTCAGCAACCTTGGGCAACTTAACTTGACTGGGTTTCTAATTTATCTGCAGCACGAAGATAATGACACTTACCCTGCCAAGCTGCAATCTCTATGTAAATATATGTAAAGATCCCAGCATGGAGTTTGGCATGTGTGTAATATTAAATGCAAAGATATTTTTTCTAGTTATTGTTATATTCTACGACCTGATGAATAGAAGGCATTGGGGGCATGCCCTCGTCTGCTCCTATGGAGGAAACTGCAGAGCGAGGTGATGAAGAACATGGGCTCTCAGGTTAGAGAAAAGGCCTTTATGTGATGAACACATTTTTTTAACACACCAGTTCTGTGATTTAGGGCATGAGATAACTCTCCATGAAGCCTTAGTTTCATCATTTCTATAACAAAGATAATGCTATAGCATTCTTACGAGGATCTGAGGAGAGGCAAAGTGTTTAGTGCAATGCCTTACGCAGAGTAAGGGCTCCACATTGCCTTAGGTCCGTGATGGCGAACCTATGACATGCATGTCAGCACTGACACATGTAGCCATTTTCAATGACACGCCGCCGCGTGTGGCCACATACCAGAGAAGTATGGGGCTGCACGCCGAGAAGGACGTTTCATGCTCGGCTCCTGCACGGCCGGGTGCAGTAGCCGAGGATAAAACATTTACTGTAGCGTAGACACTCTGTGCGGGAGGTCTGTAGGCCAAATCAACAGAACTCTGGCACAGAGCATCTAGTTCTGGGACTTCCAGTTAGGCCGTTTTTCTCAAAGTGACACACCACCTGAGTTATGCTCGGGTTTTTGGCGAATTTTGATACACCAAGCTCAAAAGATTGCCCATCACTACGTTAGGCTGCTATGTTGAGTTGTTTAGTCTATTGAGGATGCAGCCTGGAACTTTCCCTCTGAAAGTTATCCAGAGCCAAGATTTCAAACCTCATCTCCCTCCCTCCCACAGCCTAGATGTGGGGCTCCTACGAGAATTGCCCTGCAGCGCCCTGCTTTGGGGGGAGCTCTCCTCAGCAGACTTCGCATATGCACTGCAAGGGAGACTCATTTACTTAGGAAATGCAGTTTTCAGAACATAAGCAAGTTCTGATCCTATTTGAAGATCCAAAACCCCCACAGGCACCATCAAAGCTGAGCTGCACTCCCTGTGTGGGTCAGGGAAAGATGCAGATAAAAAATTAAGGCCAAATGTGGGCAGGGATGGGATGAAATCTGATCAGACAGATGGGGAAGGAGAGGAGAGGAGGAAAGTGAATTGCAAAAAAAAAAAGAGGAGGCAAAGGTAAACAGATGTACGAGATAAACTCTTTGAAGTGGAACATTTCCAGGCTGAAAATCCTTCGCTCGGGGACTTAAATCTGGACCCTTCTGTTCCAGTTCACTGAAGTGCACAGCATTTAATCTGGCAGATGTGTAAATTATACAAAACATCTCAGAGCCAAAGGTCATTGTTCATAAGGAACAGCTCCTTCCCACCATCGTTGTGTGTCTAGATGAGTCTGGTCCTCCGGGTACATGTGGGAAATGTTCACGTCACGAGGAGCACCTGAATATTGTCTGCTTTGAGGAGCTCAGAGTGGCACCAGGTACCTTTCAGACTCCCTCTCCACTGTTTTAGGATGCTAAGGTCATCACCCCAAACAGGGCATGCTTTATCCGCTGAATTTTGGCAGATGGTCCTGAGCCCAACCCAAGTATAGGAGTGTGACCAAGAAAAGAAAAACAGCTGGGTCAGTGGCTACAGCTGTCACAGGTTCTGGGTAATCTAACTTTATTTAGAAACTATTGTATCCAAATTGCAGGAAGGAAACTGGAGCAAAGTCCATCTAAAAGTAGAGCTAAACGTCATTCTTTTAACTGTAACAGACTCAACCAAGTGACAAAGAGTGAGGAACAACTGGAAAGGAGACCTACATCAACCTTCTTTTGACAGAAAAGTCCATAAAAAACCAACATCTTGCCCTAACCTGTTTGCTCAGAGGATAGAATGTCAACCTGGTGTATAGACTTCCTGAATTTGATTCCTGGTCAACGCACATAAGAGAAGCGGCCATCTGCTTCTATCCCCCGCCCTCTCTCCCTTCTCTCCTTCTTCTCCTCCACAGTCAGTGGCTCCATTGATTCTACTATAGCCTGGGTGCGGAGGACAACTCAGTCAGTTCAAGCATATCAGCCTCAGGTGTTAAAAATAACTTGGTTGATATGAGCATCGGCCCCAGACAGGGGTTGCCAGGTGGATACCGGTCAGGGTGCATGTGGGAGTCCGTCTCTCTTTCTCCCCTTCTCTCATTTAAAAACAAACAAACAAAAACAAAAAATCAATATCTTTGTACAGGTAATCCAAGGTCAAGTACAGCTGCCCTTTCAAGATAAGCAATCACAGAGTACTACATCTATCCTCTTCATTTTTAAAAGAATTTTTATTTAGTGATTTTAAAGAGAGAGGCAGGTTGAAAGAGAGAGAAACATCAATTTGTTATTCCACTTATTTATGTATTCATTGGTTGATTCTTATATGAGCCTTCACCAGGGATCAAGCGTGCAATGTTGGCATATAGGGATGACACTCTAACCAACTGAGCTATCTAGTCAGGGGCCATTCTCTTCACTTTTAAAATTCACATTGAGATCCCAATCCACTTTTCCATCACTTCTCCTGATATTCAGTTACGTGTCCATGGCCAGGCTCCTATGAATGTGGATATGATAAAGGTACCCTCAGTGATCACCCTACTCTCTTATATTTTTATTTTACTTCAGTACCTATAATAATTGTATACTGATTATCTAATGTCATCCTACCTATAACTTCAGGATAACCTGTGTACTTTCCAGACCTGACCACCTTTTAAATATGACTGCAGCCAGGTATGCCCTTCTTTAAGTACCTGTTACTTCTTTTTTTTTTGTCCCCTTCAGAACCAGACTTTTTATGTTCAAGAGAAGTATATATTCAGTAACCCCTTTCTCCTTTCTCCCACAAAAATACCACTCATAGTAATAGCCTCACCAAGACTAGTTTTCATTGTCATCGTCAAAGTTCTTGAGTGATTTACTCTGCATGTTTCTACTATTGACGTGAAACTTGATTTGTGTGTTTCTTGTCGTCAGGACCTAACAATATCTTAGATTTGCATTGCATTGAAAGATCTTTTCCTTTCCTTATTGATTGCAACTCCTGGAGTTAGTTAACTGGATTCCAATTTTCCTTTGCAAGTGGGGAGGGGGCTCTCCATCCACAGAAGTGAGTTATGCGTGTTCAAGTGGTGCATCTTATGAGTCTTGTTAAGCTTTGCCGCCTTAGAGCCCCACTGATGGAATATTTAATCACAGAAATGAGTTGGCAGATGAGATATACAGTGTGGTTAAGCTTTGCAGCGATCTGAGCGGCAATTGAGAAACAGATGAATTTGCCATTTGTCAGGACCGTGTTGACATCTTTGGATAGCATTCTGTTATTTATTTTTATTTTGTTTTACTTATTTATGAAGATTAAAGGTGCTATCCATCAACAGTTTTATGGGTTACGTATCATGATTATCTCTCAAAGACACCACTATTTAAAAATCTTTTTATTAGCAAGAAAAAGGGAATTTCTCACAAAGACAGGGAAACTGTAAAAATCCCCTTTGAGCCTTCATCACTGAGATTCTTAGAAACATTATTTCTAATTATACTAAGTATGTTCAGGCATGATACTGGGCACAGACATGTGTAGATATCATATCTCTACTAAGGACCTTCAATCTTCTTTAAAATGGAATAGCCATAGATACTAGCTAAAGTCTTTCAGACCTACCTCCTTTTTAAATGGATTTATCAATCTTTGGTCTTGAGAATAAGCCTCAAGGAGTCTGAAGATGATGGGAATTAGGAAAAATAATCAACGCTGTTTCATATAGCAGGGCCACACCCACTTGTCCTCTGAGAAGATTGATATACATTCATGGGATTAAGCTGATCTATGAAGATCTGCTTCTGAGCATTTAAAAGAGTTCTTTCAGGTATGACTTGATGAGAGTTCAGAAGAACCACCCACAATGAAAGACCTTCCATAACAGCTTTCTAAACACTCTCCCTGGAATGTGTACACGAGGGAGCATGCATGTCATAATTTATCAAAGCAAATTAATACTGTTCAGCTAGTAATTAAAGATCCTCATTAAGAGGTGCAACTGCTCTCCCTATCCCCACCTTGCATTAGCAATAAAAATGCACTCAGGGCATCAAGAGGTTATATAAGAAAATCGATAACCTGCCATTTTATAATTAAAAGAGAAAATAAATGTTAGGGAAAAGTCCACTAAATTAGGAAAATTACCTTTAGGAGAGATTGAAAATATCGATTTTAATTTACAAAATATGTGAACTTTTCATGCCCCGTTCTGAGAGACAATTGGAGGCTGGGTTGTTAATTCCACATAAGCTTCAGAAAATCAATAATTATACTGTGGAAATATTATGATATGTGTCATTAACACAAAATCTTATAGAGAGAAATGACTAATAAGTCTGGATTTCTATCTCAGGCAGATGCAGGACTGGCCTCCTAAATATCCCTAGCAAATCAATGACAGGATGTTCATTTCAGCTTTGAGCCATATTCAAAAGTGCAAGATAAATCCACACTATATTTATATTTGGGGAAATTTTAAATGACCCCGAAATTCTTAGTCATGGGTATTTAAATGGGTGACATTAGTAATTATACCTGGTTATGGAAATAAATACATTCTACACCTATATCTTCACATTTACAGGGGTGGGCAAAATGAAGTTTACAGTTGTGGGTACATCAAACAGTTTATCCTTGTATTATTATTTATGAATTATTATTATTATTTTTGTATTACAGCTGTAAACCTACTTTTGCCCACTGCTCTACGCATTCCATAGATATGGGTGCCTGAAAGTTTAGACTGAAGCTTGCTAGAGTCTCAGTGTGGATGGGTCTTCAAATATTGCAAATAAATTGTTTTGGAGTGTTGAATTTGCAGCAGTATTTCCCCACATTGCTGAATATCACAAACGCTGTCTACCTACATACAAAATATAGAAGCAAAAAAGAGAAAGCTTCGGACTTAGGAGAGGTCAGACCTTGACAACTCAAAACACAAATGTTCAGATTTACTTATCCACACCCCATTTTTTCTTAAGGTTTACGTTTTTTGGAGCAACTCATAGAAATAATGATTTGGTTGTCCTGACTTTTTCAAGTTTTCCCTGACACAACTAGATAACATGTCTAAATGTGGTGCTGGCGGAAATAATGCAAAATAATTATCTCACTTCTCTTCTTTAATTTGACTGGTTTGGACATAGATCCATAGTATGATCTGCTATCATGGGGCACAGTTGGTAAGAATTATGACTTTTAATATCTATAAAAAACTAAAAAAGCAGAATAACCTGGTCATAAAGAACACAGCCTCTTGGTTTCAAATTCTAGCTGGCTTCTTACCAGCTATAAAATCTTAGTCCCATGATGCAATCTCCTTAAACCCTAGTCTCCTCATTTGGAAAACTACCATGAGGATTTAAGTACATTATTTTAGGTACAGTGCTTAGAACAGTGCCTAACTAGAGAAAATACTCGTCCCATATTAACTCTTATGATAGCTTATTCTTTCTCTATAGTCCAATGATTTAACTTCTGAGGGTGAGACCAAGCTAATTTGAATCTAAAAGTTACACATATTAATTTACTCTTGTATGTATAAGTTAATCTGAATTGTTTCTTCTGTCTTAAGTTCCTTTTAAAGACCCACAGATATGCATATAGGTTTGAAACCGATGTTTGGTATTTTCCTGGTTGCCCAGGACAGAAAAGAGCAACTACTTTGCAGGTGACCGGAAAATGCACTTTCTTCTTTCTATTACAATGCACACATCTAGGCCCCACCTCCACATCGACAGCATCTTGCTTCTTGTTCTTGACCCATAATTTTGGGGTAGAACTGTGCATGTAGGTGTGTGTGCCTGTGTGTGAGTGTGTGCAGAAACACACTCACATGCATGCACACACAGAATCTGTCACCTCTTTACACCAGCTATTCCATGTCACAAGCAGCGTCTGCAGGGGCACGGGAGATGCTGCCTGGTCATCTCCTTGTAGCTTTGGAAAATTTCATTTCTTTGCAGCTTTGGACAAGGATGTACCCTAGCAATATCTGTGCCCCGAACAGATGGCCTTACCTCTGATCCCAGAAATTCCTTCCCCTAAATGGACCTGCTGAGAATGGAAGGACTAGTCCTCTCATGAGATGAGAAGAGAATCGCTTCATCTAGTGGTATATTCACATCGCAGAGGCATCAGCTCTTGGTTAACTTTCCCCTTATGGCCAAGAGGTAAGATATTAACTTATTTATTTCTGCTTACCCAATGTTTGTATGGTGCCAGCTATATACCCAACACTCTTCATCTATTAACCCACGTAATTCTTATAAATACCTGTGAGTTGTTACCATTATCATCTCCCATTTAACAGATGAAGACACTGAGGCACAGAGAGGTCAAGTAACTTGCCTAGAGTCACACAGCCAGCAATTAGGGGAGGCAGAATTCGAACCAAGATGTCTGAGTGTGGTGTCCATGTCATTCACTCTGCTAGGTGTCCTAGTAGGTGTGGGTAACACCACATGACCATGGGAAGCCTTAGAGCTATGTTCTCCCCTCTCTCATAAGAGTCAACACCACTAGTTCAGTCATAGAGTCCTTGGACTTAACCCAGGTTTGTAAAATCCATGTTGGAAGAGCAACTTCAGACATTGTCTACCTAAAATCGAAAACGCATCTTGGGCCTTCCAAGATTTACCTTCTTTTTAAAAAATCAAGTTGGTTATTATGCTAAAGTGGCTGTCTAAAGTTTCCTATGCTCTTTTGTTATCCACTAGGGTGGATGCTGAGTTATCCTATCTGTACCATGACAACAGCAAGGCATCCCAGAGATGACAAGGCAAGGGGTGTGACTTACTGTCAAAAAATCTCTAAATGAGTGGATAGACCACTTGGTCTCCTCTTTCTCCTTATTAGA
Source organism: Rhynchonycteris naso (assembly GCA_037038555.1). Classification (NCBI taxonomy): domain Eukaryota; kingdom Metazoa; phylum Chordata; class Mammalia; order Chiroptera; family Emballonuridae; genus Rhynchonycteris; species Rhynchonycteris naso. Next base: position 193,533,170 of record CM073000.1, read on the forward strand.
AAGCCAGAGTCACATTAAAGAAAGGCTTCCTTTCAATAACCAGGGGGCAAATCTACTAAGGTTCCCAGGAGTTAAGTGCAACCTTGTTAATGAGCAAGGACATGACTGGCAGAGGTGACAGGCCGAGCAGAGCAATAATCTCAGCTGCTGCTGCTTCTGGGTTACTCTCTCTGAATGTGATGATCAAGTTTCCTACAACAGTGGATTTGCCAAATGCGTGGTAGGTGCTGGGTAGGCAGGGAGGGGGCAGAAAGGTACGTCCTTGAAGGCAAAGCAGAGAGAAATGGAACTGCTAAAGGAAATTGAAATGGACAAAGAAAGACAACTTAGTTTACTCAATAGTCCTTCTCTTGGCGAGTCCAACTCGTTGCCAAACTGCTGGACTAAGTCATCCAATTCTCTGCTTTGCCAGGGAAAATAACGCAACCCCGAATGGAAATGCATAGCTAAACAAACACATCCAGGCATTCCGATGTACAATGGGCGTGAGCAGCTCTATGTCTGGCCAGTGCTTTGTGTTTTTTTTAAGGCAAAACCAGTAGGAAGTGTCATAAGACACAGTGGCTCGATGCTTACGCCACAATGAAACTTACACGATACCCTTTTATTTTTTTTAAAGGATTTTAAACACTACTGGTTCTGCCAAAAAAAAAAAAAAAAAATCACTCAGAATTTCTTAGGATAAGGATTTATTTGGTTCAGATTTTTTTTTCACAGAACGCATTCTTGATTGGCAAGCAAAGCACACACAGAAAAGACCAAGGAGATATCGTGCAAAGAGACATTCTTTACCTGCATAGAATTCGGGACTGTAGACTGCACCCACAACTGGATTCAATTTCCAGCCTTGAAAATAACATACAGAAACATTAGTATCACCTTTGATTCAACAACTAATATCACTGCCAATTAATTGCACATCGAATGGTTTGATGTTTTGTTTTGTTTAATTTTAAAATTCACACTATACATAGTTTGGGCATACATAAAAATTACTTGAAAACAATACATAAGAAAATAGATTTAGTCCCTTCTTTGATTTTCTGCCTATACAAGTTAATAATATGGACACTACTGACCAGCTACAAGTGAACCTTTTGAAAATAATGTACAATTCGTTTTCTTCCATATCAAGATTTTCTAGAGGTACTATGCCAATTTCAATTTTTTTGTATTATCTCATGGGTCACCACTAAATAATCCATTACATGTCTCTGTGTGTTAGGTTCACAAAAAATTGGAAAGCTCACATGGATAGAATTCTTCGCTGCAACATATTCTGATAATTGTCATTCTGCATTATGACCCAGAGACTTTAGAATCCCGAAGTGTTTTTTAAATCCCCAAGAAAATGACATTTATCCAGTGAAGATGAAGTGTGGAATACATTTCAATGCCTTCAGGAACCATAACAATTATTAATCAATGCATGATATCTCAGGTAACTTTCAAATAACCTGCATGTAAGATGACTAGAATCCTGTAATTTTCCAAACGTTTTGGAAGGAGAATTTCTGTAAAATGAACCTTGGCCCTTTAAAAACTTTTTACCCAAGAAAAGAGCACAGAAGAATATTTGTAAATCAAGATGTTCCCACAATGGAAACGCACTGGGCACTATTTAGGGAGCAATCTCAGAAGAACATCAGGTTTCAGGGTTCAGCGACCATTTCTTGTTCCTGCTGGCAGGACTTGACGAAAACATCCATTATATAGAATTCCTGAAAGGCAACTAAGGACAGTTGTGCTGTCCTTTGTGGAAAACCCGTGTCCTTGGGCTAGGGATCAAACACCGGAGGTCCTTTAATAAATGCCCCTGAGCAAAGACCATGGTGAAAGTTGGGATGTGAGGGAAGGTATTTCTGCAAGGAGAATGCTCTGAACTCTTTGCAGAGGGGTGACCTAAGTCATGAGCCTATAAGAACAGCTGAGAGGAGGCCCGCAATCTAATGATCCATTAAGAGGCTCAGTGTCTTAGCAGATAGGCTCCCAGGTGGACCTAAGGACTTGCTAGAATGTTTGGTTTCTATGAACTTTCAGTTTCACCTTGAATTAGCTAGCTAGTTTCCAGTTCCCATGATGACCCTTGGACAGAGTTTCTCAAAGAGTTATCTTTGATTTACTTGGGAGGCTTATTAATAGGAAATCCCTCACCATTAGACGTACAGAAAGAGAAAGGAAATTCTGAGACCTACTCTCCAATGTTTTTGTTTGCTTGTTTGTTTGTGAGAGAAGCAAGGAGGAAGAGACAGGAATATTGAGCTGCTCCTGTATGTACCCTGACCAGGGAATCGAACTGGCAACCTCCATGCTTTGAGACAACGCTCCAACCGACCTAGCTCTCCATCCATAACTTAATTGCTTTGTTATTTTCAGAAAGACAGAGAGAGCAGAGAGAGAGAAGGGAGGGAGAAGGAAAGCATTCATTTATTGTTTCACTCAGTCATGCATTAACTGGTTGCTTCCCATGTGTGCCCTGACCGGGGGTCGAACCCACAACCTTGTCATTTTGGGAGGATGATCTTAACCAACTGAGCAACCAGCCACATGGCTCCTATGTTTTTTTAAACTTCATGTGGGCAAATTCCTCTCTCATATTAACCACATCTTGTCTTATAGGAATCTCGATAGTAACAGAAAAATAAATATTACACCAAACATTTCAGAATATGTGTTCTATAAATGTGAATTTCAATTTGACCAAATGAAATTCCACTGCTTCTCAAAAAAATCCCCAATACATGAGGACCTGGGAGCTAATGTCCACACTTCTAGGTATTTGAAATTTAAGAGAAAATACAGAAAACTGGTTGAAAATAATGTTACAGGGTTATCTAAACATACTTAGCATTCTCTTTCCAGTCTTTTATAGAAATCTAGAGTTTGTGCAAGAAATCTATATGGAGCTATATTAAACGAATTATTAATTGATTAATATATTGCTCCTTCTTCCTTCTGTTCCTTATCTTACACCCTGCTTTATGCAATACCTTTTGCTGCTAGTGGAGACTGGATCTTTTAACACTACTCCAGGAAGGCTTTGTTCCTTGTATACATCCTTATTAGCTGTCTTAAGTTCTTCTTTTTGCACGTAAGGCTGGGACACACCACTCACTGAGTGTGGACCCATCGATTAATTTTGATGTTGTCACAGATAAGTTATGCAATGGTCTTTTATTTTCTCAATGAAAAAGATCTTTAGAGGTATCTTAAGTGACCTAAAAATCATGTTTTTCTCCTCTTCCTTTATCTTCCTCATTTCCATGGACCAAGTAACTTTTTTCCTCTCTCTCTCTCTTGCTCTCTCTATCTATCTAATCTCCCTCTTTCTCATCTGTCAATCTAGACTGAGCCATTAGCTCTTGACAAATTTGCATGCTGTGGTTTAGGTCTCCAATGTCTTCCCAGGAAAATCTACTTAATGTTACTCCTTCCCCGAATCCCCCAACCCCTTTGAGCTACTTCTTGATTCAATTCCCAGTTTTGTTTCCTGTTTAGCTGTTAACACTACCTGGGATTATCTTTTCTCTTTCTCTGCTTGTTCTTAATTGTTTTTATAACCACCTCCTTGATTAAAATTAATGGTAAAGTGAGCAGGTCTGACATCCGATGTGAATTCTCAGCATCTAAAACTGTATTTGGTGAAGAAACAGTGCTCCATAAATATTTACTTAGTTTTGCTCTAAAGGAACAGAAGGCATATAAAGCTCTTTCTAATAGACTCATTCCCATTTGGTTAGGATTCCATCTCCTTCCAACCTCCAATGACCTGCTTCCTGATACACATCTAACAAAGAAGGCCCCATTAGGGGTGACTGCCTTCAAGGCAAAGGCAGTAAGAATCCAGCCCTTGAAAATCACCTCTGTTCAGACTTACAGAGCTCATGCAGGCTTATGTAAATGTATGCAAATTGCATGCAAATAGCCTCCCAGTCCCTGTGACTCCATCTAGTACCTGGAAGAGACCCTTGGGATAACCCTGCTGGAGACAGGAGCCTGCACTGTCAGGAAGACTGACAAAATGATCCCAGTTTTAATTTCTCAGGCAGTTTGTGTACATCCCCAGGCCTTACAAATTCACAGATTTTGATCAAGGACATTAAACTGAACAATGAGGCTTACAACAAAAGGAGAACGGCTGATAAAGCCCACTGCTCCCGGTCTCCCAGGGCCCCCCATAAAACAAGGCGGTGGAGCAGAGAGTAGATGTGTGGGGATCTCTCTGTATGTCAGACACTGAGCTGTGGCTGGGCCACACCTAAATCAGCGCTCCCGCCCTCAAATTTAGCTTCTCAAAGCTCATCAGCCAGCTTTCTCTAAAAACGCTGGCCAAGATCCCTGGTGTTAACTAGGGCTCTGTTAGGTGTTAAAAGGCAAGTCTGAAGTACACTACACACACACACACACACACACACACACACACACACAATTTGCACAGGACTTCTCTAGGGCTTTCGTGGGTTAGATAACAAAGAAGCATGTTTAAGAAAGTATCCTTAAATACAACACAGGAGTTTCCAAACCTGCATCCCAATACTTTCTAAAGACCTTTACTGAGGGTGCCAGGTGTCCCGTTGCTGAAATGGCACACAAGGCAACGCCCAAAATGAATGAAAAGTTACTGGCACACTGTGTTTTTGCCACAAATATTTATTGTCAACATTTAGATTTAATCTAAAATGCAGGCTTTCTGGTTCTCTTGAAACATTAGTAAAAATGGCAACTTCACATTGCTATAGGTGACCAGAGACCACACTCTGAAACTCTCAGTTAGTCACAGTCACCACTACTCCCTATTGTGTGCCTGGTTGGGGGCTAAATGTCAGCAAACCTTTATTGTTACCCTGCGCTGGTTTTCTTTTTTCTCTTGTAGAGAAATATCTTCCTTTTCCCTGTCTCTAAATGAAAGATAGTCTAAAAAGACTGTGACTTTCTCAGACCTTCTCTGTTTGCTCATTAATTTTCCTTGCCCTCACCTCCACTGGCATCTGAATATTTGATCCTTCAACTACTGTGTGTGTCGGAAAACTCAACTTACCACCTATAGCAGAAATAGAACAAGATGGCTACTTATTACAGAGCTTATTATGTAATTAAATGGTTAGGGCACTCTGTACCCTGGCAGTGTGTGGAGTACTTTATCTCCCGCAATAGTTACAAATATCCTATGTAGTAGGTTCTATTATGTCTGTGATTCCCACTTGAGAAAACTGGTGTGTGGAGAGTTTAAACAGCTTGCCTGTTGTTCAATAGCCAGTGAAAGACAGAGCTGATACAAAATCCACCTTACTATATAATCTTGGATCTCTCTGTTCAGTGTTAATCCTCCTTAAGATCTCTACAGCGGGCCCTGACTGGTTGGTTCAGTGGCAGAGTGTCAGCCCAGAGTGTGATGTCCCAGGTTTGATTGCTGGTCAGGGCACACAGAAGAAGCGATCATCTGCTTCTTTATCCCTCCCCCTCCTCTCTCTCTATTCCTTCCCCTCTCACAGCCATGGCTCAATTGGTTTAAGCACATCATCCCAGGCGCTGAGGATGGTTCTGTGGAGACTCTACCTCAGGTGCTAAAAATAGCTTGGTTGCAAGCATGGCCCTAGATGGGCAGAGCATTGGCCCCAGAGAGGGGTCGCCAGGTGGATCCCAGTCAGGGCACATGTGAGAATCTGTCTTTCTATCTTCTTTCCTCTTACTTGGAAAAGGGGAAAAAAAGATCTCTAAGAAAACAAAAAATCTCCATCCAACACCCAAACTTCTCCAACATACAGGAAATCCCTGAGAATCTGTTTCTCCACTTGTTTGTTACCCTTGTAGCCACGATTCTCAGAAACTGAATGCAGAGCAAACATTTGATCTGCAATGAGGACAGTAAACCCCAGCTTTTCTCTGAGTACTGGAATCCTCAGGGAAAATCAGCAATATAGAATTAGCCTAATTCTCTCTTTGTGGAGCTTTCTGATGGGTAGAGTTCCACATCCCCTATGTGGCATTCTACAGTTTTCTCTTGTATCCAAGTGAAAATGTTCTGGGAAACGGAATCCACGTTCTCCATGATGGTATTAACTGTCGTCCCTCAGAGCACAGCCTCCCAGCCATGTGTCTCCCCACATTTAGGGTCCACTCTTATTAATCACTGGAAACTTTGAAGCTACTTCGACTTTTGTTGGATGCACGACTGAGGGAAGGCCTGACTGCAACATTGGCATTGATAGTTAGATTTCACCATTTGAAGATGACCTCAAAATGTGATGACTCTAGTCATATACACATTTTGCTAAAAAGTAAATTCAATGGTTTGTGAGAATGAATTAGGTAGCTGATGAATTCATCGAACAGTTAGTTTTTCCACTTTAATGTGACTTCACTGGTCCTTATATTTCTCTATTTTTCCAGTTTTACTGAGATATAACTGACAACTAACATTTGTAGGTATGTAAGGTGCACAACTCTGGAAAATATTCGCCACATTCACACTAATACATCCATCATCTCACAGTTACCACTTTCTTTTTGTGTGTGTGGCGATAGATAATATCTCCTCTTAACATAAACACCCCTGTTAAGAATCTAACAAGGTCTCTACACATTTCCAGTTAAGTCTTATTGCAATTCCTCAGAAAATGCCTTTGTAGTCATGAAACTCAGGAACTAAAAATTGGAAAAGCTTTGAGAACTGCTTTCTGTAAATATCAAAAGTTATCAAGAGCTACAACTCTCTTTATGTAATCAGGATTTGCATTTGATTTTTTTTTATTAATTTTAATGGGGTAACACCAATAAATCAGGGTACATATGTACAATAAAAACATCTCCAGATTATCTTATCATTCAATTGTGTTTCATACCCATCACCAAAAGTCAAATTGTCCTCTGTCACCTTCTATCTAGTTTTCCCTGTGCCCCTCCCCTTCTCCTTATCCCACCCTCTCCTCCCTCCCCCCACCCCCTAACCACCACTCTCTTGTCCATGTCTCATAGTCTCACTTTTATGTCCCACCTATGTATGAAATCATGCTGTTCTCAGTTTTTTTTTCTGATTTACTTATTTCACTCCGTATAATGTTATCAAGGTACATCCATTTTGTTGTAAATGATCCAATGTCATCATTTCTTAAGTCAGTTCTTCTGTGACTGCCCATCAACCCCTTCGGGACCATACTAGGTCCATGTGTCAGAAGAGCCTCTGAGTGGCTCCTTTCAGTTCATGGAGGAAAGACCGCATGCCTCATTCTTGGCAACTAAGAATGTATGGCTACCTGGAATGAGATATGGGTTGTTTATGCCAACATCTGGAAGAAAGTTTGGGGAAATAACTTTTTTGTTGCTGTAGTCAGTTGCTACTGAAGTGCCGTTCTGTAAGATGATGGGGGAAAGTGATTCACTCATACACAGGTCTGGCCAGGTCTTTTTATTTTGTAATAAAAGAAAATATCTTCACCAATTACCCTATCTTGTCTAGCCTCAGTTTTTGCATCTGTAAGACAGGGATAACTATTTCCTCTTCCGAGGATTTCATGCGAGCCCAGGGTATTTAATATGCTTAACATAAAGACATACAGTTAGTATTCAAGAAATGTTGGCTATTAATGAATGCACTTTGAATTGTGTGCAAAATCCCACAGGTCCAGTTTTCAGCCCCTGGGTATGACATTGATCAATAACTCTTTCTTTAAAATAAATATGCATACATATGGCTTAAGGAATAATATCTAGCTTCCCTACTTCATTTTTTTTGTCATAAATAGTACATATGAGCATCTACGCATATGCATGAAAACATGCCCGCACACACACGTTTACTACTTCTTAATGCCCACTAGTCAGGGTAATGTCATTATGTATGAACTCTGGCAAGTTGCAGAGTTCTCGCTGTTCCCCGAGTAGAAAGTCTTCATGACACCTAAGTCAGAGGTGGCTTTACTCCAGCACTGGGCATCCACAGTCTGCTGGGAACATTTCCTATTCCATTTAAGGATCTGTCTTGGGTTGTTGGAGCTGAGAAAATGGGTCAGCCGAATAAAGAATTTGTCTGGTCTTTCAGCTTAGAGCCCTGTTATAAGGAGAGTATATCTCTGTTTACTAGCGCCCCTTTAAAAACAATAGTACACTGACTTAGCCAAACTGGTAGCCAATGGTACAAGAAAGATGAAAAACAAGAACAAAACTACCAAATGCTAATTATAATACAAAAAATAATCCTTAAATAAATCAGTATAGAAAGTCAGAGTAAACCCATACATCCACTTATGGATTATTACCATAAAAAAGACAGAATTTGGTCAGTATGGAGTCACATTGAAAGAACTCCACATGGACTTATGAAAGCCAATTAAAAACATCATATGTACACCATGATACCATTTATATAGAAAGCAAGGACACAATGCTGTGAATGCTGTAAGCGTAGTCTTATTCCATAGATATGCATAAAAATTCAAAATAAAAGTATAGACAATGATTTGTTAAAGTGGCATCCTTTGAGGAGGGATATAAAGAAAACCAAGTTGGCAGTAGTATTATTCAAAGTAATTTTAGCCTTTGCTTTAATGTTTCTTTCTTATTCTCAATGACTATATTTTCATGTTTTATGTGTAATTAAAATGTTAAAAATGGAAAATTCAATACTCTCCTCTTATGACAGTAATAAAACTATATTATTCTTAAAAACCTATAAAACAAAGAAAAAATATCTTCCAGTCTCACAATTCAACTTAACCATTAGCATTTTGATGTAATTTCCATCATAATTTCATTCAAATCCTGCTATACATATAATTTTTTATTTGAAAATTTTTTATTCATTATGGGGCCCTTTCCGTCTTTACTCTGCTCATTTTAATGGGTCTACTATTTTACAAAGCGTATATACTTTAATACCGCATTACTTTATAATTTTTGGTACAATTAAGTATGTGATCAGCATATCAGCTACTTTTCTCCCTATACACCTTGAGAGAGATCTTGACTGAGGTAGATTTAAGAATCACAATGTGTGAAGAGTTTTGATGACTCTTCATATATATGTGAAATCCTAGTGTGAGGCATGTTGAGACATCCTGTTTGTTAGGAAGGGCAAAAATGCACTGTATTGAGGGGTCAATGCAACATCCTTACCTGACCCAACATGGCAGAGAAGGAACCAGATTCTACAGCCACACATCCAGAAATGATTCAAGCTCAATGAGGACATGGTGGTTAAAAATAAAAAAAAAAGAAAGAAAGAAAGAAAGAAAGAGAGAGAAAGAAAGAAAGAAAGAAAGAAAGACAAAACCTCCGTCCTCCCTCAACTTACTATCATAACAACAAATTAAATTATCCAACTAATTCCCAAATAATGACAGTATCTCACCCCCAGATGGGAGTTATCATGGAGAGACTGGAAGAACGGCATGCAGTTACCCTGAAGCCTGAATGCACCTCTGCTGTGAAAATTATCTTATTGATTCAGATGGTTCACTGTAGCCGGCCAGCAGTGAGGACACAGTCGCCATACGAAGGCAAATATGGCTTGTTGAAACAGATTCTCTAGTTAAATTACTTAATAGATTCCGAGGGAGAGGTGATTTCTTATAAAAGGCTAATGTGTACTTACCATTTGTATAAGGGTTGACAGTCTTTTTATTTGTCATTACACGTGCTGTGGCATTATTTACCTATGTACATAGAAAACTCAAATGAGCACGTATTCTGGGGCCAGCTCAGGGTTCAATTAGTTGCATGCATTATGACTGTGATTACTTATTAAACAAAAAAGAAAAAAAAACTAAAATGCATTTTAATTTATAAAAGGCAGTAGGTGCATAACAAAATCATACATTTTTATAATTACATTTACTTCATAACCATTTTAACTTACAAATCATTTCAATAAAGCAATGTCATATCATTTAAAAGTTTAATAAGGAGACAGTAAAAGCAAATTAAAAGGAACTGCACAATTGAAGATTTAAAAGCATGCGTGTACTCCATGGTAACACAGAAACAATATATATTTTTTAAACGTAAAATAAAGTTCATATGAAGGAACATGCAGTGGAGTAGAAGAAGGGAGAGACAAGGTACAAGGGAACATAAATGTCAAAAAAAGGGACAAACAAGTTTTAGCCGTGTGCAACACTTTGGGGGGGGGGGACCGTCGGGGAAGCAACATCTAGCATTCAACACTTGGAACAAGAGCCTTTTACATCGCAAGAATTAACAAAATCATTCAAGCTTTAAAGTCACAGCTAACAAAAAGATAAAAGAGAGGGTGCATTGTTTAACACGATATGGAGTTAACAATCTGAGTAAGATGTGCACCGGTCATATCTCAATCCAGTCAGTGCCTCCCAGGCTAGCTTAGAACGTACACTCAATTACAGGCGTACCAATATCCAAAAAAATAGAGCATCAAGAAAACTTAATACAAGTCAAAAAAATTCACGTGGTATATATATATATGTATATAGATATATCAGCACTAAATACGTGTAACGGCAGATGGACTTGACCACTTACCATTCACCACCATCGCCAGCATGGGTTTGTATACAGTTACCATGGTTACTGAGAGTTTGGTGAGGGGCCTAAGCGTTATCGTCGAGGGGGGGGGAAATAAAAGGCAAAATATGCAACATCTTACTCCAAAGACTAAAGCATTTGTAACTGGTTTTTTTTTTTTTTTTTTTTAAGTTTTAACAAATATGACCCTGTGGCCACGTTGAGGGAGATCCAGTGGTAGAAGGATTCTGAGTCCCAGGATTTTAGCGTTAATTTTATTAGTGAAGAGGGGCCAGATTTTAAACAGGAAACCCTGCTTGCTTATTCACTTTCTTATCAAAAGAATGCAAAGGTTCAAACTGGCTTCTTAAAAAAAAAAAAAAATGAAAGGTTTAAGAATAAAGACCTCTCATTTTTTTTTGAAATAATTATTCTTTTGAATGTAATTTCTTTTACAATTTGGCTTAATTTGCACACCACTGTGGATCCCTCGTCAACCCTGCAGTGGAAAAGAAAAAGAAAAAGAAGCTACTCTGTACTCGCTTCTGTCTTGCAACAGACACTCCACTGTTTGGAATCTACTGCACCCATTGACTCTAACACATGGAAAATAAAAAAATAAAATAAAGCAAAATAAAACCAAAAAACTTTCAGATTAACCTTTTTGTGTGTCTCACGTTTGCCATCCACCTTTCAGCAGTAATAAGAGTAACATAATAAAATAAAATGAAAAACAACAACAAAAAAAGTAAGGCCAGTTTTCCTTTTTATATATAAATATATATATAAACAATGAGAAGGGAACAGGGCCACGTACAAGACACAATGATGCATCTGAAACAACGAATGAGCGTGAAGCAGACATTTATCAAAAAGATGTAAAGGAAAATATTTTGAACATGCACCTCGATTTTACGGCCCTCTACCACGGTGCCGTGTAATTTCTCCCTCGCCCTGTCCGCATCGGCACTATTTTCGAAAGTTACGAAACCAAATCCCTGCATGCAGGAGGGAGAAGGGAAAACAACATGCAGATTATTATTTCAGTCAACGACCACTGTGTAACGTTCTCTCGCTTTAATTTCTATGTCTTGTCCTGGCTTCCGTTCTGTAACATGCAAATTAGAGAAATTATAAGAGTACTAAGATGTGCAATCAGTAAGCAACAAATGTGAACAAGATATATTTTTTTTTCTGTCACCAGTTAGCTGTAACCCCTGAAAGAATTCAAAGAATGATACCCAAAATACCTTTCTAAATGTCACTACAGAATAAAATAAATCTAACGGAAAGAAAATGAGATCAAAATAAATTTACGGTGTCTTCACAGAGAATAAAATGAAATAACGAGGAAAAAAAAGGGAACCACTTTCTTGACATGCAAATTAAGAATAAAATAAAAGAAAACGTGTGCACGAAATTCAACAATGAATGCCAAAACCTTCTAACATTGCCTACAGAGTCATGCCGTGTGGTTTTAAGAACATCTTTTCTACATGCAGTTTTAGGGTTATTCAAATTGATCAATTCTACAGCCTTTATTTCTCAAAAATAAAAATTAGAAGCCTAAAAAAAAAAAGGAAAGACCTTTTTATTTATAAGAAATCTTAATCTCTTGGATCTCAGAAACAAAATAATCTCACATGAAATGAAAGGAAATAATTGATCGAAAATGCAAACCGTTTAAGTAACTTTTTGTATCACTATTTCCTCCACCCCCCACCAAAAATAACATACATGCTTCTAAATGTGTTAACTGTCCAGACTATTTTATTAACCAAAAAGAGAAATGAGTAAACATAAAGTCCTAACACATTATGTGGATACTTATTGTTCATATCAACAGGTAGAAAATAAAGAAGTTTTGTTAATAGAATATTATTGACAATAACACTCTGGTCACTTCCTCTTTTACTGATAGATGACACATGGACCCTTTACTTCGCCACTGGTATATTTTGTGTTAATAGTTCAGCCTCAACCAACAACCCCACTAAACGTCACATTGTCAAAATCCATCTTTTTTTTTTCTTCACTGACACTGTTCCTAAGAAAAGTACAGAAAATATGACACATTATTTTTAAAACCCCTAAAAATATGTGTACATCTTGGTCAGAAATATACACCAGCCTTTTGAAACACTTCCAGCCTGAATTTGCCCAGCTTGTTCTGGTGTTCACAGTGTATACCAAGTGAAGTCATGTCATGTGTGGGGATTTCTGGACTTTGCATAAAGGTAAATGCTGGCTTCATGCTTATTTGGGGCAGAAAGATATTCCATTTTACTAATAAAACAGACAGTAGTTATAAGGAACAAACAGTCATGACCAACTAGTGTTAACTCCCAATCACTCGCTAAGTTGCTAAAGCACTCTTCAAAGCTCAGGCTATTTGAGAAATATGCCCAATGTTCTGCCCAACATAGAACGTTACAGTATTAAGATGAACTCATGAACAGAGGGTGCCAGCTGTGATTAGTTTCAAGCTAGAGCAGATGACTCCTTGACAAGATTCTATAGTGAAAAAAAAATATTATTTGAGAGGTTGGATTGAATTACCATTCATAAGATTTCCCATAGTAAGGATCTGTGATGAGAAGTCTGAAATATTGCATTAATATAAGACTATATGCTCCCTATCAGGATACTATTTAGGTGGTAGGCTCATGTTCAGTACTCAAGTATACTTGCTAACTGAATAGTTCTAAAATAACAGCTTTTCAACGAGCAAATGACATTGGGGGGGTACTCTCTTTGATGGCTCTGACTCTTGGCCAGTGGGTCCCAAACTTAGTTGCATGTCAGAAAAAACTGGGAACATATTAAACACTTAGATGCCAAGCTCTGTCACTTATCTACCAGATCAGAATCCCCAAGGGGAACCCAGAATCTGTTGGTCAGAAAAGTTATTGTGTGGTCCAGCCACTGGATTCCTCTGGCCTCTCACATCACTAAGCAACATCAAAAGAAAGCTACAGGTCTTTGTGTGAAGTAGAATATTGTATTGTCAATTTCTATAGAGCAACCTATGGACTTGGGTAAGTTTTTAAAGTGAATATCTATCTGGCATGGTTATTTGGATCTTAGATGTAAGAGTACAGCCCAAATCACATAGCAATGTTCTCTTCCTCACCTATAAGCCAAATCCCCAAGCATCCACAGCCATGCCATATATTTATTAAGTAAGAAGAAAACCAGGACTCTGGTTGAATCAGAGACAATTCTTTCAATAGGCAAAGAAGGAAAATCCCATAGGCCAAGTCTTATAGATGGAGGGCTTGGTGACAAACATCGGCGTCCATGGGTACTACCAGTCATTATCATCACAGTGTGGGGTGAAACTGAACATTGAACTCAGGTGTCTACATCATCCCAAATAACTGAGTTATCATGCATCTCACCTGAACCGAAGGCACATCATCCTGGCCTAAAATCTACGTAATGTACATCCGGGAGAGATGAAAGGGGAGATACACATATGTTTTGAATCCCAAAGAAAGTTCCTAACTACAGAGAAAGACTCCACACTATCCCGAAGTCCTTGATTTGTTTGGAAGTAAAGATAATACATTGATTATTTTTATTATTATTCTTATTCTCATCATTTTCTGTCAAACCCCACCCTCCTCTTCCTCTGCTCCAACCCTTCTTTTCAAGCTGCTAACATGACACGTAGAGATTAGGCAAAGTTGAGTTCATGTACAGTTCTCAAAATACCTGTTCCATTGGACCGACCTATGTCCCACCAAGATGAGAAGTGATAAGGCCTCCTGGGTCCAATGGCCACCAGAACTGTCCTCTGGGGAACTACACTATGACCAGGGAGACCACCACCTGGGGCCAGGCCATGTTGAGCGCTGGTGCTGAGCTTGTTTCTGTTGATCTGCCTCATGGTCAGAATTCTAGTTCAAGGAAACAGCCACTTGCAGTTCTTAAAAACAGTCTACATATTTTTATCTCAGTCTCAAAGGGGGAACAATAGAAGCATGTTCTGGACCTGGGGCAATGCTGATGTGTAGCCCCTTAAAGATCAAGAGTGCATGAGGGGCCATATAAAGAAGGGACAGTGCTGCTGATAAAGAGGCTCTGTGACATGTGCCACCCTTGATGGGAAGGCATGATCATCAGGCCAGATAATGACAACCCTCAGACAGACTGCCTGACTAGTGCAACTTAGTTATTTTGAAAACATTCTCTGCATTGTGCATCCTGACCTTCCCGCACCCCAGTTACTTTTCTACTCGGGTCCTGTAGTGAAAGCTTAAGTGATAGCTTCCTTTTTTTTTTTTTTTTTTTTTTTGCATTAATGCAAATACATTTTATATCTTACACAGAGGCTCTGAAGCACCCGGTGTCTATGAGTGCACTAATTTTTATCTTATGGGAAACTTCAATCCCTCCAGTGTCTGGTACAGAGAACTGCTTTCTGAGACGAGGAGCTGTTGGTGAGAGTCTAAAGGGTTAGTTTCCAGTGGAACTAAGAGCCTCATGTCTTCTTCTTTCTCAATGACCTCTGCACCTGAAGTTTCTTCTCCTTGCAAGGACATCTTGCCCCCTTCCCTGCCCTGGGAAATTCTTCCTCGTCTCTCCTTTAGCTTACATCCCTCTTCTTCTAAGAAGCCTTCCCACCTTCTAACAATGCCAGGCCACCTGCTCGGAGTCTCCGCAGACTTTTCTTCCCCAGGGAACACAGCAGCTTATCTGCAGTGGTTGGTCTGCAGAGTCTGCCTCCCCTGCTCCTCGACCGCATCTGTGAGGACGACAGGACTCTTGTCTCAGTCACGGGGGATTTGCCCGTCTGCTACAGGGACTGTAACCCACACGTAGAGATATCCATTGAGTCAAGCGCCAGGTTGCACATTTCCTAGGTATATTCAAAAGTAGCTCTATTTGGCCTGCCCCTAATAAAATATTTTAGAGCTAAACAAAATATTTTCAAATCTCCTAAAAGAAAAGAAATGAATTATAGGATCTCTCACCCCTAAATGCTATCTAATTCTCATTTTGAAAGTCTGGCATATCTCTCTGAAATGTAGTTTCCTTGTACACTTGCTATCCATACATGAATATGAATACATTAGGTATGTTACTCATTCCTAGGATATTATAGACATGGCTTGTGTAGGTATAGGTGTATATGTACACACACACACACACACACACACACACACACACACATACCAAGCACCCATGGAGCACACAGCCATACTTCCTTGGCAGGTTGTAACC
Organism: Rhynchonycteris naso; assembly: GCA_037038555.1. Lineage (NCBI taxonomy): Eukaryota > Metazoa > Chordata > Mammalia > Chiroptera > Emballonuridae > Rhynchonycteris > Rhynchonycteris naso. Next base: position 193,548,875 of record CM073000.1, read on the forward strand.
TGCCTTAGAGACTGTCCACATAGACAACAGCCAGAAGGTGAGCTCCTCACTCCTAAGGACCCACTCACTTGCTGGCTGCATCTCTAGCACCCAATGATGAAAATGAGGTCATAAGAGAGGTTCAGATTTTTCAGCCATTAAAATGAAAATGTTCCTTTAAATAGGCTCTTTCCCGTAAAGGATAATGTCAAGTATGAAAAATCTCCCTGTGTGAGCCGCTGGCCCTGTTTAGCAAGTCCTAAACGGACTGTCTCCATGACTCTCCCGTCGTACCTAAACAGCCAGCCCCAACACCTGCAAGACCAGACTGGTTCTTTGAGAAGGAGCATACTCATGGATAAAGAGAGAGGCTATTTTTGATGTTTCCAAATTTAAAAAAAAAATCAGCTCACTAAGTCAGTCTCTGAATGAGGCAAACCTAAGTGGTCTTACTCCTAAAGCCCCAGAGACAGACTAATCATGGGAATGACGGAAGAAGTCTTAAAAATAGCACCACCATTGTACTTTCAAACTAGCAAACGATATTCTTCCAATGTCCCAAATCAGCTCTCTAAAGGAATCCAATAGCTTTCTCCAACTGGCAAAAGTCACAAAACAAAATATAAATTAAACAGAAAATTAAAACAAAAAAGCAGTGGAGCTACGGACTTAGATTAGGAGACAGTTGGCCAATATTTCAGGTCCTTCTCTATATTTTTCCCAGAATACATTAGGCCTGAGTGAACAGGATTAGACTGGGTACATTTTTCTCTTCATGTACTTGGCTTTGCAGATGTAGAAATAGTCCCTGTAATGGTTTCCAAATAAGAAGCAGAAGAAGAGTTCATTTCTTTCTCCCACAGCCTAGAAGTCAAACTACTGACATATTACAACAATGACTATAAAACACCTGATATTATAGAGTGACAAGATCCCTGAACTAGAAGAACATATAATGAATTGATTTTTTAAAACTCATCTGGCATATCACAACATCATTTGGACTGTGGAGAAGAGAATACTAGAATTTTCTTTGCTCCATTCAATCGGCACTATTTTATTCAGCTAATACTAAATCTACTTAGGAGGTAGGGGAACAGATTGTCAAAGGAATAACAAATTCAAATGTTGGCTTCATGAGAAAGACATGGCTACTATACCCAAGAGGCTAGCACTTGCCACCTGGCTAAAACCAGGTCTTCCTACTAACCCTTCTGGACACCAACTTGTCCCAAATTGCTTGCAAAAGGAGAGTTAAGGGGCTAAACTCAGTATCTCTCTGTATCGGGGAAGCACTTTGTTTTAATATCCACGTTCACAGTATGAGGCAAGGAGAAAGGAGCTTAAACGTCCTAATGACTCAGGGACGGTCTGTAAAAACACAGATGGCTGGGCCCCATTTTCAGAGTTTCTGATTCAGTAGATCTGGTTTGGACCCCGAGAACTGGCATTTCTGCTACGTTCCCAGGTGACAATGATGCCATGAGTCTGGGGACCGCACTTAGGTGACCACGGATGCAATGCATGTTTTGGAGGAGTTTGGACTTTATTTTCTTTCTCTCAATCTATTTTCATTTTGAAAGTGCTGGAGCCTCTCTATAGAACCACTGGATTTTATTCATATGGGGTGCTCTAGGAAAATCAACCAAAAATCTGGTTTCCTGGGGGAAAAAAACAAGCTCAAAGCAGAGGCAAATTGCAAAATGTGAACTGGTAAACATGTTTAATGAATAAAACTATATTCAAAAGGTTGGTGTATATGAAATTTTCTCCCCTGCAACCCAGGAAAATAACTGCACTTTATTAATACAGAATAATCACATATTTACCTGCTCATGAGACTATCAACTCACTTTTTAATATAAAGAACATAATTATCACTGAAAAACAAAAATGTAGCAACAACATTATTTTTTTAAGCATGGGTAATTTTCCTCGGGAAACTTGATCTATAGATAGATAGCTATAAAGCAGCGATTCTAAATTACCCCCTTATATATTTGAAACGGAGCCCGGTGCATTTCCCGCCACTTTGGAAACAGGAAGTGGTCTCTAAGGGAATCCCCCTGAGCTGTGTTTTCACAAGGTGCTGATGGAAACAGTGCAGTTGTTTCCCATTATTCATAACAAGCATTTTAAAAATAAGCTAAGCAATTCTGAAGTGAATTAAGTTGCTTACCTTTGAGCCTCGCTCATTAAAAATAATTTCAACATCTAAGATTTTACCAAATTGCTGCAAAGAAATAGAAATATTTTATAAGCAAGAAGAGAAATAGAGAAAATCATATTATGCACATTGGTTATGGTACCTCAAGTCAGGATCTTTTTCTCCCCCTCTTTTAATATGTAAGGATGTACATTTTGTGTTGTTCTATTATTAAAAAGTGTACTTGAATCAAGAGAAAATATAACCCCATGTGTCATTTTCAAATTGTAAAACACACCACAAGTGAAATATCATAGTAGGGGCCCGGGACCAAATGAGTGATGGAGAGGTTAATTCTACTGCTCCTTTTTTTTTTTTTTAATGTGCACAGCTTCACTTTCCCAGGCACTGAACAGCGAAGGGTTAAAAATGGCTCATGTATGCACCGACCCTCCTGGGCTATTCCACTAATCACTGGAGAAAAACCCTTGAAGTGGGATTTTGGTAGTAAAATGTCCAAATAAAATAGGGTGCTGCAGATGTGGGGCCCCAGTCCCCATAAAAGTTAGACAGAGCCGGGCCATGGAAGACAAGGACAGTACAAACAGACAAAAGCCGGCTCCCTCCGCGGGCACCCACCCAAGAGGAGACACCAGCGAGGCTGGGGTTAGTCCTCTGGCGGAAAGGTACTCCCCTCTAGATGATCCTCCTTGTTAACCAAACAAGCAGATTTTCTACCATCAGCACCACGGACGCGCTCTGTAAGAAGGGAAGGCAACTCCATACATTCAAGTGGAGGGGCACAGCTCCGGATGACAGATCAATTAGTCGTGTACGACAGCTGCCTGGTTAAATTTAAATTTTAAATTTTTCAGAGTAATTATACCCTGAAAATAAAATGGGCACTTACTTATACATAATAAAACACTGGTTATCTAAAATTCAAATTCAACTAGCCTCTCTTGTATATTTTCATTCGCTAAATCTGGTAGTCCTCATGAGAAAGGATATCAAGAGATTCTTGATTCGCGCGTAAAAAGAGGTGGAGCCGTGAACCCTGAAACCAGAAGCATCTGAAAATCCGAAATCCTCATCCGTGACCTTGGAATCCTGTCGGTTCTCTTCAATCACATGAAGTCGAGTGGGCGACGTTTGAGTGCAAGTCAGAGAGGTTGCATAAAAGTAGGCGACATGGCCCAGGACAGCGTAAGGTGGAAATTTTATCCCGGTGCGGAATGAGGGCGAATGTTCAGGTAGTGAGTGATTAAGAAAGAAACAAGACAACATGAAGTGATGCTTTCATCCTCCTTCTCCTCCATGCTGAGCTTTCCTATTGTTCCCTTTGCTTCTGCAGCAGCGCTTTTTATTGCCTCCTTAATTGCCGGAGGAGATGGATCCAGTCGCCTCCCCTGGGGGCAGGCATAAAGTAGCCTCTATGTAGCAGGGGACAGAGTAGTTCAGAGGAAAGGGTAAGAAAGAAAAGAAACACTTTGAACAGATGATGGAGGGCAACTAGCCTGACCACTGAGCATCAGAGTAGAATGTTGGGAGTCCCCAAGAGAGCATGTCAAGAGGGACTTACTAAGTACTCAAAAAAAAATTACTTGGAATATACAGAGGCTAGCCACCAAAACATACAAAAATTAATAATCTACCTTACTCAGAAAGACAGAAAAATATATGCATGCTCTAGTTGAATATCAATATCACTAGCTCCAAACCTTGAAATGAAAGTTCTGACTACAAGAAAATGAAAAGCTTATGTCACCTTGGACCACTGAAATGTGCCCATTACTCAGAACACATGCCCACCAAGGGTATCATAGGCTTGCCTTTTTCTTACTGAACAGAAGTGCTGCTCTACTTCCCAAAGAAGTAGAAGGACAGGAGACATCAAGACGAGAAAGTTTAAACTAGGGGAGGAGCTGGAAGGTGGCTTGCCTGCCAATAGACCTTGGAGATAGTGCAGGCTCTGTTCCAGACCACGGTAAAGCAAATACCACAATAACACCAGTCACACAAAGTCTTGTGTTTCCCAGTGCATATCAAAGTTATGTTTACACTGTACTGGAGTCTATGAGGTATGAAATAGCATTATGTTTAAGAAATGTACATACCTTAATTAAAAAACCACTTTATTGGCTAAAAAATTGCTAACCATCATCTGAGCCTTCTGCAAGTTGTAATCTTTCTGCTGGTGGAGGGCCTGACTTCAGAGTTGTAAGAAAACACCCTATCTGCAAAGTGCAATGTAGTGAAGTGCAGTAAAATGAGGGTTGCCCACACAGTGGAAATACCAAGAAACATGCAGCTAACTTGCCCTGCAATTTCTGGATGCTTTATAGTCTTTTGGTCAAGAGAGTACTCTTCTACAGCATGTTCTCAGTGCCCTAGATTTGGGCAGAGAAAATCATTAAAAACAGAAAAAGAAAACTTTTTTTTCAGATTTGGTGAAAGAAGGGTTTTCCATTGAAAGGTGAACTAAATTTCATAGTGTAAAAAATTCTCCAGCTTTTTTCTGAGCTCCTCAGAAGCAATCATTTTTATAGAACCTTAGAAGAGTCAGTCCACGTGGCTGCTATTATATGTATTTCAGCTAAGATCCTGACAGCACACGTATTAGTGGAATGAGAAGTTTGAAAAGGCCTTCTTCTAAAACCATGAAGACAATGTTATCTACGGAACACTCTCTTAAGCAGTCAACACAGAAATACTTCCTTTAAAATAAGATCTGGTTGAGAAAAGAACCGATCGAAAAGTCATCTTAGCATGTGTCTTTCCCTAAATGAAACGATGACACCATATGCCCCCAAACGGTCTCAAATGTTTGCCTCTTTGGTGGCTGCCATTGGGCTGATGAGTCTCTAAGCTAAGGAAACGAGCCTTAAAAAGAATGCTGATGTCAGCCCTATTTCTGAGACAGTTGTGTGCTATATTTATAGTATCAACAGTTTAATTGGGAAGTTTGGCACTAATGATGTAAACACAGCTGGCACATTTTCAGTTTAAACAGACACGACTCATTCGCAGACATAACTAGCATTTGTTTGCTCAACACCAATGTTCAGTAGTGTTCAACAACGCCACAAAATCCATGTAAGGTGTCTCAGTGGCTGTACTGAGAACGAAATCCAGGAGCTTATAGCTCGCACATGGGCAAATATGTACCAGGCATTTGTAGACATTCTCAGATCAAATAATGTTGCTCTGAAAAGCCGTGCAAGATGTTCAATGGCCACAGTATGAAACATGAAAGTAAAGGTTAGTTCAAAGAGTGCACGGAGAGGCTAAGGAAAGGCATCATCTGAGTTTTCTTGGGGTTGGCTTCATGTTTAGAATGCAGACATAGGTGGCACTGTGTCTTGTCCAAAAAAATGGCTTCACTACTTATAACACCACGTTGATGGAACTCCAGCATTAACATGGAAGGTGCCAATATCTCTATTATTCTCTTATTGTTGAAAAAGTGATCATGGAAACTTCTAGCCATGTGATCTGTTTTTTTATTTGTTTTGTTTTGTTTTGTTTTTTTTTTTGGTGACCATAAAGAGAAACTTCAGTAGATAACAAAACCAAAGGCTGTGACATCAAGGGTGTTGTGTAAATGTGAAACCTGATTTCACTGAGCAGCTATTTCTGAAAATAGTTCTCCAATGGAATGCGTTCTATCCAGATTTATCACAACCACCTCTCTCCTCCCAAACCCAGAAATGCTGACATTTTAAACATTAAATAACTTTGCATTCAGGAGCAATGTATTGTGATTGATCTGGTGAAAAATCCATACATTCCCTTAACGGGACCTTCAAGAATTCAACGTGAAGGGAGTACAGTCTCAGGAATGATCCCCCAACTGAAGACAGAACTCAAGGAGAAAGCAGCCAGACCAGGACCAACATTCCTTCTCATGAAACATCCAGGCACAACACCCTGATCACCTGTGAGATCTATTTGCTCACGCAGTACCTGGTGCTTTGGATATCATGGCCACATAACTGCTTTTCCAAAGAATGCTCCATCTTAAAAGAAATAAAAAAGGAAATCTACAATGAGCTAGAAGAGTTCATGACAGATACTGAAACAAATGCCTCCAAAGGAAGAGAAAGCAACAGATATGGAGTGCACATGGAAGAAAGGTCACCAGAAAGGCAACGAAGAGGCACTGAAACCACAATTAAACATAACACGTGAGGCCCTGGTGGTAACCATTAGGCCCACAGAGGCTGCACACTTCATGATTGAATTATTTGTGCTTACAGAAGTTGTTTGGAACACTGCCAGGTTTTAGGCAGTTTGAGAAAGGAGGCTGCTTTTTCATCTTGTTGTGTTTTGAGTGTGAAATCCCCCTGGGGGGATTTCACAATCAGTACAAAATCAGTAATTTTATGTACTGATTGATTTTGGAGGGGGGAGACAGAAAGAGAGGGAGAGAGAGAGATGGATTTATTGTTTCACTTATTTATTTAAACATTCATTGATTGATTCTTGTATGTGCCCTGACTGGGATCAAACCCACAACCTTGGTGTATCGAGATAATGTTCTAACCAACTGAGCTACTTGGCCAGGGCTCCCCGCGTCATATTTATGAAAAGAGACAAAGGAGGAAAGCACAGAGATCTTTATGAAGGGGTTTCTCTCTCATCACCTTCTAGCAATGTGAAGTGACAAAGGCAAAATATACCAGCAAAAGGAGAGATGTATCAGGGTGACTTAGAAGACACCAAATTTGGACTAAAATGTAATTATTCAAGTAAGTATGACCTGAAAGAGGAAACCATGCTTAATTCTCTCAACCAGGGTGTGGGAAACCAATCAGAATGATTAAAGATGCGTTTTCATGTGATTTATGCAACTACATGTATTCTATCACCAGAACGAGTTTGCCACCACTGACGTCTGGTCAGAAAGAAAGATTTTTTTCCTTTAATGTTACAATTCTATTTCTTCAGAATGATGGTTGCAAGCCAAGGAGGCCTCAGAGTCACTGCAAAGTCCAGAAATCCATATGTTTCCAGTAATTTTTATGAATGAAACCCTTAAAAATCCTGCATACTTTTCTGAATGGACACAGATGCTTGTTTGTGACAAACACGACTAATTTTTTTTTTCAAACAAGACTAATTTTAATATTACCAAATGTCTGCTGTTTCGTTGATTCACAAACAGTAAGTGTATCCATCATCTGGTTGAACTGACATCTTGTCAGTTACTTGACAATCTTGACTGTTTACAAACAGTGGCTGCGAAACCAGTAGGTTTTGGTCAAGTTTTAGCGACTAGTAGTACGATTGATCTTTTGGCAAGAATTTGCTCTGAGCCACCTGCCCGGCCCGGCCCTGCCCTATGAGAATAGAGAGGTCCCCCTTTTTATGCACACAGGATCCCTTTGTTGAGAGTTCTAATTGTGAGTATTTTTAATGCCTCACCAACATAGCAGTGTAGCTCTCCAGTACGTTTCAAGATATCCCAGAATACTAGGGAGTAAAGAGCACCCTCAGGGGTGAGATTAGGGTGTGCTGCAATGAGTGTGACACCATAAAAGAGCACCGGATGGTCACCAAGAGGACCACATTCAAAGCCAACATCCCAGTGACACTTCAGTGAAGGTGAACTGAAGAGCAAGATGTCTTCCTAACTTGATGTGGCAAAAAGTATCTCATTCCTCTGGCTTCCCATCACTCAAACCTGGTTTCACTGCTTTGCACACACTTAATCTCCACTTTAACTCTGAATGCTCTGCACTTTTCAAAGTCATCTTTGACCTGAAAGTGCCCAAGGGTGTCTCTTCTCTGTAAGAGTTAGAGGGCTCAACTCAAGGTCATTACCAAATGAGAGAGATGAAAGTGCAGAAGCTGACCTTTTCCTCTGAAATGTCAGGATTCAAGTCTGGGTCTCTTAAATATTAGGGCGCTTGTTCTGCTTTTGTGTCTGATGTGCACTTGATAAACATGATGCATGTTAAAGAAAGAAAGGGTGCAAGCTAACCCCAAAGTCGCAGAGCAATGAGACAGAGCTCCCCTTTCATATGGGGAGTGAGATCTACTTTGTCCAGAACTAAGCATTAAAGTTGGGCTTTTTCTTATTCTTTTTGTCATATTTGCACCTATCCAAAAACTCTTAGAAGAAGAATCTCCAGGCAGCCAACCCTTACTCTAAGTCAGATGTTAAAAGTGTAGTTCTGGTCACTGATTTCCCCCCAGTGCTGGGATAGCATGGAGAAATAGACTGACTACACTTGAAAACTTGAATAATATTCAAGTGTAGCATAGCTTTGTCCTGCGGTGAAACTGATCCCAAAGAAATGGCAAGCTCACCCCTTCCCAAGGAGGACAGTGCAGATACTGTCCAGAATATTCAGTGGGTCATGATGTCCCGTGAGGAAGCAACCCTATTATTTATTTTCTCTGGGTTGGTAGTGACTTCCGGCTGTCTTTGAGTTTCACCATGGTGCCTGGGCAAGGCTGTCATTTATCATATAAATTTCTAAAACCCTATTGCATCCCAAATATGGTAGGAAAACCACAATAAGAACCTCTGAATCCTCATCACTGATTCCAGGAGAATGTATACTGCAGAATGCAGGTCAGACTTAGAAGTCTCTAGCTTTTGTTTTCTTGTCTTTTAACGATGCTTTAGTTACAACTAATTATTCTCTATAGCTGCATCTACCATCTAAGCGCACAGTGCCTGGGAAAGAGTAAGGTATGCACGAATATGTCATGGCAATTTGGTAACTGCAATAGAGAGAACCAAGATGAGGCATGATGTTTATTTTAGCCATGACATGGGGTCCGGGCCCCTATATTTGGGATCATCAGTGGGCTTGTTTTAACAGTGTATTATCTGGGAGTTAATTTTCCATTTGGTATTTCAGTTACAAATTAGAAGGAGACCATTTGGCAAAACGGAAATACGGTAAACATATACTCAAAGAAATTGTACTAAAATCACAGAGATTCTAACCACTATATACCCACAGATTCAGATCTAAAATCCACCCCACTCCCCTTTTCCCATCTCAATCTCGTATTATAAATATCAAGAACTTACATGGAGGGAAGGGCTCTGGGGACCCCAGAGCAGACACTGCAGAGGAGAAGGGCAGTACTTACACCAAACATTTGTCGGAGGTCCGGGTCCCGAAAGCGGAAGGGGATGTTGGAGACATGCAGCCGCTTGGGCTGGGACTTGTTTTCTGTGTTTTCAGAAGATTGTGTCTGGGGCTGGCCATCCGTTGGCGCTGCGTCATCTGTCTGCTAAAAGAATGAGAGCGAAGCAAAGAGGCATTGAGTGGACCCAAGTGCTCTTTTCCAAAATGCTTTTGCAGCCCCTATAGGGTAGAAAACTGCCAGAACAGAGGAAAAGGGACAGGAAGGAACCACCACCGAGTCGTTTTCATTCATTCAGCAAATGTTTTTTGAAATCCATCTGAGTGTCCTTCTGGTTCTGGGATTTAGCAGTGTGCAAAGCAAAAATCCCTGCCCTCATGGAGCATAATTCTAATGGGGGAAGGCAGTCAATTAATGTGTTCATAAATAAATATGGAGCTAACAGAAGAGATAAACACTAAGGAGAAAATAAAGCAAAGGAAGGGGCTAGTTAGTGGTAGGAATGGGGTGGGAATTTCAACAATCAGAGGGAAGTGTCATCAAGACGGGGATAATGCTCATAAAGGTGGGGGAGGGTATATTCCTTAATACAGGCTGTTCAAAATCTTAAAATGCCTACATGATTCTTGAGACTGTGCAGAAAAAATATTGGTAAACATACTAAAACATTTGAAAAGGCTGTTTGGTATTCTGCATTCAAATAACCATCTGATTGACTTAAGGGTTTTTTCTTTTTTTCTTGATTATGTAGACCTGTGTTGCCCATTACAGTTTACCCCATGTGGCTATTTAAATGTAAACAAATTAAAATTAAATAAAATATAAAATTCAGTTCCTCACACTAGCCACATTTCAAGTGTTCAGAAACCACATGTGGCTAGGGTTTCCACATTGGACAAGCAGATGCAGACCATCTCCTTCACTGCAGAACTTTCTATTGCACTAAGTTGGTATAGACAATGCTATGTTGTTAATATAACTCATCTGTCTCCCATTCCACCCTTGCCAAATAAAAGCCTGGATCACATGCTATTACATTGATACCCATATATAGGCAGGAACTAGGAGAAAAGTCACAGTAATATTTGGTATCATTGTAGCCATTCCCATATTCTAAGTTCTAGAGTTAAAACATTTCAGAGACATGTCCTTTTTAGACTTTCCCTCCAATTAGCACATACTGCCTCTGTGTGGCAGTAGATGCTGTCCGCATGAGATACCTGCTTTTCTGAAACTAAGATAGAAAACCTATTGGAAGCCCATCAAACTTATGAACAAAGAACTGTCCTCACCTACTTATAAGCTATTTAGAAGCACATAAGTGAGGGGAAAAAAACTATCAAAGCAGACAGCTAGGTATAAAATAAGAAAGTTTTACAAAATGAAATATATATATATATATATATATATATATATATATATATATATATATATATATATATATATATTCTAAAATAACAAGCATAATTAGTGATTTTCTCACCAATCCTTGTGTTAACTGGCAGATTTCATTTATTATTTCATTATTCTCTACCCTATACATACAGAATTGCATTTTTAAATAGATTTTATTTATTGATTTTAGAGAGAGAAAGGGGGGGGAGAAAGATGGGGGACGAACAGGAAGCATCAACTTGTAGTATTTGCTTCTCTTACGTGCCTTGACCAGGAAGGCCTGGGGTTTCAAACCAGAGACCTCATCATTCCAGGTTGATGCTTTACCCACTGTGCCACCACAGGTCAGGCTCTGAATTGCATTCCAAAGTCAAGACTTCTAGGTGACTGGCACACTACTCTGCAAGCTGGTTTCATATCAAAAGCCCTACCAGAAGACTCCTCCCACTTATAAGTTCAATGTTGTGATGGCAACAACAATTTTGCTCATGCTTTTGGAATAAGAAGGAAGATGGTGAAAGTAATGAACAACAATAATGCTGCATGCCTTATAAAGACCTGTGAAGACTGAACAAAATAATATACGCCTCCTTGGCACATCGTATACAGTCAAATGAAGTGTAATGTGATAATGTTTTTAAATGTTGAGAGAGAGGTGTAAAAAGCCTCTCTCAGGAATCAGGAATCATAAAGGGACGGTTCTCATTTGCTTATTAAACACCTCTTTACTGAGCAATTACTATGCACTAGACATGGAAATGTCTTTCAAATCACTTTCAGTTTCCATTTTAGTGCTAGACAAAGAGTTAGAAAAAGTCAGCTGCAATATACACTGTTAAGGGCTGGAATGAGAGTGAACCACAGAGGGCTGAGTAAACTTAAATCAGGGCCGCACGGCAGAGTTGGAGACTCTGTAGGGCTTGCCCACTCCGCAGGTAAAATCTTAAGTGGGGAATGTCTAAGAGAAGAGGTGAAGGGGATTGACAAGTGACAGCAGGTGGCAAAGCATTTGCAAAGACGCACAGAGGTGAAACCATGTTCTGGATTCAGCGGAGGTATACATGGACCTCACTGCCACAGGTCAGAGGGGCCGTGCATGGAGGAGGGGCAGGAGAGCGCACTGCAGAGGTAGAGGCTGTTGGATCATGAAGAACCCTGTGCGCAGAGCAACAATATATATTTCTTCCTATAGGCTATGAGGAACACTTAAGGATCACAGCACGGTGGCACTACCAGCACAGGAGCCATGGTCAGCAAATGACAAATGCCTGTTTAATGGCTGGCTGACTCACTGACTAAATGGGTGAATGAATGAATGATGAGTGTATGAATAAACTGAAGAATGAAGGCATGAATGATCAACCTCACCATCTTCAGGTGATCGTCAAAGAGAAAGATTCTAACATTGATACCCAAACAAAATGGGAATTGTGTCTTCTCTGCCGGTAGTGAAATTTAGTTCCATGTTCATGAGATGCAAATGGCCCTGAATCATGGGACTGTCACTTTCCAGAGAGGTCAGGGGTTTTAATATTTTTAAGGTTGCAGAAGCAGCTGCTGAGACTGAAACTTACAGTCCACTTTTCCCCTCCTGTTAGAAATTGCTGTTCAAATGCAAATTACAATAAGCTCCTTCTCCTATGGAGAAAGGAAACTTAGATTTGGATTTGTGCTTAACTGCTGGATGTTTCAGCTTAATAAACCTAATTAGGAATTACAGAGATTATGATTAAACATATTAAATGATTAATAGCATTATGCCGCTCATGTGAAAATTAAAATTAATCATCTTTAGTCAAACAAGACTTTAGAGAAATCTTTGTGTTGTTTCCTTTGATAAAAACATACAACGCTCAATTAATCATTTTGTAGCATACGCATATATACAAATGACCATAAATTGTTATGTAGGAAAACCTGTGTGTTGAAAATAATTTTTAAAGATGACATGTAAAATTAAAAAAAAAATACACCAAAAGTATATCAGACATTGCAGGTGAATGGAGAGGATGTCAGAATCCAGAGGTTGAGAAAGAACAACAGAAAAGAAGTTATTTTTCAGACTGAGCATGGCTGGCTATCCTGTGTGACTTCACACCAAAGACTAGATTGTGGTAAGGACCAAATGAACAAGACAGCTACTACACAGCCTCAAGCATGTTTTAGGGTTAGACTTAGAGGGGTGATCATCCCTCTATCCATCTTCTAAAATATTACCATACACTTGATGGCTCATCACAACAGACATTTATTCTCTCAAGTTGTGGGGGTGAGAAATCTACAAAGATGTTGCCTTTAGGCCCATGTGACCTCCTGAGGCTGTAGGAGAAAACCCTTCATTTCCTCTTTCTACTTTTAGATGGCATCTCTTCATTGTCTGTCTTCATGGTCATACAGCCTTCTTCCCTTTATGCACCTGTGACTCAAATCTCCCTCTGTCTTTTTCTTCTTATAAGGACAGTAGTCATTGGATTTAGAGCTCCCCCCCAATCCAGAATGAGCTCGCCTTGGGATCCTTAATCACATCTGCAAAGACTCTCCTTCCAAATAAGGTCACATTCACAGGTTTACGAAGGTCAGGGCACGGACATATATTTTTAAAGCCACCATTAAACCAGGACATAGCCATATTTTTTTAAAGCCACCATTAAACCCACTAGTCCCCTATACACCAACCACAAGTGATTGTAGAATGAGTAGCTGTTATCGAGGAGTAAATGAATTTCCTACCATGTTAGGCAGCATGGGAGTTGGCCTCAAACTAGGTCCGGTAGAGAAGAGAAGGTTCATTCCTGCCAAAGCTGCCCCAGGCTCTCATTTGTCTCACTGGCTACTTTAATGAGTACCCAAAATAGACCGGGGACTTGAGTCTCCTCTTCACCAGCTTCGGGTTGCAGACTGCTTTTCTGCACCTGCCCCTGGGCTGAGAAGCCCTCCACCAGCCTTCCAAAGCCATCAACACTCTCGGAGGACAAGGACTTGTCTGTAGGTTTCCTGAACCTGGCACCTGTATGCCACACATATGGATTAAGCCATCGCATTATCCCTAAGAAGCTTAATGAATATTATAGCAAAGACACAGAGTGAAATTTCTATGGACAAAAATAAAATAATATAAAAAAGCTCAGAAACTTGCTGGGGGGACCAAACATCTAGAATGTGTATTGCTGAAAGGCAGGGACTACCTGGCTCATAGGTGCCTTCCCCAAGGCTGGGGCATGCCAATCTGAAGGGAGAATGCTTAACTGACCTGTGTCTTTTTTCAAAAGTCAGTTTGGCTCTAAAGTAGGACCCAGCTCAATTGGAAATGCACCTCACAACTAGGATTGGGAGATCAGAAGGCCAGCAGTCTGGTCTCTGCCCAGGCATCACCCAACAGAGAAGCTGTCACTGGCCCCATTACCTAAACCAGCTGCCTTGGCATGTCTGCTGTCCTTGCCCGCCGATTTTTCCCACAGCATGTAAGTCTTACCTTTACGCTATATGCTTCTGCGAATGTGTCTAGTGCCTGACTTCCCTACCAGAGCATTCACTCCAGTTGAACAAAGACTGGAAGTGTTCACTGTTTTATTCTTACACCCACAGCACAGCGTCTCAAAGACAGAACTGCTGACGTGGCAGGTGGGTCAATTCTTCGATGTGGCGTTATCCTGTGCACTGTAGGATTTCAGAAACATCGGTGGCCTCCAGCCACTAGATGCCAGTGGTATACACCTGAGTGGGGACAACTAAAAATAACTTCTGAGATTCAAATGTCCCCTGGTTGGGGAGGGGGCCAAAGTTGGAACAAATGAATTCAAGGGTTGACTTCCATGCTAAGTTCTCCAGGAAATATCTGTGCTGTAAATAAATAAGCTTGGTTTTGCTATGACCGCGCTGCATAGCTGCTAACTTCATGTCTCCGGGCCTTTGTTTGCATCTGCATAAAATCAGTTTATATCCATCCTAGGCCCTTCAGAGTGGGGTTATGGTATCATAGGCCTTGTGACAGTTAAGTCCTATGCATAAACAGGGGGCATTCATGTCATCATCATTTTTATTAATGGTGTCAATAACCATCAGTGTGTGTTCTTTATTTCTCAGACCAGTGGATGCAGAAGACTCAGAGGCAGCGTCCTCGTCACACAGTAAAGGCTGCAGGACCCTACATGGACTGAAAGTCTATTAACCTCAAGAGTTGGGTTTCTACTCAGCACTCGATGGAATTTCCCAAATAAGCTCATTAGGATGGCGAAGCCAGCTTGTGCTCTGGCCCAGTTCAAAGGCCCTATTAGGAGGCAGGATGTGTGCCACAGAATTCTTCCTAATAAACAAACTCCCCAGATATCGTCGTAGGTTATAAATGTTAAGAAAACACCATTGGCGCTTTAATCTCCTGTAGATCACTTAGTGCTTCCGCAAAGACCTTAATAAAGAACTGCGGGGCTCCCTCTGCTATAATCGTTCCTAATTCAATGAATAGCTCTGAGCCACCCAAGGCTAATCCTAGTGAAATTGGATTTTGATATCGACCAATCCAGGGATGAGGGTGGGAGACAATACACATACTTGTGCAGACATATACGTCTTTCAGGTTCTGACCCCGCCCCATGGTGTCCGCTCTCTCAGTCTGTGTAGACGTTCTGAGTCCGCCTGCATGCCATCTCCAGGGGAGGACCAGGTATCCCAGAGTGAAAGCACAGGTGAGTAATTGTGTAGCTGAACACCTCTGAGTCACACTCCAGTTCCATCGCTTACTAGCCCAGCTTCACTAACCCTTCTGAGTTTTAGTTTCCTCAGCTGCAAGCAAGAATAAAAGATTTCCATCACAGAGCTGTGTGTGGTTCCAAGCTCCTGATAGTCACGTAGGTGACTGTCACAAGGAAGAATGAGTAAAAAGTGGTGAAGTCAGCAGAAATTAGAATTCAGGAAGACACTAGAGATTCAGAAGTACCGTAATGAGTATATATGTGATTAGAAGTAAAAGAAGAATTGTATCAAATTATACAGGATAATGGATAGCAAATTATGTTACCCCCAAATACAGCTCTGTGGCATAAGGATTATTTTGAGCTCACTATTTTTGAGAAAGAGCAGATACAGGGGAAGCTCTAAAAACAAAGTAGACGTTAGGCTTTTGTGAGGGATCGTTACATTTATAAGGGAAATCTGTTGTTGTCAGGGTGGTTTTTTGGACCAGACAATATACACCATGTTTTTGACTTAGGAGAGAACAGGATCCTAAGTCACAAGAAAGTCTTATCAACGGAGAAGGCTTGACTTAAATCTGCATAGCAACCTTAACCTTGTTAACTGTGCTTTACCCAGTAACCTCCCATAAGTGCCCTGACCTCAAAATTTTTTCTCTTTTGCTGGAGATTGTATTTACAGTGGTGGCAGGGCCATTTCAAGGATTTACTCAGTTTTTCTGGGTATCTCCCATGTATGTAGGAGATATAGATGTTAGTAAACTTTTCTTGTTTTTCTCATATTGTGTGTGTGTGTGTGTGTGTGTGTGTGTGTGTGGTGGGGTGTGTGTCTCAGCTTAGAACCTAAAAGGGTAGAGGAAAAATTATTTTTCTCCCCTACTCGATGTTAATTAAAAATGCACGTAGTCACAATGCAGAACTAGATACAGTTCAAGGTTGATCAGCACTTGAGAGCAGCCCTACCCAATAAAATAAAATGAGAGTCACTTATGCAATTAAAATATTTCTAAAAGCCATGTTTCAAAATAATGAAGAGTAACATGCGGAGTTAATTTCAAGGATACATATTTATTTCAATCTAATTTATCAAAAATGTCACTTCAATATGCAAGCAATGTGAACAATATCTTATATCCTTTTTTAATTTTTTGTACCAAGTCCTGAAAATCTTGCATCTAACTTGCCCTTACAACGCATCGTCTCAATGTGGACATTTTTCATTGGAAATACTTGACCTGTATTTAGGCTTTGAAAAATTGAGTTAAATATCCAAGAATTTCAATACATACCTCAAAGGTTTCTGAATTGAGTATCCCTGCTTAAATTAAAGTAAAATCAAACTAAATATTCATACCAGCCATATGTCGGAGGGCTCAAAAGATGCCCATGACTGGCAGAATAATGACGCTTAAAGATGTTAATGTCTTAATCCCCGGAATCTGTGAATACGTTCCTCTACATGACAAAGGGGGATTAAGGTTGCAGATGGAATTAAGGTGGCTAATCAACTGACCTTAAAATAGGGAGATGATCCTGCATTATCTAGCAGGCCCTGTGTAGTCAGAAGGGTCTTTATAAGTGGACAAGGGAGGCAGAACAGGAGCAAATGTCAGAGATGTGACATGCGAAGGACTCAAGCCTCCGTTGATGGCTTTCAAGTTGAAGGAAGCAGAGCATGAAGCCCACAATGAGGACAGACTCTGGGAGCTGTAAAGGCAGAGGAAGAAACCCTAGCCAGAGCCCACAGAAAGGAATATAATCCTGAACACACCTTGGAATTGACCTGGTGAGGCTCATGCCAGCCAGACTTCTGACCCCCAACACTGTAAGGTAATACATTTGTGGTGTGTAAGCCACTCAGTTTGTGGTCATTTGTCATCACAGCAGCAATGACACTCCCTCATTAGAAAACATAGGTATAGAATGTTTCTATCACTGCAGAAAGACTTTTTAAAATTAATTAATTTATTGATTGACTTTTAGAGAGAGATAGGAAGGAAGAAAAGAAGGAGAGAGAAAGAGAGAAAGAGAGGAAAACAACCGACTCGTCGTTCCACTTATTTATTCATTCATTAATTGAAACTTGTATGTACCCTGACCAGGGATTGAACCCACAACCTTGGCACATCAGGACGATGTTCTAACCCACTGAGCTACCCAGCCAGGGCTCAGAGAGTTCTATTGAATATTGCTGCTTTATAGTGTAGTGTCTTGTGGGGATGAGAGTGGAGAACAAATTTAAAGTTAAGAAAGAGGGGAAAAAGGTCTTCCATTCTCCAGTGGTGATATGGTGGTTCAATCTGCAGACTATACTTATTTGAGAGTCAACTCTATGAACCTAAGATATAAGCAAAAATAATAAAATAATGATGATGATGAAATAAGTTTGGAATATAACTTCTTTACATGGTATTGTGAGAATTAAAGATAATATACACCATGTATATAGGACTGGACCAGTCATGCAATTGGCTCTACCAGTGGAAGCTGACTTTTTTTGCTTTATTTATTATTGTTAGTATTGGTGGTGGTATTTCTCTTTAGGCTGTAGATAAATTTAGTTTGATTTTACTTATCCTATTTTGTAATTTTCTTTCTTTTCCTTCTTTCTTTACCTCTTTCTTCTTTCTTTTTTATAATTTTTCCACTCATGTGAGAGAGAGGAAGGCAGAGAGAAAGAGGAGTGAAGGGAGAAAGAGAAGCATCAGCTCATTGTTCCACTTAGCCCTGTTCACTCATTGATTGCTTCTTTACGTGCCCTGACTGGGGATTGAACCTGCGACCTTGGCACACTGGGTCAACACTGTAACCACTGGGCAACCTAGCCAGGTCTCTTAACCTATTTCTGTGGTCACAGACACACTGAAGATTTTATGAAAGTCATGCACCTACTCCCTGGGAGGAAAATGCACATACACTTGCATTTCACATGGCATGTCAGGAAGTTTACTATCTCCCTGAAGGATGCATAGATGTGCATGGATGCCTGGATAAGCACCACTGCTGGGGAAGGGCATTTATCCCTCCCCTATTGTGAGTTAAAACATTGATGCTGAATACTACCTTCCACTGACAGTTGAAAGTGTGGAACTGCCTATAGGTCATGGGATAGGAGATTGAAAATAAAATAGTACTGAGGTCCTACGGTGAGCTAGGCATCTTGCTAGGTGTTTTTCATACCATAACAATTTAGAAAAGCTGAGGCTCAGAGAGGTTAAATGGCCTTCCAAAGTCACACAGTAAAAAGATGGCAGAGCCAGGATTGAACCAAGGATATGTAACTCCATATCCTGGATTCTCCTATTCCTCAATGGTCTCTCAGGGTCAAGGTGAAGATGCTCTGGGAGGTCTAAATGACCAAGCTCTAGAAGGCACCTACAAAGTACTCAGACAGAAAAAGATTCACTGACATTCTAACTGCATGCACTCTGCTCCTGGACTGGAAACAGAATGAGCTTTTTAAATAGGGCCCTACCACAATCAACCATTGAAAACGTTGCCTCCACCAGGCTGCTTCAGACACCTCCTCGGAGCTTCTAGAGTCCTGTGTTCACCTCGGTTGAATCCTTATTAACCATAGATTTTTAAAAATTATTTTTATTTATTTATTCATTTTTGAGAAGAGAAAGAGACAGAGAAGGGGGGGGGAGGAGCAGGAAGCATCAACTCCCATATGTGCCTTGACCAGGCAAGCCCGGGGTTTTGAACCGGCGACCTCAGCATTCCAGGTTCACACTTTATCCACTGCGCCACCACAGGTCAGGCTAGATTTGTTTTTAAACAATCAGTTGACTTACCTCTCTGTCCTACTAGAATACTGTATAACCATCCCAAAGACACACTAGATTGATTTCATTTCTGAAGTATTTTACTAAGGTACAGAGTAGGCACCCAGCACATTGGAACACTGCAGGAACCCTCTCTAAGTCCAGCTTCTTTGTCCACGAGCATCATCCCAATTCTGCCATCCAGGTGTGACACCCAGCAGCCGAGATGGATGCTAATGTAACCCCCGCCCCCAGTCAGCCTATTGAATAGTCAGCATCTTCCCTCTCCCACAGGTTTAATACCCTTCATGCACAAAGCTCTTCATAGTGATAAATAAAAAGTGTACTTTTGAAGACCCAGCTGCTTTTCCCTTCTCCACCAATTTTCTCCGAGAGAAAAGCCGGCGAGTGTCTTTGAGGCACTATTTGATTAAGTTGACAATATTATGTGAGCGATGGCTGAGCACCCACCACGATGAACTTTGGACCAAATTGATTTGTGTAACGAACACTTGCTCTGTCTCTTCTTGCAGCCTGAATAGCGGTCTTGATTTAGCCTGTAATGCCGGGCGCCAAGTGAATTTACGGGTTCCCCAGTCCTCTCTCTCCATCTGCAGAGAATAGCAGGAGCGAAGCATGGACTGGCATAATTCAATACATTGTACTATAAGCTCAGAAAATAATATCACAGAGCTCTGCAATATACCTATTTGATTTGATTTGTAAACCTGATAAAAAAGCAATCGAGAAAAGTTCAGGGGGAAAATATCTATGTTCTAAGCAAAAATGTAACTATATTGAATGTGTACAAAGGACCAGAGAAAGGGGTGGTGGGGCGGAGAAAATCATGCATACTAAATCAACTTCCTCCCCTGCGTCAGACAATATTGCACATTTCTCCATTTAAAATGGAGCGAGATTGGGCAAAGTTATTTTTCCATTAAAAATAATAATAACGGTAAGCCCGGGGAATGTGAATTAAAACCCACGTCTCGGGTTTGCTCACAAGCCTACTTCAAAATGGGGCACGTGCCGTTCCCCGCAGCCTCCTGCCTCATCATTTTAGCTCTGTGGGCAAACAAATAAGTTAATCACACAGCTTTGGATGTAGTTAATGCCTCCTTCCTCGCTCGGCAGGGCGGATTCCACAGCCAGGTGACACAGATTTAAGAAAAACATCACATTTCCCTCAACTCGAATAAATTCAGTGTTCTGCCGGAATGATGCGATTCCTCAGACAGGAATGAGACTGACGGGCAGGCAAGGGCTGACAAATTCTTGAACTCTTTTTTCACTCTTTGAATATATAGGATGTGCACGCAAGAAGCCAAGTGTTTTTAGCACATCAGTAGAGAAGATGAACTGCCAAGGTGTCTGTATTAGTCTGCCCGGGCTGCTACAACAAAATATCATAGACTGGCTGGCTCAAACCATGGATAGACATTTATTGCTTACCGTTTGTTCTGAAGGCTGGGAAGTGCAAGATCAAGGTGTCTGCACAGTCGGCTCCTGGTGAGAGCTCCCTTTCTGCCTTGCTACCTTCTCTCTGTGTGTGTCCTCACATGGGGGAGGAAGCATGCTCTCTCTCAATTCTTCTTCTCATAAGGATGCTAATCCCATGGTGAGGATCCTGCCCTCGTGACCTTGTCTAACCATAATTACTTGCAAACTCCCCACCTCCAAATACCATCACTTTGGGATTAGGGCTTTGACAAATGCGTTTGGAGGGTGGGGAACGCAAATATCAGCCCACAGAAGTGTCGCTGCAGCAGAGCTTGCAAACACCTGGGAGTAAGGACAGGTGCTTTGTCCTGCAGAGGGACAGGGATTTCACTGGGCTGAAACTGCATGTTCTCTTATTCAATCATTCATAATATACAGTGTGTCCGTAAAGTCATGGTGCACTTTTGTCCTGTGACTGGCTAAAAGTGCACCATGACTTTACGGACACACTGTATATATCAGTCCCTGAGGATACAGCAGGCGGATTTGGGGATGGGTGTCTGCTTATCAGAGGGCAGAATAATAAGACCCTATAAAGTGCTCTTTTTCTACTTCACATTCAAAGACTTGGTTTTTAGTTTCAGGAATAAAGAGTTGAAAATAATTACTACTAATAATAACAGTAAACATTTACAATCCAAATAGTAAACATTTATGGATCACAACTGTCTCGGTTGGAATTTCAACTCTGCCACCTTGTTGTAGCTGTGTGACCTTGAGGAATTTACTTACCGTCTCTGGGCCACAGTTCCTTCATCGAGAAAAAAGGAATACTATTATTAGCACCCACTCCAAATGAGTCACTACAGGTAAATGCCCTTCCTGGCCCATAATTATGATGATGATCAACATCGAGAGCACCTGACAGCCATTTAGAAAACATTAATTGAGCAATTAGCACTCGGTTAAGCCCTTTGCAAACATTATATTTTATTGTAGCATCCGGTGACTCAGAGGAAGATTCTATTATTTGTCGCTATTTTGTGATAAAAGAACTGAGATGCAGAGGGGCTAAGAGCTTTTTTAGGATGCTCGGTCAGAAGGCGGCAGGCAGTGTGGTTGAGGGTGTGGCCTTGCCATTTCCTGCGTCAGATTCCTTCATGACATCTGCAGAAGATGTATCAGTCTCCTGGCCACTAGTCACTCATGCAGACACCCCACTCTCCCTCTCCACCTGTCCCCACCTCAGCCTCCTGGTTTCCTTTCATCCCTGCCCCACTCAGAAATCAAGGCCAATTTAAACATCAATTCAAAAAGAGAAAAGCATATTAATATTTTGTAGTGAATCCTCAAATTTACCTAGCTCAAAAATTTCTCCCCCTGACATATTATGTAAGATTTTATTTAACCAAATGGCAAATCTACACATTATGCTAATTTTTTCAGGCCCAAGAAAATGGCTGCAAGCATAATTTGGTTGTAGAAAATTGGTGATGAATTTAAGCTGCCACAGATCTGAGGCCAGCTCTCTTTAAAGCTTCCAAAGTCACTAGCATGGAAGCCCTCTTCCTAGCACTGCGCACCTGCATCCTGATGGAGTCTCAGCGAGCTGGGGCATTTCCTGCCTCCTCACCTGCCCATTCCAGCCCTCCCAGTGTCTGTGGGAAGACGTCCACCTGTGGGACTATCTTCCTTCTCCCCCTCTGGGTCTTGTTCTTTTTGGGTGGTGGTAGGGAGAACTGACAAAGGGAAGCAAAGGCTATCCAATGACGCAGTACACTTCCTGGGGGTGAGAAGCCAGTGTCTCTCTCAGCTTCCTTTACCATGATGCTGGTGCTCCTGTGCCCGGGGCGGGGCCATCTGTGGGGGCGGGGGCTGGGGTATCCATATGCTTAGGTTACTTAGGGCAGTGACCAGCTGTCCTGTCATCGTCTATTGTTGCCTGGAGTCCTATGTCTTCAAGGGTAGTCCTCATGCTCTGAACTCGCCTTTTAGATGGGGGTCCCTCCTTCAGCACCAGGCTTCCTGGACAGCCTGAGAACTCCTGTCCTGTTCAGTTCTTTCAAAGGCTAGGGGTGCCCCATGATAGTTCTTTCTCTTCCAGACTGTGCCCACAAGCCGCCACCTTTATACACAGCAGGTAAGAAGCGGGCATGGTCTCTATGGTAATGACACCCTCACGCGCAACTTATTGAGGGAGTGTGTCAGGTTCTCCCAAGAACTCTGCCACTCCCTCCTTCCTTGATGATATCCTCAAGATGAGCCTCCTTATCCCCCAGCTCAGCGAGCACCCAGCCTGAGTGGCTGGGACCCTACTCTCCCTCCCCTGGGGTGACTCCCTTACAGCTTTCTCCACACCCACCTAAGGCTCCTGGATTTCTTTCGTCCCTTGTCTGACTTAGAAATCAAGGCCAACTTAAACATCATTTCAAAAAGAAAAAATAATGTTAATAGACTACATGAAACTATAACTTTTTTTCACAGCAAAGGAAATCAAATAAAAAGACCACACATTGAATGGGAGAACATATTCACCAATGATATATCTGATAAAGGTGTTAATATCCAAAATTTATAAAGAACTTATAAAACTCAACACCAAAAAAACAAACAATCCAATTAAAAAAAACAGGCAAAGAAACTGAATAGGTAGGCACTTCTCCAAAGAGGACATGCAGACGGCCAACAGACATATGAAAAGATGCTCAATCATCAGAGAAATGCAAATTAAAACCACAATGAGATATCACCAGTCAAAATGGCTCTCATCAATAAATCAACAAACAACAAGAGCTGGGGAGGGTGTGGGGAAAAGGGAACCCTCGTGCACTGCTGGTGGGAATGCAGTTTGGTGCAGCCACTTTGGAAGACAGTATGAAGTTACCTCAGAAAATTAGAAACAGAACTTTCTTATGACCCAGTGATTCCACTTCTGGGAATATATCCGAAGTAATCCCAAATATTAATTCAAAAGAACATAAGCATCCCTATGTTCACTGCAGTGTTATTGACAACAGCCAAGAATTGGAAGTAGTCCAAGTGCCCATCAGCAGGTGAGTGGATAAAAATTATGTGGTACATTTACCCAATGGCATACTACTTGACCACAAAAAAGAAGGAAATCTTACTCTTTGCAATCACATGGAGGGACCTGGAGAGCATTATGCTAAGTGAAACAAGCCAGTCAGAGGAAAACAAGTGCCATCTGACTTCACTTTTCTGTAGAATCTAATGAACAAAATAAACAAATGAAATAGAAACATACTCATAGGTAGAGAATAGACTGACACCTGTCAGAAGGGATGAGGGTGGCAGGGCTGGGTGAAAAAGGTAAAGGGATTAAGCCAGAAAATAAAGCACCCATAGATACTGGTGATTGCCAGAGGGAAAGGGGGAACGGGGAGGTAGAAGAAGGTGTAAGGGGAATAAACGGTGATGGAAGGAGATTTGACTTGGGGTGCTGAACACACAACACAGTATACAGATGACATATTATAGAACTGTGCACCTGAAACCTATATAATTTTATTAACCAATGATATCCCAATAAATCTAATAAAAATACAGTTTAAGCAAAGTCCTAACTTAAAAACTAAAAAAACAAAACCCAAACAATTAATACTTTGTAGTGAATCCTCAAATCCACCTAGCTCAGAGTTTTTCCCCTAACGTATTATACAAGATTTAATCTAACCAAATGGCAAATCTTCACATTATGCTAATTTGGGAGGCCTAAGGAAACTGCTGAAAGCATAATTCGGTTTCAGAACATTGGTAATGAATCGAAGATGGATCTGATCTCAGCGAAAATCCCTGGATTTTCCTTACTAATTATTTCTTTCTTTATATAAGTGATTGGAACAAAGAGACAGGCACTCTGAGGGGTTTGTTTTAGGACTAACGAGGTTTTTCCAGCTCACACAGAGACATGCGTAGATATCATTCTTTGTGAACGTTAACATGTCTATTCACAGACATTTGACAGTCTAGGAATCTTGTCTTATAAAGTACACAATTTCTGTAAACTGCTGACATGATTCAGATTCCCTCTGAGTTCCAAATCACATTCATCAGTCAGTTCATTTCTTTCTCACTGGTGGGTGGGGAGAGGTAGAAATACATATTAGGAAATGAAAATACTAAGAAATATACTGCAGAAATAGAAATGCCTGCACCTCTTTTCAGTTTGCTCCTCACCTAGAATAGATGGCAATCTTTTTCTTAAAGGGCCACCTAATAAATATTTAGATTTTTTAGGCCATACTACTTCCATTGCACCTAAACTCAGCCATAGGCATTACATAAAGAAACAGTGAGTATGGCTGTGTTTCAATAAAGCCTTATTTATAAAAATAGGCAGTGGGCCAGATATGGCCTGTGGGCAGAAGCAAATTAAGGTCGGTTGAGGCCCCAGGTGCAGAAGAAAATATTGGATCTCTTACATTAGAAAAAAGTGTAAAGTTGGGGTTTTGCAGGGCCCTTCAGAACTCGGGGCCCAGGGCGCATGCCTGGTGAGCCTGTCATTAAATCTACCTCTGCCTGTGGGCCATAGTTTGCCGTACGTGTTCTATTAGTTCCCATCTAAAGAGCTCCTGCTTGTATAAATGCCATTTGCTGGATGTGAGGGATAAAGGATGAATAAGATCCTCAGACAGCCCTTGGCATCTCCCAGTCATGTAGGGGAGAAAGATGCCATCATAAGATATTGGGTGAGTCCTCTGACAGAAAGACCTTTGGATACCTAATTCAACAAGAGGACATACAAAACATTTCTTGAAGAAAGTCTTATGCATCTAGAAATTTGGTAGCTGTATATTAGCTCATGGGCAAAACTTTCAATGGTCTAAAGTCCAGTTCTTAAAATGAAGACAGAAACCTTCATGAGTTCTGTAGTTATTTCTCTTCTAAATAATACATGGCTCTAATGAGAAGAGGGTGAGACAGACTCAAGCGGTAAGGTTTGAATGGTAGACACAATGCTGAGTGACGGTGGGCAAGTCACTCACCTTCTCAGAGTCTCCATTTCTTCATTTGTGGAATAAGAATGACAAATACCAGCCCCTTCTTGAATCAGAGAGAAACAGACAGGATTATACCCTAGAACAGGGGTCCCCAAACTACGGCCGTGGGTGGACTGCATGCGGCCCCCTGCGGCCATTTATCCGCCCCTGCCGCACTTCCAGAAGGGGCACCTCTTTCACTGGTGGTCAGTGAGAGGAGCACAGGATGCATTCGCACCCATAGTTCCCATTGAAATACTGGTCAGTTTTTTGATTTAAATTTACTTGTTCTTTATTTTAAATATTGTGTTTGTTCCCGTTTTGTTTTTTTACTTTAAAATAAGATATGTGCAGTGTGCATAGGGATTTGCTCATAGTTTATTTTATAGTCCGACCCTCCAACGGTCTGAGGGACGGTGAACTGGCCCCCTGTGTAAAAAGTTTGGGGACCCCTGATCTAGAAAATGCTTGGGCTATTCCAAGGGGTTGTACCTCTCTATTCTTCAACCATGTCCATTTCTTAGGTTCCTCCACTTTAAAAGCAAATTTTGCTCACGTAGCAAACGACAATATGGGAACCAATGTGGCAATGAGAAGACGTTTAGTGAGTGGAAGTCCTTCAATACAGGAGACTCGGATTCAAGTCTAATTTGTGCCAATTTCTCACCTGTCGTGTCTGTGTGGTGAAGTTTACTGTGCCTGAATGAGGGGAGGTACTGCATTTGGTGACCTTGCAGGCAGCATATCTAAAAGTTCAAAGCTCTGAGACTCTGGAGGGGTACGTGTAGTGGATGAGGTGAGAGACCCTGAGAGTGGGAGTCATTTGTGGTAGCACCTAGTCAAATGCAGGCTTTAGGGTCTGAAAGGTAGACAGGTTTGCCTGCAGTTGGAAGTATGCAGAGATTTGCCTGTGCTATTTGTCTATCTCCAGGTAAAGCCTTCAGGTTTCCTCTAAGTCACCAGGGGAAGACCGCTGAAAATGCAGATTCCTGGGCCCAACCTCCAAACTAACTACAGTATTAGTAATTACAGGCCCAAGATGAATCATTTCAAATAATCCTTACAGGTGACTCTGTGGTACTCTAACATCTTAAAAGCCACTGTTTTATTCCTTAGGGAGGCAATAGTATGAGTTTATGTTTCCAGACTGAGAAAACAATTAACAATGGACCTCTAATACCCAGTCATCTGACCTTTGACACGTTACTTCACTTCTCTATACCTTAGTTTCCATGGCTTTAAAATGGGAATTTGGGAATTCATTCATTCAAAGAATACTGACTGACTATTCAATGTGACTGCATAAGAACCAAAGCACAGGAGGAAGACTGAAACAGTAATGTATGCAAAGTGCTGACCATGCCTTGATGCATTTTGTAAGCACTGAGTAAACATTAGTCATGGATATCCATTAACTACTTTCCACGTTCACCTTCCGAAAGCCAAACCATTGTTTAGAGGACAAATCCCAAGCCTTCAATTGGATTTCTTGGGGATCAGGGTTTGCACACAGCCCTTGACTTGGAGAGCATGCTTACTTCCTGAATTAAAACCTCTACCTAGAAAAGAGATGCTTCTATTTTGAATGTGGGTGAGGTAGGGTGGGGGTAAGGGTGGAGGGAGGTGATGTTTCAAGTGGTTTCTCTACTGAATCAAGCAAGACCTGAGATGTGCCTGGGTTTTTCTATGAGGTTATATATATATATATGAAGAGGGAGAGAGAGAGAGATGTATAATGTATATGTCATAATACAATCACAAGGCTGAATTCCAAGGCAGATGGAACATTCTGATGGGGCGGCTCACCGCTGACTGATTATTTGATGCTTTCGATCCTTTATATTGAATTTGAGATTACAAGCCTACTTTCCCATTCAGCCCTGCCCTGCAGTTTCCCCGACATTTGTTATCTCTGCCTAAACCTTTCAGGAAAGGTCTCTGAACCGTCCCTCCTGTGCTGGCTGCCAGGGAAATAGGATTACTGCCTTATTCTTTAACATGGAGCAAAGCATACTTCATTGAAGGGCAACATGAAATAGAAATTGGGACTATTTTTATTCAACTGATGAGAAAACTCTTTCGCGATGAGTAGCAATAGAGTTTATTCAGCGTAACTGCCCATGAGCATTGACAAGGAATATGAATACCATCTACATATTTCAGATGCCTATCAGATTTCTTGTTCCTTTCATTCACTTACTTCAAATGTGCTCTGCAAAAGGCTTATGGCCCTGGCTCAGTAATTTCCATATGCCCCAAGATCACAGGGAACTCTCTAGAAATGCAGGTTCCAGGGGTCCAGCATTCTCCTTGCTGATTTGGCAGTGTGGAGTGACTCCAGGGGGCGCTGCAGCCTGCTCAATCCTATCTGTGAAAGCCACTGCTTAAGGCAGGGATATCGGGAGGCTGTGGCTGAACACAACCTTTAATGAAAGGAAATGACATAAACATACAATTATACGTATATATGGAATATGTATTTAAAACTCATCATTTCTTAACTCTTTTACTATAGTTTCCTACTATCTATAAGCTCTTGCGGTTTGTCCTGGGTTTTGTATCTGCATGATGAAAATACTACCCAATGCTGTGCTATGTCTTTGGCCAACTCTGCGTTCCCTGAGGAGGCTTTGGTAGCTTGAAATTGGCCATAGTGAGAGTATTTACACCACGGGAATTGGTCAGTGGTGGGATCCAAATAATTTAACAAATGGTTCTCTACCATAATGACTGTTTTAAGTATAAAAAAACCCCCAATATACCGAAAGGTAGTTTATTATCTCACGCATTTAATACCTAAATAAGAACAATAAAATAGGTACAAAAAATTAGATTATGTTAAAAGGAATTTTTAAACTATTAATGGAGAAATATTAGATAATACCTAAAGAAAACCCAATAAAACTGTTAAGATATTTCCATATTGCTTCTTGATTGGCATCCTCACTTGCAATGTTTTTTTCACCTACTGATGGAATGAACATTACTACAGGCGCTTAGAATACGCTGTCGCACAAATGAACATTAAAAAGGAGTAAGGCATATAAATTTGTGATTTCCATATTGGGCAGCTGCCCAGGTGCCCACCTTAGAGAGAACCCTGATTACAAGGGCCATTTTAACAACTGATTCGCTGTACTCAACAAAAATCTAGGTATCGGTCCTGCAGAACCGGTGCGAACTGGCTGAATCGCACCACTGAAACTGGTAAATGTTTTTGAATCAGTCTTTCTCACAGCCCCAAGCTGGTCTTTAAACATGAACTAGCTTTAGTAAGAAGAGACGGCAACGTGAATTTGTACTATGCATTCCAGCCAATCCTAAGGTAAGTGGTTTCTGGCCACAGTTTAAGAAAATTCTGACAAAAAATTTAGAAAACCCAGTCCCTGAAAGAGTCATATTTTGGTCGTTTTTCAAGTTCTTTTAAAAACTACCCTTTACAATAAGATAGTACAAAGAGTTGCTGAGGGGATAGACTCTGAAATCAGAAATATCTGGGTTCCAGATCTGGCCCCCTGACTTCTGTGTGACATTTTATAAATTAGTTAACCTCCATGAAACCTCTGTTTTCTCATCTGTAAAGTGGGTTTTTAATACTCACTTTGTAGACTTATTGTTAACAATAAATAAGACAATGTTATTGAGTGTAGCATTGAGCCTGGATTCTAATAATTATCCAAGAAATGATAGGTGTTTGATGGCAAAATGATGACAATGATGATGACGATGGTGATGGTGACGATGAGTGAAATATTGTGTTGTTTAAATGAGGCATTTGGGAGAGAGCTCAGATATCATAGAAATAGTTGATGGGTAGTAAACTAACTTAGTAATCTGGAACTAAGAAGTTTCTAGAAAACAACTTACTGTCCATTCCAACCACTTCATTTAAACAATTTCATACAAACAACAACAGCAGGTGCTAATATTATAATCACAGTATATGCTACTTCACACTGACTGTATCACTGATCCTCATGTCACTTGTGTGAAGCTGGTGCTAAAATTATACCCATTTTATAGATGAGGAAACTAAGCTCAAAAGGAGGTGCACGCAGCTAGTAAGTAGGAGTGTGGATCCCAGAACTAAGGCCTGGAGCTTCCGAGCCAGCACCCTCCTCCTGACGTCACACAACCTTCTGGGGTGGGGGTGGGGGACTCTTTATCCATATAGGATTGATGAAGCTGAAAACAAATATAGGCCCGTGAATGGGAAACTGAAATTTCAAGTTTCATATTAAATTACTTAAGAAAAACTCGCACTGCCCCAGAAGCACCTATTACCTTTGTGAGAAATAATACGTTCCTTATAGTTATCTTGGAAGGTATTGCCAACCCAGAGAAAGGTTTGAATTACATGGACTGACTGCACGAATTATGCTACTTTCCAATCCTTGAGTAACACAGTTTGAATGAAAGGAGGTAAAGTATGTCATTTTGGCTGATAGTGTGATATAAAAGAAACAGGACTGGATGAGCTTCAGGAGATCCAGATTCTAATCCCCGCTCTGAGTTTTGGCTGAAAGCAGTATGACTCT
The DNA here is from genome assembly GCA_037038555.1 of Rhynchonycteris naso. Lineage (NCBI taxonomy): Eukaryota > Metazoa > Chordata > Mammalia > Chiroptera > Emballonuridae > Rhynchonycteris > Rhynchonycteris naso. Next base: position 193,578,941 of record CM073000.1, read on the forward strand.
GGGTAAAACTTGAGACTTCTCAGATCCCATAGGAAAATAAATAATAAGTATTAACATCATAAATAAGAATACTGCAGAGTGTGTTAGAAGTGTACACCCCATGAAACAAAGCAATGAATGCGAGAACTGGGGGTGCTAGAAAGGGTTTGAAATTTTCAGTGAATAGTTATTCAGAAGGTGACATTTGAGTCAAAATTTGACAAAAGGGATTGAACTAGGGGGGATAGCTCCAGCAAGAATGGTCCATACACAGAGACAGTCAGTGCAAAAGTCCTGGGCTTGGAACTTGAGGAAAATGAAGCTGTTGCAATGAGATCAAGGGGAAGAGAATAGGAGATGATGTCAGAGGTATAATAAGGAAGTAGAAATAGGTCATATAAGTCCTTGTAGACTGCTGTAGAAACTTTATTTTTATTTTAAACCTTTCTAATTTTTGAAAAATGTTAGATTTATAGAAGTTTTGCAGAGATAATACATACCCTTTACCCAGCTTCCTCTAAAGTTAAGATCTTACCTAAGTATGTGCATTTATGCAAATGAAGAAAATAACGTTGGTGTGTTATTATTGATTAAACTAAATATTTAATTAATATTTTCCCATTTGTCTACTAATGTCCTTTTTCTGATGCAGGATCCAGTCTAAAATAGCAAATGACATTTCTGGGATTTTGGCTTATACTCTGAGAGAAACAGAGGACTCCTTAGAGGACACTGAACACAAAAGAAAGATGAAATGACTTACATTGGAGCAGGACTTCTGGGTGTTTTTTTTTTTTTTTTTTCTCTGCTCAAATCTGAGTTGAGAGCAAGAGGCTAGAAAGGTTACAGGACTTGTAATTTAATGGGCTCTTACTTAACCCCTCCTAATGCTACCCATTAGAATGGCAAATGTCCTTTATCAGAGTTCTAAAACAATTATCAGGCATTTAATAAATAAGAAATGCCATGCACATGCTAAATAATAAACAGAATATTCATCTCTTTAGTGTTAGATTTGATTTTTATTACTGCAAATGCTCTTTTGTCCCAACATCTCAGATTTATGTTATTCCTTTCTCACTAATAACCAAGTATTTTCAACTTGTATTTTCTTAATTGTCTAAACTAATAAGCTTGTCTGGTTAGAACATGGTGATAATGTGGTAAAAATTAAAGGTTGGATATTAAGCATTTGGCCTAGAATAAGAAAGGGAAACAAAATAAAAACACTTAACAGCCATAAAAATTGTTCTTTAGCTGGAAGTCCTTTAGCTGCAGGTGCTAGGTCCGTGATGGCGAACCTATGACACGCGTGTCAACTCTGACACGCATAGCCATTTTAGATGACATGTGGCTGCATGCAACCGCATACCAGAGAAGTATGGGGCCGCATGTCGAGAAGGATGCTTCATCCTCGGCTCCTGCACGGCCAGGTGCAGTGGCCGAGGATAAAACATTTGCTGTAGTGTAGACACTCTGTGCTGGAGGTCTGTAGGCCAAAACAACAGAACTCCGGCACAGAGCGTCTAGCTCAGGGACTTCCGGTTAGGCCGTTTTTCTCAAAGTGACACACCACCCGAGTTATGCTCGGTTTTTTGGCAAATTTTGATACACCAAAACTCATAAGATTTCCCATCACTGTGCTAGGTACTTGTTTTAAAAAGGGTGGGGCCTAAAGGTGCCTGAGTCCCTCACTTGAATTCATTGACATTCAAAGTCAGCTACCCACGGGTAGAGTTGCTATGCTGTGAATGTCTCCATGTTTCTCATAAGGAAAGGCTGATGGAGAAGAGCTAGATCAGAGCTACTCTCACTATTTGTCAGAATAGTTAAGCTCAAGAATTTTATTTTCTTAGTTCTGATCCTTTCTCTACCATATAATGTGCAACCATGAGTGTGTTTGCTGACCTCTCTGTGCTCAGGTGGTATACAGTGTACTTTTATTTAAGGGTATTTACAATATAGGATTGCTTTGAAGATAAAATCATGCATGGAAGTCCTTAAGATGGGGCCGAAAAGATAGTAATTGATGGTTAACTGTTCCTGGGATGAGAAAGATTCCTGTGAGGTTATTTCGCTGATAATTTCGTTTTGCCTAGCCTTATCTTAGAATATACCATATTAAATTTAAACTATCTGTTAATGTGCCCATTATCCCCAGTGCTGAAGGAATAGGATCTGGGTCTTCTATTATTTTATCCTCAGGGTCTAGCACACAGCTTTGCATACACTGATGACTTTGGAGCAGAGCTAGACTCTTTCAAAGTACCTACCAGGCCAACAGCCTGGACTACATTGAGGTCAGATGTAATCATCTATCAGAAACCTGTCTCTTCTTGGCCTTAGAACCAGCCTCCTTGGCTCACGAATTCATCAAGATCAGGTTGTAACTGTGCAGTCCTGACTGAGTCAGCCAGCTCCATCCTATGGTCTGAAATCCTTTGCTGCTGGGGGTGTATGACACAGCTCTATCTGGGCAGCATCCAACAGTACCTTCTGAAATGAGGTCTCTGTCCTAATCCCTAATGCACGGGCCACTGGGAGACCGTCCTGGAAATACGACTTGTGCCATATGCGTCTTCCTTCCCTTGTGAGTGTACAGCAGTGTTCAGTGGTGTTTCTCGGTCTTGTAAGTCTGATAATCATTTATCATTTCTATGCCAGATTTTAGGCTATGTAGGCTATTCTTTAAAAATTGTAGATATTGTAAAACTAAAAAGGAAAGAGAAGATGGAGGGAGGGAGGAAGAGAGATAGGAGGGAAAGAAGAAAGGAAGAAAGGAAGGGAGGAAGGAAAGGAAGGAGGGAGGGAGGGAGGGAGGGAGGGAGGAAGGAAGGAAGGAAGGAAGGAAGGAAGGAAGGAAGGAAGGAAGGAAGGAAGGAAGGACCTTGTTTCTCCTGGAATGCATCATCCGCTTAGTGAGAGGACAGGAGATATGTCAGAGGATCTCTGAGAGTAGAGCTAGGTCATGCAAAAACAGAACACTGCAAAGTGATGGGGCCTTTAAAATGCTTAAGACATAAATCTTACAAGGTCACGAACTATGGATTTCTCCTCTCCGCTTCTGCAGCGCATATTAAGAATGGAGTTAAGGTTCAGTTCTTATTTAGCCATAAAAAGCATCATTATCAATTAACATTGACCGGCTGGTCAGTTAGGCCATTGGTCCACTCGGGTCAATCCTTCAGCTCAACCCTGTGGCTTCTAAGAAGATGCCCTGGTACTCAAAAACAAAAACAGAAAAGCTTTGGGAAAATGTCTTCCAAAGTCTTTTCACCTTTGAATGCTGAAGTCCTATACCTCGATGTTAAAGGAATATTTCTGTTTTTGTTTTTAAATCTCCTCTAACCATGAAACAATGTCACAGACTATATAAAAACCAATAGCTCTAAGCCAACACTTTCACAGGCAAAGAAGTAAAGCAGTACTCCTGGGTAGAAGTAGAATTAGTCCACTCTGGAAAGAAAAAAAGACTCAGAATGGAGAAGACAGTCTGGAAACAAAATTAAGGATCAAGGTAGAAGAATTATGTAAAGATATTCCCTACTGTGCTGACATGGGATCAAAAGAGCAGGGATAAAGTAAGTGGCTGATACATAAATGGAACAAAAATCTCATTAAAGGGATTGCAGGGAATAGGAGAGCAGGATGTGAACACAGGGTCTTTGCACATGCTATATTTTCTGCCAGAACATTCTTTTTAGGGTTTTCCCTTGAACAGTTGGTTCTTCATCTTTATGTCTAAATAGAAATGACACTCTCTTACAAAGCCTTTTTTAACTACCCTATAGAAAAGTTATGTGGGTCAGAAAACTATGCAAGAAACAAACAAAATAAGCCCTGGCGTAAATACTCTCATCTTGTCCAATTTCAATCAACCAATGTGACATCAGTGAACAGAGTTGGGAAGAAGTGTTCACAACTTGCTCTTGTCAGTCTGTTCATACAACCCACTAGCCTGGCTAAAATGACCCCACGTATTTAGTTATATATTGACAGTCTCCCCCAAAATTATGTAAGCTCAGCAAGCAGAGAGCTTGCCTGTTTCAACTGAGATTGTGTCCCTAGCATCTAGTCGCAGGTACCCAACAAGAGCACCCTGAATGTTCCTTACTTGTGTCTTCCTCCCTGCCCTGTGGTTTGGAAACACTCTCCATGCAGAATGCTGGGTCCACTGTAGGGTTCATCTCTGTACTTCCAATTGTTCAATATCTGAAACCATTGTTGCTTATATGTTGACCTTTGCTTTTGTTGTTGTCCAGTTTATTAAGATGGAAATATAAACCCAGTCCTGGTTATTTCCAAAAGCAGAAGTCTGCTAACTATTTCTGGTTTGGGTGAATGAAGATGTCTGAATTTGAGTGAAAGGGACAGTCACTGTGTTTACTGAAAATTCTAAAATGCAGGATAAGATCTGAGAACCTTACCACCTGTGCCCTCCAGTGAGTCCAGGGGCACTGTGCATGTTCTAGAAATTTCTAAGGCTCCCTACTTCTGTTAGGTCAGGATTAAAAACTGGAATCCTTTTTTTGAGCACTGCTTGTTAATATGAAAAGCATCATTTAATTAGGACTAATATAAGATGTCCTGTAGAGTGATAATTTAATAATGTGGCCGTTTTATTTATACAGTGCCTCCAGGCTCCTCATTAAAAATGGAAGAGACATTCAATGGGACAACGTGGCTTTGCTGCTACAAACATTCCAAGTGCTCTCAGATCATAAAGTCTACCCTCTGGGCATTGTAAGAGCCATCTCCCTAGCCTGGGAGCAGACACTTGCATCGCCAAATTAATCTTCATGGACAGGGGACTCCCACAAAACACTTGTTTACACTGGCACTGAGGGGTCCTCCAGCCCAGCCCCTTTCTCTTCAAAAAATAAAAATAAAAAAGAAGACCCAAGAGAAGGTACCCTCATGACTTCAACACTCTCTGGTAGCTTCCCCTTGTTCTTGAAATGAAGTTTAAACTCCTGGCTTGGCTAGCAAGATCCTGTTCCCCAATATTTCTTTGCTTATTCACATCCTCAGAGCCGCCCTCCTCTCCTCTCTCTCCTCCACATCCACCAGGATCTCACCCAGCTCTGGGCCTTTGCGTTTGTGGGCTCCGCACCCCAGGACCCTCTCTGGCCACGGTTTGCCAGACTGGATCCTTAGTCATCTGTTCAAACATCACCTCTTCAGAGATTCTTCCTGTCTACCCTGCTTTACTCGGCGCCCCTGCTGTCTGTTTTGCCATCAAGCCTAGAAGGCACTTTGATGTATTTCTTTGATCCCCAGGAAGGCAAGCTCTGTGATAGCCACATCTCCACGGGTCTTGTGTGACATACTTCCAGAACCCTGAGAGGGAGGTTCTTGGACACATCATCAATGATTCAAGCATAAGTAAAAGGCGGCAGGGCTAACAAATAGTTGTGGTGGGAACGTAAGGTCCTGCCTGGGGCTTCCTCTGGCTTGCTGCCACTTGGCAGCCACATTGATGGTGCAAAAGAAAGCTGAACATGGTGCTGTCGAGTGTAGAAGAAGTCACAGAGGGAAACTGTCCCCTCTTCCCTGTGATGTGTCAGCGATGAGAGACGCGGATGGACAGAAGCAGACGCCGGGACTGGAGGGCAGGACCTTCTGTGTCTGCCCTGTCTGAGCTCCCACACACGCTGCTCACCGTCCCTGTGAGGGGCTTTGCCAGTCGCATTGGTCTATACCACTAGCGTCTACACCTGAGCTCCTGAGGGCGTGAAGGATGTTTCATCCGCCTCTGTATTCCCAGTGCTCACTGGCAGATTTCGTAGTTTTTTTTTAAACCAATAATTGAGTGTGTGTGTATGTGTGTGTGCGTGTGTGTGTGTGTGTGTGTGTGTGTGTGAGAGAGAGAGAGAGAGAGGGAGAAGGGGAGGAGAAAAAAGGGAGGGGAGGGGAGGGGAGGGGAGAGAGGGAATGTTAAGAGCTCCTTGGTTTGTTTCAGAATACTTTACATGGTGAATTGTCACTGAAAGTGAATGGAATAATCTGCTTGGAATGCAAATGCCCAGTTTATTTCCATGTTACAAAAATCCCAAACAGGAAAGGCACCACACATGAGCAAACACTCAGCTGGGCTGAGACATCATGGGGATGTCCATAACGCTTCGCACCAAAGGAGCAAAACCCAAAACGGACACATGGCCGGTGCTATCATCCATTCCATTATGTCTCCTACCAGGATAGATTACTCTTCTGCTTTAAAATACACACAATCTTCACGTTCATTAATCATAGTAACAGGCTGCAACTTCATACCAGCCAATCCAGCAAAGGACCATGAATCCTGTTTCCACCTGTATAAAAAATGAAACAAGCATGCAAAGTTCAAACATGAACTAAATCACCTAAAAAATCTGTTGTCTAGCCCTGGCCAGGTGGTTCAGTTGGTTAGAGTGTCATCTCCATATGCCACAAGGTTACAGGTTTGATCCGCAGTCAGGGTACATACAAGAAGCAACCAATGAATGCATAAATGGGTGGAAAAACAAATCTCTCCCTCTCTCTCTCTAAACTCAATACATAAAAATAAAAAAATAAAAAAAAAATTAAAGTCTGACTTCTAAAAACACAAGCTTTCATAATGGCACAGCTATTTGTCATACCTGCCCAGAAACTGATTCCAGCACTGCCCGCCTCATGGTAAGTTCAGTGGTAATATATGAAAAAGGTCATTTGATTGTTTTTTCTTCAAGATGCCACTTTTTAAGTATCTGTGGCATGCAAAAGGGAATGGATTCATCATCAGCTTCACTAATTGTCTTCTTCTCAACTTTCCCCTCTTCTCTCCTCCCCTCCTGTCCTCTCCTCTGTTTTCTATTTTTGGCATATAACGGAAGTCAAGGTGTTCACTGAATAAATTATGTTTGCAGAAACGGTGAGGCCAGCTGACACAATTATGCACTTGTTGAGTTAGGGGCCACTTATAAACAGACTTGGTAAGTCACGGCGCTTCATACTGGAAGGCGTTAATGCATCATTATGATCTAGCAGGTTGCCTGCTGAATTTTACAGCCTTGCACACTACATTAACCTTTGCTACCGCCAATATTTATGACCTTATAAGAAAGTATTTATCAAGCTGAAAGCCAATATACCACGCTCATGTTTTAGCTAGTGCTGTTTAGAAACTGTTATCGCTCCTTTCTTTGGGCATTTTAAATCACTCTGAGATAATGCTTGGTACCGGCGAATGTTCCGGAAACAGGGCACACCCGTGCAGTGTTGGTGGGAGTTTAAATTGGTATAATGTTTCTGGAGGGTGTTTTTCTTTTTTTCTTTTTTTTTTTTTTTTAGTTTTATCTGACTATCAAACGCCTTTTAAAAAATGTGCATTTTTACTCTTTGACCCAGCAGTTCTACTTCTGGGAATTTATTCTACAGAAACAATCATGAAAGTGTGCAAAGATTTGAGCTAGAGGAAATTCATCACAGTGATGTTTTCCACAGTGAAAAATGGGAAACAACCGACCTGTCCGACCACGAGGGACTGGCGAGAAAGCTAGGCGTAGTCCAAAAAAAGCCAGACCATATAACACGAGGGGTCCATCAGAGAAAATAAAAGTCAAAGTACACGAGAGGACTTGGAAATATATGTATGATATTTTAAATTGGAAAGCAAGTCACAAAACAGTATGGCCGGGGCCATCTTTATATTTTCATTTATTTTTAATTTTTTGGTAGCATAATTGAAAAAGCTCTCGGAGGATGAACAAGCAGGTGGTCAATGAAGTGACTGAACAATTGTAATGATGGTGATGATGATTTGCTTATTTGGATATTCCCATCTTTTCTATAATGAACAGGAGTTGTTTGCATAGTTTAAGAAAGTCGTAAGGGCAAGGTTTTTTTTTTGTTTGTCTCTCAATCGGCAATGCATAACACAGGGTCAGTAACTGATTTCTCCTTCTTTTTTTTAATGAGCTCAGATTCACAGGATAATGGTAATAATTGCTTCTATTTTTATAACACTGCCAGATTTCCACAGCATGCTCACATTGGAGTTCTCATGTGAGTTTCAAGCCGGCCTGTCGGGTAGGCAGGGCTGATATTTCCGGTTCAGCTCCCACATGCGAAGACAGACTCGGGGAAGGCATACAATTCGCTGATGGCCATACAGCCTTGAAAGGTAGAGCTGAGCTCTCTTACCAAGTTTTCTAGCTCCTGAACCCATGTTCCTGCCCCTGCATGGTTTGCCTCTCTCCCTGGGATGAAAAGCCAGGGACAATACAGCTGCTACAGGTCAGACAAATCTCTGCGACAATAAACTAACTCCTCCGTTCAGGGTACTTGGCTTAATTATAAATTCACTGAGTCAGAGGTGGACAGAAGTGAAGCACAGCTGGGCTTACTGAAACAGACAGCCTTAGTCCTCCCCTAAACCCCAGGAAATAGAGCAGGTGTATACAGGGCTCATGAACATGGCTGGCAGCTTCTTGAGGCTGCAGGGAGTGGGCTGGGGTGGGGGTAGAAGAGACTGGTGCTGGGGTTTTGATGTCTCCCAGAATTATCGACTAATGTGTGTCTGTTGAACAGGGAGATGAGATCAAAGCCTCCTGCGGAGTGGAAAGGCGGAGGCCTGGCTGAAAGCAAGTGGTCAGGGAGCTGCAAATGCAGCCTTCTCTGCTCCCCACTGCCTGGATCCTCCCTCCTTCACTGGTGGGCTTCTTCCCTTAAAAGGAAAGTGCGATCCCAGAGAGGGAGGGTGGGAGCTCTACGCCTGCCATTCTCTGAGGAAGCAACCCTCCCTGTAACTGTTCTCTCAGTCCGCGTGACCACTCAAGTTTCTGTCTGCTCTCAGCAAGGCAGGGGTACCCCAGGAAGAATAGCATTCCAGCCCTGAATGACAATCAAACACCTTGTATTTTGCATGCCTGTTCTTGGTCAAACACTTTCTTGATGCAATTTCAATATATCACCCTGCTTAATCCCCACAATAGCCTCATTCATTCATTCATTTGTTCATTCATTTGACTCAGTACATTTTCCCCTGCACACCTACTCTGAGCAAAGCTTCAGGGATACCAGGATGATGAACACAATGTAACAAGGGACTGACATTCCAATATGGCTGAGTGGCCAGCACAAGTGAGTGAACTCATAAAGGAAATTATTGCAAGTTGTGTAGCTGAAACCACAGAAATGGATTCTCTCACAGTTCTGGGGCCAGAACTTGACCCTTGAGATGTTGGCTAAGCCAAGCTCCCTCCAAAGGCTCTCAGGGATGCTACTTCCTGGCCTCTTTTTAGGTTCTGGAACTCCTCAGCCTTCCTCTACTTCTTGTTGCATCTCTCCACTCTCTGCCTCTGTGTCACATGTTCTTCTTACAGGGACACAAGTCATTGGGTTTAGGGTGTACCTTAATCTGGTGTGATCTCATTTAACTTAACTACACAGCTCTGCAAAGACTCCAAGGCCACATGCTGAAGTTTAACTGTTCAACACTCTGAGGGTCAGCTTTCTCATCTGTAAAAGGGAAAAGCAGGTTGACCCAGGGTTCTTGAGATCAGTGACACACAGGACAGTGCCTGGCATCTGATGGGTCCTTGGCAATGGCCGCTGCTGGCACCCCCACTATCATTGTCACGGCTGGCCTGAGAACAATCTCATATTTTACCTCGGATCCCGATGTCTCCTAGAGTTTGCCACTCTTCAGCAAGTAAGCAGTGACTGAGTTCAAGTCATGGGCTCTCAAATCATTCTGTGAAGTTACGTGCCCATTTGGCTGCATAAGATTCATTTAGGGAACATGTTAAAACTTCATTCCTAATGACCTCCTCAAAACTACGCTCCAGGGAGTAGAGTGAGTAGCTCAGGGGTTGTGCCCCCTTAAATACCATCCCAAGGTGACTCCAAAGCATAACGGAGCACAGAAACAGAAGATGGGACTGTGACAGTACTCTGCTTTGCCACCTGCCCTGGTCCCTTTTACCAAAGAAGAACTGCAAGTATTTGATTGTTCAGAACCTGGGACACTCACTGGGACTCAACCTACTATAGCGGACAGAGTCACCGGGCCTCAAATATCAGTACCTATAGTAACAATAGTACTTGAATTCTTTGCTGCTTATGTAAAAAAAAAAAAAAAAAAGACAAAAAGACAAAAGGATAGGTCAGCAGAGTCCCCCCCTGCGCGCTCTCCCCCCTTCCTTTCCCCTTAATGTGCTTTCTCTCTTTTGTTTCATTTTGTCCCTTTTCTCCATTTTACTGTCTCTGTGTTGGCAACCACTTGGAAAGGGACCTGCAGTGAGAAGCCAGGAGAGAGTCACATGTCTGGTTATGCCTTGAGGCCCAGGTGACATGCTCCCAACTTGTCTTTGTCCTAGGTCCCTGTCTGCTGATATCTGTTCCTTGCTTCAATATTTAAGAGGGAATATGAAGTTTCCTCCTTCGCCAGTTTTCCCAGGTACTTGTCTCTGGGAGAGGTACCCTGTGGAGTGTGGGGGGGGGTGTGTGTGTGAAAAAGCACGTTCAGAATATTCTGGGTTCTAGCCTTTGTTACATTCAATGTCATCAAAATTTCATCTGCCATTTTGAGCAGCGAACTGCTGCTTTCGGTAGTTCAGGGGCACCCCTGAGAAGGCTCCCCAGGCCCACCGTCCTCTTCAGCTCGGGACATGAGAGAGGAAGAACCTCGGACACCGGCCAGGTCCCACTCTCTGACCTCCAGCAGCTGCACTGCCCTTTGAGAAACTTGCTTTGCTGGGAAATGGAGCATCCATTCACCCAAGGCACCTTTGCAAGCACCTGCTCTATGAATGACCAGGAAGATTTCTGAAGCACCCAGATTACTCACATCATCCCGCTCAGTCCTCATGACAACCAGCAGGATCACCTGTCCGATAAACTGAGACTCAGAGAATGTGCTGGGTTCAGAGGGCCCTGTGATTAGTGTAAAGGAAAGCCCAGCTACCTGGCCCGCCCGCAGGGTCCCTGTTCTTTCCACACCAATGGGCCAACCTGTGGGCATTCCAGAATGTAAATCACTAACCTTTTATGTCAGACACCAATGAAAGGGTCAACAACCCTGAACTTCGATTCATGTATTATATCTGAAACACTCATGGTAGCATGAACAGGATTTTCATGGCAAATTGAGATGCATTTCCTATGCCCTCAATGAGAATGGCCATTCAACTGGTAACTAAGATATGAGTAAGAAAAACAAATTAAGAAACACAATGGATGGAAAACAAACCCTTATGGCATCAATTGAGACAGGATGGCATCAGGGCAGCAGGGATGGACAGGGCCCCGCCCAGAGCTGAGCCAGGGGAGGGAGAGGCGTGGCCACCCGTGGGGCCTGAGGCTTTAACTGGAGTGTGCGGCCAGAGAGGGCTAAAGGCGCCTTTTAGAACTGTCAGCGATAAACTCTTCTTTCTAAGGGAATTGACCTCATGTGATTTTGCTGAATCGTCTATTTTTGAATTCCAGTTACAGTCCTTTGTACTTGTCCTTTAACGTGGATCCTGGGTAATTAGGGTGAATTATCTTTCTGCTCAGGGTGTGTGGCAGTGGGAGGTGAAAAGGAGTGTTTTTGAACTGCGGGAGCTTTGGGTTTCTAGGTGGGGGTTTCTCCTGGATGGAAACACCCCGGATCTGGGGCACGGTTCATACTAACATGTCTCTTACCCGACCCTCTGAGAGACACCACAGGCCAATTCCGGGACTGAGCCACCGAGCCGGAGTCTGCAGAAGGGAGATGCCTCCGGGACACAGCAGAGCGCGAGCACAGAGGGCCTTCAGGAGTAACAGGGTCGGGTATGGACCCAGCGCTGGCGACAGGGAGGGCCTGGGATTCAGGGCAAGTTATCAGGCTTGTCTGAGCCTCCGTGTTTAATCTGCCAAAGTGGACCTGTTCGTAGCTAGCCTCACACAGATGCTGGGAAAGCTGTGGAGGGCCCTCTGTAAGCACCTCTGTGTGTTGCTGATGTGCCTGTCACACTCTCAAGGAGACACATGCATGGCCTGAAGAGGCCATGGCTATCATGAGTGGGTTTCCATACGCCCCTTGTGTCCATAGCAACCACCAGAGAGACAGCGGAGACAAAAGCAACCAGCAGTGGCTATTGAATATATCCTATCCGTCTGGTAATGGTTAAAACTTTGCTATCATTACCTTGTTCCATCTTCACAACTATGCTTTAAACACTTTCATTATCCCCATTTCATAGTTTATGATGATTGACAAAAACCAGGTGGGTGACTTGCTAAGACTTAAAGGGCAGTATGTGGGGCACCACAGTCTGTATGGAAGTCCGCTCCCTTAGCCACATTGCCTACACGGTGCCATGTTGCACTAGCAACACCCTGAATTATGAAAAAGATACTACAGGCGGAGACCAAGGGGTTCCATGCGACAGTGAAAGTGTGGTCTAGAGAGAACCGAAAGGCACAGCGACGAAGCAACATGCCAAGGTTGGAGCACAAGGTAAAGCCTCTAAATTGTCAACGAGCCTCTGAAAGCAGGAGACAGAGGTTAGAAGGATCCCACCGCCAATCAGGCATCTGCCTCCCTAAGCGCTGACCCGTAATACTAAATCTACGAAGTAGTAACAACAATGGCATCCGCCATGATATCAGAAGTAGAAAGAGCTACAATTTACAAATCGCCGTCCATGCCTTAGGGCTTAGGTAGACAACATAGTTCTCCCAAATCATGCATTGAGTAAGTAGAAGTGTTGGGATTTGAACCAGGAATGCTTAGCTCCAAAGGACTGCCTTTACTACAGAGGAGAAATAAGCCAGAGTGGGGAAGAAGTTGCTATCTTGTCACTTCTCAACTATTTATATATGAAATTCTTACAATTCTAAGAGAGAGCCCTGTCCCACCTTTCAGCCTGCAGGCCCCACCCAAAGCTGTGGGGAAGGTATGAGCAACAGGGTTCACCAGACAACAGGCTTCTATGCCTCGACCTTTGTGAGTGAGCACAGTCCCTGGGTTCTCTGTGTCCCCTCTATCTCACCACACTCTGGCCACTAGTGGCTGATGGTACCATCTTATAACTGACTACAAGTCATCAAGTGTGATATTTGGTGATCCCAGTTGGAAATACCTAAGAAAAATAAAATAATTTCCATTTGTGGAGCATCTACTGAGGTCAGCAGTACATACACTATCTCTTGCCTTGGACCACACCGCTGAAAAGCAGTGGGGACAGGATTTCACCTGGGAGATGTCCAAACAATCTGTCCAGAATGTCCAAAAGCTCTTTATACTCTATCCGACTGCCACCTCCAAGAAAAGACTCCGACTTGGGGAAAGAGGCTGCACTGGGCATAAAGACAGATGGACCTTGTGATTTCACACATGTTTTTTTCCTCTTCCTGGAATGCTGTTCCCATTGTATTGTCATGCTTTATTCTCTCCTACCCTTCAGAATACAGCTTTACAGTGGTCTCCTCAAAGAAGGCTCCCATCATTAATGTCCCTCTACCATTTTTCTCTTTCTCAACCTAACATGTGTTTATTTCAAAGACATCATGGTGGATTAAAGATGGCTGCACATTCTTTGCCACTGCCCCTGCTCACAGATGGGAGTGTCTTTTGCTCTTCTTGAATCTGTGCCTACTGTAGCCAACAGAAAGGGGTAGAACTGGTTCAGTGCAATTGTCTAGGCTGAGCTTTAAGAGACATGTAGCTTCCATTTTTACTCCTTGGGCCTCTCCCTTTTAGAATCTCGCCATTATGTCAGTGTGCACATGCTGCAAGGATGCCTACATAATCTGTCTGATTAACCAGGGACCACCATGCTGTGAGGAAGCCCAAGATAGTCAATTAGAGAGAAGGACTATATAGACAATTACCAAAAACCAGATATCTGAGAGAAACCCTTGAACTGATGCCAGATCAACTATCAGTATAATATGGCTGAGTGGAGAAAACCACTGATATGTCTGTCTGAGTGTTACCCAAATTTTTGGAGCATAGAATCACAAGCAAATAAAATGGTGGTTAAGTCCTTATACTGGGGGAGAGCTTATTAGGCAACAATGCATAGCTAAAGGAAACATTACAATTTTTAATTATTTACTTATATTGTTTACGTATTACATCTGTCTCTCCTATAAGGACATAGTCATGCTGAGGGCAGAATCCATACCTGGTTTGACCTGTTCCTGAATCCCTATTGTGACCATGTCCAGCGGAAGAACAGGCAGAACACACATCTCAGAATGATGGTTTTCAAGGTTATTGTTATCAACATTGTCATCACAGCATCTCCCATCAATTCATTAGCATAATATACAAGAGATTATGATAGAGGCTTCCACACATCAGCGCTAATTTCACTCACAACAATGTTGAAATGTAGTGAAGGTAGTGCTCTCCGTGGAAACTTGAGTGACTTGACCATGATCAAAGGTGCTCAGGGACTTGAGAAGTGGGTGGGATTGGGGAAGCTCCATCCTCATGGGTTGATCCTGCTTTCAGAGCGGCTGGCAGATAGAAGGTCTTAACTAACAATCGTATTGACAGGGAATAGGATAAATGAAGGAAAACCATCCAATTAGAACCACAGGCAGGGATCCCTCAGCAGATGCCGACTCTCAATCTTCTTGTTGTCCCCCGTTAGGAGGGGTGCCCCTCCACAATAGTGCTCCGGACCCCCCTTGTGTCCTGACCTCCAGGTCTAAGCTGGGCATTAGCACCATCACCATTGATTCTTCACTGTTTTCTGGACACAGACCATGTCTGAGTCATCTCTGTTTCCCAGCAAGGATCTGGCACACAGTAGGTGTTGATAAATGTTTTCTGAATTAAATGAAATTGGGATCAATGCCCAAAAGGCAGATTCTCTCATTTCCATTGTTTAAAAATATCATGTATTTCCACTCATGCATTATGTATCACAGAAATTAATTTATCCAGAACTGTTTTCCAATGCACAGTTTCCAAAGGCTTCTAGTCAGCATCCAACTGAAAATCTGCACTGGGGGCGGGGAGGAAGATGCGGCTATAGTTTCTTGTTCTCTCTGTAAATCCCAAACTCTATTCCTGAGGTGGGTGCAAGGGTAAGGGTCTGGGTGAAGTCATGTCAGTGGCCAATGTTTTCTAATTTCTGCTTCCCTTTGCAAGGTCAGAATGGATGTGTCTCATAGAACCAGGCATGTCTATCCTTAGTCCCACCACTCCAAATCCAATGGCTTCTCTATTCTTCCAGCCCTGTAGGCAAGAGCTGTAGGGTAAGTGGCACAGAGATGTGGCTGTTAGAACAGGTTGTAGATTCAGACATACCAGTTACAAGTGATGTAACTTTGGGAAAGTCGCCAAAGCATGTCAATTCTCTGAGCCTCAATCTCCTCATCTATAAAGACAGCAGAATTTCATCTATACTTGAAGGCCACTTTGAGGATTAAATTACAAAGGACTATATCACCCAAACTTATAACAAAAGTTCACATAGGTACCTGGTGCATATCAGAAAGAGCCCTGGCAGATTATTTGGTCATTTGGTTATCACTCCAACATGTGTGCTAAGCAGTGCATAGATTATCATTGCATTCATTTGAAAGATGGGGATATTAAGACTCAAAATGATGCCTAATGATAGCCCTGATCAACTGAGTGCCAATTATACACCAGGCATAGCCATAAAAGCTTTGCCTGAAATACCTTTTCTGTAAGTAACCAATTATAGTATAAAAATTGAGTCTTCGGGAGATTAAGTAATTTGTTTAACATGTTAAAAGATAGTGGAAGTAGGGTTTGAACCAAGATAGTGTAGTACCATAATTGGTGATCTTACCCACTCCACTGAATGACTTGCTTAAGTGCACACCTGAGCTGGAGTTAGAACTGAAGACGTTTAGCTTTAACTAGCCCCCCACTCACATGACACTATACATTGTGACTCAATTACAGACGCCGTGTGTTTCGTACTAAACCTAAAACATTATCATTTCACTCCACTCTGGCTGTCCAGTTTTTAAAGCGCACAGATTTAATGTATGAGAAATTTAGATTCAACTAAATTTTATCCCCTGACTCCTATGTGCCAAGTTCTTTCACACAGATCAGTCAGTCCATTTAAGAATCACAGCTACCACGTGAAATATTTTCTGTCCATTTTAAAGATAAAGAAATAGAGGTTGCTTAATGATGTCTGTAGGTGACTCACAAGCATCTCAAAGTTAACACACACCCAGACAAACACACGCATTAAAATTTTGATCTCAATTCCTTCGACTTGGAAAATAATCCTTATCTTCATTATGATTTAGCTTTGTAATAGTTGACATTTACTCATGCCCAAACTTAAAGTCCTCCTGAACCCTTTCCGATAGCTGACTCATTGCCCTGAGTACACTAGTTCATGTTGTCTTCTCTTATCTGGACCACCGTAGTAGCTTACGAAAACCTTTCTGAAACTTCCTCTTACCCCATTATTGTATTCCTTTACATATTCCATACTTCTCTCAGGTCATTTCTAAAAGCAAAATCAAATCACGACATCTTCTTGTTTAAAATCCTCCAGTGGTCTCTCATTATATAAAGAATGAATATGTGACCTTCAGAATGGCTTTCAAGTACCTGCTCACTTCTCTATCCTCATCTAGACCAGGGGTGCTCAATACTTCGATCGTGATTTACTGGCCGATCGCGAAGGAAGTATGGATAGATCACATGACATTAAAAAGACATTTGTCTTAATAGCGAAGATCTGGAACCAGCCCAAGTGTCTGTCAGAAGACGAGTGGATTAAAAAGCTATGGTACATATATACTATGGAATACTACTCAGCCATAAGAAACGATGACATCGGATCATTTATAACAAAATGGATGTACCTTGATAACATTATACGGAGTGAAATAAGTAAATCAGAAAAAAAGAAAAACTGAGAACAGCACAATTACATACATAGGTGGGACATGAAAGTGAGGGTATGAGACATGGACAAGAGAGTGGTGGTTATGGGATGGGGGAGGGAGGGAAGAGTGGGATAGGGAGGAGGGGAGGGACGCAGGGAAAACCAGATTGAAGGTGACAGAGGACAATTTGACTTTTGGTGATGGGTATGCAACACAATTGAATGATAAGATAACCTGGAGATGTTTTCATTGTACATATGTACCCTGATTTATTGATGTCACCCCATTAGAATTAATAATAATAATATATATATATATATATATATATATATATATATATAAAAAAAGACATTTGTCTTTTGATTGGCATACAGGGTAGCCAATCTGACGTCTGAACTTTTGACACCCTACGCATGCGCGTTAAACTGCACTAACTTGTTCAGTTACATTGCTGCGTAGTTAGCCTTCAATTTATTTAAACTAAATACAACAAAGGGTATAAAAATGAGTGCCATACTGGTCCGAGTAAGAAGCCTAAAACCTACCACTTTCATACAGAATGGGAGGGGATTTTTTTCACTATGTCATATTCTAAGTGCGTTTGCCTCATCTGTCTGTGTGCCATTGCTATTCCAAAGAAGGGAAATGTGGAGCGGCTTTTTCGGACTGTTCATAAAAACTACGACATTGACTTTCCTCCGAAAAGAGAGCTGAGAAGGAGAAAGGTAAAAGAAGAATACACAATATTAAATAGTAATAATAGTAACTTAAATAATGATAATATAGAAGAAGTAAATTTATGTTTTGCATTTTTATTGTAGGTAGATCATTTTGCCTTGGTCATCTTATAAGTAGCTCACAAGCTGAAAAAGTGTGGGCACCCTTGATCTAGGGCAATCTTCTCCCTGTATACCCAATCCAGACACACTACCTGTCTCTCATTTGAATATGCCCAGTTTCTACCTGCCATGAGCGTGGTGGTAATTGGTCCACAACCAACTCTAGAGAGAACAAAAATTAAAAAGCCCTAGTTTGTACCATTGCTGATTTCCATGGTGTAAATACTCTCACTTTGGCCATTTCAAGCTATGGCCATGACCTTACTGTCTTATTGGGAAGAAATAAGTGCTCTTTCCTTTCCTTGTCTTTATGTCATTTTCCACAAATGTAATTATTTAATTATGCAAGTGATTGTTGTTTCTCCACGTATGTTTGTTTTATACTGGACTGCAACTGCCTTGAAGAACTCATGCCTGCCATTCAGTCTTAGGCCTCGAGGCCTAGCACTGTGCCTCCCAGAGAGGAAGAACTCAAGAAATCTTCATGAATAAATAAACGACACACAATGGTTGAATATCTACCTCGTCGGGCACTGCGCTTGACACAAAGAAGACAAATAAGGTATGCTGTCATCCTTGGGGCATTTATAGCTATGTTGCAAAAACAAAGTTTAAAATTATTGTAAAATTGTTGGGTGTGCACGTAGACTTATTTATATTGTGACATATTTTCAGAGTTCAATGGATAATTTTTTTAGATGCTAAAGGGGTGAAGTTTCAAGGCGCAGAAAGCATGCGAAGGGAGTCCCAGCTCTGACGTTCAGATGGTGTCGCAAAAACGGTTTATGCACGAACAGAGGCTGGGGATGAAGACTTGACAGAATCTCCCGCAAAGACAATTACAAATACTTCAGAATTTAATTCCAGCGTGGGAGGCCTCCTCACTATCTATACAGCTTTCTTCTTGATGCCATCTAACCCGGTTTATTTTTCGAGAATGCTGAGATCTCTTTCTGAGCTGCCACACACAGTAAGATGTCCAGAGCGTGGCTTGGTCACATCCCCACTGTGCATAAAAATAATGTGGGCCGACTGCTTCTGTCTGTGAAAACCTAAGTGACTGTGAAGGTATCTTCCAGGCTCCTTGCCACAGAAAGGGCCTGTGAGCCCAGCAGCCCTGAGCTGGCCTAGGGAAGTGAAGGGAATTTCAATTTCACAAGGGCTGTTTGTAAAGTAATCCAATACATTACGGTGTATGCATTATTATTGTATTATATTGAGTAATATCACATTTAAGGAGATTTCATAGCATCATAGCCATGCACAAGGGAATATAAAAGTAGTTAATAAAATAGAGAAGTACAATTTCCCTTCAGTGTTGGTTATGCTCCTATTATACTCAGAATAATAATCAGAGGTCCACTTAGCTTGACTTGGGAAATAACGGATCCGTAATTACCTCGTGTCTACAATGTCATTATCAAGGACTCGGCCCCAATGTCAGGCCACTGTGAATCCTCGAAAAGCCTGCAGAACTCAGTACCCAAACTGCAGAAGGAAAATCACAGGGCTCCCTTAAGCCATGCTAACACATCAGGACAGTTGAGATGCCTGTGCAGCCTAGGCAGGGCTCTGTGCTAGAATTAGCTCCCAGGTCTCCAGCCCGTAGTTACTTTCCCAACGAAGGAACCCTTATTTTGAAAAGGAAACATATGATTCCCCAATCCCCACTCACCATTAATTCTCCCTCTGCTGAGTTTGCTAAGTTAGTGGAAGAAAAATTCTCTGCAGATACATTAAGAGTCATGGAAGATGCTTAAATGATTGTTTACCAAAAAAACTGACCTTCAGGGCACTCCAACCAAGCCTTCAGAGGCCCTTCTTGGGATCAACTGTTCTAGCTGTGGAAGAAGTGATTCTGGGACTTGCCACAGTCTACCAAGCTGAGCGTCAGTTGCTTATTCTAGTTAAGGGCTGGTTCCACCGTCTGTGCCTATGTGTTTAAATGGCTGCCACGGTTTACTGCAGTGCCACGCTCACTTCCTGGTGGTGCCACCTAGAGCAATTTCCAAAACTTCTCTGAGTCTGTTCTTCTTGCCCGTGAAAAGGAGTTAACACTTCCTGCCATTAGGCTTAGAATGAATAGACTTAGAGCCTGAATATACTTCCTAAGACTATTATTACTTCCTCTATCAATAATAATAATTGTGATTGTCATAAGAACATAATATTTACTAATTCTGCTTTAATTTAAATCAAAGCCAGAATTGATCTAAGTTTTAACTCTAAAGAAGGTCTCTGAGAAAACATGGGCAGTTTGTGTGTTTGTGTGCGCGCGCACGTGTGTGTGAATGTGTGTGGATGTGTATTTAGAGGTGGATGGGATGCTATATTCCTGATATAACAACTTTGGTATTCACTATATTCTGGCAGTATACATTTATTTTCTTGCCAGAGTCCCAAAGAGGAAGAATAAGAGAAATGTCCTTCATTGTTCAGGTGAAAAACTGCAAATATTTTATTAAAAAATAATCCAGAACACCTGAATGACCTGGTAAAACTCGAAAATGTATGATGGTTAGTCTCCATCCTCCGTGCAGATGTGGGGGGGTAAGCTTGGGAAACACTATAGGGAGTTGTGGTGACTATGGCAGAGTGGGGACGATAAGGACAAGCCCATCCTCAATATTAACACATTACTGCCATGTTTTGTTAGAGTTTTCCATTTTTATCAAAGGCAGATATTATTGATAAATCTCCCATTTTACCATGAAGGCCATTCGTTCCAATTGCGAGCTCAACGAAACAAACAGGCCTGAAGTCTGAATAAAGCCAGCGAGCCAGGAATATGTAAACTTGGTCCTCGGTCACTGGTTGGCAAACAGATCACAAGAAGGCCAAAAAGTGAGCAGTTTCAGCACTGTGGGCCATGTATCTCTGTTGCAGTTACTTGACATTGAAAAAACAAAAGCAGTATAGACAACGGATTGGTGTGGTTATAGTCCAGTGAACTTTATTGACAGAAATAGGCAGTGGGTGAGAACTGATCCAATGGTCACAGTTGGCTGACACTTGGCCGAGCTAGTTGGCACTGATATGGAAGACTGGGAGAAAGCTGGAGGGAAGAAAGGAAAGGAAGGGACAATGAGGGGGTCCCAGTCCCATGAATGTCTGAACCAGGCAAAAGACAGCCAAGGGTCCGGAATTCAGGACTGTGCTAACTCTTGCTCTTTCTGATCTTTGACAAGGTCCCCTCCAGTCTTCACTGCCAACAGCATCAGTGACTCAAAACAGGAGATGGTCCCCATATCTGACTAACATACTTCACCTCCTCTTATCTCCAAAGTGCCATCTCCTGCAGATAAGGAGTCTCTCTGGGGCTCATTCCCCCCAAGCCTGCCCCACCCTCATCATCTCCTTCCCTTTCATGAAGACACCAGATGAGTGTCACCCAGCGACAATGCTTGGAACCCCAGGCAACTCCTTGCATAATTGCAGCCTAACTCCCACTTGCAAGCCAATTAGAGGGAAAAGGAAGGGGGGCAGGACCCACCTCCTGTCATTGACATTACCACCACTTTTCTTAGTAAAAAATGGTAGTTAATCTCTCCCCCGAAAAAAGGCCAGGGAACAATCTCTTTAAATTACAGTGTTACAATGTGAAGCAAAGATGCAGGAGTCAAATACAATTTGGGTTATAATTAGCGATTTCCTTGTAGCAGGTTTCTCTGGGAGACCCAGGCTTTCTCTAGTCAGCTTGCCAAGTAGTTGGAAGGCCCCTTTCACTCCATGGGCCACCTGATGTCACTGTGGGGAGGGTGTGTGTGTGTGAGAGAGAGAGAGAGAGAGACACACACAGAGAGAGAGAGAGAGAGAGAGAGAGAGAGAGAGATTTGAAGCAGTTTCAAGCTAAACACTGACTTATGGGGACAAAGATTGTTAAGACATTTGTCTGCCATGGAATTATTGTGATTAAAATAGTGTTGAATGTCATTTAGGTAAAATAAACTAATTCAATGTGGGTTTAGAAATCCACCAGTCTTCTGGTGGGTTAGTAATTAATTAATTGTCAGATCATTATATCATAGTCTTGATGTAGAGCTAGGTCAGAGTCACTGCACAAGCCCCCAGAGGGCAGGAGCTCAGAAACTGGGTTCTTTACCCCTAGGAGAGTAACAGACCCTTGCTAGACAGGTGAGCCTGTCAAGTGAGCTGGAGCTATTGATTGCAGGGCCATGGGGGCAAGTCACTTCCCATCCATGCTGCTGTTTCCTCATCTGTGATTTTGGCAGCATCACATAGGTCCCTTGACAGGTTATGGAATGTGAACGTGTGTGTCATTGTGCGTGGCTGGAGGAGTGAGTGTGGAAGTAGACCCTGGGGTCTGACTGGCTGCCTTTGAACACCAGCTCTGCCTTTCTTAGCTTTGTGACATGACCTTGAACCTTGATTTCTCTGTGCTTTGGTTTTCTCACCCAGTTCACGAGGGGTTAACTATGGTACCCCCTCCTGTGGCTGCTGTAAGATTCAATCAGATCATTCATATGAACTTGTTGCATCCCTGCATTGGGCATCTTATATGTGCTCTCCAACTGCTAGTTGCTGTTATCTATATATTATTAGTAATAGTTGCCTCTTCTTTTTATTCTTCTTTTCATTTCAATAATTTCTGTCTGCTTTTCTGATCTACCAAACAGGATGATGCACACTTTCATTTCCCTCTTTTAAAAGACCAGAACAGCCCAAACTCTGAATTGTCTTATTTGTAGCTAAATATATGATCTTTTTTTTCAATAAGAAAAACTGTAGTTTCGCTTCCAAAACAAGTCTGCAACACTTCAGCCTTCAAATTACCTTGGTCCTAGTTTGTTTTGAACCAGACAGTCTGCAAACCTTGGTTTATTGAAGAATGATATTGCCATGTAGCTTTGTCCTAAGGATGTGGAGATCAAATAAAAAAGTCAGGTTCTCAAGCCTGGGTACATTCTGTTCCTGATGCTGAAGGAATGACTATTGTCTGGGTTAGAGTGACCTTCTCACTGAAGTCCAGGAGTTGGGGAGTCCATGGGAGTTTCAGCATGATCTCCACACAGCCGGCTCACCCATCAGGCTTACCTACCTCACAAGGATTTATTAATCTACTGGAGTGCAGAACCTAGCCTTGAAGCTTCCGCCTCCCCGGGAGTTTATGCATTGACTTGGACCTAGCTCTACCTCAAGGCTCTGCTTTAACAATCGGCCAGCCTCCATACTCTTCAGGGATGCAATGGCGGAAACCCAGACTCTAGTGAGACTGTTTTGACCCAGGAGCGACTGGCATTGAAGCTGGTTGAAATAAATAACACTATTGAAAGAGCATCGACACAACCACCAGGATCAGCAGGAGAGAACCTGATAAAATAACAACTCGTTTTAGAAGTCTGGAAGCCTTTGTGGGTATAAGGCCTGCTAGTGGCTGAAACCTCTGGCTAGGAACCAAAATAGAACGTCAAAGAGGCACGGGTCCTCAACTCACATAGCCCAACCTGCTCCGAAAGGCAGGGTCATGAGCTTTGTCTATTTCAACTTGGCAATAACTCTGTGTAACCGGATTTTGAAAACTATTGCAGGGTCCAGGAGACCGAGAGATTAAAAAAAGGATGGTCAAAGCAACTTCAGTGCACAAGGAGGGGCATGGCTCAGTAGAAAGTTTCTTTTAGGATGTGCCTATGCTGGTTTCTGCTGTGACGTTCACCGTGTGGCTCAGGTAGGTCACCTTCCTTGTCTGAGTCCAGCATTGTTCATAAATGAAGCAGGTAGATAAGATGCTCTTTTTGAGCTCTAACATTCTATGACTCTCTCTCTACACTGTCACACTAAAGCATTATAGGTAATATATTAAGGCTACAAGATTAAGTCAGGGGTTATAAACTCAGTACCTGGGAAGATAACAAAATGAATGAAGCAGGAGAGAACAGGACAGTACACAAAAATCCAAAGTGTTCTTAACTCCTGAATAAAAATCAAATGATACTGTAATACTGGGTGTGCAATCCAAAATGGCGGTGGTTGGATGGACCAATTGTACCCCCTGTAGATGAACCATGTGTCATCTAGACCAGGGATTTTCAACCACTGGCCCACCAGAAATTTTATAAAAGTCTGCAAAAAAATTAACCACGCTGGCGTTGACACTGATCTAGATGACCACAGGGGCCTTACCAAAACATCTCATAGTATCATGCCTATGGTTTTATTATTCTCACATGAATGAGGAAAATGAATCATTTATTTTACTTATGCCTCCATCATAAATCAATCTCTTTCAAACATGTATGTTACTTGCCTGGGCCTTAAAGTACTTGAGTTTCAGCCCTTAACTTATATGATCTCCTTTCATCTGTACAGTCAGGTTGAACTAGGTAAACTCTCTTGTTCCACCCAGCTCTAACCCTGGGGGGTGACCCATCCATGAATCCTCAGTTAACAGAGCATAGCCAACTTCTTTCTGCAGACTAGAATCCACATAGAGTCCAGAATTCATACTTATTCATTATAAGCTGGCACAATGTATGGTCACAAATTAAGAGCAGAAGCTGATGCTTGACTACTGAATAATTCAAATACTACCCTCAGAACAGATCAATACCTTCTTCTAAATTCACTGAAAAACAAACAAACAACAAACAAACAAACAAAGCAGCAGAAGTACCTAACGAGGCTGTAAACTCTGCAAAGGCAGTTGCTGTAGGTTCTTCAAACACCGAGACGAGCCGGTAGACTAGCTCACAGATAGCTCACTTCATCTTCAAATTATCCAGTTATTACTGCCAACACCAGAATGACACTGTGTGTTCCTCCTCGCCCACAGACCAACATCTTAATCAAGGACAGAGACTGCTTAGTCATACTGAGAGGGTAAAACTGATGACAATGACTAGGTATGAAAAAGTACAAAACACCGAGGTGAAAATCAAGATGAAACTTGTCAGATGGCTTCAAGACTTGCAATTGAAACATGATTACAAGGAAACATGAACTTGAACTCTGAATATATCACATCTTTCTTCAATAATAGCAAGATGTCTTTGGGCCTTCTGGAAAAAATAAACTTCAGTCATTTATTTCTCTAATGAGTCTGACCCTTGTATGCCCATGGTCTTGACTTGTATCAATCAGCTGCATTCAGGCACGAGTGACTGAAAACTACATGTAGGAATATTATTAAATAAAAGAATTACTTTTACAATAAATGTGGGAATTTGAGTGTCCATTTGACTCATAAGACATGACATTCCACAATTCTTCTGATGGATTATTCTCCTACAAAATAAATTTAGAGTGAAGAATTTAGGACAGAGGAGAACACTCTGATTTCCCATCAAGAATGATGTAATTATCTTGTAATGACAATGGTCCATATGGTCGAGTGTTTACTATGTGCCCATCACTGTGCTAAGGCTTTCCTTGACCTCATCATCAGGACTTCATCACTATTATAAGCCTCACATATATCAGGGAAGATACTGAGGTTATATCACATGCCATTGATCCCACTCTGGGTCAGGACTGAGGTAGAAGCTCCAAGCTCCTTACCTGGAATCTTTACTGCTTCTGATAACACCTAAGGGTGTTTATCTAGTGTCATTATTTCCAACCTGTCATGAGGACCTTCAATTCTATCAAAATTCAAGGCTGTAGCCCTGGTCCCAGGCCCAGAGACGTGGGGCTATGATGCTTACCGCTATGTCCGCTTCTCTTGGGATTATCCTAATTTTGGCTCAATCATGGCTTTCGGCCCACCAGAACTGAGTATTCTGGGGAACAGGGGCTTTAGAACATTAAAATGACCCTAGTCTGAGGTAATGAAAGCCTTTAATTTATCCTGAAAACCATAGGCCATTCATTCCAAAGCATACAGCACAGGCTAAAGCATAATCCTCAGCCCTGTGAGAGCGTAAGAGACAGTACCTATGTCTTTGAAGTAACCGTGAACCTCAGAAAAATAGAACTGCTGTTGACAAAACAGCTCAGCCACACTGTCATCTGAAAAGACAATTTTGAATCCACCAAAACATGTTATTAGAATTTGCTCAAGGCACAGGGCTCAACTCAGAGCACAGTCTAAGCCAGTGATAAGGCACTTCGAGGGCGGAGTGAGTAATTCCCAGGCAAAGCATTCCTTTCCTCAGCAACAGTCTTTGCAGAGCAGAGTCCGTGCGCGTGTGCCCAGGCATGCCTGGGGGTACCCTCTGGGCTTCGAGCCCTTAGAGTTTTGGTCCTGAGTCTGACACACCTGGCTTTGAGCTCCGGCTCCTACCTGTTAGCTCCAGTGACCTTCAGGAAGTCACTCGCCTCAGGATCCTCAGCTATAATGTAGGATGACAAGGCTCCTCCGTACTTAGTTTTTGGCGATGGAGAATCCAGATTACTTGAGGTCATGCATGCAAAGTGCTCAGGACATAGTTGGATGCAATTGAGCAAAAACTATTACATTTGAGATTATTATTCCCTAATTCCTGTTTTGATATGGCTATTTACCCTATTGTCAGCCATGACGTCCCTCCCTAATTTTTCCAAGCTTTTAATATAAGCACAAGAGGTCACGGTTCTCCCCCAGGGAGAGGCGCCCCCTGGTGTTTTATCACTCATCTCTGGCGGCGGGTTAGAAGGTCAGCAGAGGTGGTTTGGAGAGGGGCAGAAGCCCAGTGTAGGAAGGGAAAGGTAAACATTGTATCAGAGTGGTCAAACGACCAACCCAGGGTCCTTCTGCTTTGAAATGGTGGAGCAGCAGAGAGGGGCATAAACGGTAAGATTTTCCTTTTATTTTTGTTCATGATGCAGGAATATTCCAGGGCATTACTCTAAGCAAAATAAGTCAGACTAAGAAAGACAAATACTGTACGATTTCACTTATGGGAGGAATCTAAAGAACAAAATAAAGAAACAAACAACATTGAAACACACTCGTAGATGCAGAGAACAGGCTGATGGATGTCCAAGGGGAGGGCACTGGGGAGACAGGGTGAACAAGGTGAAGGGATTAAGAAGTACAACTTCATAGTTCACAAAATAATCATGAGAAATTTAGCCACAATATTGTAATAACTATATATCATGCTAGTGGAGTACTGGAAATATCAGGGGGACAGTTTATAAAGTATACGATTGTCTAACCATGATGCTGTACCCCTAAAACTAACACAAAATAATAATAAATATAAACTGAAACAAATAAAAATATTAAAATTAAAAAAGAAAAAATAGTGGAGCCCAGGGTCAAACTCTGACAAATCCAGAGCCCCGGTTCTTAACTGGCCTGCTTCTCTAAACTGGACAGTGGGGCTAAAGATCCCAAGAAAGAATTCAAGGTCCCTTACCCTGGCATCAGGAACTGGTCATACAAGCTGTCGTCAGCCTGGGGACCCTTTAGGGGACTCTCTGGGGATGGAGGGAAGAGTCTCAACTTTGGCATCAGATGGATCTGAATGAAGATCTAGACTTGGCCACTCCCCACTCACAACGTCATTAACCTTTTTGTCCTTCCTCTGCCCCAGCATAACATAGGGAGTGCTGATGTCACTTCAAAGTTCTGGAGTGAGGACAAATGAGATGATAAATAAAAGAGTGTCTACTATGGGCTGTAGAGCACAGTAGGTCTCAGTAAGCAGCAGGACACCTTCCCTTTTCTTCTCCTGACACTGGACAACTGTCACTTTACTTTAGGGGTGGCCACGCCCCAGCACACGCCAGAGAATGTGCTGGGTTGGGCAAGGAGTAGGCAGCAGGCCTTTCCAGGAACTGTCTGTGGGGTGCAGATGGGCTCTCCGTAGGGTACGTGAGCTGTGTATACATTTTAGATCCATTTATCTTTCTCTCTTTCAATGGAAGTAATTTGGGTGACCCTGGTTAACAACATTATACAGGTTTCAGGTGCACAATTCAAAAACACATCATCTATACATTGATCGTGTGTTCATCACCCCAAGTCAAGTCTCTCTCCATCACCATTAGTACGCCCTTCACCCTCCACCTCCTTCCCCCACAACCCCTCCCGCAGCAAGCACCACATTGCATTCTGTGTCCATGAGTGCTCTCTATCTCTCTTTTTCCCCTCAATCCTTCCACGCACAGATACCCAGCGGTGGACAGCAATATTTGAACCCAGCTATTCACTACAGCTGATTGGGAATAGCAACATTGCCAGATAAACCCCAGAAGCAACCTGAAGTCCATGGCAAACATGGAAAAGAATGAGTTGGATTTTAAAGTGAAATATAAAATGACTTCTCAGATAAGTGCCAAAGTGGGTGCTCAGTAGGTGCCAATTTGTTCTTTTGAGACCGGAAGTAGTAAGAAGTTAGAGAATATTAAGATTGATCTAGAGACAGAGCAAGCTAGTATACAGATGATAGAGATGATAGACTAGATAGATAGACAGATCGAGAAATAGCTAGATAGATAAAGAGAGAGAGAGACAAGCAGGCTGCTATAGACTGAATGTTTGTATGGTTGTGTCTCCCTAAAATGCATACGTTAAAATCGTACCTGCAAGGTGTTAGTATTAGGGAGTGTGGTCTTAGAGGGGGTGACCAGATTATGAGGGTGGAGCCCTTAAGAAAAGTCACAGACAGTTCCCTAGCCCCTTCCTCCATGTGAGGACACAGTGAAAAGGTGTCTATGAGCCAGGAAGTGGCTCAGACACCGAATCTGTTGGCACCTTATCTTGGACTTTCAAACCATGAGAAATAAAAATTGTTAAGCCACCCAGTTTATAGTATTTTTGTAATAGCAGCTTGAATGGATTAAGACACAGGCATATGCTTGCATTTGCATAAAACACTCCTAAAAGGAAAGACAAGGATTGCAGGAATGGGTAACTATACTTTCCAGCAGGGAGACTGAGAACTGGGGGGTGTGGACATCAGGAAATTTCAGTTTTCATTGGACAGCCTTTTCTGATGTGTGACTTATTAAGCACAAACCTGAATGACTGCAATTAATAATAATAACGCCTGATTAACAAAAAGGAATGCATTGAGACAGTTTCCCCTTTCCATAGGTACATAACTGACTGGCAAAAGGGAGCCAATATGTAAATGGTTAAGACCAGGAAGTCACCGCCAACCAATGTCTTATCGTCTTAAAGATATTAATGAGATCTGGAGACAGCACTCCAGCAAAAGCGGCCGAGGATGAAGAAGAAGCTGGTTCCCCAAACAGCTCTTCTTTCTGTTGCTAGAGCCAAGAGCTCGGGGAACGAGCACCAGGACCCACATTCTTTCTCCCGTCAGATCCCAGAGCTGGTGGGAGACTTTTAAACAGACTGCAGAGGTGTTAAAAATAGAAGTTAAGTTGCTATTGGAGATACATGGAGAATTCACCACTTGCAAATCTCTAATTATAATATGTCAAAAGTAAAATACCTTGTCAGGAGCGGTATCTAATAGAATACAGTATCAGCTCTGTCAGCACAGTGATCCGTGATGTGTTTGGAGGCTTACATGAAATAGACACTCAGCAGAAAAATGTCCTGTGGGGACTCATCGCAGCCCGTGGACAACCGTAAGGATGACCTGGAAAGTCTGCTGTGTGTACCTTCCCCAGCTCTGGTTGGGGGCTCTGGGAGCACCCTACTTCCCTTCCACAAATTCTGCACTTTATGTTAAATCATGTGCATATGTTAGAAGTTCTTGGAGCCTAACAGATGGGTGGATTTTTTCTTACCCAAAACTACTCTGTTTCTTCAAGAAGTATGACTTCCGCAGTGCCCCTCGGATTGGCATTAAGCACCAGGGGTCTAAGTGCAAGAACCATTTGAGTTATTCCAGGTAGAATGCTAACCTGTGGGGAACAGCTCAGGTGTGCTAATGCAGGGACGTATTTTCCAAGGCTGGGAGAAGCCCAGGTCTGACCCACTTTGAGGTTAAATTCCTTCCTTGGGGAATGCAGAGCCTGGAGGGAAGAGGAGGTGCCCTCAGAACACGTGTGCGGATGCAGAAACATCGGAGCAAGCTCATCAGCAACCGCGTTCTGGGCAGCCAGGTCAGGGAAGCACACTCAGAAGTAGGTCACAGACTGCAGACGCATCTTCTTTTTTGGCCAGAGGAGAGAGAAATGTAAGTGTGTAATCGTTTGCAGTAGAAAGCAAGATGGCTCCTTTTATGATCCTTCAGGATCAGCCACAATGCCACCTGCTTCAGCTTGTCGTGGTGCTTCTCCTTTAAAACATCCTGTGAGAGTACATTAACACCCAAACACTGCTAAGGAAGACAAAGTAACCTGCCGACCAGCCCCCTCACAAACTCAGAGAGGGGCTTGCTGCCCTTCAAAAACTCTGGGCATCGTCCGAGCCACATTTCTGGGTTGTGTGCCCAATTTCAGAAATGATTTTATTGTCTCCACACTCTAGAACTTGTCACATTACAATAATTAACAGAACACATGTCTAATTATCTCCAGTGGCCCAGACGCTCTCTAAGGGAAGAGAGCCTGCCTGCTCACCAGTTCATCTCACTGCCGTGCCTGGGGCACCGTGGACAGCTTATGAGCTATTGGAATTTAATTGTGTTGATCTCTAAAGGGTTCTTTTTGGGAGGGAAGGATGTTGAGCATGTCAACTCCCTGACTGGATTAAAATTTCCTTTCAGGTGGGCTTCATTAACCTTTCTTTTAAACTCTCATTTTATAACTCTTCTGGCTTAAACCCTTTTTAATGGCATCCTACTGGGTAACTCCACCCCCTTTGTCAAAGCCACCAGGCCTGGAGGATAAGACCCCTACTGATTGCTCCCATTGCCTCCTTTGCCACTGTACCCTTCCCCCCACGCCCTCTCTACATGCCCCATATACACTGGCCTCTTTTTAGTTCTTTGAATGAGTCAAGGTCAGGACTGTTGACCTTGCAATTCTTTTTACCTGAAAAGCTTTGTCTTCTCACCTTAAATAGCATCGCCTTGAAGAAAGGTCCCTGGACTACTCATTTGCAGACAGCGCCTCTACTCTCCTTTATTCTCCCATCCCACTGTCTTTTTCTTAGGAACAGAGATTCTAATTTGCGTTTATATAGCAGTCTGGTGCTACATATTCACTCTGCCTCTAACACTAAGTTTCAAGAGGAAAAGGACCATTTCTGTTGGATTCAACCACATCACCTAGAATGAGTCCTGGCCCAAGTAGAGCCTTAATAAATATTTGTGAATGAATAAATGAATGTGACTGAATGAATAAATGAAACTTGCAAAGCCATAGGATAATTGGCATATGTTGAGGCTTAATCAATGATGTCTGATTTAACTTTTTTGCAGTCCTAAAATAGCCTCCCAAAGCCTTACCACCTTGATTATCACAAAATAACCAACAAGCAAATAGACAGCAACTACCATCTGGTCATCAAATCAACACAATTTACCTGCAAAGTCAGCAAGCACATTTAAAGGTTTTCTTTTTTATTTATTTATTTATTTTTACAGGGTCAGAGAGAGAGAGTCAGCGAGAAGAATAGATAGGGACAGACAGACAGGAATGGAGAGAGGTGAGAAGCATCAATCATTAGTTTTTCATTGCCGTTGCCACACCATAGTTGTTCATTGATCGTTTTCTCACATGTGCCTTGACGGCGGGCCTTCAGCAGACCAAGCAACCCCTTGCTGGAGCCAGCGACCTTGGGTCCAAGCTGGCGAGCTTTTTTGCTCAAGCCAGATGGGCCCGCGCTCAAGCTGGAGAGCTCGAGGTCTCGAACCTGGGTCTTCTGCATCCCAGTCCAATGCTCTAACCACTGCGCCACCGCCTGGTCAGGCAGCAAGCACATTTAATACACTCAACCCAAAGTGACAGCAGCGGCCAGACACAAAAAGGCAATAGTGGCACATTCACAAGAGCCAAAAGTAGAAACCACCCAAATGCCCACTAATGGATGAATGGATCAACAAATGGTTTATCTATACACTAGAATATAGTATTCAGTTGTGAAAAGGAATGCAGGTCTGATACATTTTATGGGTGAACCCTGAAAACATTCTATTATCAGGAAGAACACAGCCACAGAAGGAGATACCTATAAATTCATTTTTATGAAAAAGCCAGAATAGCAAAGCCATAGAAACAGAAAACATATCAGTGGTTGCCAGGGGCTGGAGGAAGGCAGAATGGAGAGTGTCTGCTTAATGGGCGCACCGCGTCCTTTAAGTGACAAAGATGCTCTTGAACAGAGTGATATAGTACTACCCTGTGAATGTTTTTAATGCCATTGAATTGTATAAGTTAAAATGGTAGCTTTTATGTTTTGTACAACATAAAAAATGGGGAAAACAATAGAAAATTTTAGAATGTGCATTATTTTTATAATTCTCCAAATATAACCTCTAGGTTAGGTACCAAGTAGCAAAGTTAGTCATCTGTTGCTTTTAGTTACAGGAAATATATTTTGCTTTAAAACAACAATCTTCTTTACTGGCTTTCCAGAGGCCTGGAGGCAGAAGAGAGAGGCACAATTACCTTTGTCTTGTACGTACAAAATGTTGTAGACTAGTGGCTCGGTGAACCCAAGATTCTAAAGAATTCTGCAGAACAAGGTTTCACAAATGAACACATATGCCTTCTGGTATGTACAGATATCTTAGGTGTACTCAAACCGTTTCATTTGGATAATTATTTTTGTTTGGGATTGTCTTTGATTAATAGCCAATAACATTAGTTTTCATTAAGGGTAGTGCTAAAATGTTTGTCTTGGGTTTGTTTGCTTGTTTTTTATTTTTTAAAACCCATTTAACCCATTCACCTGCAATCAAATTTACTCTTTTGGGTACATAGTTATGTAACCATCACCATCAATGTACAGAACAGCTTCACTACCCTGCAAAATTCGCTCTGCTGCCCCTTTTCAGTCCCGCCCTCCACACCCCAGGGCGCAGAAACAAAATGTCAGAACTAGGGACACACAAGACCAAGGATGAGTCTCTAAGCTCTAGGTAAGTTGAAGCAGGCTGGTGAAGACGTGCAGGGGGGATCGAGGGGGCACAAGATTTGTGTTTGGGGTGGTGGGTTCCCAAATTAGACTGTGGTGTCAGTTGGACGACCCTAAATATACAAAATAATCTGAAGTGCACAGTTAAAACTGGTGAATCCTACGGTATGCAAATTATGCCTCCACAAAGCCATTTTAAAAAAGGTTACATAGTGTATGATTCCACTGAGATGGCACAACTTCAGAAAAGGCAAAACTGTAGCGACAGAAAGGAGGAGAAAGTTTCCCTTTACAAGGAAACGCAGCAAATGTGCCCATGTAAATAAGTCACAGGGACGACTCCCATAGCGGAAGTGAGCTTTGCAGAGTTGGGATGTCAAAGATGGGTTTAGGGACCGCTTCGTGGGCGGGTGCGCCTCTCTGTCCCCACCAGCAGCCTGGGGGCGCTGCCTGACCCCCTCCCACGCCGCCCTGAGACTGGAACCCACTTACTGTGGCGGTGCCCGAGACAGTCTGCGCGCTGGTGTCCGCTGCGCTCTGCTCCGAGTGCGACTGGGCGGGAGGGTACAGGTTTAACGCATGCTCGGGGACGGTGGTCTGGCCGGTGTACTCTGGCGCCGGGTGGGGATGAGGGGCCGTGTATTCCGCGGGGATGCCGTTCTGGGGGGGAGCGAACTGGGCTGAAGCATAAGGCTGAGCCATTGTGTCAGGGGCAGCTGCTGCTTCCTGATTACCCTGAAAATCACGAAGATGGAGAGAAAGAGAAAATTGTGAGTGGCCATCAACCACAACTTTTCCCCAGGGCCCATGGACGACAGTTACCCAGACACTCTGCAGGTGCCAACACTGTGCCAAGAGCCTGAGACCCATCCCCATTAACCTGCACAGATGCTCTAAGGAAGTAGCAACCATTGTTTGTATAACCCCATTGTACAGATGCAGAAATCAAGGCTGGGAAAGGGGAAGTCCCTTTCCCGAAGACATCCAGCCCAACAACCAAAGACTGTGAGCGTTGGTGTTCTACTGGACTGGATTTTTCTGGTGGATCTTCCTTATTTCATTCCCATTTGGGGGCATGTGAGCATGTAGTTGTCTCCAGCGACAGCAGAGCCTTGCGTTGATGCTTAAAATGCCAAGAGAGATTAAATTGAACATGCGTGTTCCTGAGAGGAGAGACAATTCATCTAAGCATTTAAAGTTAATCAAAGTTTTATGTGTCTTGGCTCATACAATGGGATGGGGGGGGGTCCTGTTTAGTGGCCACAGTGTGCGCGCACGCATGCGTGAGCGGTGTTCCCAGTGCCAACATGAAGCAGCCAATGGCATTTCAGGGCCTAATTTGGACAAAGATGGCACTCTGTGATATCCCCATTTTAACTATCTCTGCAAAGTGTTGGACTTAACTCAGCATCCCCCCGCCCCTGCCTTAAATTTTATAAGCACAGAGTATTATATAACAATTCACCCTTCAGATCAAGGCAAAGCCTGCAGTATGATCATTGCAGCCAAGTCAAAGGAATTAAAAAAAAAAAAACCAACCTGAATTCAAATGCTTCCATTTCAGGAAACATTTATCTTTCTCCACCTCCACCCGCATCCCCATAACTCTACTACCCTACTCTACACACACACACATACACACACACACACACACACACACACACACACACAGCAGCAGCAGCAGAAACTGTAATCCAGAGGTCTAAATATTCCATGGTCTTAAGAGATAGAATCACATAGTCAGAAAGAGACAGAAGAAAATAAAACCTTGGCAATCAAGCACATGCAATAGCAGCCTCCCCCACCATCTGCGGTCAGTGAGATGTGACTTCAACTCCCATATAGTGAAAGCGGGGCAAAAGTGTCAGGGTGGCTCATGTTCCCTCGGTCCTCACTACCAGCACTCGAGAACCTCTTCAGTTCAAGCAATTTGAGCGCAGCCGAAACATTACGACCCAGACAGGAAAAGAGGAGTTTATTCCAAGAGCCGCGTACAGAGCTGGTTTGTTTGTTTAGAGGGGACCTTAATTATAACCTTAAAGGTGACATGTTGAAGAGGACTAAGAGGAGGCTCAGTTTAAAACACGTTACAGGTGAAAACATTCCCATCAGGCCTCTTCCTCCCCCAGAGTAATTTCTCCGAATGTCTGTGTCCTCCGAAGCAGAAACGGGCTACCAAGCCTTTCTTCCTAGAGGGTGTCACAGCGTCTGGGGCTGAGCAGGGGCTGTCTGTGCTGCTCTGGTTGAGTCTCTATCCATGAAAAGTTAACCCTGTCCGTCCCTACCAAACCTGAGGACGTTCATTGTCATTCTTCAAGAAAAATGTGTGTTTTTTGTTGTTGTTTTGTTCTTTGTGGAGAGGATAATTCCCACTCTCAGCCTAGAGCAGATGTGGCTAACTAAGTCTTGCATCCTATGACCCAGATACCGTGATATGAATGAGCAAGCACGAATAATCAAGGGGTTCCACGCTCACAGTCACGGGGATGGGGTTCACGCCTATCTATCTAAACCAGTTTGTGAGTTAAGCCCTAGTAATGCCGCTGAGGCTTAATCCTGAGACTTCGCTGGAGTTTTGGTAGGAAGTTCTCTTTCAACGGCCATTGGCAGCTGGAAAAAGTACTGTGAGCCTGGAGCCAGGAGCTGCCCCTTAAAGGGGGCCTGCCTACAGTGGGAGCCAGCCCAGAGGTACACGGGGCCTGGAAATGCAGACACAGACCCACTGCGGCCCACGGATATAATCTGAGGTCTTGGATCCAGCTGTACCTGCAGCTAGGAGGCCGCTGTTTGTTTTAGTCATATTAGTCAGAAAATGTCTTATATGATTTAAGGTAACTTTTCTGTTACTAACAACCAAAGTCATCTTGATTCATACAAAAAAAAGATCTTCTGTTTATGAGCCGGCTGGCATCTTTTTCTTCTACTAGGCTGTGCAAGGGACACGTTGCTGAGTCCAGACAGTCCAGACAAATGCCACTTCTCTCTGGCTGAGAAGATGCCCCGGACACTATCGGACCTCGAGGACCCTCCAAAGAGAAATTCATTGTAACAGGTGCTTCTTCTGCCCACCTGTCTGCTTCAGCCTGCCTTACCTCCCACCTGCCTCATTTCAGAATTTAAAGGAAGACATGTGTGGTCTCACAGGGTGGCATAGAATGATTGCAGGAGCAATGGTGGAGAGAGACAGTCCCTAATGATGGCGCTTTCCACCCCCCACCCCACCCCCAGCACAAAGCACTTTCCAGGAGACTCTGCTGGGGTGGTCTTTCTTCAGTATACCACAATCTCAGGAAGAGTGACTCAGTCACACCAGCTTCAGCAAATCTTGCAAGGCCTCTCTGCCAGGATATGAGCGCTCTGTTTTGGAGAAAGAGGGTCTACCCTTGGGAAGCCGATAGTCGCTCCATCCTTCCTATGCCATCGATTCTCCTTGTTCACTTGCCCCTTCTGGAAAAGTCCTCCCCTATTCCTCTGTCTAGCTAGTCTCCACTTGTCTTTCAGGTTCCAGATCAAGAGCTCTCTCCTCCAGCAAGTCTTCATTGACACTTAAACCATGGCTGTTGCCTGCCGTCTACCTCCCTACAGCTTGTGGCCACAGCTCACAGAATGCCAAGTATGTACTACCATCGCCTGCTTATTTGCCTGTGAGCATCCCGTGGGCAGAAGACTGTGTCCCTCTCTCCATTCCATCTCCTGTCTAGAGGAGAAGGCTCGCTGCAAAGTAGGCATTTACAAAGGTTTGCTAAGTGAAAGCATGCTCGAATAACAAACCCCGGGCTCTGTAAAGCTTAATTTGGCAACAGGAGGTAATTGGAGGAATAGGAGGTGAGGAGTTGGCAAATGACCCATGGGAGAAATCTGGCCCACTACTTGTTTTTATAAATAAAGTTTTATTGGCACACAGCCGCATTCACTGTGCTACAATGATCAAGTTAAGTAGTTCAGACAGTGACCCTATAGCCCCAAAAGCCTAAACTATTTAACTCTCTTTCCCTTTGCCAAAACAACTTTTCTCTCTGTGGCAGAGTATTATGAAATATGCCAATGCCAACTCAGAGGCCATTCCTGAATAAATAGGGCAGGAAATAAAGCTGGCAATAAAGCAGGGAGAGAAGGAGGGTGGCTCAGCTACATTTGGGGACCATCAGTGCTGAGGATAGTGCAAAAGGGTGAGAGGGACCCTCTGGATCTTTTTCAGAACTTTCTTTCCGTCACAGGCTCTCTAAATTGTAAACACACATGCGCATGTGAAGGCTTGAAAGTCAGCACAAGTGGGCTTAGAAGGGGCCGATCCACAATGGCCCCAGGCTTTTGCACTCCCATCTGCAGGGCCTCCCCTTCCCTTCACCAGTGTGATCAGAAAACACACCAAGTGGTGCCTCCCTTCAGGCCTAGTGGGTACCAGGCGCCGTGCTGGGCGCTTGGCATCAGTTCTTAAACAGAGGTAACTCTTCCCCAGGGGACATTAGGCAATGACAGGAGACATCTGTGGTTGTCACAACTTGGGAGGAAGACTGCTACTGGCATCTATTGTGTGGAGACCAGGGATGTTGTTAACACCCTACAGTGCATGGGACAGCCCGCCACCAGGGATTACAAGGCCCTGAATGTCAATGTCACAGAGGTCTAGCGTCCGTCTGGCATGCATTGCATCCCTAACCCCGCTTTGTTGTTAAGTATACTGCAGCTCAGAACTGGTAAATGAGTTCACAAGGTCAGAGCCACGGACAGCTCTCTGAGAAGCCACGAGCTGAAACGTAGCACCTGCCATCCTATGGCCAGGTGCATCTCAGTTAGCAGGACTATCACCTGGTGGGGGAGTTCATTCCCATTTTTAAATAAAGAAACCTCTCTCCCACATGTACACACCATGGCCTCAAGACATGTTTCCCTTTGGGGCTGTATTTTACCTTTGGGGAAGTCAGGTGCTGGGGTATTTAATTCCAAGATGCCAGCATTCCATTAGCCAGATCAGGGTGTTAACCCTTGGCGGTGTTAGAGTGTTAGCCTGGATAACATCTGGCATCTCAGACCCAAGGCCCTTGCTTCAGAAAGCGCTGAGGCTGCCCTAGGAAAAGCAAGGGCTCACTGGGGACTCCACTGGAGCCAGGACAAATACCAAACTCTACCCAACCCTGTGGCATTCTGGTAAACCCAGGGCGCCAACCTCTAGGAACTGTGTCCTTGGTCACCAAGGAATCTATAGGTAGCATTCAGGTCATCCGGGCTCGGGATTGCACTCTTGTTCCTGGAGTTCTCAAACAGATGTTGGTGGGACCCCTGCAGTTACTTATTAACACTGACAGCAGTTCCAGGGAGACCCTAATTAATATTCCCAACATTTGCACTTTAGGCTAATTACAGCTAATATTTAATTAAGATCATTGTACTTCCCATGGAATTAGTTTTCACCTTCAAATGGCTTCCGGAATGCCTTTGTTTCTTCCCCAGCGGTTATCCTGAATTCTTAGCACGGCCAAAATGTATTTTCTGGAAAACTACATTCACCTTAAGTGCAGCTTTTCCACTCCATGTCGGGGCAAATCTTGGGTACATACAGAGGCTCCTGGTTAAAAGCTGAAGCCAACTTCATGTAGGTGACAGTGCCAGGCAAATATTATTTGGAGCATTCTGGCTAGACATTCCCTCATTCGCAGAACTTGCTTTCTACCTTTTCTTCCAATGCCAGCCCCCACCTTTCCCTAAATAAGTGAAACCATCTCAGAGGTTCGGGTTTTTACAGAGGCAAAGTGCTGGGGGTATCCTGAGTTGACTGGGTGTCCTGACTTTGGTTTGCATGCATCCTCCCCCCGCCCCCCACCCCCCCTCGGCCACATCATGGACCCAGTGCTTCAAGGGATTTTGCAAACCTTCACCTGAATTTCAGTGCCTGGATTGTCTTGGGCTGCTGCTAATGACACAAAAGGAGGAGGGAGCCAAGACCTGATATTTTCATGAAAAACTAGGTGGCAACTTGAAGCAAAGAGCATCATCTGGGATAAACGTTGAAGAAACCACCTTGTACTCGCACACCAAACCTCAATCAGAGCAACACAGCAGCCAGCCTGTGCGGGACCTCCAGTTACTGAGAGCAACTGGCTATTAAAATGCAGCCAAGTCGGATTCACCAAAGCAAAAAAAAAAAAAAAAAAAAAAAGTCATTTCAATTTAAATATTTTACTGAAGCATGAAATAGCCAGGGTATTATTGCTCTTTTAAGACAAACACCGTAATCTGTCTATTAGCATACCGTGCGGACTCTGTTGTGCGCAGGCGCTCAGAGAGCCGTCCATCCCTCAAACGAATAGAGAAGCCCCGCGGTCACTGAAACAGCCTGCATCCTGCATTTTCTCTCCAAAGTGGGCTCCCGGGACAAGAGTGGGAAAGTGAGAGGGCTTTCCTCCCCCGCAAAGAGCTCTCTTCTACCACTCATTGCCCTGAGTGGTTTAATAGTTTTGGGAAACTAATAAGAAAACAAAGGGTGGCAGCCCGTCCGACTTGGCGAAATATTTTGGCTCACCATCTAATAATGCAAACCACATTCTAACCGAGAAGTAGCCTTCGTGGCAGAGCACGAAACGGGTTTGTTCTTTTAGGGTAACTGCCTGGCTTTCACTGAGTGGGGAAGTGACTGTTTTTATAGCTGCCAAGGTGGACTTTTAAATAAGTAAGGATCTCTCTCTCTCTCTTTCTCTCTCTCTCTATGTATGTGTGTTTCCCCAGCTTTAATAGTCAAACTTCCTGACCATCTTCTCCCTTGTCGCTTCTGAAATTTATTTGTTCCCAGTCCACATTTTTCCCTGAAAACTCTCTTCTGGCCTAAACACAGCCCTTACAATGAAGACATGCACAGGAATTGTCCAGCTCTAATAAAGCAGTTGATGACATCTGTCCACACAGCCGAATAAAGCAGCTACGGCAGCCACAGGACCCCACCCCCCACCCCCACTCCGACTTGCTGGAGGAAACTCTCCATTCCCGGATGCCCACAGTCTCCAGTCCTGCTGACAGTTTGTTTCTCTTTACTTTAGTGGCTGGTCTGTTCTGCTTCTGTGCACGGGATCGCGCCTACTCAGAGAAACCTCCAGAGCTGGAATAAAGGGAGAAGTTGCCTCGTGCCCTTGGGGCACTGAAACAAAGAAGGAAAATGCAAAATTACACCATCAACCTGCTAGTTGTAAGACCAGCTCAGTTCCACACATCAAGCAAAAAGCCGAGACACACACACACACACACACACACACACACACACACACACACACACACACACACACCACACACTCTCTTGGCTGCAACCCTCTCCTCTCCCCTGCGTGATTCATGAAGCAGAATACACATCCAGACAGTGACCGAGACTCAACGCAAGGAGAGACTGCAGCTTAATCCAAATCACAATTGCGAGTGAAAAATAAAATGAGGTATAAAAAAAAAAAAAAGATACCTGCCGCACCATCCTGCTTGCTTTCTCCTCCATAAACTTAGCAGCTGTTCTAGACCCACACCACAAAGCATCTGCTCAAAGCAAGCCTCAGTTACGAGCCAGGGTGTGTGCGCCGTGCAACGTGTGGATGGCTGGGGTGTTGCGGGAGGGGGAGCCGAGGCCGCCTGGCTGACCTCCCCCTCAACATCTGACTGCTCCCCAAACCAACCCCAGATGGGACTTTTTCCGCCAGCGAGGCCTGGCCCATCAATCACAGCTCGCTCCTCCTCTGGCTCCTGCTCTGTTTCTGCGCACACTGAGCAGATGATTATATAGTGGAGGAAGAAACGCGCGCGCGCGCGCGCGCACGTACACACACACACACACACTCACACACACGCACCACAGCACTCGACTACATTAATAGCTGTTTAAAAACATTAGAAATGCTAGCCTATGCATTGCCTGGAGCTGGAATTTTTCATTAATAAACTAAATATGTGGTAGCAAAGTTATGAAATCCACAGGGGAGCTTGCTACTACTATCTTATCTTGTTTTAGATTTTTA
Source organism: Rhynchonycteris naso (assembly GCA_037038555.1). Lineage (NCBI taxonomy): Eukaryota > Metazoa > Chordata > Mammalia > Chiroptera > Emballonuridae > Rhynchonycteris > Rhynchonycteris naso. The sequence continues at coordinate 193,619,464 of CM073000.1, forward strand.
AGGTGAAGGGGGATCGGGGCAGCACAAGAAGACAGAGAATGATGAGAGAAAAGCTCAAAGAGATAGAGGGATGGGGAGAGGTGAATTTACAAAAATACCGTGAGCACTCTGGGGTGACTTTATAAACAAGCTGCATGACTATTTGTTAAGTGGTCTTAACAGACTAGAACTGATGATTGTTTGAAAGATTAGAAGGCCCAGGTCCTCTGCAAACTAGCTGTGTGACCTAGGTAAGCTGCTGCAATACATTGGGCTCCAGTCTGTGACTCTGTCTAATGGGGAAAATGATGAATGACTTCATGGGGTAACTGTGAGGATCAAAATAAATTTCACATCCCAGCAAAGCAAATGTACACAAGGGCCTGGCTCATAGCATCCCTACATAAACAGATTCATTCAATACAACGGTGAGCAAATTTCAACACTGTCTCAGTCCCTCTGAAACATACAGTCAAGAGAGGCAACAGGCCCCACAGAAAAGTTCCCACAGATGACCAAGAAACCCCAATGGTGACAAATGCTGTGACAGAAACTCGTAGGCATTTGGCTTTTTTGTTTTCTTGAACTTTTTGTCTTTTCCTAGCTCATTGTTTTTTCTTCTCCTCTGATAAACAAAAATAAAAAACCTTGTACCAAAAAAACCACCAGCGATTTCAATGTCAAATGCCGCCTCTTTATGTAAGTCCACAAATACTTTGTTCTTTCTTTATTGTTAAGATTACAACTATCAGATTGAAATGTCAAAACAAGTTCAGTTTTTATAGCTCAGTTTTTATTCGGTTGTGTCTTTCTTGCTTGTCAAGGGACAGGTTTCAAGAGTCCATCCACCCCCCACCTCCCCATGGACAGCTTATTGCCAGGCCGTCCAGCTAGGAGAGGAGAGATCTTGCTACCCTGGAGCAGACAAATGGGGCTTCTGAAGTGATTAAACGTGGAATTAGATTGTGTAGCAGGGGAGGAGATGAGGGAAGAGGAGATTCCCTGGAAGAATCCAACCTCTCTGTTGGTGTGTTGGTGGTACGAGTTCAGGTAATTCCTGCGTGATGTTTTTTTAAAATCCCAGTTCCCCAGGTTTGGAAAAAGAGCCTGGATAAACCATATTTGTGCCATTCTTCCATTCCCATTTCTATTCATGGTCCATGGACACACTCATGCCGGTCCCGCACGGGAGGCTTCCGCTCACTTTCAAAGCTGCCTCCCCACGAAGACCTCAGCCCCATCCTTGCATGACTGCAGCCCAGCACGAGGACTTGGTTGTCATTCTCATGAGCCATAAACTTTTCCCTGTCCTCACTGATAACTGATGAACCAAACTTCTGTCCTTCAACCACAGTATAAGGGTATCACTTTCTCCTGGAAAAGCAAGAAAGACAGATCCAGACAGAAAAGTTCAGCCCTGACCAGTTAGCTCAGTGGTAGAGCATCAGCCAGGTGTGTGGATGTCCTGGGTTTGATTCCTGCTCAGGGTACACAGGAGAAGCAAGCATCTGCTTCTCCACCCCTCCTCCTCTCCCTTTTCTCGGTCTCTCTCTCTCGCTTTTACTTTTGCAGCCATGGCTCGATTGGTTTGAGTACATTGTACCCAGGTGCTGAGGATGGCTTCCATGGAGGCTCTACCTCAGTTACTAAAAATAGCTTATTTGAGATCATGGCCCCAGATGGGCAGAGCATCCGCCCCAGACAGGGGTTGCTGGTGGATCCCAGTCAGGGTGCATGTGGGAGTCTGTCTCTCTATCTCCCCTCCTCTCACTTGAAAAAGAAAAAGAAGAAAAAAAGGTTCCCTGATAAGGATGTTCTGGGGAGTAATAGAGAAAATACTAAACAAATCAACAACAACAACAAAAAACCTCCACACTAAATAGAGAAGAATATTTTGGGTGGAAACAATCAGAGAAGCACTAGGACATTGGTCCATAGCTAATGCCCCATCTGATCACTTGGGACAGTCTCAGAAAATAATTAGATGTCAGGACTCCACCCCAGTCCCACGAGCTTAAAAACTCTGAGGACGGGGCCCAGGCTCTGTGCAAGGTGCCCAGGTCATTCTGACACAAAGCACTGGGGGAAGTTTTTCTATGTTTTTCAAACTATCAGTGTTACCCCTTGGGATGTAAAACCCGTGTAGGGCGTGATGACACCAGCATTTTTTAAATGAAATAAACTATACCACACTGGAAAAGAATGGAATAGTAAGGGTATTATTTCATAAAACTTTTATGTGGGCGAATTGGGTTGTAATATTAAATCTTTTATGGATTGCAGTAAAATAAATAAAATTAAAAATACTACACTTGGCAATTTCCAGCATTTGTTATTATCTTGTCTTTTATCAGGGCTGTGACTATGGGATCAAAGTCAATGTTGGGAAGTCAGGCGCATAATGGTAGAGTGGTTGGCAAGTCCTTCAACCTCAGTGTGCCCCAGTTTCCTCATTCATTGATACAAATAATAACACACGTTCCTCTTCCCAATGAGTCTCTTGTGATGATTCCGGAAGAAGATCTACAGGAGAGTGTTTCAGAATCTAGAAAGTCCTGCGAGGGCGTATGTCACATTACGGGGATGAAATTAGTCTCCCTTCTAATTCAGCCAAGTGCTCCCTCGGGAGAATACAGGCGGAAGTGTGTTGAATTCTCAACTACTGTGTGCCAGGCACTGTGCTAGGCACTGCAATCTTCACAACCGCCCCTGTGAGATAGGCATCACGGTCCCTTTTAAATATACAAAAACTGAAGCTCCAAACAAGGGAAAACATACTTCCCACTATGAGAGCTCGTAAATTAGCTAAATGGCAGAGCCAGAACTTGAACCTAATTGGATCTTATTGAAAAATTCCTTTCACCGAATCTATACTGAGATGAAGACGGAGATGCTGGTGGTGGTACTGATGATTATTAACATAGAGATGATAATGCTGATGAAGGTGACGGTGGTGGAGATGATGATGGCAGTGGTTGGTATGATAATCAAGACGAAGATGATGATGGTGATTATGATAAGAAAACTGTTTTTGAGTTCTAACTTGGTACCAGTCATTGCTCTAAGCACCAAGGATACAAAATTCAACAGAGCAAGTTTGCCTATGTTGTCTTATTTAACTAGAACCCAATGTGGTACATACTATCACTCCCTTTTTAAGGGAGGTAGAGTTACTGCCTCATACTCACACAACTAGTAAGTTCTAGTTCCCCCAATCCACCACGTAGACACCTAAATTCTACATTCTTAAACAGTCGTCTGGTAGACAAGTTCATAGCTGACGTCAATTAGGTAAACATACACACTTTTGTTTCTGAATGACACCATCTTACAAAAAAAGCATCTCTTGAACAAAGAGCTCTGAAATTGCTGTGAGGCTATAACTCCCCAAAACAAACTACAAAGATAATAAGAATCCACATCACAGATTGAAGTGAAAGCAATCTGCTGTGTTTCACTTTCCCAGCCCTGACAGGGAAGGCAGAGGGAGAGGCCAGAGCCATCTTGCTGTGGCTGACAAACACCAGCCCAGAAAGACAAGCCGGCAGAGTGGGTGGCAGGCTTGCCATGACGAGGTGTCATGTTTGCAAAATGTTCCATCCTAATTTTCCATTTGGAGTCACAGAAGGCAATGGAGAGGTTGTTTTTTTCAACTCCGTAAAAGTTAGGGACTATCAAATATTTATGGCACTTTGTGTGAGTCAGGAGCCTCAATAGGGTTGCTTATGAGGGGCTATCTCCAAAGGAAAAAAGTGTGCTTTCCTCTTAAAAAATTAGCAGCCTCTGGAACAAGTGAAGTTCCCGACCAACAGTGTCAGGCACTTAAGAGGATGGGTTTTCTGTCTTGCTCACCACTGTCCCCGGGGCTCAGAGGACCCTAATTTATCCTTTAAAATGCAAAATGCTTGTTAAAGTTTAGCATGATACACATTTTGATTTTGACATTATATATATATATATATATATATACATACACACACACACATACACACACGCATACACACACATTACATATATTTTGATGTCTGTGTCCAATTAGATTATAAACTCCCTGAGGACAGAAACCTCATCTGTTTTTCTCATGACTATTGCCTCGATAGTGTCAAAGTGGCATGCACACACACTCATTCACACGCACAAACAAAATTCTTGCTTGAATAAAGAACAACCCCCAAGCCAGTCTCTTTCTCCCCATTAGTATCAAGAAATGTCCTGACTTACCCGGCACCTCAGGGCGCTAGGAAAAGAAGTCAAACCATTAAATGTGGCTCTGCACTGTTGAAAAAAATATGCCTCCTTGGAATATCCCAATGTTGTACTGAGGGATTTCTGGTTGGAATCATGCAGCATAAGGCTCCACCTCTCTGTATGCAAAATAGTTCACTGCCATATTATTTATTATAAATGAAATTAAGAGCTAGAGCAGTTGTTATCACTGAGTTCATTCTAAGTATCAGCCAATGCTAGTCATTAGAGATATACTTTTAATAAACTTATTTTTCTCACAGCCATTTCCCAGAATAGGAAGTGAAAGGTTATGAAGACAGTTAAGTGGCAGATGTAGACCTCAAACCCAGGTCTTTCTCCAAAGCTGAGGTCCTTTCAAGTAAACTAGGATTGCCCTCTTTGTTGGCTAAGATGAGGGGTGATATTTGTAAGAGTTGCCATGGAAGAATTCAATCACAAAATACTTTCTGACAAATCTCTGAAGCGTCTGAGCCAAAGTTGGAGGTTATCAAAAAGGTATGAGGTCTTGTTCCTGCTATTCCAAGATCCACACAACCTAAGGGGGTCCATGGTGTTAATGTTGATGAATGGTGGTGATTCTAATGTTATTGATAACAACAGTGTTATATAATTGAAAGAGCTCTCAGCATGTGCTTTATATCAGTATTCTATAAATGTAACTACTTCAGTGAACCCCACACCACATAATGGGGGACATAATAATTATTTTCATTTTATAGGTGAAAGGTTTTGAAAGAACAAGCAAATAATCTGAAGTCACTCTTATTGTGTAAAATAAACTCATATTTATAACTATCCAAATCTGACCCCAAAGCAGGAAGCTGAAAATAATTTAGAGGGAGTCCCTGATATCGTGTTATCTGGGTTCCCCCAAATAATAACCTCTCGAATAACTGTACTTTACTGTCAAAACCAGAAACTGACGTTGTCTGACCACTATTCTACATTGCTGTGAACAAACACATGAGAAGTTAGAGCAGCAAAAGTTCAACTGTTGTATTATTTTGCTATCAATATCATTGCATCCTGGCCACTGCCATCTGTCCCTGAGTGACAGCTGGAGCTGCCCATGACTGTCACAAGTATAGTGGTGTGGAAAGAATTAATTAGTAAACAATTGACCCCGTAAACAAATATTAGCAAAAACTGTTGTCATAAGGCCCGGAATAGATACATGCATTTTCAATTATATTTCAGGATGAAGTCTTCACTTCCTGGGTATGGAGGAAAACTTCAATCTTGAGCAGACTTTCACTTTTATAATCTATCTCCTTTCTCAGCCTGCTCTTTTCTAAAGAAGGGGAAAATGTTCTCACCACCACCACCAACAGAGGAACATCAGTATTAAATTTATATTCAAGATGAATTTCAATAACTTGCACCATGGCTAATACTACAACATTGAGCCAGATCCACAAAAGACAAAGGATGGATTTTTTTTCCCCCTTAAAGAGCTTGTTTACAGTTACCCTGCAGGTATGATTTGGGATAATACCACTGCTACCTATTTCATCATCGCTATCCAGAGGATTCTCGGCCTGTTTTGGAAATAGGAAATTGATAGATTTAATAAGAGCCAACTTTCCTTGTAAGAGAGGCGGTCAGTATACAGACAGACAACACCAAATAGCCTAGAGAGATACCAGCTCCACGGTGGAGGTCGCTGAGTAAAGCATCCCATTAAAAGTCACCACGGGTCTGTCACTGGATTTTAAAAATTGGAAACATTAAGTCACAGTGTTAGAAAAAGAATCATGAGTTCTCTCTATGGAATGATACAGATAATGAAATGTTCTAGCAAAGGGAAAAGTAAACATTAAGGATACAAATTTGTGCAAGGGGTAGATATCACTGTCTTGAACGTGGATGGATTTGGAGTCATTTCCTCTCGTACCACATCACAAAAACTAGGTCTTCTGCTCATCAGGAAAGTTTATGTGCCAGTGCCACCTATCAACATTTCCTTTCTTCTGTCCTTTCTCAAAGCTTGATGCCTAAACACAGATGAAACAACCCCACAGCCTTAAGGACACATGGCACAGTGAAGACAAAGAAATGACTCACCACCTGCATCATGAATTTACAGAACCAAACATTCCAGTATATTTTCAGGTATCCAGTGTCCTCACATGATCCTCAGAGGCCTCTTGTAAGATGGTAAACTCCTTAAGGGCAGGTACTTGAGGTATTCCTCTTTAACACCCCCCCCTTTTCTGCTGTAGTTTGTAATCGGGTGTTTGACATGATAAATATCTGTTGGCTTGCACTGCCCTCACTTGTAGAGAGATGTCTAATCTGGTTATTGTACCAGGCAAAGATGATAAAATATGACCTTGTCTTTCACTGTGTGTTGCATAAGTTTTAGCCTTAATAGTTTGCCAACTAAAAAAGAAAAAAGAAAGCTGTCATAAAATAATTTATACTTGGACTTGGAGGAAATGAAATTAGGAGATACTGCCAGAAAGCAAGGGCAATAAACTATTCAAGTAGGCGCAAACTTAATATTCACGCCATTGTTTCAGCAGCTAAGTATGGGGCATCTTCTGGATGGCAGCTCCTGTGCTATGTTCAGGGGCTACAGTGGTGCCAGGAATAGACATAGCCCAGACACCTCAGTAACCACAGCTGGCAGGAGTCACGGGATAAACCAGGAATGTACAGTCCATGGCCACATGCCATGAGAAGAGACATGGAAGGACTGAAAGGGGCTCACCTACACCCTATTGTTTATCCAGGAGGGCTTTCCGGAAGGACTGATGTCTAAACTGAGAGTTGAAGGGTGAGCAGGAAATAACTAGGTGGTATGAAACAAGTTGCCAAAAAAAATTTTTTTTAAATATAGAGAAAGGTCAGTTAGAATGTTGCAGTTTGAGGAGTACCTCATACTCAGGGTGGCAGAATCAATAAAAAAAAGTTTAAAAAAAAAAGTGATAAGATTGTTTTTAGAGATCGAGGGTCTATATAAAATAGAGAGATAATATAGGGAGCTGGAGGCTTCTGGATGGCCAGAGACTCAGATTTGTCTTACGAGAACCATATTCCTAGCACTATGATAATAGTATGTACATTGCAGATGCTTGGAAACATCTTGGTTAAATCAGAGTAAATCCAATGATGATAGCGACCAAAATGAAATTAGTCAAGGGAAGAAAGAGGCAATGTAAGAGGGAGAGATCTGATCATTTAAACTGCATCCTTGACATTATCTCTTACCTTGAAGCAACTGAAATGCTTGAAACAGAAGAAATCAAGAGAGGAAACAGGTGGTCAATTTAGGAAAATCAATAGAACAGAGACTCATTACCCTCTTCATCACCATCACAATAGCTTAGCCAAGGGTAGGATGTAAAAGTTAATAGGACATTTACACATTATCTGTTTGAGTCACACATGCCATGCTGGAAGGTAGGTAGTATGGATTCTTTCATACACAATTAAAAGAAGAGAAAGCCCAGGCCCAGGAAACTCAATGACATAACGAAGTCCAGAGAGAGCTAATAAATGTTTTAGCTGGGATTTGAACCCTAGATTTATTTCCATTGCACCCAAGTGCTTCCTAAGTTTTTCATTCATATGACGCAACAAGTCTAGCTATATCAGTAGACTTTTTACACGTCACATTTCTGGGTCTCCTCTGTCCTTATTTCATAAATGCTACATGGAGAATAAGGAAAACAAATGTGAACATTATGACAAGAGAAATTCTTGTTAGAACAAAAGGAAAAAATATTTTTATTGCCCTTACAAAGTCAGTATAATCCAACTAAACATAAGCATGCCAGTATTCAAGTTATTACCGGTACTTAAAAAATATTAAGTCCAGAAAGATTGAAACCAAAGAGCTTCATCTCTCTAAGTGAAGAAACAAGTTTAATAACTGACCCTGTCCCAACACAAGGGTTTCTTTCTGAGCCCACGGTCCTCAGCTGAGATACCACTTGAGATTGGAGAACCTTGACTTCTTCACTTATGCTTCATCAATGTATAAGTATTACTTTTCTGTAGTCTGGATGTGTGACATTTTAAGGGTATCTTCCTGAATGACTGCCAAGCTAGCTGAGAGGGTTACACAGTTTGGATCAGAGCAGGGCCAGACTCACTGAAAAAAGAAGAGTTTTTGTGAAATGTCAAGCTGGATCCACACAAGACAGTGGGCTTGTGGAAATATGGAAGAAATTTGCCTTAATTGTACATAAGAGAACTGTCCTAGGAGTGGTGAGAAATTTCATTCAATTATCAATGGTGTGGAAGTCTAGCCACATAAATTGTGTGATCACTCTGTATGCAAGTTAATTTATCCAAACAACTCCATGTCAGCTATCGCAAAGACAACTGAGACTGATGGAAGTGAAGTAAATTTAATTTAAAAGGCCTGCAAGAAATAGCCCTAAAGTACTCTTGGATTTGGTTGTGTTTTTGTGGAATGTAAATGCCAGTGGCAGTATTCATCCCCTTTATTAACCAATTTACTTATTTGACTTTTAACATGTCTATCTTTTTCAGACAGAATGGCATATTCTTGGAACCTAACTGAACGAAACTAAAGGTTGTCTTTACATTCAAGTATTATTGACTCATGTATCTGACTTAAGTTTACTGGACACATACTGTTAGATGTTAAGTCGTGTCCTACCCCGAAATTCAAATTTTGATGTCCTAGCCCCCGGTATCTCAGAATGAGATATAGAACTTATTTGGGAATGGAATGATTGCAAACATTATTAGTGAAGTAAAAGTGAGGTCATACTAGAGTAGGGTGGGCTCCTAATCCAATATGGCTGTTCTTATTCTTACTAGAACAGCCATATTGGATTATTGCTTGCATATCTGTGTCCAAAAGAGGAAATTGCTTGCATATCTGTGTCAAAAAGAGGAAATTTTGAACACAGATATGCAAACAAAAAGACCATGTGAACATAATGGCAAAGGTTAGGGTGATGCTTCTGCAGCCAAGGAGCACCAAGATTGCCAGCAAACATCAGAAGCTGGGAAAGGTATGGGAGAGATTCCTCCTCACAGCTCTCAGAGGGATCCAACCCTGAGAACACCTTGATTTTAGACTTCTGGCCTCCAGAAATCTGAAACAATGTATTTCTGTTATTCAAACCATCCAGTTGGTGGTAATTTGTTACGGCAGCCCTGGGAAAATGATAAACCTACTATGTGCTAGTCACTGGAGACACTGTGTTAAGTGAAGTCACTCTCTACGTCAGTCATGGAGCTTAGGGTCCAGTGATAGAAGTACAACCAGCCAGGAAACTAGCCAAGAATAATGTAACTCATCCTCATATTCCATTCATTAATCTCACGAGGAAGATGGGGGTACATCACAGTTTTTATGCAATCATGTTCTAGCTCTGTGGGCCAGATTTTGTAATCCCAGCTGGAGAAATTTAAGAATTGATGATACATGCACAGGCACTCTGGTGTCCTAATGAGGTGGCCATTAGCCATTTGTGGTCATTGAGCAGAGCTGAAGTGTGCCTTATCCGAAACTAGGAGTGCTCTCTGTGTAAAATGCACACTTTATTGTAGAGATGGAGCACAAGGGGAAGAATGTAAAATATCTTTTTAATAGTTTTATTTTGATGACATGTTGAAATGATACTTTAGTCATGTTGTGTTAAATAAAATATTCTTGGTTATATATTTAAGACATATTGGTTTGAGCAAAATCTTGCGTTTAAATTCAACCATTTCTTTTTACTTTGTTTAATGTGGAAATTGTCTTAACGTAGATTTTTTTTTAAAACCTACAAATGTGACTTAAACTTGTGGCCCTCATTATACATATTTCTGTTGGCCAGTGCTGGGGGTACCCATTAGTCAGAAGGTCATAGCGCTGGGTCGGATGCATACTGGCCATTGGCTAACGGATGGGCAGAGCCGTGATTGGACTCAGAAGACTGAAATTTGAATTTCCTGCTCCTTCACAACACCCAAATTACCATTTTTGCACCAAAGGCAAAAAGACTTCAGAAACAGCTTCACGGGCGTGAATGCGAAATAGGAAAGCTTGACTCTTACACCACCTGTCACCCAATCTTTGCAATATTAGAGTTCTTCAGTTTATCTGACCCTTTCTGTACAATTTCAGCATCCACCCCCTTCACAGAAGGCCGCTTCTGAATAGAACATAACTTTCGCTTTATCGAATTCGCCTCAGCTCCCAAGGCTCTGAGCGTCTGTCTAAAGTACCTATTTGGGGACAGGAGAGGTAAAAGGCTTTTAAAAGCTTGTTTTAACCGTGAGTGAAATCAACTGACTAATATTTATACTGGGCAGCTTTCTGCAAAGATGAAATAAACTCTCTACAAATAGCCTACAGAGCTCAGACATTCGCTGGGTGTGAGGTCAGGAAAGCGCCCTTGAACATGCTCAGATATGCAGGATGCTTAGGGCATCAGCAGACATTCTGAGCTGGATCTGTTCTGCAAGGTTGTTCACTGGAGTTGATGGGAAGGAAACTAGTTTTTTCCTTTAAATCTCACAGACACGTGGTAGGATGTCTTGCTTTTATCCATTCATTCATTTAATCACTCACTCAAGATATATTTTTTGACCATTGTTTTAGGCATTGAAAGAAACACTAAGGATACTTTTCATCTGTGCCTGGTTTCTAACAGGCTCAGCATTAGCATATGTTTTTGCATTAATAAAAAAAAATCATTCAGACATGGCAAACATTCCCTGCTCAAATGGAGATTAAAATATGAATCAGGAGAGATACAGGAAAATCAATGATCAAAGCAAGTGGCATGGATTTTATAAGTCTAACTTCATATTGTTATGGGAGACAGAAAGGAAGCCTTCCAATTCAGAAATGGAAGGTGTAGCAAATGCTTTCTGAGGAACATAATGGTTGAAATGAATCTTAAAGAAGACGTTAGGATGAGTTAGGTGGGGTTCCAGAAGAAAAGCATGAAGAATAGCCTTATGCATCTAAGAACAGAGAGGAGGCTCTACTGCTAGAGTATTTGTGCAGTAGGCACTTGGCACAACTTGGAGATAAATTTAGGGTTAAGGGAAAATGAAGATGAACAGGGAATGCCACATGAAGTACTTTGGATTTGATCTTTTAAGTAACGGGAGGCCATTGAAGAGTTCCAGAAAATGAAATCCTGTGGTCATATTTGTGTTATAGAAAAACTGCTCTGGCCACTAAATAGTTTAGGCATCGGAGAGAAAAAACAATGATGAAGACGGGGAGGAAAGAGCAAAGATGACAGCATGAGAAAATGACATCCATAAGAGAAATGGCAAAGCAAGGATAGAGATGAAATCAAGGCTATTTCTTTGCAGCGATAAGGATGCTAATGACTTTACTGTTATCTGTTGCATTCTTCCCTGTGTCCAGGGCAAAAGAACTGACTTTATAACTCCCATTTTGATAGGATGTTAATGAACATACTCTCACCCCCAGAAGATATTTGGAGTGACTACATAAAATAAAGAAATTGTTTTAGTGTTTGCTGCCTTTTTCATGAGAATGCTGAAGTGGTCAAATTTAAAAAAGGAAGCCTCTATAATGGTTATGTTGTTGGGATACAAATACATGTAAGGAAGTCAAGGTCTACTTCAAACTTTAAATGTGACAAGTTCTCTAGTACATGTTATGGTGTGGTAGAGAAGAAAAGATGATGATGATGATGACGACGATGATGGAGAAGAAGAAGAGGAAGAAGAAGAAGAAGAAGGAGGAGGAGGAGGAAGAGGAGGAGGAGGAGGAGGAGGAGGAGGAGGAGAAGGAGCAGGAGGAAAAGGAGGAGGAGGAGAAGGAGGAGGAGGAGGAGGAGAAGGAGCAGGAGGAAAAGGAGGAGGAGGAGAAGGAGGAGGAGAAGGAGGAGGAGAAGGAGCAGGAGGAAAAGGAGGAGGAGGAGAAGGAGGAGGAGGAGAAGGAAGAGGAGAATTAGAAGGAGAAGAAGAAGAAGCAGAGGAAGAAGAAGAGGAGGACGAGGAGAACAGGGGTATTTATAAAACCATTTATATACCCTGAGTGACTTACACCTTTTAGATTTCACTAAATACAAGAACTCTGAGTTATATATTATATTACCATTTCTACTTAACAGATGAGAAAGTTAAGGTTCAAATCAAGAAATGACTTGGCCACTGCCTCAGTGTTAATAAGAGCTAGAGCCAGAATATGAGTCCAGCCTGGTGTCTTCTCATCATATCATGTTTTATAGAATTTCTCTGGAATGTCTTTTTTATGGGTCTCCTCTCTGTATGGAAGCTCTTCTTGTTTCTTTATGGTTTTTGTTTTGTTTATGAGAGGAGGGGAGATAGACTCTTACATGCACCTGGATCAGGATCCACCCAGCAACCCCTATCTGGGGTTGATGTTTGAATCAACCAAGCTATCCTCAGCACGCAGGGCTGACACTTGAACCAATAGAGCCACTGACTGCAGGAGGAGAAGAAAGAGAGAAGGGAGAGAGGGAACGGGAGAGAAACAGATAGTCACTCTCTTGTGTGCCTGATCAGGAATTGAAGTTGGAACATCCATACAGAGGGCCAATGCTCTCTCCATTGAGTCAACAGGCCAGGACAATGAAAGCCCTTTTTAAATCTAGATAATTCAAAAATAAATTTAAATGAACTTCTGCCATTTTTCTAAGAAATTATATAGGCTCTCTGAGAGAACAGGAAAAATAAAATTTAGAAAAATTTACCATAATTCCTGACATTAAGGATTTTAAACTCTTGGAGGGGGAACCTTTGGCAGAGTTCTAAAATGCAAGCCACCTTCAGTGTCAGCAAGTATGCTCTAGAGTTTCTGGTTCTTCCTCTTATCAGATGCATGACCTTGAGTATGTAGCATCACCTCCTTGTGTTTTCATTTATATTATAATGAAGATACTAATGACATACCATTATGGGGTTATTTATGGAATAAATTAGTAATGCATATACGTTTCTTATCACCATACTTAAAGTAAGTGTTCAATATCTCCTTGTTATAACCATTTTGGTATTTATGCTATTATTATGGCTACTATTGTTTAGAAGAGAAATAACTTGAATGACAGTATACAAGGGGTGAAAAATAAACATTTCTCAGAAAAAAAATAATCCCTCAAAACCCAGCCTGGGAGGAAAGGAACAGGTTCAGGGAGCAAAGAATAAGTTTGACTCATCACACCCACAATCGCACAACGGGCTCAGAAAATAACACACTAGCCCACAGTGGTAGAAGGAAAAAGAAAAGGCTCTGCCTTGAACTGTGCCTTCAGAGTTTGTGACTGAGCTCTGATTCTGATTTAGTTAAAAGAATTTAGTGAGACCATCACCTATGCTTTCAGCTCTGCCAATCCCACCAGGATGGGGGGCTTAGAATCAGAATCGGAACTCACAACTTCCTGATAAAAAAAAAAGCAGAAAGCAAGGCAATATTAACTCTTCTCCCCATTGATGCTTCCAGCCACAAGCCCCGGGTTGACAATGAATTCATGGCATGCTGTTTAAGCCTCAAGTACCCAATCTTGGAGAAGGGATTTTTCACAAGCTGAAATGAACATCTCAGTTGAAAAAGGTGCCATTGCTCAGAGCTTGGTTCTTCACATACCCAAGTACCCACAGAAGAATGCAAAATTACAAGACTCCAAACTATATGCAAGAATCTTGTGAAATGACGATGACAATTGTATCTGTTTCCTATTGTAGCTGTAGGAAATTACCACAAACTTGGTGGATTACAACAAAACAACTGTGTTCTCTTACAGTGCTGAAGGTCAGAAGTCTGAAATCAATTGCACTGACATAAAATTAAGCAGTTAGTCGGGCTGGTTCTTTCTGACGGTTCAAGGGGAAAATCTTTCCTTTTCCATTTTAGCTCCCGGTGGCCACCTGAATACATTGCCTTTCTTCATCTTCAACAATCATTACTCCAGTCTCAGTTTCCACCATCACATGGCCATCTTCTCTAACTCTAACTCTCCCACCTCTACGTACCTCTGATTTCAGGGGCCCTTGTGATTACATCAGGCCCATTGGGACAATATCAGACAACCCATTCATGCCACTATTCATCACCTAATCACAACTGTCAAGTCTCTTTTTGTCATACAAAGTAACATTCATAGCACTCACAGGTCACAATGATTGAGATGTAGATACATTTGGGGTCACTAAGTCTACCACAGTGATCATAGTGATGATACTCTAGGCAGTGGTCCGCAAACTCATTAGTCAACAGAGCCAAATATCAACAGTACAACGATTAAAATTTCTTTTGAGAGCCAAATTTTTTAAACTTTATATAGGTAGGTACACTCCTTATCGAGGTAGCGCCTGCACGTGGTATTTAGTGGAAGAGCCACACTCAAGGGGCCAAAGAGCTGCATGTGGCTCACAAGCCACATTTTGCCGACCACTGCTCTAGAGGAACACAATCCAATAAAACTTTCTAAGGTTGGGAGATATTCCTTATCTGTGCTGTCTAATACAGTAACCACCAGCTGCATGCAGCTATTGAGCACCTGAAAGACAGATGTGATTAAGAAAATAAATGGTGGGACAGCAAGATGGCAATGGAGTAGGCGGACGTACCAACTTCCAACTCCTGGAACCAAAGTGGATTATAACTTGATTTTAAGAACTATCATCTGGATAAACCAACTTTGAACTAAACTAAGTGGACTCTTCAACCAAGGAACACTGAAGAAGCCACATTGAGACTGGTAGGAAAAGCGAAAACATGGAAAGGGCTGCCCAGCTCCCTGGAGAGAACAGCAACCCAGAGAGACTCATGTGGTGGGAAGAGAGTTTAGTGGAGAAGGAGGAACCTGGGTCCCAGGAACAAAGCCCCAGCCTGCAGCCCCAGAGCCTAGAAGAGGCATTGGGACAGTATTGAGCTGTGAAACAAGTGAGGATAATGCTTGTGAGAAAGAGACAGTTTTCTCAGACCCATGATTCTTCTTAAGGGGACAACGCAGAAAACCTCTCTCACAACCACTCACCTGGGGCTCTGGGGAACAGGGACAGAGGAGAGGACCGAACAGCGGGAAGAGAGTGTGGACTGGAAGGCACAGGGAGAAACACTCTGAGGGACAGCCACCCTAACCCCTGGGCTGAGTCACTTCCCTAATCTAAAATGAGTATTTCCCCTGGAACTAGCAATACCAGCAAAGAGAGACAGGACACCAGCCAAATAAGATCTCCCGTGGCACTTAGAGCAGAGCTGCTTAGACAGAGGGAGCTTCCAGGACAACAGTTTGGAGCGTTAGGGTCTGAGCTGCAGTGCCTCTACCCACACTGCTGAGGGCTTGCTGGAGGGATGGGGGTGGCGGGATGCTGAAACGCGGTTCTGTTGGCGGGGTGGAGGTCCAGCCGGTGTGAGCTCAGTCTAGCCCAGCAGGGGCAGAGGGGATGCGCGAAAGCGGTCCGGCAGCTGTGGGCCTGCCTGCAACCCCACCTGTGAGGGAAAAGCGGGAGGCCAGGAATGGGTGGAGATCTGCTGCTGAGCAGAGGCTTGTGGGTGCACAGCATCACCTGGCCTCCGAGGTTTGGAACACTGCGTGAGCCGGCCCTGACTGTGGGGGCAGGGCTAAAGCCAGGGACAGGTGGAGGCTCGCAGCTGAGTGCACGCCAGCAGCCTCGCCAAGCCAAGAAACTGCGGAAGCCCAGGAACAGGCAGGGTCCGCAGCTAAACAAAGGTGCTCACCCCTACCCTTGGTGCTGAGGCTTGTGGCTTGAGTGCGGTACACAACCCCACCTGTGGGGGTGAGGTGAAGTCCCAGACAGGCTGAGGCTTGTAGAGCCGGGCATGAGAACACAGCCCCTCCTTCGGAGGAGTGGTGGAAATCACAGCAACAGCAGCAGTGTGCTGGTGCCAGCAATGCCCATACCCAACGGCCCTAGGTAGCGGCAGAGGGGGTGTTGGGCCTGAAGACAGACAACACCTAGGGAACACAGAGGCAACACCCATTGGACTCCAGTGGCCACACCCTTCTTATACACAGACAAAATGGGCAGGCAGAGAAATGCAACCCAAATGAATCAAGAGAAATCCCCAGAGAAGGACCTGAATGAACTAGATATAACCAAATTACCAGATGCAGAGTTTAAAATAATGATAGTTAGGATGGTCAAAGAGCTTAGAGCAAAAATGGATTGTCATTACGAACACGTAAAAAAAGAGATAAGTATAAAAAAGGAAATTTAAATAATAAAAAAGAATCAGACAGAAATGACAAATACAGTATCAGAACTGAAGACCACAATGGAAGAAATTAAAAGCAGGATGGATGAAGCTGAGGATCGAATCAGTGAGTTAGAGGACAAAATAAACAAAGGCACAGAAGCAGAGCAGAACAAAGAAAAGAGACTCAAAAAACTCTAAGTGAGCTCTGTGACAACATGAAGAGAAATAAAATCCGCATCATAGGGGTTCCCAAAGATGAAGAGAAAGAACAAGGGGTTGAAACTTTGTTCAATCAAATCATAGCTGAAAACTTCCCTAAATTAAGGCTGGAAAACGTTTCACACATTCAAGAAGCACAGAGAACTCCATTAAAGAGAAACCCAAAGAAATCTACACCAAGACACATCATAGTTAAAATACCAAAGCTAAGGGATAAAGAGAAAATTTTAAAAGCTGCTAGAGAAAAAAAGGCTATCACCTACAAAGGAGCCCCCATAAGGATGACATCCAACTTCTCAACAGAAACACTTGAGGCCAGAAGGGAAAGGCAAGATATATTTAAAGTAATGCAGAACAAGAGCCTACAACCAAGACTACTCTATCCAGCAAGGCTAACATTTAAAATTGAAGGAGAAATAAAGAGTTTCCCAGACAAAAAAAACCCTCAAGGAATTCATTAAAATCAAACCAATTCTGCAAGAGATGCTAAGGGGCCTGCTGTGAACAATTCAAAGGGGGAAAAGAAAATAGCAAAAGAAGAGTACAGCTTTAAAGAATAAAATGGCAATAAACAACTACATATCAATAATAACCTTAAGTGTAAATGGATTAAATGATCCAATCAAAAGACATAGGGTAGCTGTGTGGATAAAGAAACAGGACCCATGCATATGCTGTCTACAAGAGACACACCTTAAAACAAAAGATGCACATAGACTGAAGGTTAAAGAACAGAAAAAAATATTTCATGCAAATGGAAATGAAAAAAAAGCTGGGGTAGCAGTACTTATATCTGACAAAATGGACTTTAAAACAAAGGCTGTAGTAAGAGATAGAGAAGGACACTACATAATGATAAAGGGAATAATTCAACAGGACGATATAACCATTAGAAGTATCTACACACCAAACATAGGAGCCCCAACATACATAAAGCAGACTTTGATGGATATAAAGGGCTAGATTAACAGCAATACTATAATAGTTGGGGATTTCAATACCCTACTAACATCACTGGATAGATCCTCAAGAAAAAAAATTAACAAGGAAACAGCAGACTTAAAGGAAACACAAGATCAACTTGATTTAATAGATATCTTCAAAACTTTTCACCCTAAATCAGTAGGATATGCATTCTTTTCAAGCCCTCATACAATCTCTAGGATAGGCCACATGTTAGGACACATAAGTGGTCTCAACAAATTTAAGAAGATTGAAATCACATCAAGCATTTTCTCTGATCACAATGCCATGAAACTAGAAATTAACCACAAAAGAAAAACTGAAAAATAGTCAAACACTTGGAAACTAAGTAGCATATTATTAAATAATGAATGGATTAACAATGAGATCAAAGAAGAAAGAATAAAGTTCCTAGAAATTAATGATAATGAGCATACATCAACTCAAAATTTAAGGGACACAGCAAAAGCAGTACTGAGAGGGAAGTTCATAGAACTACAGGCATACCATGAGAAGCTAGAAAAAGCTCAAATAAGCAACTTGACCCTGCATCTAAAAGAACTAGATAAACAACAGCAAATAAGGCCCAGGACTAGTAGTAGGAAGGAAATAATAAAGATCAGAGTGGAAATAAATGACAGAGAGGCTAAGGAAACAATACAAAGGATCAATAAAACGTGAAGCTGGTTCTTTGAAAAGGTAAACAAGATTTATGAACCTTTAACTAGACTCACCAAGAAAAAAAGAGAGAGGACTCAAATAAATAAAATTAGAAATGAGAGTGGAGAAATAACAACTGACACAACAGAAATACAAAGTATTGTAAGAAAATACTATGAAGAACTCTATGCCAAAATATTAGACAACCTAGGTGAAATGGACAAATTTCTTGAATCATATAATCTTCCAAAAATCAATCTGGAAGAATCACAACACCTAAACAAACCAATTACAACAAATGAGATCAAAACAGTTATCAAAAAACTCCCAACAAAAAAAAGTCCTGGGCCTGATGGCTTCACAAGTGAATTCTATCAAAAATTCAAAAAAGAACTAACTCCTATCCTCCTCAAGCTATTTCAACAAATTCAAGAGGAAGAAAGACTTCCAAACTCCTTTTATGAGGCAAGCATAATTCTGATCCCGAAACCAGGCAAAGACAACACAAAGAAAGAAAATTATAGGCCAATATCCCTGATGAATTTAGATGCTAAAATTCTCAACAAAATATTAGCCAACCGGATCCAGCAATATCTGGAAAAAATCATACACCATAATCAAGTGGGGTTTATTCTGGAGAGGCAAGGCTGGTTCAATATTCACAAATCAATCAATGTGATTCATCATATAAATGAAAGGAAGGACAAAAATTACATGATAATTTCAATAGATGCAGAAAATGCATTTGATAAAATCCAGCACCATTCATGCTCAAAACTCTCAGTAAAGTGGCAATACAGGGAACATTCCTTAACATGATAAAGGCCATCTATGACAAAACCACAGCAAACATCATACTAAATGGACAAAAATTAAAAGCAATCCCCTTAAGATCAGGAACCAGGCAGGGGTGCCCCCTTTCACCACTCTTATTCAACATAGTTCTGGAAGTCCTAGCTACAGCAATCAGACAAGAAGAAGAAATAAAAGGCATCTAAATTGGAAAAGAAGAAGTAAAACTGTCATTATTTGCAGATGATATAATATTGTATATAGAAAAACCTAAAGTCTCAGTCAAAAAAACTACTGGACCTGATAAATGAATTCAGCAAGGTGGCAGGATATAAAATTAATATTCAGAAATCAGAGGCATTTTTATATACCAACAATGAACTGTCAGCAAAAGAAATTAAGGAAACAATCCCTTTCAGTATTGCAACAACAACAAAAAGTAATGTACCTAGGAGTAAATTTAACCAAGGAGGTTAAGGACTTGTACTCGGAAAATTATAAAACATTGATAAAAGAAATCAAGGAAGATACAAACAAGTGGAAGCATATACCGTGCAAATGGTTAGGAAGAATAAACATCGTTAAAATGTCTGTGTTACCTAAAGCAATTTATAAATTCAATGCAATACCAATTAAAATGCCAATGACATACTTCAAAAATATAGAACACATATTCCAAAAATTTATATGGAACCAAAAAAGAATACGAATAAGCTCAGCAATCTTAAAAAGAAAAAAATAAAGCAGGAGGTATCACTCTTCCAGATATCAAGGTATACTATAAGGCCATTGTACTCAAGACAGCCTGGTACTGGCATAAGAACAGGCACATAGATCAATGGAACAGAACAGAGAACCCAGAAATAAACCCACATCTTTATGGACAACTGATATTTGACAAAGGAGGAAAGAACATACAATGGAGTAAAGACAGCCTCTTTATCAAAAGGTGTTGGGAAAATGGGATATCTACCTGCAAAAAAATGAAACTAGACCATCAACTTAGACCATTCACAAAAACAAACTCAAAATGGATAAAAGACTTAAATGTAAGCCATGAAACCATAAGCAATCTAGAAGAAAACATAGGCAGTAAGCTCTCCGACATCTGTCGCAGCAATATATTTGCCGATATATCTCCAAGGGCAAATGAAACAAAAGGCAAGATAAACAAATGGGACTATATCAAACTACAAAGTTTTTGCACAGCTAAAGACAATAAGAACAGAATAAAAAGACAAACCACACAATGGGAGAACATATTCGACAACACGTCTGATAAGGGGTTAATAACCAAAATTTATAAAGAACTTACAAAACTCAACATAGCAGGAAGACAAACAATCCAATCAAAAAATGGGCAAAAGAAATGAATAGAAATTTCTCCAAAGAGGACACACAGATGGCCTATAGGCATATGAAAAAATGCTCAACATCACTAATCATTAGAGAAATGGAAATTAAAACCACAATGAGATATCACCTCACACCAGTCAGAATGGCGCTCTTCAGCAAAACAACACAGAATAAGTGCTGGCAAGGATGTGGAGAAAAGGGAACCCTCCTGCACTGCTGGTGGGAATGCAGACTGGTGCAGCCACTATGGAAAACAGTATGGAGATTCCTCAAAAAATTAAAAGTTGAACTGCCTTTTGACCCGGCTATCCCACTTTTAGGAATATACCCTAAGAACACCATAGCACTGTTCGAAAAGAAGAAATGCGCCCCCATGTTCGTGGCAGCATTCTTCGCAATAGCGAAGATCTGGAAACAGCCCAAGTGTCCGTCAGAGGACGAGTGGATTAAAAAGCTTTGGTACATATATACTATGGAATACTACTCAGCCATAAGAAATGATGACATTGGATCATTTACAACAAAATGGATGGACCTTGATAACATTATACGGAGTGAAATAAGTAAAACAGAAAAAAACTGAGAACAGCATGATTTCATACATAGGTGGAACATAAAAGTGAGACTATGAGACATGGACAAGAGTGTGGTGATTAAGGGGTGAGGGATGGGAGGAGAGGGAGGGAAAAGGGGGAGGGGAGGGGCACAAAGAAAACCAGATAGAAGGTGACAGAGGACAATTTGACTTTGGGTGATGGGTATGCAACGTAATTGAAATGTTTTCTTTGACCACATGTACCCTGATATATTAATGTCACCCCATTAAAATTAATTTTAAAAATAAATAAAATAAATGGTATTTTATTTAGTTTTAATCAATTTAAATATCCACATGTAGCTGGGGATTGTTGCATGGGTCAGGGCTGTTCTGGGGTAGGCATCAGCCAGTTGTATCATGTCATCAATAGCATTTATTGTTCTAAAAATATTATTAAATAATAATAGAGAAATGCATGATCTCTTCTACATATTCCTTTAAGTACAGTCACACCATTATATTTACTAAGGCAGGAGAGTTGGTCTAATCATGATTTTTTTTCAGCACCAAGGACAGAAATACAAAGACTGGTCTTAAACTCCTCTCCATTAATCAACGTCCATCTTACTTGACTTTTTACAGATAACTTTTACGCTGCTCTGATTGGTGAATAAATCCCAAAGCACTAAATATTTTATGCCTGTTTAGATGATGTTGGGAATCAGTGCTAAATGCAGAATGCAGACAAAATCATGCTAGGTAATCAGTTTATTGTAGAGCCTTTATCTACCTTTTGGCATGGTAAGTTTAATGCTGAAAATGCAGCTGATTCCATAATATATAAGCATGAAACACAGGGTTCAAATGCTTGGAAAGTGAAACAAGTATAATGGGTAGAATTTTCTTAGCCTGGAACTTGGTAAGATAGACTATATTCATCCCATTCAAGATGATAAAGAAGAGGCTCATAAAAGAGTGGTAAGATAAACATTAACTAGCTATGGAAGACTGACTGGAAAGTTTATGAATTTGCATTATTGAAATCCAAATTCTTTCTTCATTTTTTGTTGAATGAGAAAAAATAAGATCTCATTTCTTATAAAAATAAAAACTTGAATGGAAAAAGGGAGACAATGGGTATAAGACTGTTATATATTGGAATGTGTCACTTTGGGGAGATAAAATTCCAAAGTGTTAGAGAACCACAGACCCAAATATAGTAGTAATAAAATTACCTGTTAAGAATAAAGAGTCTGACAGAGGCATGTTAATATCACATAAAGCAAAAAACTTCGGGAGAGAACAAGGCCATTTAAAAGCTACCTTGACCCCAGTCTGAAGATCAAGATGGAAGGCTAAGTGATCTCCCAAGGGGATTCTGAAAATCTGAGGACCACCGTACCTTTCTGATGTACAGTGTGCCTGGTCAAGCCCTGATGAAGGTATATCTCATTGGCAGGCTGAATCTCAAAGAAAAACCCAAGGAGAATCCATTATTAGGTTACTAAGTCAAGGCAAGGCCATATGCAGGATAACAAGCAAAAGTAAAGGAATTGGAGTCAACCCAATGGTCAAAGACAAGGGGTAGGTAGTACAGGAGATGAGACTCAAAGAAAAAGGGGTGTGGTGCCCCCAGTGCAGCAGGGAGGGCTTAGGAATGTACTTCAAAGGGCTGATTTCTTTCTTTCACAGCGATACAGAAGGCAAGGGAGATGAGAAACGTGGTCCACTTCTTGCTCTGCTCAGAATCCCCAGCTGCCGCATCTCTAGACCAAGGATAGTAGACCAATTTAACTAAGCTTGTTGAATCCTTCAACCCTAAAATACATTTTATTTTCACTGTCTGTTAAAGGAGTTCAGCAGTATATTTTGCGGCTTTTCCAAATGTGTGAAGATCAAGAGATTTGCAGTATTCTTTTTTTAGGTCACCTCCCGAAAAATGAGTACTGAGATGTTATAAGTATTCACAGGTTCTTAAGAGAGTCAAGATGCCGAGGTGTCAGAAAAAAACAATCCAAGAATAAAAGAATGGGGTACCTCTGCATGAAGGTAATATTTGCTTATATTGACTATGGTTTTTCTTCATTTACCCAAACAAAAGCTCCTTTGGCCAGGTTAGAAAAGCATTAATGATTTGAGTTCACTAAAGGCTACCAAAACTCTACCTTCAACCCACTCTGGATTTGGACTTGTGAACTAGTACAGCCCATGATTTCAAATTGCTTTTTGCACACAGTTCTTTCCCCTAAAGTGGAATTTGCTAACCCCAGTTAATTTAAAAGTTGAAAATGTCACAGTCTAATTTATTTTAATTCTCTGCCATTGACAGATAAAAACGAACAGTCAGGGTACATTATCCATTTCTTCTCCTGCCGAACTCAACCCCTCCAATTAAGAAGGCAGTCTGCTGGCTGAGAGAACTTGAACTGCATGCAGTGAAGTCATAGAACAATCCACTCTGGGGAGTGGCTTCAAGTTCTAATAGACACTGTGCGAACCTAATCTCACCATAGCCGGAGCAAGGCAGAATACAGCAGCCTCCCCAGCCCATCAGAGCTAGCAGCTCCAAGATCAGAAACTGCATGGTGATGATTATGAACGTCTGAGCTCTTGGAGAGACAAAGTGTCATTCTTTTCTCCATAATGAGAAAAGCATCTGCCTTGCAGAAGGAGAAAAAGTCAAATCAGACATTTCTGCCAATTTATTCTGGCTCAGATGACTGACAAAAATTCTGCAGCCTCCTGGATTAGAAGCCAACCCGTTGGTCATGTGGGTGGGCGGGGATGCTAAGTAAACATAATGGAGGGGGTACAGATTTAAAAGTGGAGAGAAAACAGAGAAACACTGGAAGACACAAACCCGCCTTCTGGTCAAATCAAAGGATCATTTTGTAGGGAGACATACCTGAAGTAAGATCCTAAGAACTTCACTGTTCAAGCTCGTGCACCTTGGACAATTCATTTCACCTTTCAAACAACCATATATGTTTCATTAAAAGGTGGAAAGAAGGTCTTATCTTGGTGCAATAAAGTGTGGATTAAAGACGTGCATAATTCTTTCTTAAAGCCTCAGTTTTTTCTTCTATAATGGGAGTAGTGAGAGTAAATACTACAAAGGATGATTGAGAAGATTAAATGGAGTATGTACAAAAAAAGTGGTTAGCATTAGGACCCAGCACATATTAAGAAATTAATCGATGTAAGCTATTATAGGAACAAAATTTAAATAATTGTCCCAAGTTACCTCAGGCAGTTCCTGACATTTAAGAGATGCTTAACCAAAGGTAGCTTCTAAATTACTCAAACCTTTATACTGCTGAATAAAAGAGATTCCAGTAAGAGACTGCCTAATGTTACCTCATAGGTAAGTCTTAGGGGAGACAAAAGGACAAAAAGCAAGACGGAAACAGATGGAGGTAGGTCAACAGAGAGACACAGACAAAGGTGACATTCATGGAGAGATAGAGAAACTGAGACAGTCAGCCAGATTTTAAATAGATAGAAAGATAGATTGATAATGTGTATATATAGCTATATATCCATATCTATGTCTATTCTTTATTATCTACCTATCTATCTATCTATCTACCCACCTACCCGTCTACCTAATAAAGAAGAGAATGAAAGAGGAGTAAAAAGCAGAGAGGAAACAGAGCTGCACAGCCAGCTCTTTTGCTATTCAGAACTCTACCAGGCCGAGTGCCTGGGCTGGGAGAGCGGAGCCCCCTGCCTGCGGGTCTGAGCATCCTCTGCAGATAAAGATGTAAGGGGTCCAGCTCATCAATCACAATCATGCGGGGACAGCAGAGCAAGGCAAGAGGATTAGCGCTGCTGCCTGCTCAGGTCTCTTGCCTCACACAGTTGCGCTTTAATGAAACATCACCTCCAGCGCTTACTTCCGGCCAAGGTACCCCCTCCATTCCCATGGCCAGCCTCCTGTAATCAAGTTTCCAGAGTTAATTAGGAACAAACAAACAAGGCTCTGAAAAAAAAAATGTATCCATTCCAAAGGGTGGGAATTCCCGAAAAGAAATGATTAGATGCTGGTAATATAGATTCGTTTTCCCTTGCAACTGAGATTGACTATTAAATGGTTTTCATGAAGCTCCAGTTTTTTTCTTCCCAGGACCTCTCTAATAAAGCTATTCAGGATCATACTGAAGAGGCTGTTAGCTTCTCTGAGTGGTGAATGAGGAAGCACTTTTAAAGGCTGCACCCAGATAGTTGAAGGAATGTTAGTGTCTGCCCGGAGAGGTGTGAGGGCAAGTATTTGCGTGCATGGCAAATACGTTGGGGCTGGGAGTGGGTTTTCACATGGGTGTGCATGATACTGAGAGTGGGTTCTTGTCTACTGCTGCTCTTTGCACATGGGGAGGGGAAGGAGGGGGAACTGCAGGTGAGAGTCCTATAGCACCGAAGGAAATTCTCACTTCCAAAGGTGCTCATCCATTCACTCATTGATCCAACCTGTATTTATTTATTGATCTCCTGTTTCATGCCAGGCACAGGTCTCTGCGCTGGGCATAGAACAAGATAAATTCCTCAATTGTATGGGGGATGCCTTTGGTATAGGAGACAAGAAACTGACACATAAACGTATATCCAGATAATACAATGACCTAAAAATGTGACGAGGGTAAGGCATGGAGCCAGGGAGTGATGGGGGTTGCAATCTCAGATAAAGGAGTCAGGAAAGGAGTAATCCATGTGGATATCCTGGGAAAATAAGGCACATGGAACTGCAAGTTTAATGTCATGAAGTGGGGAGTGCATTTGGAATAAGAGAAGCAACAGCGAGGAGGCAGAACAAAGCTGTAGGGGTCACCAGGCACCTTCACGTTGAAATCTAAACTCTTGCTTATCTTGTCTTTTAGTTATAGTCCTGGGTGTCTGTCCGGTCTCCTAGGCATCAGATGAATGCTTTATTTCTTAGCCTCTGCTCCATAAGAGCAGGGAATACTACCCAGAACTAGATAGATCCTAATACATTAATATCAGGCCTAGCTGCCATGCAATCAGCTTGTCTTACATAGACTGGAAGGAATCCAGTTCAAGGGTCTATCCCCGAAGTCCTCAAATAACTATATAGGGAAGATGCTATTATTGTGCTTGGTTTATGAATGTGGACATGGAACTTAGAGAATTTAAATGACTGGCCCAAGGTAAGATTAATTGGACAAATATAAAGTGCCCCCCCCACACCCACACACACAAAGAGGTAACGATAAGGTCCCACAGACAGCACAATGAATTTGTAGACACATCAAGGGATATGGCAGAGCAGTGGTTGGTGAATGTTTTCTCTGAAGAACCAAACAGGACCCACTTTCAGCTTGGCCAGGCGTATGTATCACCTCTGCTGCAACTAGTCAAGTCTGCCACTGGAGCCAGAAAGCCGCATGGACAAGGTGGGAATGAATGGGTGTGGTTGTGTGCCAATAAAACTTTATTTACAAAAGTAGGTGAGAGGCCAGATTCGGCCCAAAGGCTATTGTTTGCTGACATCTGTTAATGAGTGTCCATACATGGGGATCCACATGGATTTGGGGAACCCCAGAAGATAGTCAAGGGATTTACTATTCACACAATGAAAAAGTAGGCATCAGGCGCATGCCCACAGAGGACAGTCTTCTATCTATTTAAAACCTCCTTTCATAATCCGTTGCCTGGGGTTGGGGAGACACCCCATTTGGGTGTTGAGAGCTGCTTCACCCCAAGACAAAGGCCACATCCTCAGTTCATTCACCCCACTCCCTGTTATGTTCTAAAAGTAGAAAAAGCACATGTGGGAGACAAAAGCATCTAGTCGGATTCGAGGAAAGCCTATTACGCATGTTAATCCATTCGTAATTCAACAAGAAGAAAATGAAAGTACAAGGCAAACTGCAGAAGATGGGAAAATGTCTTCCAGAAATGTACAAGCAACAGTGCGTGGCAAGACAAGCCATTAAAGAGTCACTGCGTGGTCTGCCTTGAAAAATGGCGAGGAGGAAACACACGCCAGCATGCATTTGTATGTGCACGTGCAAACATGTACAGAATTTGTCATCGCAGCTCTAAGGCGGCTCGCAGTGAGCGTCACATGTACTTCAGTGAACATACATGTCCTTCGTTCATTAACGAGTCTGTCTACAGTGAGCAGAAACACTTTCCTACATGAGTGAGTCAGGCTTCTCTTTATAATCTTGAGTGGGTGCCCTTGTAGCATTAAAAAAGGGATGCTTAATGCTAGCGGACTTAGACCCGCATACTAACTGTGATATGCAAGACATATAAGAATGCACCTCAATTGTGGAAATGCAGACACAATCTCACTCCCCAATAGTTTTGAGCAAGTCAGTACATATCAATTGGAAGGAATGTCTACTTTGTTGTCCTGACACTAACATCATCCTTACTCATCTGAGTCCAAAGGTGGCCATTAAATCAGAGAAAGCAAAGGCCAGAAGGTCTCAAGGCTGGATCTCTATTAGGGACACCTGGGAGCTATAAAAGGACATACCTGATGCCCCGTGCTGGTGGGAATGCAAAGCCCTGTGACCACTTTGGAAACAATGTAGCAACAAGACATCATGTGGAGCCCATCCTTGCTCTGTCACCCAACCATTCCACTTCTAAGGGTTTACGCAGGATAAATAGCAACGTGTGTCCACACAGAAGCATGAGTTCAGATTTCACAGCATGTGTGACAGTCACAAACAACCCAACAAAGTGTCTATTAGCCGATGAATGGGTCAACAAATTACAGTATACTCCCACCATGAAATACTACTCAACATTAAAATGAACAAAGAGTTAATAATATACATGACATCATAAGTGAATCTCAAAAACAGTACGCTGAGTGAAGAACGTCAAACACAAAAGACGATGCTCAGTATGATTTCATTTAGATGAAATTCAAAGTGACATAGACAGAAAGCAGATCAGTATTTGCCAGGGGTGGAATAGATTAAAATGGGCATAAGGGAACATTTTAGGATAAAGGAACTGTTTCGTATTTTTATGGTAGTTAGAGGAGGTTATCAGATTGTATGCAATTACCAAGCTTCATCAAACTTGAATCCTACAAACCAATTAATGTAGAATCTCTCAGGTTGAAAGGTAATTATTTGAATTATCTCCAGGTCTGTTTCTCCATACTGGCTACACAACTATTTGGTCAAGTCACCTGTTTTCCTGGGTAGTTGGGCTTATACCCAACTACAGGATAAGCATCTTTAAAATATCAACATTTCCCAATCTGTATGACACTAAACAAATGCTCTGATATCAGTCATCCTAGTAAGATCTGTGCCCTTCTATATCCCTAACACAGAAAGTACGTGAGTAGATTACAAAGTTAGCATCATTGGCAGGCCTGGATAGAAATGATACCGACACAATGTCTACAATCATCTACTGAATCCCTGTTAGGTACAAAGCACCATGCCAGTGCTTGTCTGTTATAACAGGCTTTTATTTTTGCAAGAACTTCATGAGCTACCCATCACTGTCCATCTCTCCCAGAAGATAACTTGTCCAAGTTCACACGTTCAATAAGGTTGAGCTCGGATACAAAGTTAGGTCTGCCAGATTCTAAAGCCAACGCTCATGATCAATAACCTAAGTGCTGCCCTGTTAGACTTCCAGTCCTTCGCAGTGCCCAGGAGGAACCCAAAATAGGCTGTCAAGTCTATGCCCGCAGACACATAGTAGATGATTAATCAGTGCTGTGCATTGATCTTCTGAAATTACAAACCAGCCCTGTTACACTTGGAAGAACTCATTCCACTGACTCAGGGAGGGTGACGAATAGGAGAGCATTCGTTAGTACAGGGATGGGTCCCTCCCCTCCCTCCCCTCCCTCCCCTCCCTCCCACTGTGTTCCAGGTAAAGGGCCCTGGATTTACGACCTAGAAAAGCCAACATACCGGGGGGGGGGGGGGGGGGGATAATTGCAGGCAAAAGCTATCCCCCTTTCAAACTTTGTATCTTCAATTGCCAAGCACTTCTCCAGTGCTTGGTGTTCAGGATTTGGAAACATATTATCCTGAGCATGTGGGAGGACTCATTGCATAGAGGTGGGTAGGCAGGGGCTTACCAGGACAAGCAAAAACATAAGCAAATACACCCGGGACGGAAAACTCCTCATCACCGTGGGATCTAACCCCAAGCAGGGGTGCCTCACCCTGACATTGGTGCCTGTCCCAGCATCCTCTGCCTCCTGGCTTTCTAGTGAAGCTGAATTTGTGTCCCTGGGGCTCAGTGTTAATCTTTTCTCTCTTTATTAGATTTAATTTTTTTATTTAAATATTTAAAATTTAAGTATTGTTGACATACAATCTTATTTTAGATTTGGGTGCACAACATAGTGATTTTTGACATTTGTATACCTTACAACGTCATCACCACTGTAAGGCTCAGCTCTGTCTATAATGACTTGTTCAAAGCAAACCCCAGGCAAAACACTAGTGAAGCTAATAGTTGACACTTAATAACAAGAACCAGAGGAAAGGGATGAAGAGGTACAAGGAGAAGGTCAAGAATAAGGCAACATCAGTATTAGCTGTGTAGACTGAACAAGCCTGGTTGATCTCTAAATTCTTCACCTGTAAGGCGGGACTATAACCCTATCTGATGCATCTGGGAAAGATGGAGTTAAGGATTACTGTGGTTGACACATTTGGGGCTCTTAAAATGTGCCAGCACTGTACCCAGATTATGTAATTCTGTCTGCTACACTAATGGGTAGATGTTACAAAATACTACTGTTATTACCATAGAGCAGGAGGGCTTGTTGCTATTGTGACTGTTACGAGACCCTGATATGGGATGACATGGTGGACGTTTGACTTACAAGCTCAATTTCATGTAATAGTCAAAGCAGTCATATAAGTTTGGGACCAGGAAAACCAAATCACTTCACTTTTCAATAGAAGATATTTTTAGTTGTTGCTGTATAAAAATTTCATTCAGGAATTTAACAGCCTGCAGTCATCCGAGGGGGTAAGTTAATTTTCAGAATAACCCAGGAGCCAGCAATATTAAAATAAGGTATGATAAATTCTTGCTGACTCTTCAAAAGACAATAATTTACACTAAAAATGAATCTCAGTATTTACCAAAGAAGAGCAATTTATATTATAAAATAAATATACATAGGCAACCTATATAATTCAGTGGCACTTTATAGTTCATATCACTAGAAATTTGTGGGTGACATCTCTAGAAATATCCACAGGTCTCCCTGTTATATAGACCAAATCACTCCCATTACCCACAGAACAGCCAACAGCCTGAAGACAGGAAGCGGCTTTGCTTACTATTTTATCCCTAGCACTTTTGAAACTACATTTCGTTTACACTATTATGCAATCTCTACTCCAAAGAGCCTTGCAGAGTATGTGGCACTACCCCCCATTTTACAGATGGGCAAAACTGAGGCTCAGAGAGTCAAGTAACCTGCCTAGGCATCACAAGGAGAAAGTGGCAGAATTAAAACTCCAGCCCAGGACCTCTGGCCTCCTAAGCCAGACTGCTTTGTCCACACTGTTCTGCTGCCCAGCATGGGAAGCAAACACTTCAGAGCGCTCAAAGCTACAGGGAGAATGGGAGCCTCCTGTTTGCCCCCCACCCTGCTGCTCCCAAGATCGGCTGCTTCCCCAGGGAGAGATGTAGCCCCAGGAAGACATTTATCCAGGAGGCTACTCCAGCTCCAGCAGCTTTCTGCTTCCTCGGCGCATGCCAAGACCCAGCAGATCATTAATTACGACTTCTCACAAATGGTTTCCCACATCCCTTCGCAGGCAGGCTTGTGCCCGCCTCTGGCTGCAACTCTGCTCCCAGTGCTAAATCTGCTCCCGTGGCTACCCAGAGGCCTCCAGGCAGGGGGTGGGGGTGGAGGATGGAGCTGCCGAAATGAGTCTGTGCTTGAAACATAGGCGGGTGGAAATAGTGCTTGCAGCTTTCAAGAAGTAAATAGCATAGGAGTAAGAAAAACAAAAACACAAAACCTGAGCTAGTGATAACTAGAACAAAGAACTATCGTTTGTAGCACATTTATTGTCCCCCAGATCTATTGCCTTCGCTTTCTTGTTCGTGGGATTGCCGAGTACTCACTATGTGCTAGGCATTATTTCCCTTAGTCCTCTAAACGGTACAAAAAGTCTGGTATGACTAGGTTACAGATAGGGAAACTGAGGCCCACAGAAAACACAGTCAAAGGACTGGATTGCAAATCGGTCATGTACCAAATGTCTTGCGCTGGCCATAGCCCCACACTGCTTCACAAAGCCCCAGTGTGGTCCTCATGGAAGGACAAATATCCCCACTGGAAACTCAGAAAACTAAGACCCAGCGAATTCGTGCGACTCTCCAAAGACACAAAGCCTTAGTCAGTAGTCAGAGACCCAAGATATTCCACCTTCCCTGAAGAAAATATTAATGGATAGCTTATATGGATGCTTCAAGCCAGAGACTTGTGTCTTCTGAGCACGGTCACCAAGGAAACAATATCAGGCTGTACCTGGTATTTACTCACGATCCTTACTTCTGACCACGCCCAGGCCTCTGCATTTCCCCTGTGGGTTGAATAAAACCTGTGCTGGAACAAATTGGGAGGGCACAGTCTCAGCTAAAACACCAAATGTAAGCTGAAAATGTCTGCTGCTCTAGTAAAGACTTTTCACGTAGAGTTGTGCTAAGAATCCGGTGTGCTGGATAGAAGGGGGTAGCCACTGGTATGAACAAAAGAAGCAACTGCAGCCACAATTGCATGCACAGGCTAGACCTGATGGGAAGCCAGGAGCACAGACACACCCTCTCACCAATCCACAGGCGTCAGATGCACAAGGATGGTACTCCAGACCCCAGGCTTGCCTGGCTGCCTTTGCCCCAAAGTGGAAAAGTGCTTGAGTCCTTTCCTGGAGACAGTGGCTCAAAGACTGCTCAAGTGCTGGGTCACAGTCACGTCCAAGAAAGAGCAAACATTGTGAAGTCAAATACCTGAGCTTGAATCAACTTTATCCATCACGACCTGAGTGAGGTCGTGCATGTCACATCACTACCTTGTCTTGGAACTGGGGATAACCAAATAATCTCCTCTACTTTTCCAGAATGGGGTTAAAGGGAGATAGCATCTGTCAAGAAGCAAGTGCAATGCTTAGAATATTAGAAACCAAGTCAATGGTGCTTCTCTTTCACCTTTCCTCATTGAGTTAACAGATTAGACCACTGAGAGAGGCAACACGGAGCCATTTCAAAGTATTGGTTCCAGAAACGGGGAACCATGCAAAGGTTTTCAAAATCCCTGGGATATCTTTGGCATTTACATGGGATTCGTGTATTTAGCAAGTAGGAAACATAAGTACAACAATAACTGAGAGCAAACTCTTTTCCACAGCTGCACTTTATAGATAAAAATGTTGAGGTTCAGAGAGTTGGCAATGCTGGCCTACAACATTCATGTACTTGGTCAGTTTTGAAAGCCAGCCCAATTATAACTCAGTGACCCCCCAGATGATACATCCTCAGCTGATCCTCCTTCCTTATTCTTGACTCTGACATTTAGACCTCATAACAAATGACTCATGAAGATGTCCCAAAGAGACCCCATCATTTTCCCATGTCCACAGGTCCAGCCTTCTTCCACATCTCCCCGCCTCTCTTTCCGACCATGTAGAGAAAAGCAATGCTGCCATGTTGCTCCCCACTCCCCACATTTCCTCCCATCATCCCCTGCTCAGATGCACTTTATCCTTCTCTGTTCCCGCTGTCAATCAAATTGAGCTTTTTACATTTCAAGGCTAAAATGAATGAAAACTTTCTCTAAAAGCCTCCCCTGGTTCCCAGATCCCCTTTCCTCAATAGTATTGAATGTCCATTTCTATTTTTATCCTAGAACCTGCAACCTTATGTTGCAATTTAATTGCCTTTTGACTTTTATCCTTGGCTAGTTAGATTTTGAATAGGTGGAACTGTATCTTGTGTAGATGGAGATCATATTTGTAAGGCATGACAAAGGGGGTGCTGAATCCATTGCTAAGTTTATGAATAAATGCATGAATGAACAAATAATAGGTATTACTTTCCCTAAAGTAATGAAACCCTGAAAATATTAAGCTATGTTCTTAGCAGACATTTTCCCCTACCAACTTCGCTGATGGTCTCCCCACAGCAGTCCAGCCCAACCATGCCTCAGAGGTTACAGAATTTATAAACATTCAACCTGTATAAGTGGACATGTTAAAGAGGGCTAAACAGTGGAGACACCCAGAAGCACAAGGGAGATCGAAGTGAGAGGTTATCTGAGCAAGAGCTTGGGACTGAGGTTGTCAACCCCTATGACTGAGGATTCCGTGAGAGAAGCTGGTTGATAGCTATCTTCACATGTGAGCCGGAGAGAAATTTACAGATGAGAAAAGAGCTCACCTTCAAATTCTGAAGCTGAGACTCAGAGGGCCCTCACACTTCTTGCCATCACCAGGCAATCCTGTCCTCCTCCCCCGATCCCTGTTTCCGAGTGCCTATATCAGCAAGAGGACGGTTATGAGGGTAGTGGCCAGAGCAGTAAAATGAACTGGGATTGAGTCCAACCATCTTGTATTTCAAGTTTTACCTCACTGAGACATCAGTATAACAATAACCCCTAACTCTCATCCCCCAACCCCCAGAAAAGATTGTGGCAAACATTTAATGAATAATAACTATGGGTAAAATATCTTGCACAATATTTGGCTCATAACAAGCAATCAGAAAATTAAAACAATAGCTTCAGTAACCCCAAGGGCCTTGATCCATCAACAACTTCAAGCCCCAGGAGGTAGTCATTGTCATTTTGTAAAAGGGAATCCCAAGAGTATGAAAATATTAGAGGATATCTCTTCCACATCCACATGAAGGCGGAGGCTAGATCTTCTCCTTTGAGCACATAAGGTCTGAACATATAAATCTTAGGAGAGTATTGATTGAAAGAAAATGTCCTTCTGCTGAAATCAAAGAAGAGATTTGTAGCATATAAAGTAGATGGATTTCTATGGCAGATCATAATTGCTAGCATCTACCCTACTGTTAATGTACTAATAGAACTCTAGTTAATGTAGGTAGTACAGGGATGGTCCTATTTGATCTCAAAGAGGTTGGGCGCACTTACCCACCTCTAAAGAATAAATAATGATTGATTTAAACTGCATTTACCTTTTGCATGTATGTCACCCAGTTCTGGCAAAAGAAATGTAACTTGATGTCTCCTTGATAGTGTTCCTTAAGACAAAAACTTGCAAAAAATAAAAGCTTTATCCCTGTTCTCTTATGCTTGAGACACAGATGTGAGGACATGATGTCCGAAGCTTTAGCAAACATCCAATGATCATGAGAAGTAAGGGATAAATGTGAGCAGCAAAAATAATAGACTGTCAAGAACCTGAGATTTCAACAGAGACAGTAAGCCAATTAACCAACCCTAAGACAATTTACTTTAAGGATTCTTGTTAAATAAACAACGGTGTTCTTTTCATTTAAGCCATCCCCTGTTAATCAGTTTTTGTTCCTTTTAGCTAAAAAATACAAACTGATTAAATTCCCCAAATTCAGAGTTTGAGGTTTTTCTTGCAGTTAGTGAAAAGCTGGCAAAAATGGCTTCTGGAATCACCTGAATCATTTATAACGACGATCAAACCAGCTTCCACTGGACATCATCTACAGGGGGTACGCCAATGGCCAGGGTCTGGGAACCTCTAAACTGGAAGGAACTTTAGACATTATACAAGGGTCTTCCCCTCTAGATCCACTGCGAGCACCACCCCCATCATGAACATTTTCAGCACCTTCTCCGGCTGGACAGTTCCAGTTGCCAGATCATTTCAGAATCCAACCTCTCCCTCCTCCTCACCCCTCTCTCTAAGAAGAGCCTTTCATTGAGATATATTTTCCTCTTGAGCCACTTGGAGCGCATTGCATTCCTCTTCCTACTGCTATCCCTTTTAGCTATTTGCATAAGGTGACCCTCTGTCTTCTTAGTGTCTTTTTCTCCCTTCTGCAAACGATCGTGCTCTCAGAATACAGAAAACTGTTACATAAAGGTAGAAAAACTTTCTAGATATCCTGGGTTAAGTAAAGAGCTATCAAAGAGTCCTTTTGTATAGACTCATTCTAACAAATTTCTATTATTTAGAAAATGTGGAACTCAATTCCAGCCCTTAATCATTGAGTCGCAAGGGCTCACCAATTTGAAATGCAACTTACTTGGTTCAAAGTTAATTTTCTCCCTGTCTTTATAATCATGTGGGGAGAGGGAGAAGTGCAAATTATATACTTATACATCAAAGTCAAAGTCTTAGTTATGTGTAGGAGTCCAAAAGGTTCAGACAGTACAGATCAAGCAATAAACAAGTGTCTATGACAGAGCTGCCTTTGTTAGACTCAGCTGGGAGCCGTAAGAAACCCCTCTGACCTCACCTCCACATTTACCCCACAGTTTTCTGACTCCCGGGTCCATTTTTCACCTACCTTCCTCCAAGCTGTGTGCTGGGAAGACAAGAAAAAGGTCAGGTTTCCAGTGGGGGATGCAGCATCCACTTCCACCTTGAAGTCTGAGGCAGGTCTCCAGGGCCCAAAGAATTAAACCCGATGCAGTGAACTTGACTTGCATGTAGTTACTGCCATCTTAATAAGGTGAGAGCAGCTTGGGGATCCCAGGAACATGTAACTCAGGCCTGGCCATATGGAGCCAGCCTGGAATCTGTCAAGTTCACTTAGCACATCCTCTCTTTGGGGAGTCAGCCAGGCAATCACATTCAGGGGCAGGAAGGAGAGGCAAGAACACAGGGAGAACGGGCTGTTGATATATTGAAGCTGATGCTGATGTTAAAAGCCAGATGCGAAAACCCCCTCCCCCTTCCCCAACACACACCAGTAAACACTCTTCTCACAAACCAAGCTGGAGCCAAGGCACTGACAATGATTTAAGGCTGTTTGGGGAAAGGAGCTGAAATAGCTGGTATGAATGTATGTATTTCAGGAAGGAGTAATAAGCATGTTTCTCATTGTTGGTGGATGAACCATATTTGCATCAATGTCTTATTTTTGCCTGGAACAACCCAAGAGACAGATACACCAGTTTTAGCATCCATAAGAATGCCGTGTGTGTGTGTGTGTGTGTGTGTGTGTGTGTGTGTGTGTGTGGTTGGTTTTGTGATCCTCATGGGTGATAGATCTTAAGAACAAAACAGTAGTGAGGAAAAGGCAGAGACCTGGGCAAAGGAGAATAAAGGAGCTCGCTGTGAAGGGGAGCGTTCTCCACTGCGGCAGACTGACAAGCAAGGGCTGGAGACACTTTCCGGCAAAAGAAAGAGAGTCCGGGACTCCACACCAATGCAATTCTGCTCTGATGGATGGGACCGAGGGCATCTCTGCAGAGCTTTGGGAAAAAAGCCCGAATTGAAAATGTAATCTCCATTTCATACTTTTCAGTGATATTCAGCACAAAAGCAGTGCTAGCCCATGGCCAGCCAAATTCAATGCAATTTATATGCAGACTCATACATCTTTGCAAGGACCGTGTAGGAAGACCAAATCCAACTGACATCCCGTCACCTCTGCGGGACAGATTTGCAGGGGTACCGAATACCGCTTCAGAGGGGGTCTTTCTGGGAAAATGAAGCGAGGGATTTAATTTTGTACAGTTTATTGAACGGGCCCCAAAGGTGACATTTCCAGGGACAACTGGGCATCATTATCCCTTTGAGATGAGGAAGACTTCATTTTCAGAATGCTGCTCAGGTAGCCCCTACTCCTTCCTGCAAGGAACTGACAAAACCTATTCAAGCTTGCTTCCTGCATCCTGGGAGTCGTGTGAACCTGAGCATGTTACTTGGTGGCTCTGGGTTAACTCACCGGGGATAACAGTTGTGATGCTTACATATATACGGTAAGAATAACCAACGTTTATTAAATGTCTCATACATTTTAGGCATCTTAGTAGGTGCTTTACATACATAATCTCATTGCATTCTTACATATTACAGATGAAGGATCTGAAGGGAAGAAAAGGGTTAAGGAGATTGATTAAGGTCACAGTTTGTAATCTTTTGGATGATGATTCAAACTTAAATATTCTGACTCTAGAGCCTCTTTTATGAGTTACTACCCTGAAGCTATCTCTCTGGCATGAACTTCTCGACTTTGTTCCTGACATATACTAAGCACTCAGTCGATGCTATATCATAATCCTATAAGCAATCACTGGAATTTATAGACATCAATATATTTCAGGAGCTAAATCAGCTAGCTGCTCCAGTGCCTCACAACAATCTAAATCTCATTTTCATGTGGAGAAACTGAGACTCATGTAGGTTGAATTGCTTGTCCAAAGTCACTCAGGACCAAGACAAGACAAGATTATAACCGAGGACTCCCGGTTCAGAAACACAGTCGTAGCTCTCTCTCTATACCACAATACTCATTCATGAGACAACTCCAAAGATATCCATCAGTTGAGCACAGAAAGTGCAATCATGCATTTTCCCCTTTTCTGTGAGACAGTCCTCCTCCTGTGTTCTTGTGAGCCAACAGAAAACGGCAGGAAGAAACAGAGATAATTCTCCTGGGTCTTTGCATGAAACCCAACCTCTTGGGAAGAGACCATGGTCATTAAGGAGGCATCCATCTGTCTTTTCTAAGCTCATATCAACTCTCAGAAGGACTCCTGGCTTAGTAACAATCTCTCCCTGCTATGAACACCTGGATAGTGTGAAAATTATGTGGAGTATAATCCTAGTATATGCAAGAATCACAAAGGGGGACAGTGGCTCAGAGGTGGTGCCCAGAACAGCACAGGCATGCTGTCAGATGAAAGAGAGGACATCAAAGAATAGGTTTGGCTACCTAAACGACCTAATAGTAGTAGCTGGCACACAAAGATTGTTTACTATGTTAAATGATTAGAATCCCCTTCGCTAAATGCTGTGTACTCACATCTCTTCTAATTCTCCCCAGAAGTACTAGAAATTCATTTCTACTACATGCCCATTTTACAGATGTGAATATTAAGGATTGAAAAGGTAAAGCATTATAACATGTCCAAAGTCACGCAAGTGATGAGGAACGAAGGCAAGCCTTTCTTAAGAGCCAGGATTCTTAGGGCTGGCTGTTCACCAGCTCACCCTGGGCACTGTCAAGTCATATTAAATTAGCCCAAAGGAAAAATCCACTTTTAACTGTAAAGCATTAGAAGCATGAATAGATTACCTTTGTAGTGAAGTGAAGTGCACCACGAAACTCAAAGAGGTGAGCAGAGGCCATTCGTTCACTGTCAAGAATAAACTACTCTCTCAGATTACATAATTCTTCTCTTTCTTTCTCTCTCTCTCTCTCTCTTTCTCTCATCCCTCTCAATTTTAGCCAAATAGAGCATTAAAAAAGATATCATTGCTTGAGGAGTAGTCCCAGTACATTATAATATAGGGAGGCAAAGAGAAAAATAAGCAAATCACTGTCATTGATTGTTTACTCTGCACCAGATCCTTCATAACTTATCTTATTCATCTTTTGTTAGACCCTTGGATGGCAGCATTCTTCTCCACATTAGCAGATAAGGCACAGATAAGGCACATTAGCAGATAAGTCAAGAGCTTGACACAGCTGGTGAAATGCACAGCCAAATCTATGTTGCTTTTCACACCTCCCAGCCTGTGATGTCAATAGTGTGCTTGCTGTAAATGAAGTCATATATGCTTGCTTAAGAGAAGTACCACCATATTCATGGACTCACCCTATTATTCTAATATTCTTATCTAATAATATTTAAATCTAAGAAAGGACAAATATTTCTTTCTGTGCTTTTAATTTAAAACTTTTTATTATTTTATTTTATTGATCTCAGAGAAAGAGAGGAAGAAAGGGAGAGAGAGAGAGAAACATCAAGTTGTTGTTCCATTTTGCAACATTGGTTGATTTATGCATTCATTGGTTATTTTTCCATGTGCCCTGACTGGGGATCGAACTCACAACCTTGGTGTATTGGGATGATGCTCTACCTAACCCATTGAGCTCTGCAGCCGGGGCCTGTCCCTTTTATTTTTAATGAACTAATTTTGCCATCACCTGGACTTGGTTTCAATGTAATGTAACCACATGCTATTATTTATGTAAATATGCTTGTATATTAATGGACGGTCTCTGGAATGAGGCACAAAAATGGCAGCAGGGGAACCTCTGGGGAGGAGAACTGAGAAGCTGGGAGGAGGGCGGGGAATGGAAGGAGACATGTCACAGGAAACCCTCCTGTTAATTGTATGTTTGCCCTGGGTACTGTGTAAACATAATATTCTAAAAATGAATTATTTCATATCAAAATAATGTGATGCTTTCTTTGCAAGTTTTATAAAACTGGTTTCCATATTTACAATGTAGCCACAGTGGATAATATTAACATCTAAATGAGCTAACCCATAAAGATTCAAGTGTGATGGCTGCAAGAAGGAGCTATGTTAATGGAAAGTCCATGTTGCTTACTAACCCTTAGTACCCTGTATTTAGGCTGAGATATTGTAGACGACTAATCTCATTTCATTTTAAAGAAAAAAATGGCATATGTCTACATTTACATGAATATATCTATAACTATATGTATAGAGAGTAGAGCAAAAGTAAGTTGTTTGTATTAAAAGCAGCACAATTAATAAGTAATAATACAAGAATAAACGCCATTTGGGGTGCTCACAACTGTAAACCTACTTTTGCCACATCTTGTGTATCTATATCTTTCTATCTCAGATTTAAAAGATAAGCTAGATGGGGGAGAGGAGTGAAGAGGGACAAGCATGCAGTGACGGAGATTGATTGGACTTTGGATGATGGGTACACAACCCAATCAACAGTTCAAAATGCTATAGAGATGTTTACCTGAAACCTACGTACTCTCATTGATCAATGTCCCCCTGTTAAAGTTAATTTTCTAAAAGAAAAAAAAAAGACAAGCTACTTCTTTCCCATTGTACTTTGGAGAAAATGAAGATGTGTTCCATACTCGTTGACTTTCTTTTTTTATTTTATAATGTCAAATATTATGCAGATGTGTTGAAAGAGAGATGCCAGGCCCAGCAGCTAAGTTGTATCAAACATAGGCTAAACTATTTTTTGCCACCTTTCCTACTATGACCTTATCTGTCCTCTGAGAAGGATCCAGTCCCACACTGCTTTTCATTAGCTTCTGCAGCCCACACTGCAGAGGGCTGACATTTGACCCGCAGAAGCAGGAAATAGCATGGAATTAGGGCATGCCAAACCAGTGGTACCTCTTCCCAGCAGCAGTGACAACCAAGAGCTGGGTCAGACCCTGGAGCTCCCAGACAGAAGAGAATCACACATCACTCTTAAAGGAAGGAGACTGAAGGTCTTAACCTCTTCTGTCTCTCTTCCACTTTAAATACATCCGTTGAGAACAAGAAAATGGACAGAACTTCAAATTATGTTTGAGTTCAACGATTCTGGATTCTCCCCCTCCCCCCTTTTTTTTATCTGATGTGCACAGCCTATGTATATATAAAAAAGCCCTCTTTCATAATTTACCATAAATTAGGGGATATCATGACTCATTCCTTGAAAAAGAATAGTTAAATAATAATATTCTTATGTGGTGGACAAGCAGGCACCCATTTAAAAGAGAAAGCATGGCAGGTGTAGACTCCCTGATTACAGAACGTTCCCCAAGAATGCTTGTAAACACATAAGTTGTAGTTAGTTATTTTGGTTATCTTTGTAGAGAAAGTTACCAAGAAGGAAATTTACAATGTTCATT
Source organism: Rhynchonycteris naso (assembly GCA_037038555.1). NCBI lineage: Eukaryota > Metazoa > Chordata > Mammalia > Chiroptera > Emballonuridae > Rhynchonycteris > Rhynchonycteris naso. The sequence goes on from CM073000.1 coordinate 193,660,141, forward strand.
TTATTTCTTCCTTTTCCTATACATGATCTGTTTGTAGGCTATTCTCACGTTTAAATTTTATTTTGGCAGTTTGATCAGGGGAAAGATTTTTGCTCATTTATTTTATTTTGTTAAAATATTGAGCAAAACATTTTTAAAGTAAAAACTGTAAAGCGAGATACATGCCCCCACCAGCCCCAGACTGCACTCTTGCCCTATGCTCTATGTCAGTTTAATCTGATGTCTCCCTTTGTCCTAAACTCTTGCTTTATAATCACATGTATACCCACTGGACTTAATAGCAGGGATCCAATTGTGATCGTTGGAGCATCCGCTTAGGACCATCCTCTGGATATCCTTACCTTTTTATCCATCCATCCATCCATCCCCCACCCACCCAGCTATCCATTAGCCCATCCACCTGTTCATCCACTCATCCATCCATCCATTTCAAGCATCACTCATTTCACGTAGTTGCTGTGTACCTTGTGTGAACCAGGCCCTTCCATGACTCTCAGGTCATGGAAAAACAATGGTCAACAACTCACTGACATGGCAGGGCAGTGATCTCTTACACTTCATGAGGTAAGCACTGCAATAGAGGTGGTCACAAGTTATACCTGGGCAACATGGTTTGGTCAAGAAAAACTTCGACTACAGCATTATTCATAAGAGTCAAAAGGGGGAAGCAACCCAACTGTCCATCAGCACATGAACAGATAAACAAAATTTGTTATATACATGCAAGGAACTATTACTCAGCCTTATAAAGAAGACAACTATACATAGGCTACAATATAGATGAACCTTGAGGACATTATATTGAACAAAACAAGCCCATGAGATCACAAAAAAACAAATCATGTATAATTCCACTTATACAAGTTACTCAGAGTAGTCAAATTCACAGAGAGGGAAAGTAGGATGGTGGTTGTCAGGGAATAGGGAGGTTATTTTAAATGAATACAGAGTTTTAGCTTTGCAAGGTGAAAACATCCCGGGGATGGTTGGTTGGGGGCAAGAGCTAGATAAGGGGGCAAATACATTTAACGCCCCTGAACTGTATACTTGAAAATAGTTGAAAGGGTAAATTCTATGGTCAGTATTGGTTCATTCATTGTAAGAATTATAACACAATAATACAAAATATTAACCATTATTAATTAACAAAATTAATTCACAAAAATTTTAACTAGGTTGATGACATGGGAACTCTGTACCGTATTTGCAACTTATTTTATGAATATAAAACACTTCCAAAATAAAATAGGCACTTACAAAAATAAAACAGCCTCATGGAGGGTGTTATACACACAGTGAGGTGTGAAGGATGACCTGAGCTTGCCCAAGGGCATGGTGAGCAACTTACTGACACGCACCTGTCTCCGAAATGATCGTTTCAGGCAAGGGGACCCCATGTGCAAAGGTCTGAGAGTGAGGCAAGCAGAGCCTGTTAGGCTCAGGAACTGAGAATTATTCAGCGTGGCTGGGACCATGCTTCTGTGGCCCCAGATTCCTGAGCTGGGCAATTTGGTTGAGACCCTACACCTCTAGCAATACCCCACCCTTCGCTGCGGCCTAAGTACCAGCGGAACCCATCAAAGGAAAGGTTTACTTATGATGCTTGGAGGAGCAAAGAGCGAGGAGCCAGTGAGCCCTGCAAATCTCTGCTCAGAGGCTGGTCTGACACTACTTGCCACAGTTTACAACGACGTATCTTCGGGAGACTTTAAAGCATCCTCTGCCCACAATTCATCTGACAATTTTACGAGAAATATGTACATTCCATGAGTTCCTAAACCATTCACGCTGGGACCTACATCACACACCAAGATGAAAGCTCTCACACCCCAAACATGCCATGAGTATCAGTGTTAATGACTTGATAGAAAAATAGAAGGAAAGAAACTCCAGTGTGTTCGCGGCAAGTTGTCACGTGAGAAACACCATCCGAGGGACTCGAAAATAAGCAGTGTGGTGAGCGCGAGGAGCAGCGTGACTGTATCTCCCTAACAGCTTGACACAGTGTCAACAATCTAATCAGGATACACGCAGGGGAGAAGAATTTATTGTTTTAATTATAATCTAAAACACAGTCTTATTTTTTGATAAGGCGCCAAGGCATGCACTCTTTGGGGGGTTCCGAACGGGAAAGGTCGGCGGGTGTGCAGAAGGGTGGGCTCATTGTCTCTCTCCCCTGGCAGCTCTTTTGATCCTGTGCACCAGGCAGTTTTGCTGCGGAGATTTAATCCCAGGGTTTTCATACACAGCTTGTTACCTTCTTGCCAGCTCAACCAAGTTCTGTGATGCTCGCTTATTTGCAAGCGGCTAAGCTGATTCCGTTCTCAGAAGCTCAGCGGCTAACAAGCCGGAATTAGGCATTTTCCTCCTGCTTCGCTTGCTGTGAATGTATTGGATTCAGCTAAAGGTTTTCCCTCTTAGCAATAACCTGTTATCCAAAATGTACAAATTATGGACATCCAAGTCAAGTTCAACGACCAGAGTTCTTGGACTGAATCAGATCAGGCTCATTACTTTGACTATAGTTTGAGCTCTCAAGAAACAAAGGAGGACTCTCTGGAGGCTGGAGGTAGGCCGAGCAGCAGTGGTTTCCAAGGGGACGCGGTGGGGGCGGGGAAGAGGCGGCCTCGCGCCGCGGTAGAGACGGGGTCAGTTCCACCTAGACACCTCCCAGTTCCTGTCTCCACTTCCCCGTGGGCACGCAACCGCATTTCATCCTCAAACAAACCTAGCAAGGCCACTCTTATTATGACGCCGCATTTTTACTGTTGAATTATCTTGCCCAAGGTCCCATCGCTAGTAAATGACAGAGCTGGGATTTGAACCGGCGTTTATTTCATTCCAAAATCCATGTTCTAACCCATTATATTATACTGCCTTCTGTAATATCCTAGTGGTTGAATGTCCTCTTTGGGCATTGGGGTTTTTCAGCCATTCCGGTTGTTATGTCCCACTGTCCATTTCATTCAGTGTGCATGCCTTTAGGCGGACGCAAAATCTCCTGGGACAGGGGTTCACCTTGGAGATCCCCAAACCTGTTAAGACTTGGGATGTACGAGGTTCTCTACAACGCTGCTACCCAGAAATTTCCTTTCTTTAGCATTTGTTCGTACTTCAAGGTGGCCTGCCGGGTCCTGGGAGGGGGGATCATTAGAAAGGTCGATTGACCTTTCCACTAGGGCCTATGTTAGAATTCCTCTAGAAGTTAAGGGCTTGAAGAGGTCTAGTTTCCTCTCTTTGGAGACACTTCTTCAGTTGCCTCTGTTAGACACGTCTGTTGCTTATCTCTCACGTGACAACTTTAAATCCTCTACACTACACAGTTACTTGCATTGCTCACCACGTATGCTAACGCCACACAGAAACCATCTCTGGTTGCCTTCCGCTGTCCCCACAGCACAGTGGTCGCTTGGTAAATACTGGTTGATTAAATGAGTCACTTCTGCAGCTACAGAGCGGGTTTCCCCAGCCCTGCCTGAGGGGACATACGGCCTCGTCATTCTGCCATCTTGGTCTTTCCCTGCTTCGCTCTGTCCTCATTCGTTTGGAGGTGTGGTGTTTGCCCCTGAACATCCTCTGTACAACCAAAGCAGCTCAGGACCCTGACCCAGCTCCCTGGATGGAGCACCTTTGCTCATGTGTGTTCTGGATGCTCGACTCGCATCATTGAACGGCTCGCCCCAGGTACGTCTCACTGTTGCCCTTCGACAGACACGGACACTAAGATTCAGAAAGTGATGTGCCTCACAAGGGATGCACAGCTAGGGTGTGCAGAGCTGGGACCCAAAGCAGTGACCTTTCTGGAATAATATGGGCTCTGCCTTCTTTGTAAGGCTCAGACAAAAGCAAGACAGAGGGAGAGTTAAAGCAAACCTCTGATCCAAATTCCCCCACCTGCCACAGGACCTGGGGAACTTTCTTTAAACTAAGCCTCTCCTGACTTATCCATAAAATGGAAATAGTAGTGCCTGCCTCACAGGGCTGCAAGTGAATTAAATGAGATAATGCAGCTAGAAGGGTTAGCTTGGCATGAAATTAGCGTTCACTTAATTTAACCTTGATTACCACTATTCGATAGCATAGGGCTGGTAAACCACAAAAAGCAATGGATATATTTTCATGCACAATACTGCAGAGTCGACCTGTTAGGGTTTTTGTTCTATAAATCCTACTTTTATTAGATGCAAATTACAACCGTGCTCGCTCTTTGGCAGTGTGATTCTATTTCTGACCCAGACGGTCTTCACTGTAGGCTAAACCCGTAGTCTTTTGCCCTGTGCTCAGCCTCAGGGCTAGCTAAGCCCGGAGAAAGTCCCTGAGCAGATTTACTCCAACCTAAGCTCGGGATCAGAAAACGGAGCCGACGCATTTTCTGCTTAAAATTGGAACTGTGCGATTTGTTAGAGAGATGTCGGCTTCCTGTTATCCAGACTGTCATTTCTTTAAAATAACAAAACTGCTTAGCTGAGCACCAGGAGCTGCTTTTGTTTGGCAAGCGGATATATTTATGGACAGATCGCGGTAACACTAAACGCTTCCCATCAGTGATGCTAACACCCCCTTGCAGGTAAGAATTGCCCGAGTCACCTGGTGCAAATGCACACTCCTGCAGCACAGCGTCAGAGATTCTGAGTCATCAGCCTGAAGAGACCCAAGAATCTGCATTGAATAAGTGTTCCCAGTGACTCAGAACCAGGTGGGGCCCGGGGCGTACTTTGAGAATCCAGTAATTGAGCTCACTTTATAAAGGCAGACAGAATATTCCTGACGAATCTTGGAAGCAGTTTGGTATAATCATCACTATTATTATTGTCTTATTTTTCCTGAGCTAACTCATGTACTGACAGTGCTTGCCACACAGTTGGGGACAGAATATGCACTAGTCTATGAACGAGTTTATTATAGAAAAGTAGAGCTAATGGTGTTATTCAGAAGTCATTCCACAAACATCTGTCAAGCTTACTATGTGCCTGTCACCAGGAGAGTCACTGAGATACCAGAACAAAATAAAAAAAGCAACGTCACTGCCCACATAGAGCTTACAAACTCATAGAGGTTCCCACCCAACACCAGAAGACAGGCAAATAATATATTAATTCATTGCAAAGTGTGATGAGCTTGTACCCCAACTAGGGCTGGCAAAGAAGAATTCTCTGAGAATATGATATGTCCACCAACTGAGAGTTGGTAGAAAGAATTGAGCGAGGTTTGGGAAGGCTAGGAAGGAAGGAAGGAAGGAAGGAAGGAAGGAAGGAAGGAAGGAAGGAAAAAAGGAAGGAAGAAAAGAATAGAATTCCAGGCAGAAGAAACAACTATGCAAAGGTCCTGTGGTAGAGAAGAATTTGGGTTTCTCAAGAAACCAAAAAGAAACCTCTGTGTCTGTAGCTTAGCTCTGCTGGGACAAGAGGTGGTTTGGCACTTAATCATGCTCTGAAGGAGGGAAAAATCTCGCCTAAGGCAATCCAAAAGGAATGGAAGAAAGAAAAAGACCCAAGATACTTTCTGGGGGCCAAATCAACAGGGAGGAGAAGACATTATAGAAATTGCCTCATTTAACAGAAGAATAAATAGGGATTCTTAACAATAGTTTTAGCTTCACCTCATTATATATCTATCCCTGAAAGCAGAGGAGATTGCTGAGAAAGTGGAGACAATCCTAGTTATTCCAAATGCCATCCCACCATTCTGGCATTCAAAAGGCTCTTGATCCATGTTCTAGAGATGGCCATCATCTTTCAGGAGCCCATGTCTTATTTTGTCTTGAAGGTTACTGTTTACCAGAGACCTTCCCTTGGAAAAGAAGAGTAAGTGTTTAATAGTGGTGATCGTTTCATGGCATTTCTGGACATAAATAAGTCACCTCGCAGACTCCCCCGGGGGGAGCTTCAGGTGCGAGATGTGAGCATGTTTGAGAAGGAGACATTTTAAGAGCTGGCAGAAGCAAGAATTTGGAGCTGCTCAAGGCTGCCTCATCCAGCCTGTATTGTGCCCAATGCACATGCCCAGCTGTATGTGTGCATTATATATACTGGCATCTGTCCTGGAAGCAGGCTGCTTCAAGATGGTTGGCCTAATTCCCATACTGTCCACCACTGTAGGTATCTGCACAGGTGTATGTAGATTCACAATTCATTGAGTACCAACGATGGATCATGGACTGAGATACTTGATAAATAATGGAGTAAAATCCCAGTGGTTTCTGAATGTGCATGGTAACAGATAAGAATACAGGTCATACTAGGGAGCATGGGAGAAATGGCCTGGGCTCCATAGTGAGACTTCCCAGGTGGAATCTCAGTTCCCAAATAAAGATGCCAATGTGTCCTGTGTCTCAGTTCCTTCTTCTAATATGTAAAATGAGAGGAATAATTGTTCCTACTTTGTTGCTTTGTAATGGGGATTAAATTAGCCAATCAACTTAAAGGACCCACCGCAGTGCCTGGCAGACAGAAATATTCTTTCCATATTAGCTGTTGGCATTATTAGGGCAATGCCTGTTACATATTTATTAGGTTGATGAGATCATTTGAGCAGGTAGAATGCCCTACCATCCCCCCAGAAATGTCCATGCCAAAACCTCTGGAACCTGTGACTATGTTCTGTGTCATGGCAAAAGAGACTTTGCAGGTGTGACTAAGGCTACAGATCTTGATATGGGAGATAATCTTGGATTCTATGGGTGAGCCCAATCTAATCAGATGAGCCCTCACAAGCTGAGAAGTTCCTCCACCTGAAGACAGGGACATATGGCAGAAGGGGAATTGGGGGTATTCAAAGCATAAAAGGGACTTGACCCATAGTTGCCAGAGGAGGGTGAGCACATGCAAAGCAAAGCAAGAAGTGCAGGCAGCTCCTCACAGTGTGAGGATCAGCTGCCAGCGAGCAAGGGAATGGGACTCTCAGTCTTAAAACTGCCAGGAACTTGCACGAGCTTGGAAGTGGACTCAATTTCAGAGCCTCCAGAAAGGAACACAACCTCCCAGCTTCTGGATTTCAGCCTGGTGAAGTTCTCAGCGGAGACACAGTTGAGCCACACTGAACCTACACTTCTCATGCACAGAACTGTGAGATAATTGGAGGGTGCTGCTGTGTCCTGCTAAACCTGCTGTTATTTGTCACAGCAGCAACAAATGCCATCATATGAATGTGGAAACCTCACTCTGTGACCCAGGCTAGTCAGAAGGCTGATGGAGGCCCTGGGTGGTTAACTCAATGGCAGAGCATCAGCCTGGCATGTGGAAGTCCCGGGTTCAATTCCTGTAAGGGCACATAGGAGAAGCCACTATATGCTTCTCTATCCTCCCCTGCCTCCTTCCCTCTCCCCATCCCTCTCTCCTCCCCCTCATGCAGTCATGGCTCGATTGGCTTGAGAGTTGGCCCTGGTCACTGAGGATGGCCTTGCCTCAGGCACTAAAACAGCTCAGTTACCAAGCAACAGAGCAGCAGCCCCGGATGGGAAGAGCATCAGCTCCAGATGGAGGTTGCTGGTAGGATCCTAGTCAAGGCATATGCAGGAGTCTGTCTGTCTGCCTCCCTGCCTCTCACTTAATTAAAAAAGAAAAGATGGCTGCTGAAGCCCTCCACACCTTCATGCATCTGGAGACCCAGAGAGAATGCTCACAGTCTAATTTGCTCACAGCTCACTGGCCTGCCCTTTGGCACGCAAATGAAGAAAATAACTGTATTCTTACCCTAATCCTCCTTGACACCTACCTGCCCCACAGGTAACTTGAAAGGCTAATGAGAAAACTCTTTTGAGTGGGCCTGAGGATTGTGCGATGCTGACAGTATTCGAAACTGACAAATGATTGGATTTCCCAGTTCTTGGAAGCTTACTAAGCGACATAAGACAGCACACATTAAAGTACCAATAACAACACTCAGTACCTATAAGGACTTAAGTAAAATTTTAACTTCTATGTGCCCCCCCCTCGATTTTTCACCTGCTGGATGGGTTATCACACCATCTTCCAAAATATCTGGTTGACTCCATGAATACCATGGCCATGAGACCAAAGGAAACTTAAGAGTTCTTAGAAATATAAAAGACAAACATATAAATCAAATGGAAATATTGTAGTGAGTTGACTGTAAGGTATAAGTCCTTGGATGGTGGCAGATCCACGTTGAGACACAATTCAGTCTCTAAATTCAAGATCACTGCCAGTCAGCTCTTACTAATACCATGTTATTGCTGGAAGATAATAGTTGTGCCAGCTGCTGTTGGCTAACTAAACAACAGGTAATTTTCTAGCTGACAGAAACCCAAATATTTCACTTACCTGCTGACAACCATGCCCTTCAAGGAAGCTGAGCATCTCCCCAATGCCACGGGGATAAATCTGATTGCTTGCTCCATGTCTGTGGGTCTCAAATTGCTGTTCTGGTACCAGCAACATCTGCATTGCCTGGGAACTTGGACATGAAGGATCTAGGCCCCACTCCAGACTGCTGAATCAGAAACCCTGGGAGTGAGGCCCAGCATTCTGTGTTTTCTCAAGCTCTCTGGGGGATGCTGAAGCATATTCAAGCATGAGAATTACTTCTCTAAGTCAATCTTATAGATCTCTCTCTCTCTCTTTTTTTGTTAAGTGATTAAAACAAATCATATAATCTGCCCAATGAGATGTCAGTAGAAGTCTTTGGGAGAGAAAAATGGGCTGCTAGGGAGTTTTCTCTAACGAGGAAAATCCAAAGGGGTATTTATTTGAGTATCGTCATTCTTTGTGTGATGTCTGGAGCAGTGGCAGGTATCTTGGGAAAGAGAGGAATGCCTGCAGAGTAGGATAAGCAAACACAATAAGACAAGCAGACCAGAAATACAGCAACAACCTGAAAGCTTACTGAGACCACTGAGTGGCTAAATCAGCCAACCTAGCATTGCCTCACCCTCCAAATTTTTAAGTAACATCACACATATTCTTCTTTCTTAAGCTATTTCTTTTTGTTCAGTTTTCTCTTATGTGCTGCCAGAAAGGATCCAACCAATACACCGCTTACCAAGATTCTTGCCTTTAATGAGTTGTCTGTAGGAAAAGTCATTCAAGTGATTATTATAAATGTCCGTATATTGTTATCTGTAATAGTTTAAAAGAAGATGGACTATGATAAAGGAAGTTAAGTTCCAAAGTATGCTGATTATATACTTTCCAAGTCAAATTGGATTTGGAAAAGATATTTTTGTGTGTGTGAGCTATTTCCAGGTGCAAGCAATAATTTGGGATGCCAAAATATTGCAGTGTCTCGACCATTTTCATGATTTACAGACACAACACAGTAGAATATTTGAAACTAGAACTGTCCCCTCAAATCCAAACTGAATGGCTGCCATACCAATAACTTTTCCAATTAACAGCTGAAATTTTAAATGGTTCCACAAGCTAAATGCAATGCTTTCATCTGGCAACATAAAATGTACAATAGTCTGTGGCTCGGTTTTCGTAGATTCATCCACTCCAACAGGTCTTTGGAAATTCTTACTTCAACCATAATACTCAAACTGCCAGAGAGGGAAGAGAGAACAGAAGCAAATATCTCTTTGCACAAAATGGCGAGTGCAAGGTAATTGCCGGTACCAGATGAAGCAAAGGATCTCTCTACTGGCCCCAGAAAGTCTGTCTCAAAGTGTACTAATTATTGGTGTTCATCCCAAGCTCCAAGATCTTGAAAGCAGAGATTACTATTGATATTAAGAGACCAAATCCATCTACTTATCTGTCTAGCCATCCATCACTCCTTTATTCATTCATCCACCCATCCTTCCACCCACACACTCAACCGTCCATCCATCCATCCATCCATCCATTCACCCACTCACCCCATCCATCCATCCACCCATCCATCCATGCACCATTGTTTTAGTCATTCCACAAACATTTATTAAATGTCTACTCTGTGACAGGCACTTCAAGACACAGCAAGAAACAAAACAGACTAAAATATCTACCCTAATGGAGCTTACATAGTAGTGGAGAGAGGCACAAACAAGTAAAAAAAAAAAAAAGCATATAATGTATTAGATGGCGGTAAGTGATATGGTAAAATGTAAGAAAGACAGGATGTGGGGTGCATGGGAGTGAGGAGGGGACCTGAGGTTAATGGAGGGCCCAGTGTCATCCCTCTCAAACAATGATATATGAGTGAAGCTGGGAGTTCAAAAAGGAACCTGTCAGAAGATTGACAGGGAAAGGTCTGAGGCACAGATGTCCCAAGGCAGCGTGTGGAAGCGAGCAGCTGAGCACAGCATACTCTGCGAAAAGCAGGCAAGCAACAGCATTAGAAAATTCCAGTGTTCACATGACTGGTGGAAGAAGGCCCTGTGCAGGTTCTGAGGGTGAACTAGGGTACTAACGACATAGGTCCAGGGGGAGAGACATGTGCACGCCAGAAATAAAAGTACAGTAAGTCAGTTAGCATGTAGTACAGAGAGTCTTGTTCTGATCTGAAGAGTTAATCAGAGGGTATATTCCTAGAGAAGTGATGTTTGAGACAAAGAAGGTTGAATATAAGAGCCAGCCAGGCACCCAGGTGGGGACTGGGGGTTATAGCATCCAAGGAAGAGGAGATAGCATATGCAAATATCTTGGGGCAAAAAATATGATTGTTGGAGGGACTAAGGAGTATCTGCTTGTTGGCCATGAGAATGTTGGAAGAGCAGGTGATAAAACTAAGAGGGCCACTAGATCAGAGCAAAGATGTTGATCTTAAACACTGACATTTTTTGTTTTTTAAAAAGATCATTCGGGCTGCTGGTGGGGCAGTCATGTGTTCATAAGGAAAACCAGCTGACTGCAGTCAAGAAGAGAGGGGGTTGCTTTTAGATTTTCCTGGGAGGTTTGGGCAGAGCCCTTTTGGGCTGAACCCATGAGTGCAACACTTCACTAAGAGTGTTCGTGATCAAAACCAGGTTGATGGTGAAGAAACAGGGGCCCAGAAAGCTCCCGGGACTTCCTCAAGGTCATACCGCCAGGACATCCGGTCATTATTCCATTTAATTAAACAAGAGGGAAGAATACAAAGTGATTTATATTTATATATGAACAAGGGTGTGTGTGTGTGTGTGTTTGCATATGTGTGTGTTAGGCTCATGCAATGCTAATGCCACAAGAAAGAGATTGATGAGCAAACTGTATTTTAAAATTATTGTTTTGGAACCAAGAACTATCTCACCACTGTCAGACGGCCCAGGGCCCAGGACATGAACCTGAAAATAGCATCTGCTCTCCAATGATCCAACCATCTGCTGCTTGAACTCTCAGATATCCAAAGCTACTGCTTGTGTAGGTGGCCCCACTGTGTGAATTATGAAGCGACACACATTCCCAGTGGATGCATTATCAAAGATTCCCCTTCCTCCAGGCTGGCGGAGCCCTGCACCAGAGTGTGGGCTGCTATACCTGCAGGCGCCCTGGAGCAGAGCAGCACTGTAGCAGTAGCCCTATGGTACCATACCATCACATTCAGGAAGATAGGAATCCCCAGATGGACCGGCCCCAGGTGCCAAGACAAGCAAAGGAGATGAAATGCATGCTCAGGTGTGGTCTCCCAGCCACAGGTCTCCCTTGTTTACAAATCTTAAAATCAGTTTAAAAACTACTGCTCAGAGCAGATGACACAAAGATTCTGTTTCACCAAACAGGACAAAGCGCAAAGGGACTCGGGCCCTTGGCAGACGACTCAGGGAGATTGGAGATGCATGTCATGTCTGTGTTTACAGCTTTTCAGTTGAATATTTAGTGTTTACTTTGGAATTAATCCAGGCCCATAAACCAAGTGATATATCAACACAACAGATGTACTTGAGCGAGTATACATCGAAAGGTGACTCAATTCACAACGAGATTTCACCGCAGCCCGGAGACTGAGGCAGGAAGCTCCCACGTTTCCTTAAGAGAGGTCTTCCTTTTGCATAAAATATTGGGGGTGGGGGCTAACATAGGGGAGCTGTTAAAGGAACAGATTTTGTGTTTAGGTGAACCCTGCATAGGTCTCTGCTCTTGCCCCTTAGTCGGGACCAGCTCCATAATTCCCAGGGCCAGCGAAAAGCGACAATATGGGGCCCCTTACATAATTCAAAATTTATTAAGAATATATGAATTCTTTGAATTATTAAGAATAATTCAAATATTATATTATTAAGAATTCCAAGCAGAGCATTAGACCACATCTGGGCTCTTCAAAGTGTGGCCCCTGTGTGACTATACAAGGCACATGTTCAGGAAGCTGGCCCTGCCCCTAATAAAAGGGGTTTAACATGCCACTTCCCAAAGGGGGATGTTGATAGGATTGACTTAATAGGGTTGCTGCAAGAATCAAAGCAGAGAATGACTCTTAAGACTTTATGCTGACCCACAGTCTCAGTGATGTTAGCTATTACCATTGGATAAAATGTGAATAAGTTTCCTTATATCATTCCCACAAAATGTCCATATCTGTGTAAATATTTAATATTTCCTCACCAATAGCTCTGGGGTTTTTTAAAGTCTTACACAGAAAACAAAACGTACTCCAAAGAGCTGAGAAAGAATGAAGCTGTCGAAATGGGAAGTATGTGAAAATGAGGAGGGTAAATTACCCAAGAAAAGCATATTTCGTGCTACAAAGTGAAAAAAGAAAAACATATTTTAGCTAAAACCTAACTGCTTGGTGGGGTGCGGGGCTCAGAATGGAGAATTTCTCATCAAACTCTAACTGTTCCTAATAATGTTCCATTATAGCTGTTTGTTTAAAAGACATCTATCCATTATATGAAAGACTAACATGTGTTCTCTTTCTAGATCTTTAGCTCCAAGGTGGGAGAGACGACAACTGTCTTGTTCACTATCCTTGTGTCCAGCATCATACATGTCACATGACCACTGTGCCATAAGTAGCAGCTGAGTGAATGAATAAACCTTATGGGAAAGAGAGTTGGTCAATGGCTGATCCCATTAAGAAAATGATGAGAGAGCACCCTGTTCATAACTCTACAACACTCTGGTCCCTGGTGTCCTTGTCTTGAGGACTTCCTCAGGACCTAGAAGGCCAGAAGGAAGGTCAAAAAGAAGAGAAAGTACAGATTGGTAATCACACATGTTCAAGGTAGAAAAGTGTAGGTCAAAAGATGGCTGGACTGAGGCCAAACCCATTCCTCTATCATATCCTTTCTCCATCAAGGTCAATCAAAAAGTTCTCTATTGCAGAGACAGAGTTTTGGATGAGTTTGGAATAAGTTTTTAGTTTCTTGTTTCAAACTATTCATCTCATATGTCCCAGAATAGTTTGCTTTCATGCACCAATGCAGGGTGCATGATCTGAAAGGTGGCTCTAATTCACATTTCTCCCATGCATGGAAATTCTGTATTATCCCAGTCCAACTTGACCATATCTGTAATAGCCTATTACACATACATGACCAGGAGACAGGGCCAGGGATAAAACATGAGTATGACATGAAAACCTGGAAGATAATTTCCCAGTGACCTGATGCAGCAAGACACTGATGAGCCATTCTGGGGACAGTGGGTCTCCTTGTGTCTCCCACCAGCATCCTGTCAGTGATCCAGAGGATCTTTCTCACGTGCCATTGGCTGGTGATCTTAATCATGCCATCCTCATTGCCAAGACCCAACTCTTCTTCCACTCCATTGCCAGGACAACTTTTGTCCCTTGAAGATGCTGTTCAGAGCATATCCCTGCTAAGCAGAAATCTGTAAGGCTCAAGCCCCTTCTCTGTTTCATTTCATCCAAGTGATTAACATGTACACCATTGGTTAAATTCATCAGCCTGTGAATTTCTCAACAACCAAGGTACTATCTTGCCTGTATGCATTTAAGTGCCTTGAATAGTGCTTGACATAAAGTGGATGGTTATGACATGTTTATCAAACCACACGCAGTACTTGTTCATCAAAGCTACTATTGTCTTCCTAGGGCTCCTGGCTGACTGTAATATAAGCAGAGTAGCTCCTATGGGGCTGGCCTCATAATACACTTAGGTGTGTCCCGACTCTTAAGGTAAAGTCATAATTCTTCATCATAGACTGCAAGGTGCTGCATGGGTTGCCCTTTCCAATGTGTCCTAATTGACTTAGGCTTCTCTACCTCATCACCTCCACTCTTTCCAGCTCTTATACTCAATAATATCCTTCCAACCACAGGTCCTTTGCACAAGTCAATCTCACTGCCCCATGTCTTCTCTAACTGCTTAATGTCTTCCCACCTTTTCTTGTCAACTCAAGCATTAGTTCCTTCAGACCACCCTCTCTAACCAATACAACGAAAATGTGAAGTCTAAATCACTATTAGAATTTTACATTTATTTTTGAGATTATTTTATTCAGGTCTTTTTTCTTTCACTACACTGTAAGACCCATGGAGTCAGAGATTATACATCTTTTGCTCACTTTCAGAAACTCAATGCCACAGAAACTGCTCCATACATTGCACTGGGTGAACAAAGAAAGGAAGGGATCCACACTTTTCCCGGGATAAGACTCCAGAGCTGGGAAACTGACAATTTATTGTGTGTGTGTTACTGTTGGGGGAATAACAGGAAAAACAAACATTTGCATCCCAATGCCAGAGAACCAAATTAACCCTCATGGACTATAAAGCAACGGGCTGTTCTAGACAGACTGGGGACACACAGGGCACCCCATGTTGTTCTAAGACCTTAGTGCAATTCAGATCACCTGGGCACTGATGTGAGCCGGTTCATTCTCCAATGATGTATTTTTCGTGGGAATTGTCAAGCACCGTTGTTACCCTAAATAGAATATTACTAAAGTGCTTTAACCAAGCCAGCTGGGAGGCCTGACATTTCATCCATATTTTTATTTATATACATATTTACAGCTGCCACCTGCTTGTAACTTGGCGGTCCCATAAAGCAGTGCTGTTCCCCGGTTTCATTATGCGTTGACATTTTCCTATAACTGCATTGCTCCCCATTCCTTAGTTTGCAATTGCTCTGCAGCCACTCTTGAATTATATTGCCTGGGTAATAGAATAAAAATCTTTCTCTGTGGAAGCGTGGTAGTACTATTCTCTCTCTCTCTCTGTTCCCCTCTCCCCACCCCCTCCTATACCCAGATGGTACAAATTGTTGCTGGCACATGTACCAATTATAACACAGCTTCTGCTGCTTAAATGAACCCCCACAAACCCCACCGAGTTAGATTAGATTAGGGAATTGGGAGGTGAGCAGGAGGGCTGGCCACTGGTCTCAGCTAAAGCCGGTGGCTATTTGGTCATGCCTCTTCAAGACCGGAAATAATTGTTTCTTTCCCCCAGAATGGTGCTCAGAGCCTCTCGCTCAGAAAAGAACACGGGAAGGAAAGCCAACAACTCAATTAAGGGCAGGTAGGTTTAATTGCAAAATGTTAGCATATAGTCCAACCTGAGAGAATATCTGCAGCTCACTCGGAATGTAGAAGCTGAATTCCAAGAGCCAAAGGGAAGATTGAACGATGGGATCCCGCCGCCATCGCTCGTGAACTAAAACGGTAAGCTGCTCAGTGCAGGGCGGAGCACGCGCACTGGGGTCTCAAGCAGGAGACACAAGGGCCAGGCCACCCAGGTTCCTCCTCCGCAGCCTCAGCCAACTAGGTAGAGAGGTCGGGCCTTTCCTTTCTCTCTAATGTCCTAAACTGCCTGGGCCAAAAGAAATATCTTCCTGCATTCTCTGCAAGAAAGACTCATGATTTTAAGATACCTCCTGCAGAATTTGCACAGAAGACATGCATAGCAAATGCTCTTAGCACTGCATGGAGTTCAGTCTAATTTGAATATCTAAGGTCCCACTGAAAAGCCTCTCTAGAAATCTGGTGGTCCCCACTGGTTGTGTGTATCCCAACCCCCAGGAAACTGGTTGCTCATTATGCATGATTCACCTGACTCCTCAGCCTGTCCTACCTGGTAGACCAGCATCCTCCTTGTCACACAGGGACTCTCAGCTGCCTCCCTGGTTCTACTCAGGCACAAAGCCCAGGCCTCAGTTCATCGGGACAGTAATGGAAGGAGGCACTGCCTCTGTCTCACATGGACAGGCCTCTTCGCAGGTTGACTGTTGAGGTACCAAACTATACTCTAGGTTCCTGCCTTGAAACCAACTGGCTCTCTGGCTCCCACACTGGATTCCATCAGATGTCATCACTCCCAAGTCTAGATCCACAGTCACGGCACCTGTCATTGTCGAGTTGCATCACCCGTCTCTCCTCTCAAAACTCACTCCAAAAGGCTGAAGAACTAATCATTAGCATCCGTGCCTATTACCCTGTGGACAATTGCTAGATATCAATGCTCTTCCCTCCACTTTAAGGCATGAGGAGAAGAGCCAAAGGGGAGAGGCCAGGAGATGAGCATTCCAGCCGCAGACACCCCAGCCGGTCCCTTTTTTGCCATAGGGAACTCACCCTGGCTTTGCTACAGACTGAATTTTTGTGTCTCCTTTCCCACATCAAATTCATATATTGAAACCTATCCCCCAATGTGATGGTATTAGGAGGTAGAGACTTTGAGGGGTGATTAGGTCATGAGGGTGGAGCCCTCAGGAATAGGGTTAGTGCCCTTACAAAGAGACCTCACAGAGCTCTTGGCTCTTCCTCCATGTAAAGACACAATGAGTGAGAAGTGTCCCAGCTATGAACCAGGAAGCAGGTCTTCACCAGACACTGGATCTGCTGACACCTTCATCTTGGACTTCCCAGCCTCCAGAACTGTGAGAAATAAATTTTGTTGTTTATAAGCCACTCAGCTTATGGTATCCTGTTTTAGCAGCATGAATACATTAAGAGAGGCTTCCTGGGCCATAGAGTCTTCATCTGTAACTTAAGGGGGACTATACTCAAGCCTCGGCAGTGCAGGGTTTATTCTCTGCAGCCCTTTCTGTTTGAACTTGCTCTCCATAATTCTCTGCTTTTACTTATGGTTTCAACTAGGCATCCTCCTTCTCTTCCCTTCCCTTTCTTCCCTTCCTTTTCTTTCCCTCCCCTCCCCTCCCCTCCCCTCCCCTCCCCTTCCCTCCCCTCCCTCCCCCCTCTCCTCCCCTCCCCTCCCCTCCCCTCCCCTCCCCTCCCCTTCCCTTCCCTTCCCTTCCCTTCCCTTCCCTTCCCTTCCCTTCTTCCCCTTCTCCTCTGCCTCCTTCTTCTTCTCCTTTTCTCTCTCCCCGCCCTCTTACTCTCTGTTTCTTTATTTCTCCCCCTACAGTTTTTGGCTGTTCCTTCTGGGTTCTCCAAACACAATTATCTCTGCTGTCAATGTTCTGTCTCCCATCTTTTCCCCCAACCTCACCAGTGATCAGGGTGACAGGGTCTGGAGTCCATGCCCACCAAGGCTCCGGGAGACTCTGGTCCTGACTGCCTGAGCTGCAGAGTCCTTCCCCCCTGACACTGCATCCAGAGGTACAGCTCTCCCTTTCTCCCTGCTCTCAATTTAATACCTTTCTTCCTCCAATGCCTGAAGCCCCTTACATTTCAAACTTAACAGCTTAGATGTCACCAGAACAAACCACTTGAAGCATTTCTCTTTATGACACAGGGCAGTGTTTTCACTTGCTGGGTGTAAAAACACATTTCTTCCTCCCCAGCCACAAGCATCCACACTACAAATTGTCATTGAGAACCTACAGTGTCGCAGCCACTGGGCACGGGGGAAATACAGACCTGAATCTAGTGAAGAGTTAAAATCTCATGAGGGCGAAGCGAAGAGATGACCATAAACAATAAATAAATACAAACAGGGACATTTAAGAACAGGGTAAAACCACAACACGGGGTAATGGAAGATACCATGACTGAGGGAGCTATGTCCTCTTGACTGGGGTGTTTTAGTTAAACCTGGCAACCAAGCTGTCAGTTGATGACAACCAAGAAAGGGCTTAGTCCTTGCAGCCTCGAGTGGTGACCACTCCAGGCTGAGGAAATAACCAAGTCCCCAGATCCATAGGCAGCATCACGTGTGGGTAGATCGGCTAGGAGAGGGTCTACTTCTGATCCAGAAATCCTGAATTTAGGAAAGTAAGCATTTTTCCAAGTGCAGAATTTCATGACTCATAATCCAGCCAGCCCTTTCTGAGCAGGGAGCAGGCACAGGAAGGCAGAAGGGCGAGTCCCTCTAGAATAGTCTCCACATTTCAAGAAGACTTTTTAAAATCTGCAAAGATTTTCTCCTTTAGATTCAACTAGGATATCTTCCCCAGTACTTGGCTCAGGACTCTCCTGGCTTAGGGCATTCTCCCAAACTGTATGGAAACCCTGAGGACTGGCAAAAGAGTCTCCCTTTCACTGTTACATACCCCTCCTTTGTCTTCTGTTCAATCATTCATGTCTCCCTTCCTTAGAACTCTTTCTACATCGCACCACTGAGCCATGGAAGCACCCTTCCCATACACCTGACGTTCCCGGTCTCCACCCCGGGAACTGACTGGAAAGCATTCTGGAGTCTTAGAACATCTGGGAAAACAACCCCCATCTCTTCTGTTAGTCAACTCCTTATGCTTTTAATTGATTCTAAGTGCATCCATCTCTTTTCATGGTCCTTCTCCCCCATTTATCACCTTTTCTTGGTGGACTGGGTTGATGCTGCTCCCAAATCTTCATATCCACTGAGAACCTCAGAGTGTGACCTTATTTGAAAGTAGGGTAAATGTAATTAACATGAAATCCTACAGGATTAGGGCGGGCTTTCAATCCAATGACAGTGTTCTTCTTAGAAGGTCAGAGAAAAAAGAAAGCCATGTGGTGATGGATGCAGAGGTGGAGGGAGACAACGACAAGCCAAGGGACACCAAGGATTGTCATCAACCACCCGTAGCTGGGAGAGAGGCCTAGAGCAGAGTCTCCCTCTGGGCCCTCGGAAGGGACCAGCCCTGACCTCACCTTGATCTCAGACTCCTAGATTCCAGAACCCAGAGAGAATATATTTCTATTGTTCTAAGCCACTCTGCCTATAGGGATTTGTTATGGCAGCCCTAGGAAAGGAATACACTTGGCCACCTCTGTTCCTCTTTTCATCCTTAGGTAAATGTCCCATTCTAAGAGCGGCCTTCAGTGGTTGTGAAAAAAAGTAGCTTTCAAACGTTGAGCCTCGAAATCATGAGATGTGGGAGATTCTTAAAAGTGGAAGTCCCCACCTCCCAGCCCCAGAGATTCTGATTCAGTAATTCTAAGGGGTCCAGAACCTGTATGCTAAATAAGCCAGTCAGCCCCCTCCCTAGGTGGTGCTAATACAGGTAATAATAGAACAGACCATGAGGAATCTGTTGTAAGGTTGGTTAGTTCGAGTACATTCTACTCTTGCTCCTCCTTAAGAAGCACTATAATCTTGGACCAAGATTATAGTGCTCTCATTAGACTTGATTCTTAATGAATACTTCATTTTTTAAATATGATATGAGGGCACTAATTAGTCTGACTGAGGCAGAGAGTCATAGAGAGGAAAACCAGGAGACCCAAGGTGGAGTTTGGAGCAGAGTTCATGACCACTTAGTAAAAATCACTTCATTGTAGAATTTCATTTGGGAACAGAGGTGGACAACGAGAGGTGACAGAGCTTAAGCTTCAGAGACCCGCATTCGTGGCATTGTTTCCATGGCCATGTGTCACCTTGCATCAGGAATTTTGTATCTTTTCCTTAAAAGGGACTCCCAAATTGTCTGAGCCTCAGGTTTCATTAAAACCTAGCTCTATTTCTGCTTGGGAAACACAAAACGGTGAGTTAGGTTAGCAGGGGAGGGTCTTGACTACTAGGTAAGGAATTCTAGAGTTTCTGGAGTTTATTCTTGGGATTGCCCAATAGGGAGCTACCTGGGTTTCTGGTGTGATGGAAGAAATGGGTGTGTGCTTCAGGAGGTGTGGTCTGAGAAAATGGGGCGGAGCTTGACAGCCTGGGAAAAAATCTCCACTGGGACAATGCTTATGTTACGTCTGAACACTGCTTAGAGTATGTATGACATGCAATACATAGCAATCTTCTCTCCACAACTCAAGTATGGCTCAACTATGGGCAGATGTGGTTACTCAACCTAGACTAGATTTAGTGTACATCATTCACGGAAAACCTACTGAAAACCTTTGATTATACTAGTGAAACATGGGCTCATTTGTTTTACTCCTCTTGAATTTCTGAAACTAGAATCATGCAATTGTCCAACCCAGGACAATTTAGAGAAAGTGACTCCCAAGTTTGCAAACTCAAGTGGCAAGCAACTTAATCCCAGAGAGGATGCCAAAGTCCTCCTTCCTCTAAATTCATTTGGGTCTATGGAGACTCAAGTTCTGGGCAAACAAATGCAGGAGAGCTGCTGGTTGCTACAAGCTCCATTCGTCAGTGACAATTCTGTCTCCCTCTTTGCTGTTAATTAGTCATTTCACACAGCATCTTTGACAAGGAGTTAAGTCCTAGTTAACCCAGATCTCAGATAAGATGGAGTAGCAAGGGAGGAAAGTAGCTTCTGTAAGACCACACTATAAATTGTTGGCAGAGCTGAGTTTAGAACCAGAAGATTCTTGACTCCTAGGATGGCCTTGCATAGGCAAGAAAAGGAAAGATGTGGAGAGGAAAACTAAACTCAACAGCTAAATAATGCGTAAATGGAAGTGGAAAATATCCACCACCCAGTAGAGTGTATTCAGTCAATGAATGTTTCTTAAACCACTTTTATGAGTGAGGACTGCAAGAAATTGCTTTACGGATATTTGTGGTCATAGACTAGGTACTTTAGAGCCAGCAGTCTTTGGGCATCTTCAAAAGCCACCCCATTTGCAAGGATAGAGCAAAGAATCATGTTGGGAAGTCTCCCTGTAGTCTGAATGAATTCCTGAGGGACCAGAAGGAAACGCCTTCTATTGTCTGTGAAGGGCTTTCTGGGGAGGAGCTCGCTGGGAAGAAGAGGATTTATATTTGGAGTCAGATGGCTACAATCTCACTTGATTTATGGACCTGTCACTACTATTTGATGTTGTATCAAATGCATTTTGAGAAGTTCATTTGATGAGCCTCTTCAAATTCTCAAAAGGTTGTCCTAATTATGCTGATCTGGGGCAAATATTGCGATTCCTGCTTTGATTTCCTCTAATAGAGCTTATGCACGAGGAGCTCAGGGACCCATGGCCTTCAGATCGGGGAGAGGGAAGTGGGACCTTTTGTAGCTGGTAGGGTAAGGTTATGGAGACCCCCCCTACACTGAGGCACATCCTCTTCCTTATTTTTCCTGTTACCAATTTTCCTTCCACTGTTTGCGATGCGCACACTAATATTGGTACTAACCTAATGTATTTTCTTTGTTTAATCCTTATTAATGGCCAGACAGGTGTAACCCTTTACAAGGGGCAATCCTTTCTCTCCCATCACATTACTCAAGTCTAGCAACAGCATCCCCAATTGACAAGATTTCTCTAGATAGTCAGGACCTTTGCTTGTTCATATTCCTAAAAGAAAAACTTCAAAGTCAGGCTCAGCAATACAGTTCAAAAAGTGCATATGACACACCATAATTATGAATTTTTTTTGAGACTCAAAATTCAATGTAAACGTTGATGGACAGTGTGGTGGTAAATTTTATGTGTCATCTTAACTGGCCATGGGGTGCCCAGATTAAACATCATTTCTGGGTGTGTCCATGTTGGGTGTTACGAGATTAGCACTTGAATCAGTGGACTGAGTAGACTGACCTCCCCAGTATGGATGGGTATGCAAGAACTGAATGTGTAAGCTCCTGGGGAGGGAGGGCTCTCTTCCATGAGACTTCACATTGAAGGCATATGCAACTATAATACAAAATAGTCACCCCGGCCAATGTGGGTTTAGCATTACGTGATACCTCAAGCATTTTGCACATATAAGGTCTGTTTGACTTACATACATATAAACCCAACCCATGGAGGATCTGAATAGAACCAAAAGCACAGGAAGAGAGGATCTGGCCCCGCCTGACTCCATGCGCCGGGACGTCGTATCTCCCCTTCTCCTGCCCATGCCCTGGGACTTAAATCATTGCCTCCCCTGATTCTCAGGCCTTCAGACTTGTACCGGAACTACACCACCAATTTTCTTGGGCCAACAGCTTGCATTATTTTCAGACTGTGGGACTTCTTCAATCTGTGAGGCAACTCCTTAGTATGTATATGACCTTCTATTAGTTCTGCTTCTCTAGAGAACCCTAATACAGCCACTGGCACTGTTCACACTCATTCTTCAAATACAAGCCAGAATAAGGAGTCAAATGCCCACCCTGGTCAGTCAGTACCTACTCAGAGATAGTCTAGCAGAATGTCTTATTATTTATGACAGGTGCTTTTGCTTTTTCATTTCCCATCAGGTCACCAACCCTCTGTTCCCAGTATTGACACTGACATCCCTCTTTGGGCCCCTTTCTCTAGAATCTGGATAACTAACTTGAAGAAGTAAATTCCTTTCAAATATTGACTCTGCCCCAATCACAGGGGCTCTATACCAGCCAGACCATGCTTACCTTTACAAGCTCATCCTTTACAAGAAAGGTGAGAATACAGGCAACGGCCTGTGAGCTCCAGTTCAGACCCAACACTGAACCCCTGCACACCGACAATCTGAAACCATCAGATTGAGTGGAAGCAGTTTAGTATGATGTGGTTCATCAAGCATTTTGCACATGTCTGGTCTGATTTGACTTAACTATCTATTAATACAGTTAACTTAATGTAACCACAGAAAACAACTCTATTTCTTGGCAGACAAACTAGAAGAAACATTCTCTTGAAGGTACATATGAATAGTTTATGTTTCAACCCAGAGAAAGGGTGCCGTAGGCAACAAAATGAAAATAGTAGAATCTTATTGCAAGGAGTTTGGAAACCCAACACTTTCACCCCATGCACATCACTCACCAGCTACAAGGTCTTCAACAAGTCCATTCACCTCTCTGTATCTCAACTGCCTTATGTACAAGACAGAACAGATCTCTCCTGAAAATAATTCTCAGTCTTTAGTTTTGGAGAGGTTCAGATAAGATACCAGGTGGGACGTATCCAGGATTGGACTGCACATTTTACAACACTTAAGCTTTTTTGATGAACTGGCTTTAAGAAATAAATGTTAGCGAGAGCCATACAAATCTAAGACAAAGGTATTTATTATAGAAACCTAGTTGTCGGGTTTCATGCCTGGCAAAATGCAAGGGCCTTTGCCTACCAGGCAAATGCTACACTGAAATTGTATGGGGAGAAGAGAGAGAGGGGAGGGAAAGAAAAGCTCTTGAAGTCAGAGCTTATTAAATCAATTACATGATTAATGTGAAGGAGAGTGTGTGAGCTGGAGGAAGGGGGGGGGCTGGTTCACTTAGCACAGAAAAGGCCGCTGAACAAGCATTTTTTTGTAACCCTCTAAGCCACCAAGAAAATGGCCTCTTGCTGGATGAATCAAACTGGAAAAATAAAATTTTTGGCAGCTTTTCATATTGAAAAAAATAAGTGGTAGTATATGAAATCTCCTGGACCGCTCAATCCCAGAATTGACAGATATTAAGAAACTTTAGCAACATCTCCGTATGAATGAAGAATGACGTTAATCCGTGGTCAGGCAACAGAAGGGTAAGGCTTGTGATTTTGATGGGAGTGGGGCTGCCCAAAAGGAAAAAGCACGCTAATTAAAGTGTTTGATGGAGTGTTCTTCCCAGTGCACCATGGGAGAAGTGTGCAAATCCCCAAGATGACTTGAGTTCCACAAAAGATCATTAGTGGGGAACAGGCAATGACTCCAGTCATCTCCTTGATAGAGTCTGAAGATGAATTCTTCTTGGAAGCCATGGGCCGGGGTCCTGAATCAGAAAAACACAAATCATCCAGCCACCCTGACCAAATTAGTTGATCTGGTGAGTGACTACCCAGGGCTGAGGCCAGGGTTTCTATTAGCAACCAGGCCTTTCCCATTCTGGTTGACAAGATGGACAACCATCCACACCCTCGTAAAAGATTCATGACCCAACTTTGCACTCGCTACTGCTTGCTTTCTCATAAAACCAGTGCAAATCCTATCAAAAATTTAGCAGAATCCCTGCCTCATCTGTTTAGGCCTGAAGCTAGTTGCAGGGACAACTCATTAGGGACAGGCTCATTAAAACCAGCCCTTGGGCAAAAGCAGTTTGCGGGCCTGCTCATTCTTATTCACTCTCACCTCCCTGCTCAACCTCCTTGAGCCCTCAGACACAGGGCTTCTAATGATTTTGTACAGTGTGCAGGTCTGTGCGCAGGGTTGTAGGGCTCAGGGTTCGACAAATGCTGCTCCTTACATCTGCCAAAGATAATCTGCGTCTTCCCCTTTGTGCAGATCAGGATGGCTGCGCCGGAGAGAGGAGAGAGAGGCGTGGGAGGGAAAGCAGGGAGAGAGTCCTGAAAACCGGCCAGCTTCTCACCTGGGGACGGCTGAGAATAAGACCTGGCACTGGAGCAGTCACAGAAGCCCTGAGGGCCAGACCAGGGTTCTGGCTGAACCCAGGCCAAAAGGTAAAATCTTCAGGGTCCCATTCATGCATCCTGTTCAGCCCAGCACTCGGACCCCTGGGCACCCGGAACCTGAGCAACAGCCTGGCTAATGGATTCATTACCAGATGTTTTCTGCTCTGTGCCAGGGATGCCATTCTCTCCATGAACCCGGGAAGAAGATGATTTGTGCTGAGAAAGAGCTGTTGAATTCTCCAGGCATGGCGGCAAAGAACAGGCAGCCCCAGTGCAGATGCAAAGCCTTCTTGTTGCCAATTTCTCTGGGCACGTTTATTTTTGGAGGGGCAGGAGGATATGCAAATGCTTGCTTTGGTCAGTGGACAGTTAAGCTGGCGGAGTCAAGGTCAGTAGTGAGGAATTGGGACCACACGGCACAGGAAGCCTCACGCCCTACTTAAGTAGGCAGGCGCTGCAAAGCTCCCACCGCCGACTGAAATGTGGGGAACTTGCCGATATACCAATGGTCTGAATCGTCACAAGAAACCAGAAATCTGGATTTTAAGTAAGATTTTTAGACACTTACATGTTGGCAACGAGTAATAGAAAGAAAAACAACAACTTGTATGGATGCAAGAAAAGTCTAGAATTCAGTATATGACACCTGAGCTGAGAAAGATGACAATTAGCTTTACCACCTCCGGGTCACATCAGCACTTCAATGCCAACTGAAATTCTATACACCCCTCTCTGCTAGAGGATGCTGGAGGGGTTAGAGGATGTCATCTCTCGGACTCAAGTTCTATGACTCTAATTATTTTAAAATAAACTTTTATTCAGTAGGGCTTACAGTTTCCAAAAGCATTTAACCATCTGAAATGGAACTAATAGGCTAATAGCTCCACTAGTGCCAAAGCCATCCATGATGATTGTTCTTAAAACGTCGATTATCAGCCTAATAGAGCTTCCAGAATCACCTAGTCATGCGCATGCGGCGTGGAGTTCGTAACCGCAGAGCCTACAATACAACAAGACAGGTGGGTCTCTGGGACCCCTGGTGGAGCAGCAGAGCCCTGGTCTAAGCCCCATCTCACCAGGAGCCAGGGGCGTCACTTGGTCCACCTCTCCCTTCAGAACATGTGGTTGAACTTGATTAGAAGTTTACTGGGCCAGGCTGGTCCTTGAGGTTCTTTGCAAAAGGTGGGGAACAGAAGGAAAGGCATGGAGTTGAGGAAGCAGAGCCCTGGATTTCATGTCTCCTCTGTCCGTCCTCCCACCAAGCCGCAAACAGAGACCCTGCACTTGATGAACAGCAATAGGTGTGTCCACCTGAGACTTTGAGCAAAATGTGCGAAATGAAAAAATCAATGAATGAATGAATGAATTTAAGACCTCTCTAAATTAAAAAAACAAGTCTGAATATCAGACTATCAACAGGATCTTGGAGACCTAATTTTCTAGAAGCCAGAGGATTTGCTCACTCAGCCCAGCCACTTACTAACTCCGGGCGTGTTACTCTGGCTCCCTGGGCCTCCACCTTCCCCTCATCTAGGGGCTTGGGGGCACACAGGGGGATGTACATGGGCAGAGAATGCCTCCCCTAAAATCACCATATTCACTTTCTCTCCCTTTCTTTTACCTGCAGGAACAATCTTGCTTTTGTCCACTGTTCCTTCCCCACCTTTGCCCACCTCATGGCTAGAGAGCAGACTCTGCTGTTTACCTGGGGAGGCGGCCTGGCCATGGTGGTTTGATTTACCTTATCAGAAACAGAAATGACTCGGTTGTTCTGCGGTTAAGGGAAGCAGAGTCTACCCCACGAATCTATTCCAGTGTAACAGTTTTCTATTAGCTTTTAACACATCGCCGCCTCTCTTTTCCATCTGCATTATTGCTACCTCTTCGCAGACTCCAATTTGACAAGCAAGAAATCTGTAAATTTGGGGGTGGCTGCTCAGGAAAGACTCTGCGTGAGGGAGAGACATGTCCATTAGCGATGCAAATACAGTCACAAATGAGACAGCACTTGCGTGACTAGTGCCTTTAAAACTGTTATTTAATCCGGTGAAAATTTATCTTCAGAAAAACTGAGCAGCGTTGGGACTCAAGACAGTTTGCATTTAGAACACGAATTGCATGCTCTCTTGTGACCTTTTATTTATTTATTTATTTATTTATTTATTTATTTATTTATTTATTTATTTTAGGGAACATTTTACAAATCTCATTTATGCCAACTCTCAGGTCTTGGTCATGTTCAAGGACTAGGTGAATGGTTCTGGGTTTAAAATCTTGCCCAGACTGGAATACAAACAATTTAATTTTTTTCTTAAATGAATGGGTATGCTTTCTCCATCAAAGAAGAAATAAGAGATGTTGTGGTTTTCACCTGCCTTCCACAGACTTCTTCAGCCAGTAAAGACTCATGATATCCTGAGCCTGAGCGGGGACAGACCAGGATGTTGCAGAATGTCACCACTCCATACGTGGAAAAGGCTGGGTGGTGGCATGGTCATTTGACCAGTACTTTGTGCTCCCTGAACTGGTTCTACGGGTTCCAGGTCTCCCACAACAGTGAAGGCAAGCGCAAGGCAGGGGTATGCTTAAAGCAGAGTCCACCTGCAGGACAGCTGCCCCCAGCACCACGAACATGCTCCTCCGCGCGTCCCCGGCGCATGGCGAACTCAACGGAACAAAGTGCAGTGGCTGGAACTCCACTCCACCACCGCGCGACCTGCCCTCATTAGAGATTCTCTACAAACAGGTGCTTCTCACTGGGCCGACTTCTGAAATGGCTTTCTTTTTATTCCCAGAGACACATCAAGAGCTGAGGGGGGATTCATGCAGTATAGATCAGTCGGCCATTGACAGTGCATCAGGCTTTGACAAGCTGCTTGGCTCCGTTGAAAGTCGAGGTTGGGCTTGGGCCCGTCAAGGCTACGCTATTGAATTATTGACAGGTGCTCACCGTGGTGCAAGGGGAGAGCGAACCATAGCCTCAGCTCAATAAAGATGAAATGGAAACCCTCTCTGAAGCCAACTTTAGCACGTTAAAGGAGTTTTAATGGGCTGGTTTAAAATTCAGTAAGAGAATGCATTAGGCTGATTATATTTTCAATAGATAAATGCAGGCACACACGCAAGTTTGGGATTCTGAAGGGCTTACAAATGAGTGGGGGGAGGCTGTCAGGACGAATTACACCCTTCTCAAGGGAAGGGAGAGTCCTCTATGTTCCAGCCTGGTCTCAAGAGCAGTAACTTCCTGCCCTCTCTCTTGATTGCCCTCATCCGCCAACCCAACGCAGGGCTAACCTGCCACTCCAGAAGTAATAGAACAAACTTGCAGTGTCATCGTGGCCATTTTGGCCTCAAAAGTCACAAGCCATGGACTTTTTCCCCTTTCCAGCCGCATTCATAACCTCCTACCCATCCCTGGCTAGAGTAGGGCATTCCTCAGGTCAACATCCTACCAGACCACACGAACAACTGCCCATCGCCAGTGTCCCTGGTGAGCAAATTAATATTAACAATTCTGATTTTTCTTCTATAATCTCTTTTCTTCTTTAAATTCCCACCTGCCAAGATTTACTTGTATTTTAATAGCTGATGTCAGACAAGCAGCATGGAGCAAGTCCCACCTCAGAACTATAATTTTAAATACAATGAGACGCGCATCAACTGTCGCATTGACATGCAGGGAATTATTCCACGTGGACTTCTAAAGTGCATCCTAAAAGCTTCAAAGACCAAGCACGTTTTAAAAGAATTTAAATTGATGATCATGGGGTGCTTTCTTTTAAAGCAATTTGTCTAATGTGACCCCTATATTCATTTTTTTTCCTGACTTGGCTTCCAATGGGATTGCCTCCTGTCAAATGGCAGAAGGGACCGACCAGCACATCTAAATCTGTGTTCATTTGCCTTTGCAGGATTATGTTTGCCACGTTGAACAGTATAAGTAAATCAAAGATGCTTCGCGGGGCTGCAGAAGTCAGCTAATCTCCAGACAAATATTTAGAAGGCAGCTTTGCCTACTCTGGCCTTAATCGTTTCCAACTGATTTGACTTATTCTAATTACAGCCTTTATGTTATAACAGCCATTTTTATGTTGCCGGGGAGCAGTTTCATTGCAAATACATGAAATTTTGCTGAGTTTCCGTTCCCGTGTTGATTATGGAAATGGTACTCTGCAGCTTGGCTCTAATTAGAAAAACACACTGCATGGAACGTCAACAATTTTTAACATTAATAATGCCACGACAGTGTGACAGTATCTTTTTGTCTCTCTTAACATCTTTTTCCACAAAGGCTGACACTGGAGAGCATGGGATGCACTCTTCTCCAGAAGTGACACACACTTGCCCTAGTTTTGATGGGCAAGGACCACCCTTCTCGCACACCCCTAGAGAGGGAACTGCCTCTTTGGAGAAAGATACTAATTTAATGTATTAGAAAAGGGAGAGAGGGAGGGAAGATAATAAAATTCCAGCACTGTTTAGGGTAATGCATTTGTTTCATGACTATGGACTTGGAAAATTCTAGCACAGGATCATAAAGCGGGTTAGCTGGGTCCTAGAGAGATGCACCAGTGCCAGGGCTACTTTTGTCCCAGGAAGGTCTCAGCAAGAAGACCAAATAATGGATCAGTTCTTGAACCTCAATGAGCCTCAGTTTCCTCATCTTTGAAGTGGGAATAATCATGTCTGTCCTTGCAGAGGTAGAGTAAGAATGAGGCATAATACAATCCTCTTCACTGCACGTTGTGAATGCATCTTCATCCAGCTGCTTTGGAGAGGGATTTAATAGACCTTGTCCAAATTTCAGATGGCCCTAACTTTTGAATGGGCAATCCCAGTTCTTGTAAAATATCTGACATGAAGTTGTACACATAAGTTCAAACACATGCATTCAAGTCTACCTACCAAGATAATTCAGGATGAAATAAAAAGCATGGGAAAAACACACTCGAAATAACATAAACATCTGTCAGCAGGAAAAATTTCCATGATCTATTTAAGTAAAAAACAAACAAAACAAAAACAAAAGAAAATAAAACAATGAAAGAAAGAGAAAGAGAGAGAGAGAGAGAAATAGAAAGAAAGAGAAAGAGAAGGAAGGAAGGAAGGAAGGAAGGAAGGAAGGAAGGAAGGAAGGAAGGAAGGAAGGAAGGAAGGAAGGAAGGAAAGAAGGAAGAAAGGAAGGAAGAAAGAAAGGCTCCACTGGGGAAAATGTATTGCTTGGACAGAAGAGAAGAACATGTAAAATTGGAAAGGTACTGCCAGTTTGCCCTCTGAAAGACCTGTTTGAATTCCACCCTCATCAACAGAGTCGTCTGTCCATGTGAAGAGCAGGTTCCGGGGTGCGGGAGGGTTCAGGCCACACCCCCTTAGACAAGCGTGCCAGAGAGGGAGGAGGAATGTGGTATAACTGAAGGTCATCATAGCGACATACGGACAAACGCCCACATACGTGTGTGTGCCACATTGGGGCAACCCTGAGGTAGAACTCTGCATCCCTCTGGATGGAGGCATGAAACGCTGGCTTTCTTGGACACGGTCTGGATGTCGTTGTGGCTGTGATTTTTGCCTGGATGATGGAGGCCGTTAAAGCATCTAATTGATACTTGCACTGAACCAACTGGAGAGCTACAACTCACAGCCAAAGTCTTAAGGGGTCGGCACTTTTCGTGGGCAGGAGCCAAATCTGCTTCAGGTTGGCTTCTGATCACTCTTACTTTTTTTAACCCAGGACCCTTAAAAACCTTCCGTGAACTCATATGCTCCTTGCTCTCTGAGGACAGGCATAACTGTCCAGTCCTTAAGCATGGGCTGCAATAGTGACTTCCTCCCAAAGGGCACAGTATGAAAAGAAAAGAGCGATAAAAAAGAGGAATGAGTGTCACAATGGAGAAACATGACAAATGTTACCCCAGCCAGGTGATTAAGGTGAATGAACATCACCAGTGCTGAGTCTTTTAGTATGTGCCCTTGATAAGATATGATGAACATGATGCTTACTCTCTGTGGTCTTCCTTCCCAAACCCCTAGCCTCAGTCTAACCATGCAAAACACATCAGACAAACCTAAACTGAAGGACACACTACAAAATACCTGACCAGTATGACTCTAAACCAGAGGTTCCCAAACTATGGCCCGCGGGCCAAATTGCCGCCACCTGAGGCCATTTATCCTGCCCCCGCCGCACTTCCGGAAGGGGCACCTCTTTCATTGATGGTCAGTGTATGTAGTACTGTATGTGGCGGCCCTCCAAAGGTCTGAGGGACAGTGAACTGGCCCCCTGTGTAAATAGTTTGGGGACCCCTGCAAACCATCAAAGTCACCAAAAACAAGGAACATCAAAGAAAGAAAAAATGTGATGCAGACCAGAGGGGACAAAGGAGATGACTAACTGTGATGTGGGATACCAGATGGGATTCAGAAACAGAAAAGGGACATCAGATAAAAATTAAGGAAATCTGAATGAAATATAAACTTTGGTTAACAGCAATGCATTTAGATCGGCTCATCAGCTGTCAGAAATGTACCATAGCGATGTAAGATGTTAATGATAAGGACAACTGAGTGTGGGGTATGTGGGAACCCGTTGTACTATCTTAGTAACTTTTCTGTGAATCTAATACTATTCTAAAATAAAATGTCTTTTAAAAGTACTATAAACGTCAGGGGTTCCCTAGAACCCTGAAGGATGCAGCCAGGAAGACATTGCTGGCCCTTGCATTGTGGTCCCTGATTACCTCCTGGGTTCACGTCTCGCATCACCTCCTACAACACCAAGTGTCCTGCACTGTAACCTTGTTCATGAGCCTTCCCTGCACTCTCCTCTACCAGAAACACCCCTGAGCTTTTGTTCTTTTCACCTGGTTAATGCCTTTGGGTGTCTTCAAGCTCCTTCAGCCTTGATCTCTCCAGGAGCAGCCTTCAACAGTATTAATTGTTCATCCTCAACTTTCTCATTAATACACTGTCCAAGATTCCACTTACCTATTCATCTCATAATTAATTGTCTAACATTCCCGTCTACCACGCTTCTCTAAAAGCCTTCAGAATTGGCTTCCTTTACCTTTTCTCTCTGCCATTTGGCTCAGTGCATGGTGCACAGCAGATGTGAAATATTTTTAGGATGAATAAATGGATGAATGTATGGATGACAGAAGGAAGAAAGGATGGAGTGAAGATAGGGAAGGGAGGGGAGGGAAAGGGAAGGGAAGGGAAAGAAGGAAGGAAGGGAGGGAATGAGGGAGAAAGAAAGATGGATAAATGGATGGATGCATAAATTATTATATCTCTGCTCTTAAATAAATAAATTGGTGTTCTTTCTCTGATACAACTTTCTGAGCATATAAAATTAAATAGGTCT
Source organism: Rhynchonycteris naso (assembly GCA_037038555.1). Taxonomy (NCBI): domain Eukaryota; kingdom Metazoa; phylum Chordata; class Mammalia; order Chiroptera; family Emballonuridae; genus Rhynchonycteris; species Rhynchonycteris naso. The sequence continues at coordinate 193,691,911 of CM073000.1, forward strand.
CACTTCCATCATATGAATCTCATCAAACCCAACTCAGATGCTGTTCCTCTGGGCCATCTTTTACTGAAACTGCATCACCTATTAGTCTGAATCTCACAGAGAACCATGCATGCATCTCACTGCTTTAAACTGACCTAAACGGTGAGTCTTTCCTATTGTACTTCAAAAGCCTAAAAACCAAGGCCATACCATCTTTGTATAATGCAACAAAAAGGGGAAAAAAGTATTTGTCAGAATGCCTTTAGGGAAGATATTGTCTTCACTGTGGATAAGAGCAGAATGCCTGAGGTGGGCTTGGAACTTTACCCATTGTTGTCCTCCCCTTTCTGAGGACTTCTCTGTTGATCCATGCCCACCTTAGAGGAGGTTGGATGCTCTTCTGCATGCTCTTCTGCATGCTCTTCTGCATGCTAAAGACACAGAAATCTAAAATTCACAAGGAAGTCTCCAGAGAAAAAAGAAAGGAACCAGCGAAGTTGCATAATTTGTTGGGGGAAGGCTAGAGGCACTGTCTTCCCAGACCACTCCTCTTCTTCACCTCCACGGCTGCCTGAGGAGGAATTTGAGCAAAACAGGAATGACTACTTGGGATGCTGACATCTTGTTTGCTGAGGGCTATGGAACCCAGCTGCGTCCACAGAAGGTGCAAAGACGTCTACAGGCTTCACAAATGCTGCTTACAAGAATGGGTTCTCTGGCTGAAACTCCAAAAAGCTGCTGGTTCTGTTGATATGGCCAGAAAATAGCAGTGGCCATGCATGCAAATTCAAGGATAAGACAGAGACAAAGAAGGCAGGAGAGCAGCAGTTTCTGGGGAATCAGCAGAAATCCCTAGAAGAGTCCACACTTCACAGAACAGGAAGTTAGCTGGAGTTTAGGACAGGGGTCTAAGCTACAGTCCAAGGGTCAATTTCAGCCTACCACCTGTTTTAGTAAATACAATTTTATTGGAACATAGTCATAACCATTGGTTTATATCTTTTGCATGGCGGCTTTCACACTCAAACAGCAGAGCTGAGTAGTGTGACAGGGACCAGACGGCCTGAAAAGCCTAAAATAATTACTATCTAATCCTTTAAAAAACAATGTTTGTGGATCCTGGTACAAGATGAGGAATCCTGTATCTTAAGAACAACATGCCCTGGGTGATAGTTTCCCTAATAGCCTCAGTAGACATTCAGAAGCATTAGTTGAATTTTCAAAATGTCTCTCCTCTGAAACAGTAATTCCAAATATTTCTGAAGATTAATGACAAAGTGGTTTACAGATTAGTCTTTTCCCTGGAAGTCATCCATGCAGAGAGTTTTAGCAGAATCCTAATGTTCACCTCTCTCCCAGAATTCTGTCTCACCTTGGGAGTCACATTCCATCTTTAAGATAAGGATCCGAATTAGAAAAAGTGGGTGTATGGTTTTAGAGCAGGGGTTGGGAACTTATGGCTTGCGAGCCAGATGTGGCTCTTTTGATGTCTGCATCTGGCTTGCAGACAAATCTTTAATAAAAAAAATAATAACGTTAAAAATATAAAACATTCTCATGTATTACAATCCATTCATTTCCTACAGCTCATGTTCATAGTTGTGGGTGGCTGGAGCCAATCACAGCTATCCTCTGGGACAGCACCAAATTTTTATTGGATAATGCGTAACGTACACGGGTTGTTGTGAGGTCAGGAAGTGAACTTCCATCCTTTTAATCAAGTAGTCAGCTAGCTAATTGCAGAAACCCTTTTGACGAAGAAGATGGCTAAAAGAAAAAAAGATGAGGAGTATCGTATTTTTCAGCAGGAATAGACAGGAATTTGCCTTTGTGGAGAGAACAGGTTCTGCAGTGTGTCTAATATGCAATGATAAAATTGCATCGATTAAACAGTCAAATATAAAGTGGCACTTCGACACACGCCATACTACATTTGCATCGAAATATCCAGCGGGAGACAGCAGGAAGAAAGTATGTCAAGAGCTACTGTGCAGAATGCAAGCTAGCCAGTAGCAACTCCGTGTTTGGACCCTACAAGGTGACTGAAATTTGGCTACCTTTGCTGGTGCTTTAGCAATTGTGAGAAAGGGAAAGCCATTCACAGATGGAAAGTATGCCAAAACATTCATGCTTGATGTTGCCAATGAACTTTTTGACTTTTCAGATAAAGACAAGATAATCAAATGAATAAAAGACATGCCTCTGTCAGCCAAAACTCTTCACAATCATACCATCATGATGGCAAATCAAATTGAGGCAATACAAGTGAAGGACATAAATGCAGCACCATTCTTTTCTCTCACTTTGGATGAGTCAACAGACATAAGCCATTTATCCCAGTTCAGCATGATTGCAAAGTATGCTGTTAGTGACACACCACGTGAGGAAAGTCTTGCTGTTTTGCCTATGAAAGAGACAACAAGAGGGGAGGATTTATTTCAGTCTTTCACTGAGTTCACTAAAGAAAAAAATCTACCGATGGATAAACTTATTTCGGTGTGTACTGATGGTGCTCCGTGCATGGTGGAGAAAAACAGAGGATTCGTAGCACTTCTTTGTGAACATGAAAAGAGACCCATCCTAAGTTTTCATTGCATCCTATATCAGGAGGCGCTTTGTGCTCAGATGTGTGGTGAGCAGCTTAGTGAGGTGATGTCGCTGGTCATTCGGTTGGTCAACTTTATTGTTGCCCGAGCTTTAAATGATCACCAGTTTAAAACACCGCTGGATGAAGTTGGGAATAATTATCCTGGTCTGCTTCTGCACAGCAATGTGCGTTGGTTGTTAAGAGGAAAGGAGCTCAGCTATTTTGCGGCTTGTCTGAATGAAATCTAGACTTTTCTTGAAATGAAAAATGTCGAGCATCCTGAGTTAGCTAACACTAAGTGGCTCCTGAAGTTCTACTATCTCGCGGACATGACTGAACATCTGAACCAGCTCAATGTGAAAATGCAAGGCATTGGAAATACAGTCTTATCCCTTCAACAAGCAGTGTTTGCATTTGAAATCAAGCTGGAACTCTTTATCGCCAACATTGAAACAGGTCATTTACTACACTTTGAAAAACTGGCAGAGTTTAAAGATGCATGCACAGCAAGTGACCCTGCTCAACATCTTGATCTCCAGCAGCTAGTGGGCTTCACATCTAATCTCCTGCAGTCATTCAAAGCGCGCTTTGGAGAATTTCGTGAGCGCACTTGTCTTTTTCAGTTCATCACCCGTCCACACAAGTGTGCAGTGGACAGCGCTGACCTGAGTTACATCCCCGGTGTCCCCATCAGAGATTTTGAGCTACAAGCTGCTGACCTGAAGGCCTCAGACATGTGGGTGAATAAGTTCAAGTCACTGAATGAAGATTTGGAAAGACTTGCACAACAGCAAGCAGAGTTGGCAAGCAAACACAAGTGGGGAGAAATGAAAAATCTTCAACCCGCAGACCAGCTGATTGTCAAAACTTGGAATGCGCTTCCCATCACATACCACACACTGCAGCATGTGAATATTGCTGTACTGACAATGTTTGGCTCTACGTATGCATGTGAGCAGTCTTTCTCACATCTAAAGAATGTTAAGACCAACCTGCCATCACGTTTAATGGATGGAAGTCTCAACGCCTGCATGAAGCTTAACCTCACCACGTATCAACCAGACTACAAAGCCATCAGCAAAACCATGCAGCACCAGAAGTTGCATTAATGGTAAGAAGTACTTCATTCATCATTGGTTAGCAACAGCATAACAATGTTATTAAAAAAAATTCAGAGATTTATTGTACTTTAAAAGTGTTGGTCTTACACAAAATGCACACATTTACTTGTATTTAGGGTTAAACATATTGTATGGCTCTCACGGAATTACATTTTAAAATATGTGGTGTTCATGGCTCTCTCAGCCAGAAAGTTTCCCAACCCCTGTCTTAGAGCCACATTCCTGCCCTAGATAAAGCCCAGGACTGGCCTCAAGCACTGGCCCCTGCCCCTCCCCCCTGCAATTTCCCTGAGCACAACCCCCCATGGGGACCTCCTACTAGGGGCTGAGGACTCATCTTCTCCCAACTGCTAGAGGGACAGACAACCTTTCTTCTGCTAGGCTGGGTGCAAGAAAAGCAGGTGGAGGGAAGGAAGGAAGACGCCAGGTGATACAGGATTCCCATTGGTGGGAAGGTACAAATCTTCTAATGAAGCCTCAGAGAAAGTCACCCTTGTGTCCACTAGAACCTACTCCTGCACAGACAATGTGAGTTGGGTGGTGGGGAAGAGCTTGCTGATAAGGAGCTAATTCACTTAGCAAACAAATGCTCTGCACAGGGGCGGCAGGCTTCCTGACCTCAAACACCAGCTCCCACACTTGCTCAGGTGGGGCTAAAGCAGGTCTGTTGACCTCTCTATGACTTTCTCCTATAAATTTTGACAGGGGCAAAGGAGAGCAGAATTGAGAGCGATTGATGAAGGGTCTGGATTCCCTTTGGGGGTTATGGAAATATTCTGGAACTAGACAGTGATGATGGTCACACGCCACTGGATTTAAACGTATTACCAGAATAAGTTTAAAGAGACATAAAAATTAGGGTCCCCTGGTAGAGGTGAGGAAAGGGATTCAATGAGAGAAACATGGGGAAGGTCAACACAGTGCATGGCCCACAGCAGATGGTCAGCAGTGTCCGTTTGTGGTCGGGCTGCTGCTATGAAAGCCTAACTGGCACCTCTGTCGTCCACTAGTGCCCTGAGAATGGGCTGAATGCCTGTGTGACATTGGTGAATGCAGACCCCCCGACCCAACATCGATCCAAGCACACGCATGCGCTTCTCCTTATCTTTGGCACATGCCTATGCCAGGTTCCTTTCTATTCACACCCCACATGTGTGCTTCTCTAGGTCATGCTCATGACAACTCAGTCACATTGTCATCCCCCTTCACACGAGCATCTAGCTAACCCTGGCGACAGAGTTCAAACATGGACCCAGCCTGTTGAACTTGAAACCCAGTGTCCTGTACCAGAACATGCTGTCCGTTGTTACAGAGACACAGACGGCTGGGTGTCATTTTCAATCCAAGGGGGAAGTTGTTTTGAATTATCCTTGGAAGCTTGGTTTTTGCAAAATAGACAGGCAATAGCAACAACAAAACAGTAAACACGTTTCCAAAGAGGGAAAAGACATGAGGTTGAAATATATACAGTGAGCCTATGGAACATCATGTATTTAAAATATTTAAGCACGCTGGATTAATGACGAGTCCATTTAGCTGGATTATGAAGTTAGTGAAAAGAAACTAAAAAAAAAAAAAGAAAAGAAAAGAAAGAATCCATTCATTCAGCCAGTTTCTATTGAGCATCTACTCTTTGTAGAGAATTAAGGTAGGAGCTGGGACAAACTGTGATAACAGACTAGCTAAATACACAACACTGTAAACTAAGTTCCAGAGAGGAAGGGCTTTTTGTATATTTTGTTTACTTCTGGAAGAGTGTATGACATTAAATAAATTTTATTTTGTTTATTTATTTAAATATTTTTTTATTTATTCATTTTAGAAGGGGAGAGAGAGAAGGGGGAGGAGCAGGAAGCAACAACTCTCATATGCGCCTTGACCGGGCAAGCCCAGGGTTTCAAATCAGCAACCTCAGCGTTTCAGGTCAATGCTTTATCCACTGCACCATCACAGGTCAGGAAGATTTTAGTAATTATTAATTGGATTAATAAAGGAAGAAAGTATGAGGCAATGGTAAGAACCGGGTCTAGAGAAGCAAGGGAGATGCATCTGACCAGTGCACTATCCATGTGCTTTTTTTTTTTCCCCAACAATAAAGACTGCAAATTCCCTAAAGAAAAAGATACATTACCTTTGGCCTTGACCTACAATGGTTACACAATAGCTTTGGTCACTTCCTCTCATCAGTTGTTCATCCATTTAACGACTATTTCCTTCCTACTTACTGGATACCAGGCACTGTACTGGACTCTGAGAGTTTAAGAGAGGACAAAGCAGGCTACTTCCTGCCCTGCCTTCATGGAGCATACCACAGAGTAAGAGAAACGGCAGATGCATATGAAATCACGGCAGGCTGCTACCATTGCTATGGAAGATAGGCACAGGGTGCCGGCAAAGAAAACACAATCAGCCTGGAAAGAGGCTACTTTTTATGGGCTGGCCAGTGAAGAAGAATTTTCTGAGGGCATGATATTGACATCAACAGCAGGGGAACAAGATGGGGTCGGGGGAGGGAGAGGCAAGATGGCTTGTGCAAAGTCCTCAAGATCCCAGCATGCTCGGGCACGAGGAAGAAGCCAGGGTGTCCAGGGCTGGGGGAGCAGGGCACAGACCAGGGAGAGAAGGATGCAGCTGTGACTCTGTCCACAGCCGTTACCTGTCCAGGTAAGCCAAGTCACAGCATTACCTTCCTGATGTTAACAGCACGGCATGGCAGAAAACAGCACCACACTGCTCAGTTGCCCAATAGCTCCTGCGTGGCTTCCTCTCCACTTTTACCCACTCGTTCCCACAGGTCTGATCATTATCACGCGGATGTCCCACAGTAAGACAAAGAAAATGAGATAAAGCTATCTTTGTATGGAATTTTTGCTGTGTGTCAGGCACTGTACTTACATGGGAAGAAAGTAGTGGTATAGTATAGCAGCTATTGTAACTACTACCATCATTATTACTCTTATCATCATTATTATTAATATGTCCATTTTAAAGATGGGTAAGACTGAGTCTTAGAGAGGGGAAGTAAACTGTCCCCCAAGCAAAACAATAACAACAACAACAATAAAATAACCACTTCAATATGGTTGTGTGAAAAGTCAAACACAGATCATCTGACTCCAAAGTGTGATCCTTACTTACCATTCTATAATAATTCCCATTAGACATCCTTGTGTCCCGTAAGACATGATTTATTGAACAAAAATGTTACCACCCAATGAGGCGCAATGCGAGGTGTTGGAGAAGTAAAATGAATGAAAGGGATCCCTGACTTCAAGGAGAAAGACACATCATCAGCACCCTCATTCAATGTGATGTGTCTGTCCATCAGGCAGGTACGAACAAGGAGAGATGGAAACTCAGGTCCAAAGGGAGCAGTGGGCTCAGCTGGGGCACCAACTTAATAGACAGGTAAGAACCTTCCAGGTGAGAAAACAGGAGGGAGAACTCTGAATGTAAACTCAGGTGTGTGTTGGGGGCCTCGGGTATATTCCCTGGTAAATAGCTTGGGCGGGGAGGTAAAATGAGATGAGATGGAGTGGCCAGATTATGAAAGGCCTCAGAAGTCACTTGAGGACTTGGAACTTCCTCCTGAAGCTAATGAGGAGCCACACACGGGTGTTAAGCGGGGAGGTTGGGGTGCACTTCACAGTTAGCACAGACCGTGCCTGCCAGTGCACCCCATAGGTTCTTGAAGTGACGTTGACACTAGCAGAAGTAGCAGCATCTCCTCCTCGGGGAATTCTTAGAATGCAAATCCTCAGGCTCCCCCCCCCCCCATACACACCGAGCGAGCCTAGACCTGCTGAATCAGAAACGCTCAGTGTCACTGAGCCCTCGGGGTTGCCCACGTACCCCGGGCAAGCCTGCTTCTCCTCACACCCCTGCAGCGCACAGTGCCACCAGCACTCTATGCACGCTTCTACCCCGAGATCTGGTCCTGACCGGGGACAGGTAAACTACGCGAAGGGTCTTATCCCCACAACCCCCAGATGGCCAATCAGCACCGTATCCACCAAACTTTCTTGGGAGAGACTCTCTGTCCTGGATTAGCTCTTTGGTTTTGGTCTGAAAAACAACAGGCCTCCGCTCCATCCTTCCTGGCTTTGCTCGCTACATGGGGAGCCGGGTAACTGACAACAGATGCTGTGCAAGAATGCTGGCTGGTGCTCTAAACTATCATTAGCTGAGTGCTAGGCTAATGCATCCAGGGGTGGTGAGCTAAGGGGAAAAGAGACTCGATGCTGAGTCTGTGCCCATGTTGACCTAAAGCTGGGTGACGGGCAACTCCCCTCTAATCACCTCTTGTTAGCTGTAACTATAGGCAAATTGCTAGCGAGGATTAAGTGGGGAAGACTATGCCAGGATCAGTGTCAGGCAGAAAAAAGACTCAATTTGTAAAGCAATCATGACTCTGTAATCACTTCTTCCGGAGTTCTTTTTGGCTGTGTTCGCCTTTGGAAGGTGCGGACCCTGCCCAAGCGGAGGTGGCCAGAGAGCGGCATGCTGGCTCTTCCTGGAACATGATAAAATGATTACCCCCCACCCCACGAGATAAGCCTCACTATTAATAGCGTTTTGCCTCTACTGGTCTTTCCCGACATCTGAGGCCCAGACATCGCCTTGAACAAATGAATACCGGTGTGCACGAGCAATTGATCCCAGCTCTGCGTACAGCACATCTCTGTAAACACACAGGAGAATCTGGGAGGAAGCTGTTTCAGGGGAAGAAAAAAAAAGATACATTTCATTTATCACTGTTTGCATAATGTCCCTTGTAAAATAGAGACAAATTAACAAGGCAGTCTTTTAAGAACGGGTTACACAACAGTAGTGCCTTTACTCTTCCAAACTTCTGGAGCTTTCCCCCAGGTAGGGTAAGGACTCTTTGCAAAGCTTGTTGTCGGAGTTGAACAACTTGATTATTTATCGGGAGAAGTTTGGCAGTAGCACCCAGGAGAGGAGGAATCCATATGATCTCAGAGGAAACGTTCTGCAACTTGGAAACAACGATTCCAGAAAGGGTTTGATATTTAAAGCTGAAACGCAATTCATTCAGATATAAATGTTATTTTAAGGCCTTCAAAGAAGGGCCCCAATCCTTTGGAATTTCCCACATGGGGAAAGTTTCCTATCACATGACCCACTAGAAGGCTACAGTGAGGGAAAAGGAGGGGAGGTGACAGAGGGGACAAAGATGAGGAGAAGAGTCAGCTCATATACTGCTCATCAAATATCACCCCTCCCCCTTGCAAGTGAATAAAAGTCATAGTGAAAAAAAAAAAGTAAGCATTTTTTTCTGATTCATTCTGTGTTGTGAATCTGTGTGTTCTGAATGAAATATTAAGCAATGTGGGATTTTTAACACTGCTACAGCAAAAAGGCACTTGAAAATATAATGTTCACAATTTTCTTTAACTATCCAAATGAGATTATTTCCCATCAGTATAATCATTTCCCTGAAAAAAAAAAATCTGCATTTGCCATAGATAATATATCAAGATTTCTTTTTAAAGCTCCCTTTTATATTTCAAAATAGTATAATGGAAGAATTGTATTGAAAAATTAAATACCATCTCTGTGGCAAATGTCATTCTTCTTAGTGCCCAAACTTCTCAGCATCCTTTTAGCTTTGGAGCATAATTTTTATCTCTCTAGTGGACATTTAGTTAAAATAATATCTGTTATTCCTTGAGGAAGGGCACGGAACTGAAAGAGAAACAAACCAATTAGAAACTCAAGGTGATCATTTGGTTGCTCTAACTGACACTATTTCTGTTTGCTTGTTTTGTTTTTGACTTTGTTTTAGGATAACACCATAGCCCCAAGCTGTCAAAGCTGAAATGCTGTCCCCTTCCACCAGTACTTCCCACTGCCTTCTTGGGCTGGGTGCTGTGTAATAGACAACTCAACACGTGGTCAGTCTATACCTGCAAGTGTGTGTGAGGGGAACAGAAAGGTCTCACCAGCGATCTCACATTTGATAAACCATAAGTGAGTGCGTGTGAAGTCCATAAATGAAGCCCACAGCTACTCTATTTGTGCAGTGCTTCAAAACACCATGACCAAACCTGCCGCTGGAACGGGAATCATTATCACACTGCATTGTTCCTTTCCCTCAAAATTCACTGCCTAAGAAGCTCCAAATGCTTTTAAAAATGACTCAGAATAAACCAAAGGAATAATCAGCCTGGAAGGTTTTCCTTGCCTCCTGCTTAAGTTGTATAAATAAAGAGAACAATTAATGTCAACTGCCTTTAGTTCTCTTCCTATTAGCTTGGGGGGGCTTCAAGGTAATCTCCACACACAGTGAACTTGCTCAGATAAAAACACAAGATTTTCTTCAGACAAATGGGCACGCCAGTAAAGACAGCTCATGGCAATAATACATATCACTCCCCCTACCCTTCCGCTATTTAATCTTGCTGATTTCTAGGAGATGAGAGATTCGGAAAGGAGGAAAGAAATCCTCCAAGACCAGTGAGGAGAGACTGGGACTGGGCTGTGCAATGTCCAGCCTCTTCTGTTCCTTTTACACCAACCTGACTCGTGGACAGGTCAGCAAACTCAAACTGGAAGTCCTCCAGACCACCAGCACAGCCACAAACTGTCCTGGGTGACACCACACTGTCCTGTGTTCGCACTCAACGTGAAACACTCTTTCCCAGTGCTGAGAAGGTAGGGCTGGTGAATTGGGGGTACAGATGGTGATAGGAGTTTTGATGCCAAGTGCCCCCAGATTCACAGGTCACTCCAAACACCTCAGAAAGCTTCCGCTTACTCCTTTCCACAATTCTGCTGTCAGATGAAATGCTGGCACCCCAAATATCTTTTAGTGCTAGAGCCGCGCAATTACCTGTCATTATTTCCACTCTTTTTTGCAATGTGTACTCTTTGTGTCTAGAACTGGTAAAAAGAGATGCAATTAATTCACTGAGAGAAACCATGGTTGCCTCGTAGCAGCTGGGGTGGCGTAGGGTGGCGTTACTTGGTGAATGCATCTTGCTTGTCATGCCATTCCTAACAGAAGGCCAAGCTGGTGCTTCACATACATCAGAATTCAAACTCCCTGAAATATTCTCTCTCTCTCTCTGTCCTGCTCAGAAACAGAATCCCCAAGGGGAAGAGATGAATTCAGCCAGCCAGCCGGCACATGGTGGGATGGCCAGGTGTCAGGGTGACAAACTAGTGGTTAGGTCCATGGGTGCAATGGTGGCCCAGAGGAGAGGACAGGAGGGATGGAGGGGCTTGGCAAAAAGTCACAAAGCAAAAAGGCAAAGAAAAAGCATCAGGAAGACGGGCAAAAGGAAAAAAAAATAAGGCAAAGGGAGGGGGGAAATTAATAATCCAACAAGCCGGTTCCCTCTGTGCTATTAATCACTCTGCTTCGCCCCAGCGGCAGGGGCTTCGGCACTGCACACGGGAGGAGAGGCGTCTGAACCCCATTGGCCGCTTCTGCTCACCCCTATGCATCTCGGCCAATCCTCCCTGTGCCTGCAGGTACAGATAGGTCCAGGCTGCAGCTACAAACCCCAGGAAGATGAAAAAGCATGCTCCATGGCAAGGCACTGCTCTGTCCAGTTAATGCATTATAAACTTTATTTGAGCTGACTTCTCATTTGATCCCCCAGTGACGAGGTCAGGGAGCGCAAGCAATTCCACCCCAAATCATGCCATAATCGAATTGCTGCCTATTTCCCGAACCTATAATGAAAAAGGCAACCGAAATAATGCAGGTAATGTTGGCGGCCTCCCTTGCCTGTCGGACATTATTACCTGCGATTGCTGGCCGCCATTTCCCTGGTGCTCTAACAATGAATATATTTCACAGCTCACTTGTTCTCCTGTGTGGGTGGCATGGGATAGACACCTACATAATATGAAAGGAAATCTAAAACAATAGGGCTGTTTCTGAGCACCATGCCTAACAGCCTACTGGTGGGAGAGGTGGTTTTATCAAAGCGCTTCTCACACGTGTGCGCGCGTGCACACACACACACACACACACACACACACGCACGCACAGCAACCTGGTGGGGTCCAGAGTCACCGACTCAGGCAAAGCCAACTCAATTTTTCTTTGTCTATTTAAGCCCCAGCTTCACCACCTGCAGCATAATAACCGAGAGTGTGATTCCTTAATCACTCAGCTGCTCTGAAGATTTTTATTCTATTTTTTCTCTCTAAACAAAATGGGACAATTGTGGCTTTAGGGACTGGCCATGAGATACAATCACAGGTGTATGCATGCTATCTCAAAATGCATTTTAAGTGCTTGCTTCTCCTTAGAAAAGATTTTTAAAAAATCAGCTCTTTCTATAGGCATGCCCTTAAAAGGCATACTTCAGTGTCCTGTCATATTTGTGCTTCTCAGAAAAGTGCTGACAGAAGCAAGATTCAGAGGGATAGATTCAGAGCCACAGAATGAGCCACCCAGACAGCACACTCCATTCTTAGAGCGGCTGCCCTTTGGGGAAGGCCACCTCCCGGCCGGTCGGCGGAAATGTGACGCAGGACACTCAGTGTGCCTGCATTTTCAGGAAGCTGTGCCCAATTTAGCACCTTGCTGGGCTTCTGATTCTCCTTTTCATTTTTCAACGTGTAGATTTGGTTCACGCAGAGCCAAATCGACATGGTCAGATGTCAGATAACCACCTTAGAGAACCTGGCAGTGCCTGGGAGATATCACTATTGTGAAGCTACTCTCGCCAAACACTTGGCTGGGATTGCACCTTGATGTGAAAGTATGCATTCAGCTGGCAAATAAACACACCATAAATACATCTTGGTTTCAAATCATAAACAAGAATCCTTAGAATCGGAAACCTTTAGTGTCCAAGAAAAGTGTTTTCTCAAATTTGAATTACAATAAAGATTCTCTTTCTCTCTTCTTTATTTCTTCTTCATTTTGTTTCCTCCTCCTCCTCCTCTTCCCCTCTTCCTCCTCCTTCTTCTCCTTCTCCTTTTTCCTCTTCCTCATTCTCCTTCTCCTCCTCCTCCTCTTCTTCTTCTTCCTCTTCCTCTTCCTCTTTCTCCTCCTCCTCCTCCTCTTCTTTTTCTTCTTCTCCTTCTTCTTGTTCAGCACTGCCCTCTATGTTGATTGCCTGCAAATTTACAACCTGGTCTATAAAAGCCTCTTCCCCTCCTTGGCCCCACCAAGGAAAAGCAGGCACAAAAATCATGAACTCTCAGACAAGATAAGACAGTCAGGCAAGAAGAGTCTAGGAGAGTGGATTAGGGGAAAACCTCAAATGATCTCTTTCCAGGTGTGTCCAGACTGATGGAAGGGCCAGACCACATTTTTAAAAAGAATTCATCGGTTCCAGTGTGCATTTCAACACTCGGACAAAGCATAATTATTTAAAAGACTCAGCACTAGGGGCTATAGAGAACAGATCTTATAAGAAGGGGGGGGGGAGATCAATATAAAGAAAAAAATGCTCTGGATGTAATTGAAGTCATACATTTGTACATGACTTCTGCTATACGCCCAATTACTGCTATTTATCAAAGTGTAGACAACATTGAAACTGGCAGCATGAAAAACAAATTTTACTAAGTCAGAGTAAAAAAAAAATCATCAGAAAGAGAAGGGGGAAAAAAGATACAAATAATAAATAATTCAATATTCTCAAGGAAAGCTCTTGGAGAAGAGGCCTGGTTGATTCAAACATCAGACATGGGTCTGACAAGAGATGTATCGATTTAGACAATTCTATCATCATTATTCCAGCCGGAGTCCTTCACAAAAGCTGCTCTTTTTGCTCCTGTTTTTATTGCTGTAACTACCAACCTCCTTCTTATACCTTGATCTCTTTGAACCTGTATTCATTACAGCTTAAATCTTAAGCTTAAAGCAGGAGATGATAAACAGATTCTGTGTCTCACGTTTGGTGGAGGCAAGGGCTCAGCTTCCCTAAAATCTAATAGGATGGGGAGTCATACACAGTCTGCCGAGGATTTCCACACTTGATGGAATAGGTCACCTGCCCCATTTGTATAATTACCAAGGCAGAATATTTAGATTCTAGTGGGAGCATATATCCAAAGCAAATATTACCCATGTCTGGCAAAGACTTGCCAAATGCAGAACAGGATGGCTGTAACAAATGTACCTCATTTGTTACTTTCAAGGCTATGAAAAGAAACACTGACTCCATAGACCGGGAATGACTTTGTTCTCTGCTGCCCAAACTGGGTTCCAAAACTGTACCTTGTTCTCCAACCAAAACAGTTAAAAAACAAAAACAAGACATAAAAAAAAAAACCCACCCCAGATCCATTTAGGTCAACACAGATTGCTAAACACAGCGGTATAATTAGTGGAGGAAGAAAACACCTCCATTAGGCATCTGCAAAAAAGCAGAGCTATGTCTTCAGTGTTCGATGTGTTAATTACAACCAGATAGGAGGTGCCAGGGAAAATTAACAGTCTGGCGAAGACATGAGAGGTAAACAGACAAAATGGGCTGTGTGAGGGTTGGGAGAGCAAGTCAATTTTGAAGAAAGATAAAAGAACTGTCATGTCCGTGGTGACTTCGGAGAGGCGAAAGGGCAGTGGGCCCTGTTATCATCAGTTAATTAGGCAGGAGGTCCAAGCTTGCACAAGCCGCAACGTTTGCCATGGTAATCAGATGTATTATTCAAACGTGCAGGAAAACAGAAGCCATGGCATGCCTGACAAGGTGCAGTAGAGTCGGCCCACTCAAAGGTGCTGGGTGCATGGAACCAGAGAAGCAAACAGGGTTCTGCCCCTGACACCCACAATCGGGTGGCTTCCTTAAAGTCCTTTGGGAGAATGAGGGTGGGTGGGTGGGTGGGTGCTGACATAAAATACCCTCTAGATCTGTGTAGGATGCCAGACAAGGGGACAGTCACTGAAGGAAAGTCTGGGGAGGAGCATCAGCTGGTTAGGGACAAGACAGTACCCAATTAGACTGAGGATACAATATAAATGACATTTGGTGGGTCTTAGTAAAGGGGTCCGAAGGACTCAATGCTTTAGTTTATAGAGGAGAAAAGTAAGGAAAGAAAGAAGGAAAGAGAGTGCTCTGGAGAGCCGTTACCTTTCCTGGGCTTGCAAGAGTGAGGGGGCAGAAACTCCCCCAGATCTAAGATCCGCTCTGATCAAATAATGCTCTGTGGCAAAGAACAGCTCAATCCATCCCATCTCTCATCCCCAGCGTACACAGACCTTTCACTGGCAATGACCTTTATGGCGTCAGACGCGGAATCAGGAAAACGAGCGAGTCTCCGGGCTGGGTAGAGATGTGTGATGCCTCATCTCCACCCCTGAGGCCCAACTCACATCTAAGAGGCACAGTGGTCATTCCATTTTATGAGAAGGCTTCCGGACACTCCTTGACATGGGTGAGAGTCAAGGTTGTTTGCTACAGAAGACTCAGGAGATATGCCATCCTGTGAAAATTGGGAGAGCCGCCTCCACCCCACCATAGGTGGTATATAATCCTGTCTGGTATACTCTGGAAGACCTGAGCAAACCTCTTCTCCTGCTATAACTTTCTAACCAGTACAGGGAATGGAGGCTTTTCCACTGATCAGACACTGAAGCCGGCCTTCTTATTCCCAGGCTCAGCATGGCGAATGAACATCCCACTGGCCTGTGGAGGAAGGGCGAGCTGAGGTAGGGAATGGGGGATATGGATGGGCAGCGATAGGAAAAATCCTGGCCTCCAGTGGTTAAATAGGAGTTGAGGATCTTGTAGAAAATGGTATCTGGAACCTATCCTTAGGATGAGAGGAGCGGTGGGGGAATGTGTGTCTGGGTTACACCCTGGTGTCTCCAGTACCTCTAATCTCAGCAGATCTGGAGCAAAAGGGAGGTAACAGAGGACAGACACTGAAGGGGACCAAGGAGCCAAGAGGACAGCAAGTTCCGTCCATGGACTGATCCTGAAACCTCATACATGCGACGATGGCCAATCAAAAGGAAAGCTCTTCATAAACACGTTAGGAAGCATTCTTGAAATGACAAAGTGATAGCAGTGGGGAAGAGATTAGGGGTTGCCTGGGCTTGGGGAGGGGAAGCAGGTAGCTGAGGCTACAAAGGGCAGGGCCGGGGGGGATCCTCGGGATGGAATGGCTCTGTGCACTGACTGTGGTCTGGCACAGGGAGTTACACAGGTGAAAAAATGACGAAGGAGTAAAATATACACAGAACTGGGTGCATGTAAAATCAGTGAAGGTGGATGGACATATTAAGACAAAAACAAAAACAAATAACAAGTTATAAAAAAATTTAAGAGACATACATTGTTTCTGTATCAAGGCACCCACCTGTCAGCTGTCAGTCTTTGGACAAGTTACCTCTTTAAGAACCAATTATCTGCTATAAAATGTACATAATAATAATGCATTCTCCAAGGGGTGGTTGTGAAGATAAGATAGGTCTTATGTGGTTAGATAATCCTTGGCTCTTAGTAACGAACAGTTTGATAGGTGTTAGCTATTACTTTCAATGTCGCCATTACTATTGTTATTTACAACCAGTGCCCAAATAAACGTGATAAAGAAAAATATGTCTAAAACCAGAGATGCCACTACCCAGAGATTAAAGTTCACCTACTGCTACATGGATCTTCTGATTTTCAATAATTGGGAATGGTAGCTGCTTTTTGTAACTCATCACTGACAAAAAAGACAAGAAGGCTGATCCCAGGACTGGATCAGACACTTACCCCCCCCCCCCACACACACACACCCTTCATCCTCTGTAATTTCCAGTCCTGTCTACAGGGCACCCCAGCCCACTGCAGTGTGGACCTGGGTTCCTCCGCCTCTTCTCCTCCCTCTGACCAATCAGCAGAGGTCAGGAGTGACGCCTGGGCACTCAATCACATTTGCTGAGAGCTACAGGGAGGATCAACAGGGAATAAAAGTCTCTATTCTGATCAAATTAGTTGGACATGGATCAATAGAAAGCTTTGGTGTGTCCGTAAGCTCGGAGTCTGCAGATTCCCGGCACTGAGTAAGTGAGAGAAAGGGAGAAAGGGAGAGCAAGCGGGAGAAATAATACATCTCCTTGGCACAGAGATTTCCTTTTATTGAGTCTGTCACTTCCCATTTTGGTTAACAAACTGCTGAATGGAGCTCATCGTTGGGCAAATATTACAGTTGCATGGAATACAAAGTGGGAGCGATTGTTTCAGTTGGGGGTTTAATAAGAAAGAAAAGACCCAGAGAGAAAGAAGAACATGGAGGTCTGCATGCCAGAGGGAAGACCAGTCCTGCAGAGACGAGGTTCGGGGAAGCAGAGAGACGGGAGCCTTAATTGTCATTTGTCCACCCCCCCTTAAACCCACTACTAGTCCAAACCACTACGAGACAAAAAAATTCGGAGCAAGCATTATTGGTTTCCAAGTGATCACAGCAAATGCATGGAAAAGACAGTTCTATTTTTCCCAGGAGAGAATGCTAAATTTAGATTTCAATAACTTTAGGGGCTAAAAAAAAAAAAGAGGCTGTAAAGAATTTTTTTAAAATACATTCTTTTCTTCTACTTTTCTGTACTGGAAAAGTCAGGCAGGACAAGTCTTCGCCGGTGGAGGGGAAATCGTTGCCCTTTCTTTGTCTTCATGGGACTCAACTTGTCCTCCTTGGCCGGGGGAGAGAAATAGAAAACCCAGTGTTGGGAAGTCCCTGCATTCTTACTGTTAGGTAGAGTAGCAGTCAAGTTTAGTCTGTCACCTAAAATCACAGAGCTGGGTGTGAAACCAGGTTTGTACCAAGGTCTGTGTTCCTTCCGCCATGCCATTGTGCCTGCCAGCTCAAAGGGTGGTGTGCTCCTTATCTCTGAGAGATGTATCCATGCTATTTATCCATCACAGCTAGAGCTGTGATGGGAACTAGAAAAAACATAACTGAAAAAATACTGAGCATTGAGCTCAGCATATGGTGGACACTCAACAAAATAAGGTCTACCGTGTTGTTGGGAGATCAATGTTTTCTAATAATAAAACTCTCAAACTAAACATGACTATAACACATCTGTGTGAAATTGTATGATCTGCATTAGAGAAACCCAAATTTGAACCGGAGCATCTGTTATGTTTTCTCAGAAGAACCTTCCCAGACCATCCTGGCTCTGTCTTCTCTCACTGCTTTGATTCCCACTCTCTGTCCCGTCTCACGACCTGGACATTCATTATGTACTCATTCATCTAGTGTGTACTACACATCAAATACGAAGGTCTGCTTTTTATTTTGTCCCTTTGCACCTGGAATTCCATCTGGCCCAGGGAAACCCTCATTCCAGTAACTGAGTCAGTGAATAATAATGAATGAATGGACTGCCTCTGGACCACTTGCAGTGCGATAAGGCTAATTGCTTATTAAATGTTTGAATTCATCCCCAGACCTGACAGGTCAGAATCTCCAGAGGCAGTACGGGGACTCTGCATTTCCACACGCTCTGCAGGTGATTCTGATGGACATCTAAGTCTGAGAGGAACGTTTCTGGAGTTAAGGAAGTAATAGTTCCTGAGGAGCTGCTGCTGGGCTCGGGGTGCGTTAATATGTGTGGCCCCGAATTATCCTCACAAAAGTTGAAGAAGTGAAAATCATCCCCATTTTATAGTAAAAAAACACAAACAAACAGAAAAACCCCGAAGCTCTTGGGTTTTTTTGAAATACTACGGACGTCACCCAACTAGTAAATAATGACACTGACCATGGTGGGACCCAGACCTATTGTTACAAAGAAAAATATTCTTTCTTTGTTAAACTGTGCTGTTCTCAGCCCCAACAGTCCCTAGTTCCTATTTGAATCTGATCCATTTCTGCATCCCATACCCACTGAGGAGCTCTTCATTAATATTTACTTCAGTTACTAGGTAACCAGTGCGTGGGGAACAGTGGGAACAGATGTGTCGGAGCAATATGAAGTCTAGAGTCTAAGGAGGAATGTGAGGCAGCCTCCCCACCAGGGTGAAGGAACCTCAGTGGCTTCTGATATGTGGTCTCCAGCAGCACTGGCCTCACGTGGGGTCTCCTGAGAAATGGAGACTCTCTGGATCACATCCCAGACGCCCTGAATCAAGGCACTCTGGGGCTGGGGCTTGCCACCTGAGTTCAACTAGTCCCCTGAGAAATATGAGACCCACTTCCTTGGAGAAACAGTGAAGAGGGAGAAAAGGACACTTTGGGTAGGGTAGGATTGCCAAAGAAGAGAAATGGTCCGAGGGAGAGGGCTGGAGTTGAGGCCATTAGGAGTCACTAAAGACTTCTGGGGAGAGCAGACATGGGGTAGTGGCCGCATGGTGTTTCCCAGGGGCCTCACAATCAGGGATGCTTGTGACCTAAGATTCTTGTTCCTTTTCTTTCCTTTCTCCTCTAGCTACTTTTCAAATAAAAAAATACCATGATGAGATCAGTTTGAGAAAAGCTGGGTTAAAGCGAACCACACAAATATGTTGATGTTTACGGTGGGATTTTTCAAAGCCTAAATGGCTTGATACATACCGTGAAAAATCTAAAACAGACTTTTTACATGACTGTATGAGAAATCCTCACGAACAGGATAGTCTGGGAAGGCTTTAGTTATTCCATATTATTTTTGTGTGCTTATGGTTGTTCCATTTCTCCAGATAAACTTTTTGTTTTTGATTAGTTTTAGGCTTGCAGGAATGCTATAAAGTGTACAGAGAATTGGTATGTCTCAACCCCCAATTTCCCTGTTACGGACATTCACCAGGAGTTCGGTACACCTTTCTCAGCTGATAAATAGTATCAGTGCATTCTGATCTACCAGCGTCCATACCGGACTTCATTTCCTTAGTTGGTATATCACATCCCTTTTTGGTTCCAGGGTTCCACCAAGAACAGCACGTGACATTTTGGCCTCATGTCTCCTTAGGCTCCTCTTGGCTGTGACAATTTTCCAGACTTTCCTGGTCTACGGTCATCTTGACAGCATATGGGTGAGATATTTTGTGGGATGCCCGTTACTTGGAGTTTGATGTTTTTCTCATGATAACACAGAGAATATAGGTTTTTGAAAGAAAGAACATAGTTACCCCATACTTACTTATTTTTAAGAGAACTTACTATTATCACATGTTTGGTGTCTTTGCTAAAACTCTTAAGGGCTTTGCTTTCTTTCCTACAGGTGGGATGAAATTTAGAGAAGAAAGAATTTACGACTGAAAGCCTAGAATTTGTCAGGAAAAAAAAAAGAAAACAACTAATGTGTAGGTTTGGCTAAGCTGATGAGGATGAATTCTGACTCTTACTGCTTAGCACAGGACCCTCAGGGCAAACTTGGTTGCGGGTCATTCTTAGAATTCCAATTTTATGAAAACTCCCCCATCATGAGACGGTGAGCAGTTCATGGGGATCTGGTACCACTCCTCATAATTAGGGAGACTTGCACGCAGATAATGAACCTCATTTTCCCCCAAGCCTGATGAAAATGTAGCACCCTCTGTGGAGAGTACGAACATCTGTCTACAGCTGTTCTCCAGCCAAGAGCGTACGGTGGGGGTTAATAACTCAGACTGTAGTGTTGGTCTCCTGAATTCAAAATCACTGCTTTGCTACTTAGTGGCCTTGGGCAGCTTATTCCTACAGCCTCAGTGTCTTCATTTGTCATGTGGGGGTAAGAACAGTGTCTCCAATGGAGAGTTGCTGTGTGGGCCCAGTGAGCTAATGCCCATGTAGTGCTTACAGCACTGTGCCTAGAACATAGCAGTTACCCAATACAGATGAGCTATTATTTCTTATCACTATTAAGCGGAACCATATGTGAGTGACATCCAAGTGGGTACAATGGTTAGATGGTTCAATCTATTACCACTATCATCGTCTTCATCACCGTCGTTGAAGACACCAACACAAGACGGAGCTTTAACTAACTGCAGTGACCCCGGAACAGGACCCAGCCCTTGAGGTCACCCTCCCAGAGAAATCTTAGCTCACACAAGAGGCGGCACACCTCCTCCTTTCTAACCTGGCCCCACCGAGCAGACCCCTCCCCGCACTGAAGTCATTGCTGTAACTATTTTCCACACTTCATTTTCTTCTTTGCCCGGCCTGGGCCATAGCAAAGCAATGGGACTAAAGAGAAATTTCACAGCTCCTGACCTTCAGCAAGGAATGCCCAGGAGCAAAGAATGAATGAAACATGATGAAGTTTCATGAATTTTTCTAGAAAATCTAACTTTCAATGAAATTGGGGCGGTGGGGGGTCAAGGGAACAGCCGGAGATAGACAGAGGCCAGACGTGTGGTGATTGGATTACATTTGCTGGCCTGTGGTTCCTTATTAAGACCACCCGCACGAATGTAATAGATATTATACACACATACATATTCAATGCACACACATAGACTACTTAGGATAGCGTGAAATAATTGAAACAAGAAACAATAGGCGATGCCTTTTCAATGGAATTGTTTTCAAAAAGAGTCCCGTGGCTTTTTTTCTTCTTCTTCCCGTTTTCCGCATTCTGTGACAAAGGGGAAGGGGGAAAGAAATTCCACTCTCCAATCACTAAAAATAAATACTTGTGTTATATTCTGTTGCCTCCGCAATGAATAAAACAGGCCTGCGGGTTTATAATATCAATTCACAAGGCTCTTTCTGCTCCAGTGAACTGTTACTGAATGGTTCAGAACAAAGCTACAGGCAGATCGGACAAAGCTCGTCTAACAGGGTTGACATTAGGCTCAGCCTGATAAGACCACATCAGAGAGACACTCATTCTCCAGCCCCTCTGATCACAGCAGCCCGCAACAGAGAGGTGCTCCAGTTCTCGGAACCCGATCACAGACCTGGTTCTGCTGATCTGGCTTAGAGCGGCAACGCAGCTCGGGGTTATCAGGCGGAGCTGGAGGGATGCCAGGCAATCCCGACTTTGCAGCGCATTTAGACATTAATAAGAAGAGCCCAGCTGCCCAGCCGACCAGCCAGGGAGGGAGGAAGGAGGGGAAGGAGGGTAGGGTCAGGCTGCCAAAAGAAAAGAATAAAAGCCCATTGGAGATAACAACATGCAGTGATTCACATGACAGAATTCCCTGTGCTTCCTCAAACCCCTCTAACCATTCCTGGAGAACAACTGTGCTCCACGGGAGCCGATCTGACCACCCTTCTCCAGGGACATTTAGCAATGTCTGGAAGCATGTTGGCTGGTTGCGATGAGAGGGGGGTTTCTCCTGGCACATGGTGAGGGGAACCCAGGGATGCCGCTAAGCATCCTACCACGCATGGGACAGCCCTCCCACTCATGAGAATTAGAGGGCGCAAACTGTCAGTGGCCGGGAAGCCTGCTCCAGAAGATGCAACTTTGTCCATCTAGACTGAGAGAAAGCCTTATTAGATTAGATTATCAAGTTGGTTATGGGCGACGGCCATCTCAGTCCTCAAGACCATCCACAGGCAGCCTGGAGGGACGGGGGCGAGGGGGAGGCATCCGGAGTGAGTTACTTCTCAGCAGGTCAAGCGCATGCTTCTGATTTCAGGATATTTATGGGATATTTTTGGAGACGCACTGTTTACTCCCATTCATCTCAATGTGGGAGCAGTTTCGAATCATTGACAGATATTGATCAACTTACGACCATTCGACTTTACGACCACAATCGCTAGCCACGACTGCTCCACGTCTGGCAGTGCAAACGTTGCCCAGCTGGGCATACGACAGTGCAGACCAGCTTCCGACAGCACTTTGCAATTGGGAAAGTGTTTCCTATGGTATTTTTTACACCTGTATTTTGTATTTTTGTATGCACCTGTATTTTGTATGTTTTGCAAATATTAAACCAGTTGTACTGGTAATGCAGTGTTTTACTTAAACCTGACGAATGTAAAAATAAGAAACAAAATGGTGTAGAGATGATACAAATGGCATAAAATGAACAAAGAAAATTATGATACATAACAATAATGAAAGAAAATTATGATAAAATATGACTTAAAGATTTTTATAACATCATTTCACAGTGCTGTACATATAGCCTACTCAACTTACGACCACATCATGTTACGACCGGTCTGTCGGAACCAATCGTGGTTGTAAGTTGAGCACTAGCTGTACTGTGTTCGACTTCCCACAAAAGACACGTTTTTTAGTTTAGTTTTTTCTTTTTTTTAATTCAAAACCAATATTGTCAGTGTATGAAAATTTCCTTTGCTTTACTGCCATCCGCAAGTCACCACAGTGAAGCACAGTTTAGCTCACTAAATGTAGTGAGGGGGAAAATAACCTAAACTATTTGACGGCCTGCCTCGATTTAACTTGAGACTTTTCTTAATTGCAGTAAGGTCATGCATGGCATTATGCTATAAATACTGTTCTCAAAGAATGAGAACCGCCCGACGCCCAAGGCCACCAGGGGGTGGCGCGTGCTGGTTAACCAAGCTCTGTGTTATAACCAGGGAAGGTTGCCAGCGTTCAACTGTCTATACCAAGGGTTTCCAAACATTTTTCTGGAAATGGCCAGAGAGTCAATATTTAGACGTTGTGGGTCACACATTCTGTTGCAACTGTTCAACTCTGCCATTGGGTCGCCAAAGTGGCCAGCAAACATAAACAAATATGTGCATAGCTAGCTATATTCCAATGACACTGCTGACAAACTTAGTCTGCAGGCCAGGCGGTCTTTGGGCCATGGTGTGCCTGCCCCCAGGCACAGAGGAAAACCTGTACAGCTCTTGGGTTTCAAGGCTATAGAAGGCACTATGACAACTTGTACAGTAGTCTCCCTTTGTCCATGGGGGACATGTTCCAAGACCCTGCATGGATGCCTGAAGCCACAGATAGCACCAAACTCTATTGTACTACATTTATTCCTGCACATACATACCCATGATAATGTTTAATTAAAAAATTAGGCACAGTAAGACACGCACGACAATAGCATAATAAAATAGAACAACGATAACAATATACTGTAATAAAAGTTATGCGAATGTGATCTCTCTTGCTAAATAGTGTCCTGTACTCACCCTCCTTCTTGTGATGATGTAAGATGACACAAAGCCCACGTGGAGAGAGGAAGTGAGGTGAACGACATTGGCATTGTGATGCAGCCTTAGGCTACGAGACGGGTGACTTGGACCCAAGCACACTGTGCTACCACACACTCAATCTGATAAGGAAGACGAGGTTACCAAGTGACTAATGAGAGGGTTGTGCAGACAGCATGGGCACGCTGGACAAAGAAATGATTCATCTCCTTGGCGGGATGGAGTGGGATGGCGTGAGATCTTATCACTTTTCTCACAACACTGCACAATTTAAAACTTATGACATGTTTATTTCTGGAATTTTCCATGTAATGTTTTTAGACTGCAGTGGACCATGTGTACCTATCCATGGAAAACAAAACCGCAGATAAGGGGGAGCACCGTGGGGCCGCGAGGCCAGGATTGTGTGTACCCATTAACACTGTACTAAAGTGAACCTCAACAGCCATTCATATAATAAAGAAATACGTTGTCATATTTGGGTTGCTGTAATACGTGGATTTTCTTCTGTATTTTTAGTGAGCCCTGTAGACACTTTTCTTAGAAAAACTAATGCATGGAACACACACGGAGCCCCTGGCACACCACCCACAAGGCACCACAGTAGTTTCTGAGAATACAGAGACGAATAACGCAGGCAACCCCTGGGTTATGAAGAGGTAGGTTCTGTAGGTTTGAAAATGTTTAAGTATTTATAGGCACAGAAAGGCAAAAACAAATACTATGTTAAGACAAAGGTCTGTCTAAGTTGTATTTAATAGGTAAATGTACCCATTCCAACTTATATACACATTCAACTTAAGAACAAACCTCCAGAACCTATCTTGTTTGTAACTTGGGGACTGCCTGTAATTATATTAATCATACCTGCCCTAGAGGTACTGTGCGCATGTCACATTTTCTTTTCTGTACCAACCTTCTCTGCAGCATGCGTGCGTGCGCACACACACACACACACACACACACACGCACGCACACTCACCAGACAAATCGCTTGAAGGCAAAATCGTATGTTTTTTCGTCACTTTATTTTCAGGAACTCTGTCAGTGGCAGCCGTAAAGGATGTGTAGTGGGAAGAATTATATTCTCCCCATCCAAAAAAGTCCAGCTCTCAATTCACAGGACCTGTCAATATGTCACCTTATTCACCAAAAAGGACTTCGTGGATGTGATTAAGTAAAGGATCGTGAGACGAAGAAATTATCCTGGATGACCTAGATGGCCCCATGAATCACAAGAGTCCTTATAAGGGGAAGGAGGAGCGAAGAAGGTCAGATACAGAAGAGGAAGGATCAGAGGTCAGAGAGAAGAGATCTGAAGATGCTACAGTGCTGACTTTGAAGCTGGAGGAAGGGGCCATGAGCCAAGGAATGCAGTTGGTTTGCAGGAGCTCCAAGGTCGGGAATCAGATCCGCCCCAGAGACCCCTGAAGGAACCCAGGCCTGTTAACACCTTGATTTTAGCCCAGTGAGACCCATTTTCATTTCTGACCTCCAGAACTAGAAGATGATAAACTTGTTATTGTTTTAAACCAGCAAAGTTGTAATAATTTGTTATAGCAGCCGTGAGGCACTGATGCTATGGAGAGGTGTTGAGTGACAATTTACCACATGGTTGAATGGTCACTTGGGGAAGCAGAAAGTTCTTGGAAAGGGCAGCTTGAGATTCTAGAAATTTTGTCTTTTTTTTTCTAAGTAGTTTTCCCTCTCTAATTTACTTTTCACTCAAAATCAAGATTCAAAAGTAGGCTTCCTTCTGGGTGTGGGCCGCTCTATTAGTGCAAATCAAGCACACACACCGGACCGTTGTACCTTCAAGGATCTGGAGACTTCTGATGGGAGAAAGCAAATGAGAGACAACCTAAAGAAATGCCCGCCTCACGATGTGCCCAGACCATAAACCCAGAGCGTGAGTGGCTGGTGTATTGTTACCATACACGTCCTGGGAACCTGGACCCTGAATCTATTCCTCAGCCGTTAGCTGAGCACAGGGTACTAGAAGAATCAGAAATGCCCTTTATAGAATACAAAGTCCTCTTTACCCAGTTTGACAAATGGAATAATTGGGACCCTGGGAAAGAAGGAAAGTGACATCCCCAGATCTGGGAAGCTGGGAGCCAATTCAGGACATGTTTAGCCCCACAATTTGCACAGAAAGCACTCAAGTTCATGGCTGCCTTCTGGAACACAAGGAGAAACAGCAAGTCACAAGGAAAGACACAATGGTCCTGCAGGAATGGCATCTGGGTTTAAAACTGGGTTCCCTGCTCAGTAGCTAGATAACCTTGAGCCTCCATTTTTTTCCTATAATATAGAGCACTGTTACCTCTACAAAGTTAGACATTATGTGAGCAATGTTTCTGGCACATAGTAGGCCTACAACATATGGCATATCTTTCTCAATGCTTCATGGTGGTGTTGCCTTGACAAGGCATACTGTTTAGTTATATTTAGAGAAGCTTTTCTGGGACAATCACAATTGGCAAGTCTGATCACCTAAAGGGTCTTATGCCAAGTGAAATAAATCAGACGGAGAAAGAAAAACACCGTATGATTTTACTTATACTTGGAATCTAAAGAATAAAATAAGTGAACAAACAATGTAGACACAGACTCCTAGATGCAGAGAACAGACTGATGGTTGCCAGAGAAGAGCTGGGATGGAGGCTCGGTTGAAAAGGTAAGGGGTGGAAAAGTACAGATTGGTAGTTACAAAGCAGTCACAGCCCAGGGAAGACAGTGAATAATACTGTAACAACTATGTGTGCGTGTGTGCGGTGCAGATGGGTGCTAGGCTTATCAGGGGGATGACTGTAAACTATATGACTATCTAACCACTACGCTGCACACTTGAAACTAAAATGAAATTGAATGAAAACTTTCATTAAAAGTACAATTAATGAAATGGAATTGATCTCAATGCATGTTCTGTGGAATACGATCATCTTGCCTACAATGCCTTCATCCCTAGAACATGGTACCTCGGCCTCAGCACTGCTGCCAGTTTGAATAGTCCTTTGTCATGCGGGTCTGCCATGCACGGTAGGATGCTAGCAGCATCCCTGGCCTCTGCTCAATCGATGTCCATAGCAACTCTCCTTTCTTAGTCACGGCAACCAGAAGCATCTCTGTGCACGGCCAGATGCATCCAGGGAGCTCCGTCACACCTGGCTGAGAATCACTGGTGCAGGTCTGTGACCTCATTGCTCCAGGTAGAGTGTGTGGGAAGGGGAGAGAGAACAGGTGCTTGGATGCAATTACCTCGAGTGAACAGGCAACAACCCTGGCAGAGAGAACTCCCCTTGTGTGTTTCCAAGTCAACTGTCCACTTCCTGATAAAGACGCAGGCTGACCACAGGTGCCACTTGGTTTGGGGTTGGTGACCCGGATCAGCACAACCCACCTTGGTCTCTTTCCTCTAGCGTGAGCGTGTGTGGGCAGACCCAGATGTGCAGCAAAACATGTTGGTTGGAAACGTGAGGCATGAGGCTGACACAGAGGCATATTTTAATGGAAGGGGGCTTTTGGAGTCAGCATAACATTTAATTGCTGCCTTTCTCCTGAGCAGCCCGAGCGTTCCAGAGCAGCTGTGAACACCCTTGGCCCGGAGCTCAGCACTGCTCAATGTTCTCTGGCAACACCTGGTGGAACAGGGAAAAAACTGCACGGCGCCTTGGCATGAGCTGCTGCGTCTGCTAATCTCATCGCAGCTGAAGGCTTCCCAGAGGCAAAGGTCTGCAGCAGGGGGGCACCATCAGAGTCCCCACCTCTGGGCTGGCATCAACACTGTGCTGTGCTGATTTCTGCTCTTCTCCTCCCTACTTTACCAAGCAGAAAGCAAATGCTACTGTATCAGTAACAGCTTCCTTGCTACAATGGGAAAGAAACGGCAATAGCAGCCTCACCAGAGGGCTTTCTCAAGGATGTTTCTAGAAATAATCACCCTGCAACCTAGCAAGTGTGCCTTCCCAGCTTTAAAAACACACTCAGAAGTGTTACGACCCTACCCTGAATGATGCCCTTTGTGGCTGGCAGGCATCTTTCCAGCTGCAGAGAGAAGTCATCTCTACAGGAAAAAGTAGGAATGAGAAAGGGGGCACACACCCCAACATCTGCTCACTGGGAATACGATGCACTGACCCAGAAACTAACTCTGCCCTGGCTGCTACCCCCTCACTGACCCAGTTCAGCATCCCAGGGAAGCTCACGTGCATTTACTCATTGGTATGAGAGAAAGGCTAACTGATCATACACTCTACCTGATGAAGTCCTTGCAGGAGAGTGTCAGAGAATGTCAGCACAGCATGTTGAAGCCTGGGTTTGATTCCCAGCCAGGGCACACAGGAGAAGTGCCCATCTGCTTCTCCACCCTTCCCGCTCTCCTTTCTTTCTATCTCTCTCTCTCTTCCCCTCCAGCAGCTAAGACTCCCAAAAGTTGGCTTGGGGGCTGAGGATGGCTCCACGGCCTCTGCCTCACGGGCTAGAATGGCTCCAGTTGCAATGGAGCAACGCTCCAGATTGGCAGAGCATCGTCCCCTTGTGGGCATGCCGGGTAGATCCTGGTTGGGCGCATGTGGGAATCTGTCTCTCTGCCTCCCTACTTCTCTCTTCAAAAGAATACAGAAAAAAAGAGTACATTCAGGAAATCCTTTTTCAAAGCTGAATAACATTCCAGTGTGTGTGTCCCATTTTCTTAATCTGTCAGATTATTTGGGTTGTTTCCATGTCTTACTATTGGGGATAATGCTGCAATGAACACAGGGTTGCAAATATCTCTTTATGATACTGACTTCATCTCTGGTGGATAGAGACTCAGAAGTGGGACTCCTGGATTAGAAAGCAGTTCTATGTTTAATTATTTGACAAATGTCTGTACTGTTTTCCATAGTGGCTGCACCAATTTACATTCCTACCAATGGTGATTAAGGATTTCCTTTTCTCTATATCCTCACTAGATTATTTTACAATGATACATATCAAAACATCAAGTTGTACTGCATATATATATATATATATATACACACACATATACATATATATATATATATATATATATATATATATATATAATTTTTATTTTAAAAAGGGGGGACAGTGAGTTCTGTGGAATAATACTCTCTTAAAGTCTACAGATTCAGCCCTGGCCAGTTGGCTCAGTGGATAGAGCATCAGCCTGGAGTATGGATGTCCTGGGTACAATTCCCGGTCAGGGCACACATGGAAAGTGACCATCTGCTTCTCTTAC
Organism: Rhynchonycteris naso; assembly: GCA_037038555.1. Classification (NCBI taxonomy): domain Eukaryota; kingdom Metazoa; phylum Chordata; class Mammalia; order Chiroptera; family Emballonuridae; genus Rhynchonycteris; species Rhynchonycteris naso. The sequence continues at coordinate 193,720,823 of CM073000.1, forward strand.
CTTCCCTCTCCCCATCATCTACCTCTTTCCTTCTCATAGCCAAAGGCTTTTTTGATTCAAGCATTGGTCCTGAGTGCTACGAATACCTCAGTTGGTACAAGCATGTCAGCCTCAGGTGCTAAAAATAGCTCCATTGATTTGAACATTGGCCCCAGATGGGGGTTGCCAGGTGGATCCCTGTCAGGGCACATGTGTGAGTTTGTTTGACAATCTTCCTTCCTTTTACTTAAATAAAAATCCGCAGATTCACTGTATATTTCCAAGGGAGGCAGCATAACCTACCTAATGGGAAACAGGCTAGCCTCAAAGGGTTAGGTCCTTGTCACTTATTTTTGTGGTTTAGGAAGAATTATTTACATTCTGTAAGGGTTTTAGTTTCCCTAAATTGTGAAATAGGGATGATAACACTACCTGTCCATAGAGGCCATGCTTACCAACTGCTTCACATAGAAGTGCTCACAAAATGCTAGCAGGGGCCATACCCGTTCACCTGTAGGATGCCATCACGAGATATCAGAAGTTTAGGGACTTCCCAGATATAGGTCAGTGACTTGAGAAATGACTTAGTTAAATACCTAGCTCTTCATGTTTGTCTTTGCCATCTGCCAAAATGGAGAGAATACCACCTGCTGTTTTAAATTATTTAACTCAAAATATTACTGTCTGTATACTGTGAGATAAGACATTTCAATGCTTCTTAAAAAGACCTACTACAGCCTGACCTGTGGTGGCGCAGTGGATAAAGCAACGACCTGGGAACACTGAGGTCGCCAGTTCAAAACCCTGCACTGGTCTGGTCAAGGCACATATGGGAGTTGATGCTTCTAGCTCCTCCCCCCTTTCTCTCTCTCTCTCTCTCACTCTGTGTCTCCTCTCTAAAATGAATAAATAAAAAATAAAGGAAAAAAATATTAAAAAAAAAGACCTACTACAGCACAGACATATAGCACTATTGTATATCTGCTGCTCATATCTGTTTTAGATGCATATGGCCAACACCATCAATTGGGCACTTCTCAGAAGATTATGGAGAAACACTTGAAAGTGTCTCACAATTGGAACCTCAGTCCCTTATTGAGAAGATCTCTCCTGGAGGTTAGGTTTAGCCCATAGGAGGGTATAAGAAGCAGCCGAATAATTCAAGGAAAATCAAGCCCTATTTCGTGGCAAAATGGCATCCAGAATGTGGAGCTCCATCTAGCCTCGCCATTTCCTTCAAGATCAGATTTGCAAATGAGCTGCGATGTTTCTGGAATTGCCCCCAAATCTTTCTGTTCTATGGACCATGGCTTATACTCTTGGTAGCATCAAATCAAAGACAGGCTTTTTCTTCAGCGAAGCTGTCCCTGCTTGGAATGCCAAGATTCTAAGTTATAATGTCCTATCTGGTGGGATTCTCAAGGAGGGGGGCTCCCTTCTACTCCAAGTCACATTATATGAAATATTTAGCATATTGTGTGCCAGTGGCTGTCAAATTAGGCTCATCTGAAATACTATAATTAAGAGGAGAGCCTCACATACTTAGCATTGGAAGTCAGTCATATTCAAATTATGCATAAGGACTTGGAAGCCATAGAACAACATCTTTCTACAACCGCAGTTCAGGGACTTTGAAGTCTCCTGCTCCCCACCATGATCCGCTAAGAACAGCAAGGAATCTCTATTTACTCCTATCCCATGATAATAATTTTCAGGGAAGTAGGATCGGATATTACTATTTTCTTACAATTTTATTTAAGGACCACATTTTAAAAATGATATGCATTTGTAGCTAATGAAACTGCATCAATCTGAAATTATGAAAGATGGATGATGAGAGACTCAGGGACATGCTTACTATTTTTTCTCTTCAAAGAGAAATCACTAACCACCATGATGGGGCACCTATCAATGTCCAGAACTGAGTAAGCTCATTCACCCTTCCTCACAGGTTAGCCTTCTGACAAGACTCGGTGAATTTTTAAACATATTTTCAGAGAGTTGCTTGTCACAGCTAGAGTTCTAAAATATATAGAGACATTTATAGATATATTTATCTTCAATTCATCAAAACCTATTCTATGTTTTAATTTTTTACTTTACTTGAAAATACAATATGACCATTTGCAATATGTTATTCTATATCTTTAAAATCTAAAAAAAAAAATAAGAAAGACACAATAGAAATAACTTTTTAAAGAGGAGAAGAAAGGACATCCACCTGTTGCAAGCTCGATGTATCATTAGCACATGATGCTCTTCTCTCTAACCTCATTGAGGTAGGGCAGTGATGGGCAATCTTTTGAGCTTAGAGTGTCAAAATTCGCCAAAAACTTGAGCATAACTCGCATAGTGTGTCACTTCGAGAAAAATGGCCTAACCGGAAGTCCCAGAACTAGACGCTCTGTGCCGGAGTCCTGTTGTTTTGGCCTACAGACCTCCAGCACAGAGTGTCTACACTACAGCAAATGTTTTATCCTCAGCTACTGCACCTGGTCATGCAGGAGCCGAGGATGAAATGTCCTTCTTGGCATGCGGCCCCAGACTTCTCTGCTATGCGGCCGCATGCAGCTGCGTGTCATCAAAAATGGCTACGCATGTCAGCACTGACACGTGTGTCATAGGTTCGCCATCACGGAGATAGGACATGAATGAACTTGGATGTGTAATTTCTTGAGAGCAATTTTCTTTTAGAGGACAACCTAGTTTCCTTTATGCCACTGACAAACTCACTGGGCCTGTGCTACATTATAACATGTGAACGGAACTGGGCATGTTACCTCTCTTCGTGGTTCCAATATGTCTGTTGAGCCCATGGCATTTTCAGATAGCTTTTTTTAATTGAAACCCAGCAATACTTCTCCTCCTCATTTTATAGATGATAAAGCTGAGACCACTGAAGTTAAACAATAATTTTTCTCATCCTAGTATCACACAGGGAGTCACCAGCAAAGCCAAAACTTTCACTGCTCGGACTTTTGGATTCCAATTTTTTTCTTTTTATCTGTCTATCCATTTCTTTTTTCTGGTTCTCAGCCTCTCTAATCTGACTGCCTATCGATCAATATTTGCATAAGTGTCTATTCATCAATCTGTCTACTAGTCTATGGTCTCCTCATAGCACCCACCACTATTATAAGCTGACTTTGAGAGTTTATCGGGGAAAGGTCTAGAATGACTGCTAACTACGGACAAAGGTTATCTCCTTGAGGAAGGCAATGCGATTTGGAGGCCAGTCAAAATTTGGCAACCTTCACCTTTTGCTCGCTGCTTCTGCATATTTATGTACAGTTGGAGTTGTTTCGCAGAGAGAGTGGATTCGCGCCAACCTCTGTGTGATTAAAAATAAATGCACTGAAGATACAATTTTTAAAAATAACTTGATCAGGCAGCTTAGCTCTTCTTGATTTTCTAATACCACCGCTTGTTCCCTCTATTCAGGCAAGTCCTCCTGGGATGTCTTGAGGCTATTTTTTGGATAAGCCCTCTCCAGTCGGCTGCATGGAGCCAGATTTTAGACATTTTTTCCCTTTCACATTCATTCCCGGTTCCACGCCTGGCTCCAACGTTGGCGAGGCAAGCTATTAGAAATAAAACGCAATTTTGCTGTGTGACCCTTCGGTTTTTCCTCTTCAGCAGCGAAGATCATCGACCGCAATGCTTTCTGTTACGACAGAAGACCCTTTAAGTATCACTTAAGCGGCTTGGGCCACCAACAGCAGGGTGGACAGCTCCCCGCCACACTGCCACCGTGCTGCTGGGACCCGGAGCACATCTGTAATTGGTGAGATTATTGCAAGACTGCAGCTCCTCTGCTGTGTTTTGCTGCAGGTCTTCTCTCACCCCCCGCCCCCCAGTTGTGCGGGCGCCCTCCAAGTGGAAGCTTCACCTGCTTGAAGAGGAAGCAGCCTTACATTTATGAAAAACCAGGGAGCAACACCACGGATTCCCAAAGACCTTCCTGAGGATGTTCAATGACACAGAATGTGCATTGGAGCCAGCAGGAAAGGGATGCATGTACTCGGGGGGCCGGAGGCTGAGAACAAAGGGTGCTCTACCTGAAAAGCAATTGGGTCTCTCGCTGGTGAGCGGGATTTCCCTCTGGAGGCTTTCCAACTTCACAAACATCGATTGCCTGCTAGACCCTGCGCTGAGGTCAGAATCACCAGAGAGATGGGTTCCGTGGGAGGGAAAGGAGGGACCCTGCTTGCCCCCCCCCCCCATCGTCCCCAAACCTCCAGAATCAATCTCTGGAGATGGAGCTTAGGAGAAAGTACAGTTTTAACAATCGCCAGGTGATTTCCGTACATGACAAAGTTTGAGGACTTCGGCATGACTGTTCGAAGCATGGACTTTGAAATTAGGAAGAGACTGGATACGCAGATTGCCTGTGCCACTTTCCCGGCTGGGTGACTACGCAAGATGAGCTTCCCTGCGTCAGGCTCCACGTTCTCGTCCATGAATGGAGAAAGAGCATAGCGCCCAACCTACAGGATTGTGGAGATGAGTAAGAAAGATAATGCACGTCATCGGTCAGCACCGTGCCTGGCACTTACCTAGTCAGAGCCCAAGAAAGCCGCCACTTTTCATTGTCATTGCTGTTGAGTGGTCTTGGTTAAACTGAACAGGTTCTTCATAAAAGGATGCTTTAAAAATGGTAGTAGACTGAATTATAACCCGCCCAAAATGTATGCCTAAGTCTTAAGTCCCAGTACCCATGGATCTAATATTATTTGGAAAATAGGTCTTTGCAGCTATAACTGAGGATTTCAAGATAAAATTATCTTGCATTAGGGTGAACCTTAAAATCAATGAGAAAACTTTACAAGAGAAAGAAGGGGAGGGGGCACAGGGGAGGAGGCCATGTGAAGACAAAGGCAGAAATTGAAGTGATGTGTCTGCAAGTCAAGGAATGCTGGGACTTCCGGGAGCCACCAGACGCTGGCATGGAGTGCCTTCTCACTCAGAGTCTCCAGCAGCAGCTGAGACCATAGGTGGATTGACTACAGACTATTAGCCTCCAGAATTTCTGTTGTTTAAAGCCACCAAGTTTGAGCCAACTGGTTCCGGTAGCCCTGGGCACTAACAAGGAGGCCTCTGGCTCCACTTCAGTTCAAGGATTACATCTGGAAAGGGTCATCTCAGAATCACCTTCTCCGTGGAGTCTGATTAAAGGTTGGGAAAACCTGGCCCCTCACCATGTGGGGCCACAGTTAGGGCTTCCCGTTTCTCTCTGCACACCCCGCACACTACAAGTGTCCCCTGGCCACTGCCAACTGCATCAGAACATTTTAAGCTCAATGGCCACTCTCTGTTCTTCTGAAAGAACAAGCAAGTCCTTCTCCAGAAATGTCCTCAGATATACAGCAATCTGAAGGTGTCATCTGTCATAGAGAGGTCGAGGAGCCAATGTCCAGGTAAGCTGTGTGGTTAGAGGTCTGCCCTCAGCCCTGAGCTCCCCTGAGAAGTCGCTCATTGATCTCTGTTCCTAAATTAATATTGTAACAGCCACATGTAAAATCTCACATTTTGAGATTCCTTAACACATTAAACATGTGTGTTAAATGTGTCACCGTCCATCATCATCATCTCTCTAAACTTCAGTAACAGTGAGATAATTCTCCGTCCTCATCTCACAGATGAAGAAACTAAGGTCCGGCAAGCTTAGGGATTCTGTACATGTCACCGAGAAGGAAAGGAAAAACCTGTGGGATTCAACTCTATGTTCCTTCTACTGCAACAGGCTGTCAGTAGCAATGGCTGTGCTTTAAGTACGGATGTCTGAGACACTCCCCGTAATGCCCTGGCTCCTGAGAAACGGGTCCACATTTCCTCCCTCCACGCAGAACCCTGCTGAGCAGGCTCTTTCTCAAATCCTGAGTGGTGCCGGAATCAGACCAGCTCAGGGGGAGTAAAATCGGCAAACAGTTGCTCTGAGACTGTGGATCGGTGTCACTGAAGACCGTAAGAGACAGTTGGATGCTTAGCAAATAAATCTTCCATTGTTCGTTAAGCGGGAAATTTTACAACTACGTGGCCCCTTCTAAATTGGTTTGTTTCATCGTGCCATTTTACAAATGAGGAAACTGAGGATCAAGTTGACCGACCGACTTATTCAGGGTTTCGTAGCATGTGACACAGGGAGTGCTTGAATCCAGAACTCTTCAATCTTGTGTCCACACCACCAGACAGCTATTCCTTGAACTACACGAGCCAAAAGTGGGGGTAAATCTATGAAAATACATATGTCATCATCATTCCCGGGTGCCTGGACAGTTTTCCCGCGTAAATGTCATTTTACCTCTGAATCATTCACCAGCAAGTTCATCTGCAGAGTCTCAGTCATCGGGACACTACATTGAAAAATATTGATTTTGATTTCCTTCCATTCAGCACTATCACACTTTGGCACCAATTTCAAGGTTCATAAGGGGTTGCGAGGCTCTGAGGTCCCCTCTGTCACCAGTGGTTTCTAAGTCACTTCTATGCAGATCTATGCTTGTTCTCATCTCAAGAAGAATACAAATGCCATCTATGTGACAGTGATGAGACATTAACTTGATGCCTGGGGTTCCCTGAACCAATGTTGACAGGCTAGCATCCTACAGCCTGTGGATAAGTGGTCCTGAAAGTTACTTATAAAATGAATGACAGGTTAAATACGTCGTGACTTGACTCAACGTTTTAAATACATACTAGACTTACATACAATGCAGGTGACTCTATCTTACTGCAGCCTTCCGCTCAAGAGTCTGTCCTGGGCTCTGCATTCCTTTTCTTCCTTTCTTTTTCTTCTCTTTTCCTTTTTTAAAATTTCTTCTTTCTTTCTTTCTTTTTTTATTTTTGAGGAAGATCTTACAATCTAGCTTATGTTTAATTAAAGAAACAATTGTGTCTTTGCTGCTTTCATACAAATAAGCTCTCGTTTTTCATAGTCTGGGTTTTCTCAAAGCCACACTGGCCTCTGTGGCTCCCCAGAGCTCATGTGATTCCCCACGTTACGTGTTTCCTGTGCTCTGTTTTCCACTGCCAGCCTCCCACTCTGCTTGGACAAGCGCTGCCCTCGTTTCTGCAGAGAGAACGAGGGAAAGGGATGACGGGAGCTGGAACGAAGGGCAGGTCTAGAGTGTGAAGTCAGCACGCAGGAGCTGTTCCTGGTGGCAGGGTCCTGGGTGCCCACCTGTGAACCAGGGCGTGCAGGGAAGGGCAGCGATGGCCGTGCCTGCCAACCGGCTGGCAGTCTGTGAAGGGATGTTCTGAATTTATTGAGGGAGGAAGAGGAAGAAAAGAAAAATGCAGCACCTTGAAACCACTCTTGCAAAGCCCCCATCTGTTTGCAAGTGAGGTCTGCCTGTTGATGCTGTTCTCTGCCTGCGTTTCTCAGGCACAATGTGTTTGGGGCCATTTTCTCCCCAAGGCTAGAAGAAGCAACAAGTATAGGCTGAGAGGGAACTAGCCCACTGCAGCCTTGCTCCTGCAGACAAAGCAGAGGGCGGCTACCCCGGGAAAGAGACAGCACTGTCTTCTCCCTCTCTTCCCCCTCCTCCTGCCCTGACTACTGGTAAAGGAACAGCCCTCGTGTCCCTCCCCGGACACTCCCAGGCTGGGGGCACCCGACAGGACCTGCAATCTACCACTCACGATACCAGTGCCCGAGGAGGATCGTCCTCTCCATCCTGGGGAAGCTCCCTTCCCTTCCAAGCCCTGCTGATCGATGTTCCCAGCTCATAATCATCTTAATTTAGGTGTGTATTTTGCGATGATATTTTGGGCAACCCTGGCACTTACTCTTCTCCAGTACAAACATTTACGTAACCATGCCAGCCGATTAATCTGAAGGATGTGGCAAAGAGACGGGGAAATTTCACCCACAGGAAACAAAAACCCAGTCTTTGAGGATAAATATGTACTCCAAAATTCATAAGTTATTGCAGATTGCTATTGATATTTCAGAAATGTATTTGTCCCTTGGACATATTCATAGAGCTTTTGCAAGTCTATAGACACATCTCTTTAATAACTGTACCGCATAATTCTTCCACGCTACATATACATGAGAACGTGCAAACACCCCCAATCCCCACAACAAAGGTAATAAGCTTTTGTCTCGCCTTTTATTCCTGCTTTAAGCATCTCCCTTAATGAGCTCTGCTTCTTTGTAACTCAAGAGATTTAGTATTCTGTCCAACAAAACAATTTATTGCCCAAAATGTTCCTACTGCAGATAAAATCTTAGCTTCCCCAATACTTCTGGCTCCACAGTTAATACCCTAATGTTTCATTTACAGCTGAACAAAGCGGCTTATCTCCACTAAAAGGGGAATTAGTAGTAAGAAATAATTTCAATCATCTGCCGAGTTTCTAAGTAAAGTGATGACTTAGCTGCATTCTTGTTCTTATCTGATGACAGGTGTGTTGGGGGCTCCCAGAAAATAGAGCAGTCTGTCACCTAAGCTTTGTAATTTAAACAATGCAGCTACATAGATCAGGCAGGAGTTAGGTCTTAGCTGTGGGGGCAGGGGGAGGACGGGGGATCTACACTCGGAAAAAAATGCTGTCGTCAGCAGTTCTTAGCTACAGATTGGACACTAACTCAAGGGAAAAAAAAATTGGTTTGAATCAACAAACGGTTCCATTCCCACCCCCCCACTGCCCAGCCTGCAGCAAACTTATTATTCACCTACAAACACACCACCACAGTCTATTAGATTTCCTCGGCACGTACGCATGCCCACACAGTGCCGCGATGGTTGTATATTCTCACACGCATGCACACAGACTTATTTATGTGTGCACAGATGTGAAGGCTGCTGGAGGCCGTGTCGGGCAAGGAGGGAGCACAGTGAGCGGAGGAATCATGGCTGAGTCTGCAGCGGGGCTCAGACCACACCGACATCAGAAGGAGAGGAGTCTGTCTGCCTCCCTGACATCACAGGGGGAAATTCACTTTGCCATCACTCCTGTCTCGGCCCTAGCCCTCGACACCTGGAGGTAGTCCTCCAAACTGCCTAATGAGTAAACAAAATTAAAGGGACACAGTCGAGATCTGAGAGGCTGGACGTACCCCCAATGGAAGGACAGTTTAGAGGCCATGTCCCTGGACCCCGGGAAGGATGGATGAACAGAAATGTGAGGGAACGGGAAGTGCAGGTTAACTTCTCTTCCTTTGTATCTAAAGGTATGATAGTTCAACTCTTATGTCAACACAGTTAATGAAAATCTCCTTCCAATGTGGAAGTCCCCTGGCCCCAGGGTTTGTAAACATGAGGTTTAGGTGGGAGACCAAGAGAGAAGGGGGATCCTGGAGAATTGAAACTAATCAGAAAATAAAAATAGAGGCTACTGTTTATAAACCGCCGCTTCTCGTTTCAGATGTCTTTCTTTTTCAGTGATTCCATAAAGCCGGCGCCTCCGGAGTCCTCCCCAGCCGGATGAAACATTTCCGAGCTGCTCTGGGTATACTGGCTGCTCACTGCTCAAAACCTGATTTTTTATTTTTATTTTTTCTGAAGGGCTGAACTTGACTGAGAAGAACTGTCCTAGCCAGAGATACCCTGAGGTTGGGGTGGGGTGGGGTGGGAGTTTTGGGATATGAGAGACTGACCATCCTATCCTTGGGGACAGACAGCCTGAGCCTACAGCCAAGGACACACTTATATAAGGGGGTGGGCACAGACTCTAGGTGAAATCATCTTCGGTGCAATAAATACTCCTGAGCACCCAGAGGGTCAGGCTGAAGCAGGGTTTGCCCCTGAAAACATGTGTTCCCTATCAAGCCTTCCCTGCCCTACCCTGACCTTTAACCCATACCACACAGGTTCCCCCTGAGAGCGCCCTCGGTTATCCACCGGCACACAAATCCCCATCTCAGCCGTTAATCCTAGGGGACCTCACTTAAGAGAGACGAGGGCAGGAAAATGATATATAAATACATAGGAAACATGCATTCCTATCAACATATACTTGAGTGTCACCATAGGGTTTTGAATGCAGTGGAGATGCTGGTACAAGCGTGTTGATTGACAGCAGAGGTGAGCAAGAAGTGCCGCATGCCTTGCCCTTAAAAGACTCCATCTTCCCGGCCAGAGAGTTAAGGTGATGGTCATGTGACCCCGCATGGCCTACGGCTCCACGCCCACCCAGGCCCAGCATTTTCTCTCGTATCTGAAGTTGTAAGGGCTCTTGAACTACATGCAAGAAACTACATTTAATAAACAACCAAGACATTCAAGAGAACTGAGCTAAGAAGCCAAAAAGGAGAGATCTCTGTTGCCTGGCTCAAACCCTTCTCTTTGGCCACGACTGGTATAGCCAGAACCACACCTGGACTTCTTGGTTTCTATCAATAATCCATCTTCCTCGGGCCTATGCTCACACGAGTGGGGCTCTGTGACAATCTATGCACAGAGGTCTCAGCCCAGACAGAGATAAAGGTCTTCACACATTTACAGGAGGTGAAAGGACAGGAACATGCACGGCTCCATTTCTTCCTCGACCCTAACCACCACCAAAGCCACTGGGTCTGGTAGGACTGTAACACGTGGGGTGTCTGGGTTTTACAGTTTTATGTGACAGCCACGTACGGAGTGCCTACTGAGCACTAGACACTGGGTGATGAGCAACTTGGCCAATGCATTTCTTCGAGTAGCTTAATACTCAGTAGAAGACACAGGCCATTGCCCAGATGTAAACATTATAATTTTTTTTAAGTGCTTTAAAGGAAAAGACAAGGTTATAGAGCCATGGTGGTGAACCTATGACACACGCGTCAGCACTGACATGTGTAGCCATTTTTGATGACAAGCGGCTGCACGCGGCCACATACCAGAGAAGTTTTCACCCTCAGCTCCTGCACGGCCAGGTGCAGTAGCCGAGGATAAAACATTTGCTGTAGTGTAGACACTCTGTGTCGGAGGTCTGGAGGCCAAAACAACAGAACTCCGGCACAGAGCGTCTAGTTCTGGGACTTCGGGTTAGGCCGTTTTTCTCCAAGTGACACACCACCCGAGTTATGCTCAGTTTTTTGGTGAATTTTGACACACCAAGCTCAAAAGACTGCCCATCACTGTTCTAGGGGGGCCTGGCATAGCCTACAGGACTTAAGACAAAGCTTCCATGGAAAAGGGGGCATGCAGGTAGAGATTTAAAAATGACTATGACAAAGCAATGTGAAGACACAGATGAAAACATTTCTGACAAAGGAAAAGTATGTGCAGGAGTCCCTGAACAGGAACACGTTGGGCCAGTTTCAAAAGCTGAAAAGAATTCTAGCCTGGCTGAGGTTTGCGGGTAGGACTTGAACAGGTATAAATGAGACTGCAGAGGGCAGGAGAGAATGGGTGATGTAGGGGCTGTATTCAAAGAGCATCCAAGATGGATGAAGAGGTTTAAGCAGGGATGCTGGTGCAGTGAGTAAGTTAATGAAAGTTTACAGCCTTTTGTCCCTTTTAGGGGAATTTCAGCCTACCTGAAAGAATAGGTGTCCTGATGAGCCGGCCTTGTAACCCACCAGTTGATTGATTGATTGATTCATTCATTCATCCAGTCAGTCAGTCATTTGCTCACTCAGTCACTCAATGTCAAAAGCCTTTTACGTATAAGCATGCAGAAATCGTATATGGTTCTGCTCCCCTGAGTATTTACAGTCTTTCAGGAAAGAGAGTCAGGAATCAAGTCATTACATCAAAAGATGTAAAATTGGAATGACATAACGAGCTACCGATAAAGGTACATGGACTTAGGAAATAGGAGAGGCGGCTGACCTAGTGAGAAAGGCCAAGTCTATTATTGGAGAAGAGACTAAATGACTGGGTTTGAAAGCATACGTGAGCATTCACTAGGCAAAGAAGGGAGAGAAAAGGTAGTCCAGAAGGAGAGAAGATCCTGGGGGAGCTCCCTCGTTGAGCCTGAAAGAACATCGGGTGGCAGGTGCCCACCTGGCCCCGTGTCTGGTGCCCTCAGAGCTCTTGGAACCTGAAATTTCTTCCTCCCTTTCCACGAGGCCCCTCTTTTACAAACCAGGACACAGAATCCAACAAGCACGCTTAGAAGAACATCAGCAAACTCCATTCTAAAAAGAGACTGACCTAGAAAATTCAAGCCACCAGATCAACACGATGGCGGAGTAGGGGGGGGAAGAGCGCCTGGGATCGCTGCCCCGTCCAAAACTCACAGTGGATTAACTTCCACAAATTTAGTTCAAAAGGTCAATTGAGGATAGGAGGCATGTTGTTATGGGCTGGGACAAGAAGAGTCAGCTAGAACGAGGAGAGCCAATAAGCCTGCAGAAAAAACGGGTCGGCAAAACCCAGGAACCTGTGGGGAGGTCCCTGTTCCAAGTCATACACTAAAGGGGGGACTGAATACTCCTTCTCCCTGGACCTGTTAGTCCATATTTGCCATTTTCTTATATTCCTGACTCTCCATGTCCCCAGGGCATACAAATCATAGCAAATCACCGACTGTTGCATCTGCCCTCCCTTAAGCATATAATATATTCTTACAAATGGGAAGAAAATGGTCGCATTGCATGCTATTGAGAAATACAAATCTCTGAATGGATTGTCAGCCCTTATAACCACTAATTCCTCTTTAAAGAGACAGCATATTGATTTTTTTTCATCAAAAGTTGCCAAACTTGTAAATTCCCAACCCTGAGCGCAGTCCAAAAATGATCTATTGTTGGGTGATGATGCAAAATGTGGCACTGAACACTTTCATAATCTTTATGAGGTACAAAGATATTTTAGGTGCATTTTCTCATTAGAGCCTCACAATTTTGTGAGGAAATTAGTCTAAGCCCAGTTTGCAGAAACAAGGCTCTGAGAGGTTGGAGATTGTGGATAAGACCCCAGCAAACTGACATTTGAATCTAAGCCTTTGGACTCCAGGTCCCCACATCTCATAGTTTAGAGCATGAGTTTGAGTGTCACAATGATTTGGGTCAAGTTCTAGTTCTGAGAACTTATTATTTCTATAGTTATGGACAAATTACTTAACTTATTTGAGCTCTGATTTTCTCATTTGGAAAATGATGGTGATATCATGTTTCTAACAAGGTGGCATAAATGTCATATGCATATAAAACATTTGGCTCAGTATCAAGTATACCCTATATACTCAAGAAATGGTAACCACCAATATTTCTATGGATATCATTGTTGTTGAGATATAATATCATGTTTAAGCAAAGCTGTTCTTATCATATTGAAAATTTTGGCCAAATCATTTTCTGAATTTCTCTCTCGAGTCAACATATTTGGATGAAAATTCTTCCCATTATTTATTTTAGGCAATGGTTTGCTTATCTCTTAGATTTGGCTAACACAAGTCATTGTCTAAGGGTTTTCCAGGGTTGTCCACAAGATTAAGCAATGGTGTCTCAGGCCTCAAAGTACAGAATAAGCATCAAGAGCCAACCTTTAGAAGGATGTGGGTATACACTATTCGCCATTTTGTTAAACTGTTAGACTGACTTTGAGTTTATCAAACAATGGTGCTGCATCAAATACATTACATGTCACCACTTTTGCAATTCATTTGGGATTTCTGAAGAACTCACATCCTTTAAAGCACTTCCTCCATATCAGGCACTGAACTAGACTCTTTACACCAATTACCCCTTTTAATCTTCCCTACAACCACATGAGGTGAGGATTGTTATGATCTTTTACAGTTGAAGGGGCTTATGCTCATGGATGGGGGTACAAGTTATCTCAAACAGGTGATAGAATAGATTTAGAATTTAAACCCAAATTTGTTGGATTCCAAAACTCACGTTTCACTCCCTCTACAATTTTTGAATTATACACCCCAGTAATAATGAAGTCAATACAACATCAGTTTCAAAGTACTTTCCCATATGACATCTCATTTCAATTGCATTCAGAGGCTGCACAGGGTCCAAAAGCCCCCAGAGAGAGGCATAGCCTCCACCTGAGGATGATGCCCAAACACACCCACTGCTAGTGCAAGGTCACACCGAGTCAAGAACAACAGGGTTAGTCTCTTCTAGGTCCATACAATCTGCGATCAGATTTCTGTCCTGGTAATTATTGAGAGTAGCACCCTCCTCATGAGGTAAACTCTGATTATGTTTACTCAATCTTGATAAAAGGCAATGAAAATGATGTAATGGGACAAAACAGGATATGGTGTTTTGTTTTGTTTGCTTTGCTTTCTTTCCTCATGACAGCTAAAGAACAAGATTGCTCTTAAGCCCTGGGATGCTTTTACCATTGCAACAAAGGCAAAAAAATAAAAAAGTCAAAGAGAGCACAGAGACAATACATGCGCAATTGACACATTAAACCAATCAAGGGATTCCAGAGACCTCCTAAGCTGATGGTGAAGCCCATCATGCCCTCTGCTCTCTTGAGCGTTCAAAGGGTGGGTCTCTGCCATCTCTGAAATTGTGGGGATGTGGGAGGCAGATGTGGGGCGTAGAATATGGCCGCCTGCAGCTGCCTCGGGTACAGTTCCTAATGGCACCCTGTGTGAAGACTCCATAGAATCAGCTACCTTCCAAACACATAACTGTTTCCACGATGTTTGACCATGTATTCCAAGAGCCTCCCTCAATAAACTACATTTATTCCACAGTTTGGAATCAATGCATCATTCTCTTCTCACCAGTTACATGTGAAATTTCAATAGAAAACCAAATTGGGGAAGACACACTTTTGATGGTTATGGTAGATCTATGCATCCAAAAGATGATTACCCATGAATGGCTACCCTGTCAGCCTGGCATGGTGACCAAAGGCCTCAAGTCTGGAATTAGAGACTCCAGTGCCTCTCTTTGTCAGCCATGTAACATTAGACACATCATTTAACTTCCAGGCTTCAGTTTTCTTACCTATAAGATAAAGACAGTATGGTCACACACCCTACAGAATTACTGTACTAATGTAGCAAGATAATGCATGTCTGGTGTATGACAAGCATTAATCCCCCCTGCCTGTCGCTCCTTCCTTCTACTCTCCACTTGCTCTCCACACTATACCCAATCTCCTCATTTTTTTCATCCATATTACATTTATTATTCCTCACCCTTGGCCCCTGAAAGTTGGGATGGTGACGTGACAAGTCATCACCAACTTGGTTGCAAATTTAGTCATTTTAAAAAAGATGCGGTACGAGGTCGCCAGTTCAAAACCCTGCACTGGTTCGGTCAAGGCACATATGGGAGTTGATGCTTCCAGCTCCTCCCTCCTTTCTCTCTTTCTCTCTCTCTCCCTCTCACTCTGTGTCTCCTCTCTAAAATGAATAAAATGAAATTAAATTAAAAACATTAAAAAAAAAAAGATGCGGTACGTATCTACAATGGAATACTACTCAGCTGTAAAAAGGATAGGATATTGCCATTTGTGACAATAGAGATGGATTCTGAGAGTATCATGCTAAGTGAAATATGTCAGGCAGAAATGGGTAAGAATCATATAAAAAGCAACGCATGAACAAACAAACAAACTCATAGACACAGAAAACAGAATGGTAGATGCCAGATTGGAAAGGGTCAAATATATGGTGATAGCAGGAGACAAGACTAGGTGGTGAGCACACAGCAAAGTATACAGGTGTTGCATTATAAAGTTGTACAACCAAAATGTACACATGTTTTAACCAATGTTATCCCTATATGTTTAATCTAAACAATGGAGAGTTATTTACCTGTCCTTGATTGAAGTATCTTATGAGGACCAATATGTGGGCACTGACAATATAACACTACGAGACATGGCCCATTCCCAATCAATTTCTTTACAAAACTCAGAGCAGATCTCTGCCAGGGATAGATGGAGAAAATGAGTACTTAGTGGTTAAGACATACCAGTCTGTTAGTATCTCAAAGTTTCCTGGGCAATAGGTGGCTTGTATGGTGTTAAAACCCACGGTGCAGCCTGACCAGGCGGTGGCGCAATGGATAGAGCGTCAGACTGGGATGCGGAAGACCGAGGTTCGAGACCCCGAGCTTGCCAGCTTGAGTGCGGGCCCGTCTGGCTTGAGCAATGGCTCGCCAGCTTGGACCCAAGGTCGCTGGATCCAGCAAGGGGTTGCTCGGCCCACGGTCAAGGCACATGTGAGAAAGCAATCAATAAGTAACTTTGGTGTCGCAACGGCAACGAAAACTAATGATTGATGCTTCTCATCTCTCTCCATTTCTGTCTGTCTGTCCCTATCTATCCCTCTCTCTGACTCTCTCTCTGTCCCTGTAAAAAAAAAACAAAAAAAAACACGGTGCAGAAAGGAAGCTGATAGAGTGAGTGTGTTGGCATCCCTTAGTAGGACAGGTGGTGAAGACCTGGTAGGAGGTCATGGTGATGAGTTTATTTTTACTGAATGGATTAGTTATTTAGTGATAAGTCAATTAATTAATAGCATTAATTAAGCAAAATATTTTGAGTAAAGATTATGTCAGGTATCATCTGAGATATCTTATAGGACTCTGTGGAAGATGGAAAAGTCAGTCTGGCACTGTGGGAGTTTCCCCTGGAAAGCCTAGTAAAATGAAGATGCTCCAGCTCTAGCGGCAAATGATTCTCAGTTGATCTGGGGGGAGACAGGGAACGTCCTAGGTTAAACTTATAAAGGGTGATGGAGGATCTACACTTTGAAAGGTTTTGCTGTAGCAGACAAGGAGAGATGGGATCTGGCTCCCCCTGGAACAAGAGAGTCTGTCGCTGTCCTCCACGCACGAAGGCTACCAGTGAAGGGAGGTGGTGTGCTGTAACTGCTTTACAGAGAGCACGGGCTCTGGGCTCAACAGACTCAAACGACATTCGTCCTAACCACGTGGTGATCTCAGACAAGTCAGGTGTTCTCTCGGAGCTTTGGTTTCCTCCTCTGAAAAAAATGACAGATAAGATTCCTAAAGTCCTTTCTAGCAAGAGTGTTGGTGGATTTCATGGACAAACCACCCTCACAATGCTTTATTTGGGGAAAGGCAAAAAACTTAAAAGCTCAAAGTCTGACAGAATATCCAACAACAACCTCCCTTGCTGAGGTCTTTTCTACCAGTAGTGTCTTTTCCTCAGAATGAAAACCAGTAAGCTTTCGAAGCCTTACTGGGACGACCACTATATAATCTTTCTTACTTGATAACCCATCTGCTACATTTTTTCTGGAACTCCAGAGAGGGGATCCCAGCTCTTCCCACTGCCTTTAGTTTGAGATTTCTCCATTACTGGTCATAAGGCCACATCTCACTTTTATTCATTTCTTCCTACCTCCTATTGGTCTTCACACTCTTCCCTTTATTCTTCCACAAGGGTGCTTTCATTTCCATCACCTTCTGTTTTGTGACCACTGTCGTCCAACCCACCATCACCCCTGGCCAGGACTCCTAGACAGCCTCCTTGCTGCTGTCCCAGCTCCCTCCCCTGGGACCCATTGTCAGCAGTCCTCTTTGTGGATGCACCTCTCTGTATTGCCATTTAAATAAAACACAAATCTACACTTGTTTACAAAATCCAGCCATTGTTCATTTTTAAATGCTCTTTTATGCCATTCTCTCATTTTCTGAGGGTCTTTCTGTTCCTTCAACATTCCACACCCCTCCTCTCTGAAGACATTTGCTTAGAATGTTGCTCCTTTACATCTTGGCATGATCTGTCATTGGAAGCTTTGCATAATTGTCACCTCTTCCTTGAGCACCTATCACTCTCATAATTTAATTACCTGATTAGCACCTGGCATTGATCATTTTCTTATTTATTTAAAGTTATTTTTGTCTGTCACCTCTGAACTAGAATGTAAACTCCACAAGAACAGCATTTGTCTCTCCCATTGGTCACCAAATCTCCAGTGGAAGAGCAGAGTGGGCATTCAACAGACATTTTTAGCCCTGGCCAGTTGGCTCAGTGGTAGATAGTCAGACCAGTGTGTAGATGTTCCGGGTTTGATTCCCAGTCAGGGCACACAGGAGAATTGATCATCTGCCTCTACCTCCTCTCTTTCTCTCTTTCCTTCCCGCAGCCATGGCTCTATTGGAGCAAGCTGGGCTCCAGGCACTGAGGATGGCTCCATGGCCTCGACTCAGGTGCTAAAATAGCTCAGTCGCCAAGCAATGGCGCCATGGCCCCAGATGGGCAGAGCATCAGCCCATAGAGGACTCACCAGATAGATCCCGGTCAGGGTGCATTCATGAGTCTGTCTATCTGCCTCTCTGCTTTTCACTTGTGGAAAAAAAAATAGACATTTTCATACATCTTATTTTCTCTCCATGAATTCAAATTTGGCATAGCCTCCAAGCCATTCACTTCCTGGTCCCTCTCTGTCCCATCTCATTTATTTTCCCATGAGAAAAATAAGACTCTGATAGGCAAACGATGTTCCCAAGTTTCCCTAGCCAAGGAGGGGTGGAGGCGACATTCAAACTGTTATGTCTGATGCCAAAACCCACTGCAACGTGCAGATCCTCACATTCAGCTCCAAGTCTAAACTCAGGAACCAAAATAACAGAACAGCCCGGTGTTTGCAACGGCCTAAATGTGCAGGTGCGTGTTGAGCCGAAGCCAATTCTCCTCTTGTTTATGATATTGAAATTTCTGCCAGTTAACACCCACGTGACTGCCTCTGTTCCTCCTTTACCAATATATGCATATTTTTTCACTGTTTACACTGAATTTTCCTTACTTTGGGATCTTGTAACATGTTTTGTAAGCTTTTGTTTGGATCTGAATGTCCCATGAATAAGAGCTTCATGCACATAATAGAAACAGCAGAATTCTAGATCGCTGTTAAGTATTAAGCTCACATTTCCTTATCATGAAGGTGTCATATTCTCAGCCCTCAAACATGAAACCATTTTCAGGATGGAGAACGGGAAATAGCTAAGAATGAGGCCCACATGTCAGGGAAAGCATTTACTGACATGTCCCGGAAACTCAAAAGATAAAGTATCCTTGCGTCACATTACTGCAGGTGGAACGTTGGGCCTGACCAGCACAAAACCCACATCGTTAAGGGCTTAATTCACCTCAAGACTTAAAATGATGCCACTTCCATATTCGCCATCAGCGATTATTTTTTTCTCCCTGGAGGGATCGGTTTCTGTCTTAGGCCGAGAAGTTACACTCTCTGTTAAAAATGCATATTGGTCTTCTTTTCTTTCGTTTTTAGTTTAATAACAATTGTCAGTGCTTAAACAAAGCATAGAGCAACAACCTGGACCAAAACCACTTGCTAGAATCAGAGAATCAGAGGGCATGGTACCTAATAATGGTTAAATTAAGATCAACTTGAATGCAGCATTTTTTTTTTTTTTAGTTTAGTTTAGATACCAAGGAAAACCCTCTCTCCTTAGGCATTTTCTGGCCTTGCTTACCATATGTCAGCTCTAATGAGCCCCGTATTGCTTGGATGCACGTTCTTTCCTCCTCGGCATGGAACCCTTTACTAGGAGATGTCTGAAGACAAATATCTAAACTTACTCGATTTAGGCAGCTTCCAGCTCCTCACTTTAATTGCATTACACGTCTATAAGTAGGGAGCAATTTACTCTGAAGTGGTACTTAGGCATTACTCCTCCTGGCTTCTCCAGGAAGCACTTGGGCTAAATTTCTACTTAATGTTATGCTGGCTTTGGAACATAAGCACAAATAGCGGAATGCGTATTAACGTTTTAATTATGCGGCGATCCTCTGTTTGAAAATGAATCCGGGATGGACACCGACTTTAATTCCTTTTAACTGTGAAAAACGCTCTCCTGGCCATCTTGCGCGTTCATCAGCATCCTGAAATGCGTGCCTCCATCAGCTTGCAGCAAGAAAATGGAACCGACATGGTGAGCGATGCCATTTCCGGAGCTGCGCTATCTTTGTAGCGTCTCCGTGTTTAATGAGTGCTAACAAGAAGGCAAGCGCTTTCATTTAATTAAAGTAATATATCATTTTTAATAATTAGTCATAATTAAGGGCAATAATTAGTTAGCAAAGATATGAAAAATATACATTCTCGATACAGCTTGAAGTCACATTTTAAAAAGTCCAAAATAAACTCTCAAGGGTTTCGCATAGCTCTAGGTATGGTATAATTTATGTAATGTAATAAATCTAGGATGCTAAAATATTTAGTGGAACTGAGAATAATGAGTCGAGATAGGGTTAGTTTAATTAGTTTACTGAAGTGGAGTCTTCATAGTGGCTAAGTGTGATATATTGGCTTTTGTCACTCGAAATGAAAAAAGAGGTAATGAGTCCCGACTCAAATATATTGTTTTCTTAAAATAGGTTGACTTTTATTTTAGGTGCTAACCCAGGACCAACTTTCAATTGGTTTATAAATATTAGGATTCAAATCATCCTTTAGACAACCCAAGAACCTGATGTTTTGAAAGCAGTGCTACTCAACAGGGGGGAGGGGGGGTTTCTGCTGGGGGACATTCAGCAGCATCTGAAGAAATTTCTGGATGTCACCATGGAGGGGGGAATGCAATGGGCACCTAGTGGGTGAAGGCCACAAGCGCTAACTTAACAAAGCACAAGATAGGCACCAACACAGAAAAATTATCCATTCCGAATTGTCAGCACTGCCAAAGGAGGGAGATCCTGCTATAAATAAGAAATTCAGCATCTACCTGTCCATACCAGGCACTGGTGAAGGGAGTACCCACTGTCCAGTGTGAATCCTAGATCTGCTTTGCATTACATTTGCATTTCTGCATGAGGGAAAAACCATCGTCTACTAAATATTGTAGAAATTTTTTTTAAAAGAAATATAAACAACCCCTCCCAAGTCATAAACAATGACTTATAACAATGAGAAAGAAAAGGGATGCCCCAAAACCCATATCTTCTATTTGGGATTACATTCATGCCACGGCATACTGTAAAGTCATTAAAAAATATAAGTGTAGTGGAATGGAATATGCTTTCATATAGCATTTTATGGATAAATCAAAAGTTATAAAACAAAGTACACTACATGAAGCCATATTTGTAGCTATATATTTTATAAGAATGTAAAGTCATTGAAAAAAAAGTCAGGAACATCTGAAATGAAAGTAGGAATTACTTTTATGTGAGTGAAAAGATTGTTTAGTTCAAATATTATTTTTTTACTCTAATTACTTATTGTATTTTACCACTTTTCTCACGACTTATAAACGTTGCTAGTGTAATAAAGAAATAATACAAGTTGAAAAGGAAAGAGCACAGGAGATGAAATAAGGCAGTTGGAGTTCAACTCAGCCCCTTTGAAGGGAACCCTGAAATGAGGGTCCTGGGCAAGGAGTTTAATGAGGGAAAGGTTCAAGTTCCTAGAACTATCTCCATTCACACAGTTTTGAAGACCAAAGACAGGACTTGTTTGATGAAGCATGACCTCCTGAAAGTTCCCATGAACTATGACCTAAAAGTTAAATAGTCACATAGAGAAAACACGTAGAACGCATTTGCAGCTAGAAAGACCATTGGACATACGTATCTATTTCCTCCAGGAAGTGTGGAAATTCAAAACCCCACATTCAAACTGCTCTTTGTATTTTCCCTTCCATGCTTTTACGATGCCATTTATAAAGCTTGTGACTCTTGACAATCACTAACATCTAGGAAAATGAGGCTGGCAAAAGGGAGGAAACTCTAGGCTTCCATTAATCTGAATTTCTTGTTGGAGATTTTAAGCTGTTCTTTTTTTCTCTTTTCACCCCAGAGAATAAATTTCTATTTGTGGCTACCCAGTCACAGAATGCTCTGATAAAAACCAAAACAGCTCAATGAAACATCTGGGTGTTTGTCCTAGTGAAGATAAAACATCTGGATGGCCAGTGGTGGAAGCTGAAGTGGTTGTTTTTGACTTGAAAGCAGCCCAACATTTGTAAAGAATATTTCTGTTTTTAATACACATGTCTCTCAATAGGGGACCCAGTTAAACAAATTACACAGAAATATGATAACAAGGCAGGTGTTATTAGATTGAGGTGAATAATTTATATGTACTGACATTAAAAGGTTTACACACTATTTTTCAGTGATGACAGAGTCACACGGTATTATATTAAGTGTGTATGTTCTAAATGTGTGTATTATGAATGTGCACAGAAAATATCTGGAAAGATCTACCAACAATTATTAAGTGATGGAGGGAGGGATAGACAGAGGAAAGGTGGGAGGAAGGGAGAGAGATTAGTGTTTTTACTTTATACAATTCTATGGTGTGAATATGGTTACTATATATATATATATATATATATATATATATATATATACATACATACATATATATATTCATGTATATTTATACATACATATTCATATGTATTTTTTAACCTCAGAACATGTGTGACTTTAAAATCATACCATGAAATCTATAGCTCAGACATACCAAACAGTATGCAAAAATATATGAACTTATCCATGTAAACACTACCCAGCTTAACTAGTAAAACCTTACAATGACGTTAAATTCCTGTTCTGAGCCCCTCCTCAAGTTCACAAGTCCTTCATCTCTACAAGCAATCGGTATTCTGGGTTTCGAGGTTTAATTTTGTCTGTGTATTTGTACCACATATGTATGCATTTCTAAATGACACAGAGTACTAAATATAGCATGTGATACATTTCTGAACAAACAATCTCCCCCACCTTGCATTATTAACTCAAGGTAACATTGGCTGGAGACAAACTTCTTGTTAAAACGTATACATACAGCTCCAATTCCTTCATTTCCATGGCTCTATAGGAATCCATTGTGCATATGTATTCTATTTTCTTCCATTAGGCTATTTCTGATTTCTTTTGTCAATAAAATACTGCATTTATTATTTAAAAACAGCCTAAAATATGTTTTGGATAGGAAGAGGCAAGACACAGTTATCAGGAAAGTTCTTTAGCTTTCTCTGAAATAGGGACGTTAAATCTCATTCAGTCTCAGTGCTTCTCTCTTCCAGACTCTCGTCTTAACCCTAGAGAGGTCACTGGCACTACTGCTACCCACAGTGGCCCTGGGTACTGCTCACTGACCGCTTATGCTATGCCTGGGACTCTCAGTGCTACAGTTCCTTGTGATCAACACCGTTAATGTCGCCATTTCAGCTCGGAGAGTAAATACCCAGTGGGGAGTCTACTGGATTCTACATATCGGTGGGACTTCTCTAAGGTCCGTCTGCTCCTCTATTGTGCCTCTCAGCAGAACACCGACCCACAGCTACTGCTGCTTCACAGTCCACCATTGCGCTGTTTTGGAAGCGTCTTTCATGGCCGCTCAGGAAGAATTGCCAAAAATGAGGTTGAATTAGCAGCCTGCCCAACACCATGCCCATCCACGTCTTGCTGTACTGATCAGCCATTGAGAAAAGTACAAAGAGCTCACTGGACAAAGTCTAGATGCTGCTAAAAGGAAACGCCTGAGAATTAAAAGCGTACAGGGAGGTCTTCAAAGCTGAACTTCTCCTGAGTATTCCTCACCAAAGGGAGGGTAACGAGTCTGCTGCTTTTTGCACCACCCTGTCCCAGGTTGAATACAACCCTGGGTCGGGATTGCCACCGGCGTGGTACAGATGCCATGTCCAGTTGGAAAGTCACCCAAGTGAGAAATGTTGCAGTAGTCCTGGCCAGCTCAGGGGGCTTGAAGAATAGCAGTTCTAGAACAAATCTGGACTTGACCATCACTGATATACTTCTTCCTTGTCCAGAACTCTTCGGCAAACATCGAGGTATGGCTAGAAAATACAGACGCCCTTTCCTTCTACCTTTGAAGTTAATAGACGGGAGCCTCTTCATCGCCTGTACATTTCCCTCATTCCCCCCAACCCAGGCACTGTTCTGTGCACACTCCTTAAACCTTCTAACGGCGTTACATAACTTCCCACTCACTGAGCAAGAAGTTCAACATCCTTATCTAGCCCATCAATACTCTGCGTGATCTGGCTTGTCTATTTCTCAGTTTTCCTGTCACCTCCCTCTGAACCCACAGCCTCTGGCCACTACAGCCTCTATTCTTCTTCAGACATGTCGAGCTTATTTCAACTTTAGATGCTTTGCATATTTGGTTCCCTAGAACGCCCTTCCTCCCCACGTTCCTCTGGTGGGCTCCTTCTTAGCATTCACGTCTCAGCCAAAATACCACCTTCTTAAACCTCCCCTAAATCTCCAAACTGCGGAGCACCAACTCCCTAACTGGTCTTTCCTCACCTGGTTGTATTTCTCTGCATTGCCCTTATTATTTTCTGCTTTCTCTCTCTCTCTCTCTCTCTCTCTCTCCACCCCCCAAATTTAAGTTCCATGAGAGTAGGAAGCTGAATTTCTTATCCTCCATGGTGTCTCTGGTGCCTGAGAAAGTTGCTGGGGCATACATAGTGAGGCTCTCAATAAATGTGTGTAGAATGAATTAATAAAGACACAAATAACAAATCACCTTTCATACATTTAAGGGCCATAAAGTTCCAGTGATGAAGAATAATTGCCACAGAAAATTCTAAACCATCTTCTCCACTCTGCAAATACAGATTCCAGAACAGACGGGTTGGTATCCTCCTTAGGCTCTTCCTATAGTATTTTCCCAAAAAGTAATTAATTTGCAAGCACAACTGTCATATTCAATATGTCTTAATGATGAAGTGATTCTTCAGACACTTTTCCTGGGTGTTACTTGCAGTGACATGCAAAGAATGTAAACAGGCCCAGTTCCTGTGAGTGAGGTGCCGTGTGATTGATTCTCTTCAGAAATGCATGCCATTACCTCCCTTGTGTGCTATTTGGCTCCTTGTGTCCCAGTGTCATTAACCCAGGAGCCACTGGAGGTAATCGATACATGCAAGAGCACTTTGGATTGAAGAATTCTTCATGAGCTGAGTAGAAGAGAGTCAAGAACAATTTTTTTAACCTCTAAGCTGGAAGAAAAAAGGAAGTCCCTGAATATTAGCTGACCTTCGTGAAAGAAACTGAAATTTGAAAGTTTGTTCACTTTAAACATTTTATCTCTCCCTTCACTTCTGTAGAAAACTTTATAAGAACCTCTGGGAATCACTGCTTTTCAAACAAATCACACGATATAAAACAATGCTGTTTACATCTACTGCATGGACGATGCCAGCCTTTCACACAAGACATGTGTCTGTGCTTTTCGGGGGGTGGGGGGGTGCCTCCTTGCCCTAGCACCTCCCAGGGCACTAGCTCAACTCTAGCACGGAAGTTTTACGTTCCAAGAAAAATGACTGGTGCTTTCGATGATCCTGAAGTCTACCCACGCCTTACTGCAACACACGCCGGCAAAGACAACCCCAGTCTCTGCATTGATGTTTCCCCTTTCATGTTATTTAAGAATCTAAAAAAAAAAAAAATGGATTAATTATACTGTACTTCGGGGGGAAAAATTCCTTTGCTGCAAGAACCGTGAAAACAAAATGCACTGATGATCTTTAAATGACCCAGAAACCAAGATAATTATAGTTGTAATTAATTACATAACATTACGTCCCATGGTAGTCAGCTAGAGGTCTAACCCAGAAAATTCTAAGGTTGGAAAATTTGAATTTAGAGACTTATTGCAGACACAGCTCCCAGGTGAGCACTCACCAATCCCTAATCTTTCTCCCAGCATGGTCGACCTCAGGCAAAAATCACTTAACCTGTTCTTATCTCCCGTGCTCATCTGTAAAATGGGGATGGAAGTCCTAGATCCCCTCACAGGGCCTGCTGTGCTGAGCCCTGTATTAATGATTTCAAATAAAATGATTTCACACAGAACACATTTGAGGCATTTTAATGAAGCTAAGCTGCTAATACCATGTAATAGCATGAAGAGCCAGTGCGTAAGTGACAAGCTGACGCTCTGTTTATCAGAATTTTGTCGAAAATAGCTTTCATTTTACTGCGTCAACTGGGTGTACTTCTTGACAACTTAGGCTATAAGATTAGACACACACGTATGTATATGCATATATGTGACAAAACACAGTGATTGCTTACATGCTGGATATTTACATTATTTTAGAAAAGTGTCTTAGAAATGCACCATCACATTTCTTTTTTGGCAATGTTTTTTTTTTAAAGGAAATCTTTTTTTTTTTTTAAACTTCTTTTTATTTTATTCATTTTAGAGAGGAGACACAGAGAGAGAGAGAGAGAGAGAGAAAGTGAGGAGGAGCTGGAAGCATCAACTCCCATATGTGCCTTGACCAGACCAGTGCAGGGTTTTGAACTGGCGACCTCCGTGTTCCCAGGTCGATGCTTTATCCACTGCGCCACCACAGGTCAGGCTTGGCAATGTTTTACAACAATAAAAACAAACAAACGAAGAACTTCACTTCTCTGTCTAGGGCACAGGACCAAGGGTTGTGGGACGCACGAATTGCCTGCTGATGGCTCAGCTCTGGGCTCCTCTGCCTACTGAATGTTTATTCTTCCCTTTGTTTTAAAGCCTGGACACATGCACAGGATTGTCTCTTTGCAAGTCTCTTACATCAGAGAGTCCGTGTGCAATATGATCTTAGATAATAATAAAAATGTTAGTAGCAACAGGGAGAGAGAAAGAGAGAGACAGGGGATCATTTTATTTGTTATTTCATGCGTTTGTAAGAAAGGTGTCCTCAGGACAAACTTTATCAGAGCAACAACGGATACAGTATTTCAATCAGAATAATTTTCAGTTACTGTTCATGCTAGGCACCTTTCCAGAAGGAACTGGGAATCAAGAAAGGTAGAAACAGCCTGACCAGGCGGTGGCACAGTAGATAGAGAGTCGGACTGGGATGAGGAAGGACCGAGGTTTGAGACCCCGAGGTCACCAGCTTGAGCGCAGGTTCATCTGGTTTGAGCAAAGCTCACCAGCTTCGACCCAAGGTCGCTGGCTCCAGCAAGGGGTTACTCAGTCTGCTGATGGCCCGCGGTCAAGGCACATGTGAGAAAGCAATCAATGAACATCTAAGATGTCGCAACAGCAACAAAAAACTGATGATTGATGCTTCTCATCTCTCTTTGTTTCTGTCTGTCTATCCCTCTCTCTGACTCTTTCTCTGTCTCTGTAAAAAAAAAAAGAAAGAAAGAAAGGTAGAAACACCTCTGCTGACTGAATACCAGAATTAATGAACATACCCCATGGGTCTGACTCTAAAGAAAACTCCCATTATAGAGGAGCTCACTGAAGTCATCTTTGTACTTTACCCCCAAAATGATGTTCTTGGCTATTGGGTTTTAATTTACTCTAAGCAGACATTGCTTTAATTATCGGGCCTGAAACTATCTGGGACCAATCATAACCTGAGACTGATAAGATAGTAGAAAGACTTCAAGTTTTGGAATGAGACAATGTTGGCTTTGAATGCTGACTCAGTCGTTTGGCGGTTAGCAATGTGGCCACAGAAGCAATTTTATTTCTCTGAGCTTCAGTGTCTTTATCTTAGGGTATGGACAATGATATTGTCCTCCTCCAGAGGTTATTGACAAGATTAATTAGAATAATAATACATGCAAGATGTCTGGCTTGATGCCTAAACCTGGTAGGGACCAAAAAGGTTCTCTACCTTCCTCAAAAACAGCTATATGCATAGTCACGCTAATAAAATGACAATGGGGCCTCCTTAAGAACATCTGCACACCTTTTTTCATCAGTACATAGGTGGTCCATGCTAGTTTAAATCACCCCCATGACATTCGGATCCGTGCACAGGAAGGCCTTCAAACGTAAGCCCTGGCAGGTTGGGGAGCAGATGCATTCTGGGTGAAGAGGATGCAATCATCTTGCTATAGCAAAATACCAGTGGTTTGAGATGAGATGGGCGAAACTCTGTGCAACAAGTGTACAGATCTCCAGGACAGCTGATGTTGTATAAACAAAGCCATTAAAAGATTGCTGGGGGCAAAGGAGCAGGACGAAGCACATGTTGGAAACAAAAGAATAAAATGTATACACATTTTTAGAAGATTCCTATAGTTTTTGTTATTATTATTTTAATTTTAGTTTGGATGTGACATCGCCCCTTTGTCCCATGCAAACTCATCTCCCTGTCAGGTTCATGTTGTAGCAGCCGGTGGAGGTGGGCTACAGGTCAGGAAGCGTCGGTACCTTCCTGGAGTCGAAAGCATTAATATACATATTGGCTCAAGGCTAGAGTCTGCTGGCTACACTTGTGCCATATCTCAGAACCCAAGCCCTAATGAATTATTCAAGGCAGCAGAAAAACCCAGCATAACTAGGAAGGACTAAGCAACACATCCGTCAGAGAGGAATGTTGGAAGGAAGACACACGCGGATAGGTGATGGTAATCGCAGTGCGCCGAATACTGAGCCCAATCGATTCCCAGGAGCTCCTGGGAAGGACATGCTATCAGTTCCCATTTAGGGCAAAGACATTGAGGTTCCAAAAAAGATAGGAAGTAAGATTGCACAGAATGGTAAGTGTGTAAGCTCCTACGAAAACCTGCCCCCTTCTGTCACCCTAAGCCCACGTTTCATGCTATGTCCATGGCTGCATAACGTCCGTGACCCCCGGCCCCCCAGCACTGGCCTTCCCTCCATGTCACTGGGGTCATAGGAAGCCTCGTGTCACATCTGGGGCTGTATCTGTTTCTCCATGTGTGTCTCAGAGAGATACTTTATCTTTCAAGTTTTATGGCTCATATCTGTGACTAAAATATCATTTATGACAATTCCCATCTGCTAAGCTTCAAAAGTGATATAGTTTCATTGCAAAGGGCTGCTTCTGGGGCCCCAAGTGACAGCCGGGAGTTGAGTGGAATCAGAATGCACCTGAACTCCACCTCGCAGGATGCCGAGCCTCTTTAAAATGTGTCCATTTTCTGGACATCGGCGGCCCTGTGAACGCGTCAAGGCCCCGAAGTGCAGGGCCTCCCTGAACAGAGCCCAGGAACAGAGCCACCAGCTGGGCTCCCGCAGCCGGCGCAGGTCAACCCCGTTTTTCATTCCGAGCAGGAAAGCAGAAGGACCGCTTCCTCCTGATCCTCTGACAGTTATAGACTAGCCGTGCACCTTATTAAAGATCAAGGCTTGCCCGGGCACTCTCTTTCGGCCATCTCCTGTTTGCCATCCGGCATTTATTACAAAGGCATTGGAGATTAATGTCATCTATTTGAGAGGACAGAAGGCACATCACAAAATGGAGAAAATGTAGGACTGCATCCCTTTTGCTGGCCCAGGATCTTTGGGCCCCTAATTCTATGCAGTGGCTTTGCTTTAGGACCATCTTTACTATATCTTATTAATACACTTACTGTGGGCCTTCTCCTAATTTCAAATGTAACACCTATTCCTTGTAGTAAATTTCAAAACCATAGAAAAGCTAAAATAAAGATCAGCTTAGATCTAGGATACTCTTAATATTTTTTGAGATCTTTCTATCTCTCTTGTCCCTCTTTCTTTCTCCTTCTTTCCTCTCTTTCTCGTCTCTTTTCCACAAAAGGTTGTCCTCATACCTAAGTTGTCTATAAAAGCCCAATAACCATAATAAATGATCCTAATTTATGATGGAAGGGTGGTAAAAAGAATCCCTACTTTGCAGGCTGCCATTCCTCTATTCATTACCCATAGCAGACATTGCCAATCGATTGTGGACCACCTCCTTCTTGAGTCAGACAAAGCTCTAAGCAGTTACTACTAGTCAATCACGGTTGACCTAAGGTGTAAATTCTCTTTGTACATATGGTCCCTGCCCTTAAGGAACTTACACTCTAACTTTGGTCGCAAAACTAACAAAGAGGCGAATTCCAAGGAAAATGGTATAATGAAGGCACATAGGAGATGCATGATATAGACTTGGTAGCTGTCAATTCTCCCAAGGAGAGTGGCCATGCCTCCTTTTGAGTCTGGAAGCAGCTGGCTAGCCCCTCTACTGTGGGACATGGGAGTGCACAGTGCCTCCGCTTACTCACGTGAAGTGCAGCATCAAGGCCGTCTCCAATGCCCTGCACAGCACCTAGCCCACAGCCAGAGGTACAGGCAAGGACAGAGGACAAACACATCCCTGGACAGGGGATGCTCAGTAAGTGCCATTTCTTTCTCTCTCTTTGTGTGTCTTAAAATAGGATGTCTGTATTACTGGGCAGCCCTCTAAACAGTAGAAAGTAAGTTTTGGATCACATCTTTAAAAAGTTATAGGACCCCACTTTTGACACGGTAATCAGACTGCTAATGAAAAATAACAGGCCTGTGAAGTTTAACCAAGGTATATATCCATGTTTTATTTACATATCTCTATCTACACAGATAATTCACTGTGCTTATACATGGTATCGATGTTTATAACAGCAAAAGGAAAGCAATTGAAGAGTCTATTAAGGGGGCCAATTAAATAAGGTATGTCACAAGCATATAGTGGAGGACAGTAATTGAAAGAGTGAAGGCACCAGTGTGTGCTAATATGATTAACTCTCTCTGGCACATTAATAAGTAAACTAAAGCAAGAGAAAAGTAAAGCAGAGCCGATAGTCTGATATTTTTGTAGAAAGGAAATACATCAGCATACACACATATATACACACACACATATTGTATAGGTGCACACGTACACCTGTTGTGTCCTCCCCCACTCCCAATGGGAACACACTGATAATGATTAGCTTCAGTTAGAATTAAAATTCAGAGATGGGTTTTATCTCTCCTTTTCTTTTGCTAGCATCGGTGCCATTTGAACGATTAATTATGGTCATGTATCCCTTTAATTTAAATGAAAAAAGAATGTTTACCGATTGGTTTGGGTGGTGGTATCATGACCCATTTGTTTGCTTTTTGATTCTTCATAAAAAACATGCAACATATCAATGTTATTTTAAATAAGCAAATCACGAGCTCTGCATGTGGAGTGTGATCCGAGTGGGAGAAGGACGGAGGGGGAAGAACCAGGCAAGCCCTGGCATTTATTAAAACATCAGAAAGTCATCTGAAAACCTGCATAAAACTAAAGGGTTTTGGAGGAGAAAATGTAGGCATGTCAAAAATACACAGACATCTGTCCAAGTAATACCTATCCTGCTGATACAGAAATTCCCCTTTTGGGGCTCTGCTTCTGGGGTCACCGTGCATTAGTATTCCACTCACCATGGCTGCAGTCACCATTTCTCTCCATTTCTTTTTGACCTCAAGCATTTTATGCATAAATGTCAGGGTTCCTTGCAATTCATCATGCCAACCGCAGACTAATTGTGGACAACAGTCATGCAATTAGCCAAAATGTGCTTCAAATATGCATGAATGTTCAGAAAGCATACATTCCAAAACCTCGGGTATCTAAACGGGAAAATTGGCCACTCTGTCACAAGTCCCTTTCAAATTCAATGTGAACTAGCAAGATAATCAGATCATAGCTGATGGCACCCATGCCTAGTGTCTGCTAATGAGAAAATGCTATCCTGAAATGCATGCTATGAACTCAGCAAAACCATACATCTGAAAATATCAAGCATGCCCTCTACAGAAGGTAGAGAAAGAGAGAGACAGAACTTACCAAAGTTGGCATAGACAAAGATGCCTTATATAATCGCAAGGCGCCAAACCAGGTACACGGGTCACCTTTAACACAATCTACCTCCAAATATAGGTGCAGTGCTATTGTTATAGTGCTATTTCTATAGGCTAGTTTCTCAATACCTGTAGACCATTCTAAACAACATATTTGCTCATTACTAGTTTGTCTTGCTCTAAGGAAAGAGAGTGACCTAGAGCAGTAGTTCTCAACCAAGGGCAATTCTGCCCCATACGGAACAATGTCTGGAGGCATTTCAGTTGTCACAAATGGATGTAGGGTTTCTGCTGGCAAATGGAGGGTAGAGAGCAGGGACGCTGCTATAAGACCTATAATGAGCAAGGCAGCCCCTTCCCCCAACAAATAATTCTCTGGCCAACATATCAATAGTGCCAAGGTTGAGACTTAGAGTAACTGAAAAGCCTGGATTCTGGGATTGAAGATCTAAGATAACTGGTGAGTCTCACACATAAGAACACTGTGGCTCCAATCAAGATCCTTCATTTCTGAAAGCTTCAGTTTCTGCCTCTGTGACGTGGGGATAATACCATACTTTGTAGGGTGGCGGCAAGAAGTTTGAGATAATGAAAATGAGAGCACCTGACACAGAATAAACCAGAGCTACCGTGACTGCTGCCATTAAAATTCTTATTTACATATTTCTCAATCAAATTACCAACTAGAACCAGCACTAACTTTGGAGAGTTGTGCTGTCACTTATCTCGCACCATGGCAAAAATCGCCCCCTTTCTCCCAGGAATCAACTAGTCTCACTTCAAACAATTGTTACAGTTTGAATCCAATTGACTCCAGACAAAAGTATTGAGATAATCAGCATATTAAAGCGAACACTATAACCATATGTTAATTATGTAAATGATTCATTTTAATCAGCTAGAACCATGTAAAGAGTAACTAGGAATGCAAATGCTGGGAGTTATTAAAAACCTCATTATTATTCATCTTGGTTCCATGCGTGAACGTATCCATCCAAACAGATGAATTCAGAGCGAGAGGAAAGACGAAAGGCTGCAGGGAGGGTCTATGGGACACCACCATCTGTCCCCCTCTGCTTCTTGCTCAGGCCTGCACTTTGCAGAAAAGCCGGAGGAAGTCCTGGAGAAGGGTGCTCTGAGCTTTACCCGCCCCCCCAAACCCCAACAGCCAGCTCGCCATTGAGATGGAGGAGTATTGCAGTGTCTGTGTATTTGGGTGCTTTTGCTTTTTAAGGTTGGGCGCATAGCACGGAACCCTCTCTGCTGTGTCAGGCAGAGTGTGGTTCTGGATAGGCTCGGTTCCCCAATTCATTCTTGAGTTGTGGAAACTATTTTTATTTCTTTTTCTTCCACTTTCATTAAAGTTTCCACCACCACCACATTATATTCTTCATCATCAAGAGAGTTTATTTTGACTCTATTATTACATTATTATTTGATGATTACAGTTTGTTCTTATTATTACCCAAAGTTTTCTATATGCACCTCTTCACGTGAATTGTTCCTTTTTCATTTGGTTATTACTATGGCCTGAGTGGTAGAAAGGTAAAAATAAGTTGCCTGAGGTTGCCTACTCAACTAGTAATGGGCAGAGAAGGTCTGGCAACAAAGGTTGCTGAACTCAAGACAATTACGCAGTACAATGTCCTGCTCTCATAGTAGTTACAACCATCTCAGTTTATTGGCTAATCACATGCTTCTGGCAGAAATCTAATTTTTAAACTTTGAAAAGAGGGAGTATATAGCATTACTGAAATATCCTAATTTGCGATATTGAGTGGACATTGAAGACACAGGCTATGAGTGCCTTGCACACTGACTCATTCTACTACTCCCCCCTCCCCAAATTTTTATTAGCTGGCTTATTATTCCCATTTAATAAAGATGAGAAAACTCAGCTTGAAGTCATCAGGTGAATTAGAGGAAGAACTGGGATTTGAACCTGGATCTGATTCCAAAGCTCACAGCTTCTCCTGTTTGTGTCACGATGAAGAAGAAATTAAACAGTCTCTGTTGTCAGTGACAAAGCCACGATTCACACAAGTTTGATGGCCTGCTTGCTGTCAAGTCAGTGCTCTGGGTTTAAACCCAGGAGCTTCTGGCCCACACTGTGGGTAAGAGTATTCTTGATTCTTCACCATACTCTACACAAGTACTGTCCAACAGAACATTCTGACAAAAATGTTCTACATTTGTGCTGTACTATTTGGTAGCCACATGGGGCTACTGACCAGTGGAAATACTGTGAATGTGATTAAGAAACTGATTTTTTTAAAGTTTAATTTAATTTCAATTCATTTAAATGCAATTAGCTACTCATGGCTAGTCACTGCCATACTAAACAGCATAGCTCTAGATTGTCAGAAATGCTATCACATCATGGAATGCTCACAAGTTCTCATATGCATTAGGAAAGGTCCTTCAAAGATGAGGACTAGGAGGACTGCTCTATTAGATGGGCAGATGGGAGGTGGCACAGGTAAGGATAATGCCCAAGCCAGGGGCATTATCCTGTCACTTTCTCCTCAGGGACAATTCCTTTGTGTTGCAAAAGAAGAAAGATTCACTTCTCCTTCAATAAATAATGGGTGAAATTCCTGGGGTCACTGCAATGGCCTTTCTCTGTTGGTTTAATCTGAATATCATGGTCCAAGAGATTACTTCTCCTGTCATCATCAATCCCCTCAACTCTACTAGGACATCTGTTCTATTTTAAAATAAAGGGAATTAAAATTGATGGTGTTTTGACACCTTCATGAAATCTTTTCAAGTATATCAAGATTTTTGATCAGCGATGCTGGTCTCCTGCTAACACTTAAGCTTTTCAAAGTGGGACTTTCTAAGGTAAATGGGAAAAAAAAACTGATGGAATATGAAACACCAGTTTGGGCAAGACTCATGGCCTTTATTCTCTCCTTAGGGTAAAAATTACAAACCCGTGATGCTTGGGCTAATGGTGTGCTTAGTTATATGAGGTAGACATGTGTAAAATTTATATGTATCACAAATATGCTTATTTAGTTATGTGCAATACACAGACATTGTATGCATATGTGTATTTATGCTACACATAACTATGTACATACACACATGTATGTACATTTATAGCATGTGTGTGTATATATATGTTTATGATATGCTTCAATGTTTATGTTCAATTAGTTGCTATCATTTAAAAATCATGAGGACTATTCCCATAAAAATCTGGTTTGCGCTTTTTTTTTTTTTCTTTTTAGCTTCTTTGGAAGTACAGTGTGTCCGTAAAGTCATGGTGCACTTTTGACCAGACTGGTCAAAAGTGCACCATGACTTTACGGACACACTATATATCAGGAAATCTGGTGATGCAGCGCCTGTATTACTGCATGGGAAAAACGACTTCTGTTAAGAAAAGGCTGCTTCGTTTAGGTGGAACATACGTGATGGGACATTTGTTCCCGTTCCCCACCGTCCCTGGCATCCTGACTGATGCACTCCTGTGGACTCTGTGAGCATTTTAGTGGGCGGTGGGAGATTGTTGCGAGCTCAGTAGACTTCCATCTTTTTCATCACGCCCCACTGCAGGAACCTGGAAAAGATGCTTCATGATGACACAGGTAGAAAAAGCTCCTCTTTCATATGAGGTCACATACATATTGTCTTTGCCGGCAACTGAGGGCAACTCAAACATGTGGGTAAGGATTGGGCAGAAAAACCCACTGGGGGGGGAGAGAGACCAGAGGAAATGCATGCAGCAATGACTGCTGGTCACCTGGTTCTGAGCTGCTCTGCCCTGACCTGTCTTCTTCAAGGCCGACGAAGTGACAGCTACAAACTGAATGACAACTCCATATCTCAAAATAGCAAGTCCCAAATTCCATCCCCTCCCTCCCTATGCACATGGCCTCACCTCAGCAAACAGTAAAATGGGGGCCGGGGGCCTCATCCACTCCCCAGAGCGTAGCTGCCAACACCACCAGCCGAGGGGCAGCTCCCTAAACTCAGTAAATGTGCTCACCAGCAGCGATTTCATGATTCACCGACACCAGATTGTCTAAGACCAGGAGGAGGAAAACAGGATCAGGCCAGAAAACCCATCTGCAATTCATTTCACACCAGACTTTAAAAACACGTCCACCTGACAAAAGTACAATCGATCATTTCATTTCATTTTTAAAAGAGTAAACATGCTCAAAATTAAATGGTTTGAGGGGAGAGATGGGGGTGCGACGTAAGGACATCCAAAATGCCCGGCGTGGTTTTGTTCTTCGTATTCTAATTCTTTCATGTTTTTCTGCCTGATGTCTCCTAATGTACTTTCACTCGAATCCGATTTTTGATCTTTAATCCCTTTATGTGTTTTTCTGTGCTTACTCTTGACTGCCTTTGTAGCTGCCATAATTGGGTCTCTGGCACCATTTTAATAAGGTTTAGCACAATGCAGGCTTGACAAATTTCATCTAAGTGGAATATATATATATATAATATATATATATATATATATTATATATATATATATATATATATATATATATATATATATATATATATATATATATATATATATATATATATATATAATCATCTGAGCAACTGACCAGCGTTTCAAATACACTGCAACACACACATCAAATAGGACCAAGTCAGGGGCCGGGAAAGCCAGCCTCCGTGGCCAACCAGGGGGAAGGTGACAGAAGCCACCATAGGCTGTGCCACTGCAGCCCGTCTGTCTCCGAGGTTTACAGATCCACAAGTCTGGAGGCAGAAAGCGGGGTCAGATCATTTTTCAAGGCCCAATGCGGTTCAGCAATCTCCCAATAAATGTCAGGGCCCAGCTTCCCTGGAAACACACGCAGACATTGTTTCCTCTCCAGGTGCCTGGGCCGGGGTGATTTTTCAGCCAAGGTGCTCAACAATCTGGCAACGTTTAAGTGACATTCTCCAACACAGCTCTGCTGGAAACAACGTTAGATTTACAAATGTCCTGGCACTAAGGGGACAGGCAATTGAAGCAGACATCAGTGTGTGTGTGTGTGGGGGGGCACCCAGGCTCAAAATGATCCCCATTGCTCTGGGGAAGAACTCAGGATATCTTAGTAGGACATCAGCAGCCATGGTTAGGGTCTCCCTGACCCAATCCTGCACCCAGGCTCTAGCTGATTGGTTCAATGGTGAGCACCTGACCTGAGCCAGGCCAATCAAAAAGTTCCTAGGGAATGACTGACACAAAACCAGGGAAAAACTTCAACCATCATCTGATGCAGAGGTCCTCAAACCACATGCGGCCCCTGAGGCCATTTATCCGGCCCCATCGCACTTCCGGAAGGGGCACCTCTTTCATTGGTGGTCAGTGAGAGGAGCACAGGATGCATCTGCACCCATAGTTCCCATTGAAATACTGGTCAGTTTGTTGATTTAAATTTACTTGTTCTTTATTTTAAACATTGTATTTGTTCCGTTTTGTTTTTTTACTTTAAAATAAGATATGTGCAGTGTGCATAGGGATATTTGTTCATAGTTCTTTTTTTAATAGTCCGGCCCTCCAACAGTCTGAGGGACACTGAACTGGCCCCCTGTGTAAAAGTTTGAGAACCCCTGCTCTGAAGTCAAACAGAGGAGCTCAGTAGCCATCAGCAGCCCGTTTTCCGGCCACGTGCAGAAAGTGGGCTTGCGGAAGTCAAAGTGATGCGAAGGAGACATGGAAGGAGAGCCTTGCGGGTCTGATATTTTCTTTGAGTCCCAGCTGCCCCAGCTCTCATCACATCAGATAACCGTATGTGTCCTCCTCACAGAGGCATTATTACTTCATACAAGTTGACGTGAGCGGCATTGACAGCTCAACCAGCAAACAGGGTTTCTCAGGCCCTGCCCTCTTGATACTTTGAGTGTGATTATTCTTTGTTGAGGAAGGCTGTTCTGTTCACTATTAGGATACTTAGTGCCACCCCAATTCCTCCCCACAAAACGCTAGTAGCACCCCTGTCTCAAGTCTTGACAACCAGAAAACATCTCCAGGAACTGCCCAGTGTCCCCTGTCGGGAAAACCACTCCCAATTGAGCGCCATGACTCTGAAATAATTTAATACAGTGATTCAACATTCATAACCAATGCGGTTCTCTGGCGCTGCCTATTTATGGCAACTGAGGCTCAGTGGATGAATTGAGACTATAAAAATGGTGAGTCCCACTTTAAGCTCACAGTCTAGGGTATGCTCTAAATCCTTCCCAGCTACAGAATAGCTGCCAAGGTCCTTCACATATTTATCCCCCCGTGGAGTGTTTCATCTGTTTCTCAGGTTTCCAGTGACATTTATATCTCACAAAGATGTTTATGGTGACAAAGAGAAAAAAATGTCCCTTGTGCTCAAGACACTGGTCTTGAAACACAGTCTATCATAAAATGTTGTATGTATTACTTTGGGATGAACAGATAGTCATAGTTTTGATAGATACATTATATATATATCACAGGAATCATTCTGATAATTGCAGGTCTAGTCTAATATATTAGTAATCAAAATGTTTGTCATCTAATGCTCATATGTAGTAGTATCATAGCACCTTTCTCTAACAGCACTTCGATATCCTTTTACACAAGTTGCCTCTTCCTTGTTTATATGCGGAAAAAAAACAATATGGTACCCTCCCTATGGGGGCCCTAAAGGTTTCTTCAGACTTCTCCTAGGAGAGTCTCTCAGGGAAAGAACACAACCAGCAGGTATTCCTCCTTCTAAGGCTTGGAGTTTCAACTTGAGAAATGCAATGATAGAAGAAACAGCCGGAGGGTCATTTGGATAAAGGCAAGGGTACCCACCCCAGAGCTCCTGCCCATGCTTGAACTGGATCTGCCTTAGGTCCGAGCCTCTTTCTCCAGCCCCCAGTCAGCTCTGTGAGCTACTCAGCACCCATCCAATGAATTGTCTAAGGTTGTCAAAGTAAATTTCTAATGTTTGAAGGCATTCCACCTGATACTACCAAGAGAATTCAACAAGTCAACTGAAATGGTAAGTATAAAAAAAGAAAAGAAAAGAAAGTGGGCATCTCAAGATCTATGGTTTAGCGCCAGAATATAGTCAATTTTCTCCCTCCCCCCCTTTTTCCCTCCCCCCTATTTATTTATTTATTTATTTATTTATTTCTCTTTCTTTCATCTCTTGCTCTCTTTCTCTCTTCCTTCCTTACTTTCTTCCTTTTTTCCTTCCTTCACTCTTTTTTTTTTTTTTTTTTTTTTACTAAAAATGTTCTATTTAATAGCTTAACTTTAATTCCAGGCCCCATCTCCATAGTAATCACAAGATATAAAAGGCTTTCTTTCCTGGTCGCCCAGGCCTCAGAAGATGGGAACCCCGCTTGCCAGCGATGCGGCAGATTGCAGCTTCTCAAACGTGAACTGTTGTAGGCCCTGGGCCACAGTATTAACAGACGGTGAGTGGAAGATGGGCTCCTAATCTTTAACATGCTTTGGAAGGAGGTGGCCTTTACACAGGCCCGAGGAGTTCCAGCGCTGACTGGCTGTTCCCCTTGCTCATCACACCTACAAATGTGATCTTGTTCTGTCTTCCAGTTCCAAAATATTTCCCCTCAAATGTCCCCTTTCTCTCTCCATGCGATTCCAGGAAGGCCATATATATGCCTCCTTTCACCTCTGCTGAAGTGTCAACAACGAAACACAGAAGCTGACATGTGCTAACTGGCCCTGTTCCTCCCCCTCCCCCCAGATAAGTAGCAAGGACAGGGACCTTCTGGGCACTGATTTGGGCCCTGAAACGGAACCAGCTACTCCAGCTTCTTCGGAAGAGTCAGGGAATGCTTCATTAAATGTACTCTGCCCGAAGCAAAAAGTGATCTGTCCTTCAAAAAAAACAGCCTCCATGGTGCCAGTAGAGAGGATCCAATGACCAAAGTCCCCGTGTGCTTAAAGGTTCTAGGAAAACGTGGTGACCTTTTTCCAGCTGCTCAGCACACTGTCTAAAAAGACACGGGCCCATTCCATGCCAAGCGCTTTGCACACCACGTACCAGGTCTAAGAGATCCCACTCTTTTTGTTTTGGTTTTTATTACCTTCAGAGTGATCTCTTATTGAGAATTCAGTCTGGGCCAGAAACTGCTTGTCCTTTCATTGGCTGCACGTGGTGGGGGTGGGAGGTGAGGGGTGGGCGGTGGGGGGTGGGAGGACTGGATTTGCTTTCCATTCTTTTACTGAAAAAGTCAAGACTCTTACTAATGACAAGTAATGCATAGGTAATTAGATCAGAGGCCGGATTCCTCAACAACTTAATGTATTCATCTGAAGGCTCCCCTCTGATATCACAACAGACGAGGAGTCCAGACCAGGCAAAAATCAGGATCCAGGCTTATGGCCATCTTCTTTCTCTGTGGTTCTATCTGCTAGTCTCTAATAAAAATAACAAGAGCAACATTACCCACTAGAATCTGTCAGGCCCCAGGCTAGGTGATTTACAAAGCATCTTGTTTAAGCCTCAGGAAACATTATCATTTATTATTATTTTATTATTATTATATTATTATTATTATTTTCAGACAAACTTGAAAAGTAAGGTTCAGAGAGAGGAAGTGACTTGCCCAAGGTCACACAGCCAGCACACGACTGAGTTAGGTACTAACTCAACTGCATCTGCGTCCCGCACCTGGGTGCTGGACGCGTACATTATGAAACACACACACTCTCACTATTTTCTGCCTGAATTTAAGCCACTTTGCATGACATTAAGAACTCATAATGCATGAGCAAGCACATGCGCACGCGCGCGCACACACACACACACACACACACACACCCCTTGGATTCCAGTTTAGCTTTCAAATGCATCTGTGCTTTGTATCACTTTGATGAACGCGTTTCAAGCTTCTTCATATTTTTATACATAGTCAGGCAGAAAACGGCACTATCCAATCCAGGTAGGCTTCCCTCCACCTCCCACCGCCTCTGGGTGTGGAAGGTGACCCCCAGGTGCTTTGGTGGCTTTGGTCATCCTCATGAGTAGTCATCTTTATGGGTAGAAGCAGGGCAGGGGCAGCTGCTGGGGAAACCCTCCCCATTGTCACCTACTTCCCTTGGATGCACCTGGTCTAACGTGGACTCACTCCATTTCAGGGACCACAAGGGTGTCAAGCAGAGAATGGAGTGAGCCCCAGTCAAGCAAAAGAAACAATTCTTTCATGCTTTGGGGAAGTGCCACTGCCTCTTTGATGCAAAATGGTTTTAATCTTCCCCAAGAGTAAACATCTGCTTAATGCAAAGCTTTCTAAGTCAATTTAGGCCTCCTGTAAGTGCTGCCTAGAAGCTCGACGGCTATTACGGGCAGGCCCAGCGAGATGGAACTGCTCTAAAATGTGCAACGACACAAATGGGTCTTTCCAGCCCGAAACGTGTACAAAACCAAACAGGCCTCGCTGCATAGGCTCGAGTGCAGGCTAGAAGCGGAGGCCTGGAGGATGGGCTCCCAGGGAAGGAACGCCAGCTCATTCAATCCCTGAGCATGGGGCCTTCTTCCGCCTGGTCCAGTAAACCCCCAGCAGGTGGATAGTTTGAAAATGTTCATCTATCCACAAAGTCAGTGTCTTTGTTCTTTCAACTGATGGCTCACAGTGATGGGGGACTGAAGTTGCCCTTGGAATGAAAGAAGAAAAATTCACACCCAGTGGATGTGACTCTCTGCGGACAAAGATAAATTAAGAGCCTGCAAATATATACTCAAAGAGGTCAAGGTGACCTGGAAGAGATCTCCGGGAGGTGATGCTGGAACGTGGAAGCCTAATTAACGGCACCATCTGAAGAAAGGGAAGGTGAAAAGAGGGGACTCCGCCAATATGGGTAAGGACAAAGGAAGCCCAGAGTGCCGAATGCTGGCACCGTGTCCATGGCATCATCCAAAAAAGATTTACAATGAATCCTGGGGACTAGGGCTTTCCAAATGTCCGAGAGGCACGCTGCATTGTGGGGAGGTGAAATCCGCTGGCCTCATGGGGTCCTGCACGAACAGTCCTTTAGAACAAGCCACTTCCCTGTGCACAGGCCTGTGCTTGGTCCTCTAGCGGGGCTCCCTCTCCACCCTCAACACACACGCAGTCGGCCACTTTATTTGCAACAGAGCCCTGTTTCAGGTCTATCTCAGTTTGGCTGATACCTGACGCATTCCCACTCTCTTCTAGGAATTCCCTGACTTCTTATTTTACCCTATCAACCTTGGAGACCTTTATCCCTAAAAATGAGCTAATATTTCCACGTCCGTTAAATGTTGTGTCCAACATAACACCATACTATGTGCTGTGTGGCATCTCATATGCAAAATACCTACATACGTGTTATAGCTTGTGTAAGTTAAGTGTAAGTCCTGTCCTTCTGTCTGTCTTTTGCATTACATTTTCATCATATTTGGAAGGAATAGTCGAGATGGCCTAATTATACAAAGACGACGTGGCATACGAGAGAATAGATTTTCCAAAAGGATTGAATTTGCGGGTCAGCAGACAGTCCTGAGGTTGGTGTTGGGAAGACACGACACACATGGCAGAACACTGTGGACACAGAAAGTAAAGAGCAGTTTCACACCTGAGCCTCAAGTGAGAGAATGGGGACAGACAATTCATAATTCAGGTGACCATTCCCCTCATCAAGATACCGCTCTTTTTTTGGGGGGGAGGGGGCAGCTGTATGTATCAAGTTCCACAGGGAGTATAGCAAGAATTCAGTTATTTAATGAAGGATTATTATTTCCCTGGTACCATACACACACAATTAGTTGGCATCTATCAGCTGATTACTGTGCGCTTAAGTATTTTACATGTGCTGACTCATTTAATTCTCACAACAACCCTCCTAAGTCAAGACCAGGAAGTGAGGCTCAGAGAGGTTCTGAGGCTTGCCAAGGTCACACAGTGTGTCCATGGATGACTTGGGGTTGGACCCAAAGACCGTGAGTTTAGCTAACACATATGTTTCTATACTACCTTAGATAGCTAAGCCGTAGCTTGTGATTCCCACGTGAATCAAGGCTGAAGAAAAGTGAAGGCAGGAAAGACTTTAACCAAAGTCAGACTTCCTACCCCCAAAACATAATTAATCTAGTTTTATATTACTATATATATTTTTTTTCTTTGCGAATCTGAAATTCTTATGACTAGGAAAAGGAAACAAGACTCAAAGGCTGAGTTCCCTCACGCCCTGTCTTTAGAAGCCTAGTTCTCTCTGGCCACACACGTACACAACATCATCACACCTGACTTTTCTCCTCTCTGGATTTTGCCAACTTAATGTCTGTGTACGTCCTGCCATCTCTGGTGACTTCCTCCCTACCCTGAAGTACTGAGGAACATCTTATCTTTTCCTTGGAAACATGTGGGTGCTAATTATAGAATTATCTGTCATTAGGCATCAAATCCTTTACTGATGATTTTCTCGGGTGCTGCTGTTACCTGCCTCCCTCAGAAGCATGGCTGTCCCTGTGCTCTCTCCTGGGTTCTTTATGGAAGAAGCTAACTTGACTATGAGTTCTCCCAAAGATATATCAAGCCACTCCGGACAATGTGTGCATAGCCAATGCCATGACAACAGATACATAATTTATTTTTCTGGGGTGAATTATGAAAGTTGATCGATAAGAAGTGGAAGTCTTGTAAATTATCTATCGGAGAGCGGCCTATGAAATGATCTACTTCTTCGAGGCTGGTTCGAGTTGAAATCTCAGACTGGACTATTTATTAGCCCGCGTGCAAGATAATGGGATTCTCAACCGGATGGAGGCAGGCCTCGCCGTTAAGACAGAGACAGTAAATATAAAAATGAAATGTGTTTTGCTACGACAGCAAATCCTGCTCCTGTGACTGCCAGAAAAAAAATAATAAATAAATAAATAAGCGGGGATCAAAAGTCGGCTGTGAAAACTCTCTCTCCATGCACAAAGTGGGAGGCTTAGAGGAGAGCAGGGACGTAAGTGGGGGTGATATGGCTTTGCCAGACTCTCCTGCATTCATCTCACCACTCTGTGAGATGGTTAAGGCACCACTTTGCCTTGGGAAGTGTTGCTAATTGCTTGTCGTCCTCTAAGGCATCCGGGCCAGTGCCAGAAGAGGGCTGGTAGCGTCCCCAGGACAGCATGAAAGCCCTGCGCATGCAAGAGGCACAACGTGGCTCAGAAACAGGGCGCCAGGCTTGGCTCAGAGTTCAGGAATATGGGTCAAAGGCACCAAGGTACATTTAAGGATTAGAACAAGGTAGGCCGTTGGGAAAAGCGAGGGTGGTGGGAGGTTCATTCCTTCGATCAGTGGGAATCGGGAGAGGTGTAGAGGGGAAATGAGCGTGAGATAAACCAGGATGGTTCCATCTGCACATACCTCTGACCCACCACCATCTGCTCTCTCTTAGGCTCAATCAACGATGCTGACTCACTGGAATAAACACTGGGAATACAATGACAATAAATAAGCACGACTGTTTTTACCCGCTGGGCTGATATCAGCCAGAGGGACGTGTTCATCGCTTCTGCCTGCTCCACTCAGGGTGATTGGAAAGCAGTGCTCGTGCCTGTAAATCCAAATGCTTGTTCTTCCAAATACTGAAGCCCAGACAGAGTGTAGGGCTTCCTTCCCCATCTCTGATCCTGCCTCTGTTAAAAGCAAGGTCATTCACTTTGATGCAAGATGCTCCAAGGAGAGTCCCTTGATGTCTGAGCCAAAAAAGCGCTTTCTGCTGCTATGAAATGGTCACGCATGCAGGTGCTCTCAACATTCATATAGAGAAGGGGACCCAGAGTTACTGCCAGTGGCCTTCTGCATCAACCTTGCTAGAGTGTCTTGCCGTGCTTTGATTCATTTACTGCAGACAGAAGGCGACGCGTGATTCTAAGTCCACTAAAACTAGCTCCAATCCCTTCCTTCGTCACTCGGGAAGCCACTGCCAAACACATTTGAGATATGCCCTGTTATAAGAGAACCTTTAACTCTTCTTTGATGTGTTTTGCATTTGTGTTATTTCCAAAGCAAAGCATTCCTAAACTTCAGAGTTTTAAGTGCCATTAAGTTAAGAGCTCTC
This sequence comes from Rhynchonycteris naso, assembly GCA_037038555.1. Lineage (NCBI taxonomy): Eukaryota > Metazoa > Chordata > Mammalia > Chiroptera > Emballonuridae > Rhynchonycteris > Rhynchonycteris naso. Next base: position 193,765,242 of record CM073000.1, read on the forward strand.
AGAATAAAGCAGATTTTGCTGTTGCCCTGCTTAATGCCTTCTAATGGCTTATTAGCACAACGGAATAATAATCCAAACTCATTACCATGGTGTGTAGGACACTGGCTCGCCTGCCCTTTGCTACCTCTCCAACATCAGCTCTTTCCCTTTCTCACAGGCTCCAACCATCCTGGCTTCCTCTGAACAATCTGTAGTCATTGGCACCTCTGATGAGATGTTCTTTCTTGAGTTCAGTTCTTTTCTTTTGTGTCACTGCTCAGAGGACTCTACCTGACTTCCCTATGATAGACCCTCACACTTAGGCCCTCTGTGACACAGAGCACACTCCTCATTTCAGTCTCATCTTTTTTTCTCTCTATCAAGGGGACACATCTATTAGCTTCAGGCTCTGCCAATTAGAACCTAAATCCTGTAAGAACAAGAACCTTGACTCTGTTCAGTGCTATAACTATCATGCCTGGAACTATGTGTGGCATTGAATCAAGGCTAGTGGATGAATAAATGACTGGACAGACACATTACACAATATAACTGATTATAAAGCACCAATCCATGTACTGGAGCACCAAGGTTGAGACACACAGCAAAGCAGGAGATTTCCTGGACCTCGTGTCTTTACCTTTCAGACCAAAGAGACACCTGACATGCGCCATATTTACCCAAGTAAACACCCTTCCCACTGAAAGGAAATATGCTTTTTGGCCTTGACCTCATTCGCCTCAGGCAGATTGCCTTTGGCTGTCAGCAGCTGGAATCTGGAGCAGAGCAGGTGGAGGGAGGAGTGTGTGACCCTGAAGGTTGAAAGGAAAAGAAATGATCACCCAGCATACTGGCAAAAATGTAAAAGATTGATGATGTTCAGTTTGGGCATGGATGTAAAGAAACTGGCCCTCATACCTTTTTTGAGGGAGTAAGGATTGGCCAAGCCATTTTCTGGAGGGCATTTGATAAGACCTATCAGAACGCGAAACATGAGTACCCCAGGACCAGCAAACCCAAGGCTAGGACTCTCCCATCACTGTGTTTCCAGCATGTTTACAAACATGGGTTGCAAAGGCAGTCATGCACCAGCATTGTTATAAGAGGATAAGAAAACCGGAAGCTACCTAAATATGTATAAGAGAGATAATGAACAAATAAATACTGACACGACCATATATGGAATTTTGGGCAGCCTGTCAGAATAATGGGGTACACTTATATGTGCTGACATGGAAGATGGCCAAATCATGCTGTCCGATGAATAAAAGCAAGTTGCAGAAGAGTGTGAGTCATGAGATCCCATTTACCTGAAACATATGCACAGTATCCACGTATACATGCCTGCACAGGTAATTACATAGAATAGGTACGGGACGGGTTCAGACTAACTAACACTCCACCATGTTGGTGTGCAATGTGCCCTGTGGATGGTACATAGAAATGGAAGGAGGTTGTGATAAGCAGACTCACATATTTTACTCTGCTTTCTTATTTATTTTTTGAAAGTGTTTTAGGGAAAACATAGCCATTACATTACAATTTTTAAATGAAAAGAAAGGGGGCTGAGAGGCCTTGAAAGAATCCTAGTTGGGGCCAAAGATGAGATCTGTGTCTCTTTCAGAAGCTGTAGATGAAGATTAAGAAGGTGGAGCAGACAGAGTCAAAGGACTCAGATTCAAATCCCAGGCATCCCCATGCAGCCTGGCTTTGTGAACTTGAACACGTGACCTAACTTGTCTGATGCTCTCTGTTTTTCATCTCTAACGATGGGATAATCACCATACCTGCCTGTTAGAATCTCTGTAAAGATCAACTGAGATAATGCATGTTAAATATTCGGTATACCACCTGGCACACAGCAAGTATAAATATTAACTATTAACTTTTACTACATTATTCATCAGGTTTCAGCATTCATGTCTGCTTAACTGAGGGAGAGGGGCAGGAGGAAAACAGAGGCCACAGCATTCCAATATAATTAATTCTATCTTCTAGAGTTGTGTTGCCCCATAGAACTTTTAAGCAATGGAAAAATAAAAGTTCTCTATTGTCCAATATAAGAAAGACAAACCACTTGTGTCTACTGAGCACTGGAAATGTCAACAGTGTGACTTTAAATTTAAATAGGTACGTATGGCTAGTGGTTCCCATACGGTGTAGCATGCTTCTAGAGAATTTTATTTTCCCCAGGGTAAAATAGCCTCAATTCAGCCCTGCTAGTCATCAGTATCAAAGACTGGCACAGGTAAGTCCTAGTACTGAAAATGGTATGAAATCCTAAGCATGCTATGGGTCTGGAAGGTTTTAGGAATCAGTTCCCTTTTCAAGCCTCGTTTTGTTGTCCTGACGACTTGAAGGAGTGTCCGGCTGATGCTATTAGCTGTGCTGCTCATCATCTTTAGAACTTTCCAAGCTCCCCCTTCTCCCGAGAGAGAACGGGCCTGAGACACAGCAAACACCTTCAGCACACCTAAGGAATGAAGAACGTGATAACATTGCTTTGTTTTCAATGCATTTTTTAAAGTAAGATAAACTATAAATTTGCTCTTTTCAAGTGTGCCATTTGGTGTTTCTTTAATATAGTCACAAAGCTTTGCAATTATCACCACTAACATTTTCATCACCTAAAAAGGAAACCCCATATCCATGAGCAGTCAGGTCCTGCCCCTCCTTCCACAGACCCAGGGCGACCACCCGTCTTTGCTCTGTTTCTATAAATTGGCTTATTCTAGACATCTCGTATAAGTTGAGTCAACTAATATGTGTTCTTTTGCATCTGGCTTCTCTTATTTAACATAATATTTTCAAAGTCCATCTATGTTGTAGCATGTATAATATTAGTACTTTGTTCTATTTCATGGTTGAATAATCCCTCCGTGTATGCTGTACCATTGATGGGTGGATGGGCAGTTAGGGTTGTTTCTACTATTTGGGTGTTATGAAAATTTGTGCATAGTTTTTGGTGTGGGCATGGGTTAGTTTTGATTTTCTGGGGTATATACCTTAGAGAGGAATTGCTAGGTCATAGGGAAACTCTACATGTAATTTTTTTTTTGAGAAACTACTAAATTATTTCCCAAAGAGGCTGCAAAATTTTACATTTTCATCGACAATGTATGCATGATCTAATTTCTTCACCTGGTATAGTCTATTGTTTTATTTTATTATAGCCATTCTAGCTGGAGCGATCAATGTATTTTTAGTCAATACCATTTATTTATATCTTGTAATGGTAAATGTCCAATTGAGTAGAGATGAAAAGTTTGCCTTTGTGAATTAATTTATATTTTTATATATATTTTTATATATATATATATGTGTGTGTGTGTGTGTGTGTGTGTGATATGTGTATATATGTGTGTATATATATATATATATACACACACATATATATATACAGATGTGTGTATACACACACACATACACACACACACACCATATTTTTCGTTCCATAAGATGCACCTGACCATAAGACACACCTAGGGTTTTAAGGAGGAAAATAAGAAAAAGAATATTCTGAACCAAATGGTATGGGTAAAATATTTAATAAAATACCATATTTTTCGCTCCATAAGATGCACGGGCATTTCCCCTCCACTTTTGGGGGTAAAGAAGTGCATCTTATGGAGCGAGAAATACGGTATATATAGTACTGCTGGTGCTACACAGCATTTGAATGTTTGAGGTTTCGGAAGCTATGGTCAAAGTCATGCTTTGGGTTTCCCTTTCAGGCTCCAGATATAGAACAGAAACCTGAAGCCATTCGCATGAATGCTGTGTGTGTGTAACATGTTTGTGTCCGTGTCTGCAAACTTCTGCTTTGTGTCACCGTTTACCCGAAGCACATAAATGAGGGGCAGAGAAGCCGGGAGACTTGCTCACTGACACAGACATCCAGGGGCCAATCTGGAATAAGAATGTAGTCTTCAAAACTCCTATACCAGGGACGTTCCAGAATTCACGGAAAAGTTAGAAGTACTGTTCACCCAGTTTGTGCAGATGAGGTCACTGTCGCTCTCTTCCTCGAGAACAGCCCCAGCTCCTGGCTCCCTTTGTGAGTCTACTCCCACCTACTCCTCTTCGGGATCCGGGCACAACAGGCCATGGAAGAGCAGGGCTGACCGAGCAGCAGAGACAGGGAGACTGAAGCAAACCTTTGGTGGCAGCTGGATTCCTGTGAGTTCTGCTACTTCCTCAGGGATGTTCACTTGTGAAAGGGAAGAGCTAGGTAGCCCAGGATGGCACAGCTCTACATCCAGGGGGATGATGCAACCCTTCAGAACAAGATAAGCACACTTAAGTCCCCTCTTACTTGGTCAGCGGGTCCAGGGTGAAGGACAGGGCCAGTCCTTTCTGTCCTGTCTGAGAACACGTGCAAAGAATTATGTTACACTGTACTGCCCTGTCCAGCTGACCTCCTCTGTAAGGCGAGGGGACCTTCTCCACCCAGAGGTCACAGAGCCATGGCTCTTTCTGGAGCAGAGATTGGTGAGTGTGTGTCTGCCATCAGGTTGTCTGACAATCAACTGGATGTTAAAAGACCATTCTGTGGCAAGGCCATATGCTCACAGTGGGACATATACTTTGAGGGGAAATTCTCAGCCACCCCAATTAAGAACCCATGCCCTCAAATTACTCTGCAGAAACCCCTTTCTCTTCCTCAGCTCCGGAGAGTGGGCTCAAAGTCACTGATGAGGCTGACGCTGGGCTTTTCCTGGGGCTAGAAACTCCTGGGCAGCGGATCAGAAAAGACAGCTGCTGACAGCTAAAAACTCCCTGCCTGGACCTCACGATCGCGTGACAGAATGTGTGTTTCCATGGCACTCCCAGAAACAGGTGGCTCCCAAACTGTGCAAAAGCACATTCCCCTGCTCCGCCGTAAATCAGCTGTTCTCCGTGGACATGTATATTTCAGGCATGGAAGAGTGAGGCATCAGGTATCTGCGAGACAAACCCAAGAAGCTTAGAAAAGTGGAAAACGTGGAGGGCCGATCGATGGAAGAAGGCTCTCGACACTGTGAGACATTTGCTCCACAACAGAGTGGCGTGATCACGCTCACCATCCCTAACTCCGCCTTTCTGCCTACATTATGTTCTTCCTAGCACTTACTACAGCTGCAATTAATTAATTCATTGGCTTCTGTAGTCATTCCATTCTTTGTTTTGACTCTTTGCACCATGAGATCATAAATTCTACTAAGGAAGCGATCATATCTGACTTTTTGAGCATCGTTCTGCTAATGTCTAACAATGCTTCTTGCATGTAGCAGGTGCTCAATAAAAGTCTGAAGAATTATCAAAGGAGCAAATTAATCCATCATGCATAATAATCTGTTCTGCTGCTCTTTGCCATGCAAACATTGCCTGCTATTTTATGCATGAGTAAACTGAGGCTCAGAGAGATAAGCTATTCAAGATCAAATCCAATAGGTTGCCACATTGGTCTGAATGAATCCAAACTCCTAAGTTGTTCCTGTTGTCACAAGTTATAGAAGTGTGGCATCTAGTCCCCCAGGTTCACTCTCTCCTTCTGCTAAAGTCAAAATAAAGGGGAAAGCAGCCAGCCCTAAGACAGAACTGTCCTGTGATGGAAAAGCCAGTCCAGGAGCACATGGCTCAGCAGATGTTCACAGACCGGGTCCAGCAAGACCCCATAAAGCACCCAGGACTGCTCCCCAATGCCTCCGCAGCACCGCTCATAGCCACTGGATGCGTTTGGGGGTCATTAACAATTCAATACACAAGCTGTACTCCCCTGAAATCACACAGGTTACCGGACCCTCAGACACAGACACAGTTCTGTACATCCTATCTCCTCTACCTCTCTTTCCATAATCCTTGTGACTTTCTGTTCCACCCGTTCCTTTCAGGGAAGAACACTCTAGTCAATGAAGGTCAAAGGAATAGCAGCATGAGGAACATTGAATCACTAGCTGACCACGGCTACGTCGGGGCGGGCAAGCTCCACACGAATACACACCCATTGTCCTCCCTGTTTCCCATCTTGTCCCTCAAAACACCATTTGTCCACCCTACCCCACCCCCATCTACTTCCAGAGGAATCTTTTAAAGACGTTTGATCAGATCATGGCATTGCCTACGGGAGACTCTCCTCTCTTAGACCAACATCCAAACTTCTGCAAGGTCCCAAAAGGCTGAGTGCCAGCTGGCTGCTGACCACCTGTCTGACTTTAACTCTTGCCTCCCCCCCCCTCCATCCATCTTGTCCCCCTCATCCCGCCGTCCGTGTTAGTCCCCAGAGGTGCCCGGCTCCCCCTACCTTCTGCCTTCTGCACGTTCCCTCCGTCTGAGCTCTCCTCGTTACACAGCTGGCTCCTACTTGTCAACCAGATCTGAGCTCCATTTCCACACCTTCCCTCCTTCCACTCTCCAAAATAACTCCCTCAGTCGGTCACTGTCATGTCACTCGTTTTATCTTCTTCATAGCACATAACACCATGGGACACTCTCCTGCTTACTGCCTGCATTCCCCTATTAAATCTACGTAGTCTTATTCACCCCTGTGACCCTACTGTCTAGCATCCACTGCAAAGTCAATAAATATTTAATCAGTTAATGAACACACATGGAAATCAAGCTAGAGCCATCTGAATTTTCAAGCCAGCCCCGCCTTGCCGTCTGAAATGCACATGACATCTTATCGCCCTCATGTCTGAAAGGGGAGACCAGCAAGCATCTGGTTAAGAAAAGGTCTTTTGAATTTTCTGGGCATATTTTGACAAGAGCTGGCTGGCTCACCCCATCCTAATCCCCCTGGCAAGCCCAGTCTGTGACATCTTTCTCCAATCTAAAAAGGAACAATGTTACACTTTTCAGACTTGAGGAAACTAGGAGAAGGATTCGGTTTTTAAGAGAGAAAGCGAAGTCATTTAAAATGAAAACCAATCCTGTGCCTTAGACGTCTGTTTGCTTTGCAAGGGAAACAGTCAGGCAGGACCAACAACTGTGGACAGACGAGGCGAGTGTGTTCTGTTCCCCCAGCCTTGGCTTCCGAGAGCAGGCTGCCTGCAATAAATACAGCCTGTTCTCTTGAACCCAAGTTGTAGTCTTCAAGTGAGCACGAGCCTTGGAAAGGCCTTTAAGACATAGTTCTGCATTCCAAAAATTATAAGTGTACTCATTGAGTCTTTCGGTGTCCCGATCCATAGACCGTAGGTGGAAAGCTGGGAGCAGAAGACACCCACCTGATGGGTAGGACCCAGCCACCCTCTGCCCTTTCTTACCTGGCTCTCTAGTCCCTGCAGTTACTTGATGGATCCCTTTCCTTTGCCCGACTCTTCTTGCCCCATCTGACTTAAACATGGTAGTTCTCAGATGACCCATTTCCGTAGGATCTTAGCTACCACCTAGTTGTTAGTGGATCGAAGGGGAAAGAACGTAGGAGATGTTTGTGTGTTAAGACAACAGCCTAGTATTTATGTACCTAACAAAAAAGGATCTTCGTAAGTTTAAAAAATCAAGAATTTTACTTTAAAAAGCTTTTTATTGGAAAAAAAATAGTTGGCTGCCGGTGATAAGACTTTTATGTATAGGATGAGAGTATGAGAACTTTTTTGAGGAAGAAGATATATCGATAGGAAAAAGACCAGTAATACATATAGTGGCTTAAAGTGGTTATTTCAGGTGGTAGATTAATGATATCTCTGTGTGTGTCTGTATATATGTGTCTGTGCTTTTTTCTGATTGTCACAACTAATTTAGCATTCATCCAGAATTAATTTTATAATTAGAAAAATAGGCAACACTTATTTTTCATGAATTTCTGTTGGAAAGGAGCTGAGAAGGAGGCTTTACTTTAAACCAAAGACCAAACAAACTGACTGCTTGTTAAGACTGACACCAAGGTGTGACGTCCTTCGTGCAGGCAGATAGCTCTGTGTGAAAAGTGCCGGCTGGCCTGGAGCTCAGCTACAGGTGAGGTCCACCAAAGGCCACCACTAATGCCTGTGCAACACAGCTCTGGGGATGGGTCTGGCTCCCACCAGTCATCACCCAACGCCCTTTTCCCAGGACTGGCTAACAATATTCCAAATGGATTCCAAGTTCATAGCAGTCTGGGACATAGTTCATTCGTTCAAAGGCTGAGAGAGACCCCAGGCCGAGTCCATCAGCTCCCTCCCTGGGAACCCGGCACTTGCATGGGGACACACAGAGGCTGGGATCTTTGTAGCTGAGCCACCCCGGGTACTGCTGACTCTGAGCATATAGTTCTGGACAAGTCTGACTAATGCTGGTTGTCCTGTACATCACAGAGTGCCAGTAGCATACCCTTCCAGTTGTGACAACTTAAACGTCTTTAGAAACAAAATGCCCCTACAGGGCAAAATCGCCCTGGCTGAAGACAGGCCCTGGAGACAATGTCCATAGACCCTGCCCACCGAGGTCTCTAAGCCTGGCCTACCTCCGGAACTGCCCTTGGTTTGATTTTCTTTTCTTTCCTCTTTTGAGGAAATCCAAACGTTTCTGTGCATACAATTATAATTGTTTATGCACTAATACCAAGATAATAATAATACTAGTATAAACAACTCCCTTGGATTATTTTTGTTAAGCTAGCCAGGATTGGGTTCTGTTTCTCCAACTAAAGGGATTTTCTTTTTCCTGTCACAACCACCACCATGCTCTGAGCATCAAGTGTCCCTGCTTATCTTTGGTTTCTTGATGTTCAACATGGTACAGATCACCTGTCCTCTTTTAACACACAGTAAGCCAAACAATTCTTGATTCAATTTCTTTCTGATGTCTGAGCAGAACCGGACACAAAGCCATGAATGGATGAGGCAGGCAAGCCTGGGCCATATGAGACCCTGGAACAATACCAGGATTTCTCAGAAACAAGATCCTTACCAAGTAAACCAGGATGTCAGGGGAACGTGCCCCTCGCGGGGTGGGTGAAGGCTTGGTTCCATCAGTGATGGAGCAATTGAAACCAACATCAGCATGTGAGGAAGCTGGGAGGTCGGAAAGCAGAGATGTCATAAACACATGCCCTTCCCATCCCCGAAGGGAACTACAAAGTGTCCCTTATTGAGACCCTGACTCTGTGGGACCAAACACTGAAGAAAATACACATGCAGACAGCATCACACGTTCAAGCACCACAACTGTTTGGACAGGTAAGAATCCCATATGCTCTGAATTCCCCATAGCAATGGCAGGCTTTGTATCCATCCCCAGGCCAACCTATCACCATGCAGCAAATGGGAGCACTGGTCCCTTACAAAATAGATGGGGACAGGACTCGGCGGCTGATGACTGACGTTCCGTATGATGGGCAAACGCATCCAACATCTGCTCGGGCCCCTCACAAATCTTAGGCCCTCTGGCAGGCAGCACCAAGTCCCTCGGCTAAGTCACAGTGGGAGCCGCCTGCCAGAATGCCAGGTGTGAGATAAGCCCTAGCTCGTGAGAGTCCATAAGCCCCCACCCAAACCTCTGGAAGAGGCACGAGACAAACCCAGGGCTGCCCGCACCGCCGTCTCTATGTGGCCCGAGGAGCCCCCCTTAGGTCACTGGGCAGTCCATGTCAATTTCACATTTTCTGTCAAAACCTCGCAGATAGCAGGCACCTCGGTGTTCATACCTCTCAACAGAACAAATGCAGAGCTGTTGAAGGGAGAAATAACACACCACCACGGTAACAATAGAAGACATCACTTGCAAACTGTCCGCGGCCCCTGGAGTAACTGACATGTTTGACAGAGAATGTGTGTTGGTAACGTTGCTTGATTTGTGTTTAAAGAGAAAGCAGAAAGTGTACTTCCAGGAGGTTTAGGCATTGATAACCGAAAGAAGCTCTTGTAAACAAAGCCACAAGGACCATGTCCCAGCAGTCCCCTCCGCGCCCTTTGTCACCACCAGCCTCCCATTTTGATGTTCTCCCCAGGAACTGGGCTCCACAGCAGGGAACAAGACCTCCTGGCAGAGCTGCAGGGCAGGAAGTCACCAGAAATGACAGCAGCACAAAGCCATGTTAGCCTTTTGCTCAGAATGGGCAGTATGGGTAAGGGACAGGCTGTTCCCTCCCACAGGATGGGGACACGGCACCAAAGCCACACAGAACCCCACGGGTCTGCAATTATGGGCTCTGAGGTCTGACTGCCTGGGTGGGAACCCCAGGCCTGCCATTTCTAAGCCCTGGCAGCTAGGGTGGGTACTTTGCTGAGCCTTTTAAAATAAGTCTGTCTGGAATGGTTTGGAGTAATAGAAACATTCTATAAAAAGTACCCAATGGAGTGACTCGCAGCAGTACCGATAGAATAATAATATCACATAATTAAGCAATTATAATCATTATAATATAGAATCATATGATATAATTTTTATATAACTATTTTATTGTATTATATTATCATCTATATTATGTAAGTAACAATATTGTCATATAATAACAAGAAAAATTATTATATAATATATAATCAAAATGTTCTATTATAACATATATGAAGCAATTATGATATTGCATATAAAGTTAGATGTAACTTCTATATGATACATGATGTTACATATAATTATGTTTTACTTTAAGTTATCACTATATGATAACTTATCATATAATTATATTATGTTATATATGATTATATATAATATGTATGCTTATATAGAATGCATATTATTACACATACACAATATATAATATGTGGCAATAAGTATGTAATCTTTATTATACTATTATCTCTATCTTTTATTTAGCCCTTACTCTATACCAAGTGCTGATAGAAGTGCCTTACTGGTATTAAGTCACCTCACCCTCAAGAGCAAATCTGGTATGTCCCTATCCAGTGGAGGAGGAAACTAACGCACAAATTTAGGTGCTTTTTAATGTCCATCTTCCAGGTGAGCAACCTGCAGCACAGAGTGGCTTAGGGACTTGCCCAAGGAGGCACAGCTGATTTTCTTATCTGGCTGCCTCACTCGAAGGCTCCCATTCTTAGAAAATGCGCAGTGTTGGCTTCCACATGTAGCAAACACTAATATTGGCTCTGTTATCTGTTTGGTTTTAATGTTGCTTTGTTGGAGTTGCAGGGTGCTTGGAAATGAACTTGCTATTATGTTTATCGAGCATTTTCTATGTGCCAGACACTGTGCTTATGGACTCCATATGCTTTGGTTTCTTTACCAGGTAACAAGGTGAATGCTGCCCAGGGAGAGCAAGAATTGCGCCCACAGTCACAGAGGTAGGAAGTGGTGGCCAAGGTCACGCAGGTGGGGGCAGGAGATGACCCCACCACTCTGCTCCAGAGCCCGCACTCCTGCACCAGTCTGTTCACCTCCTTTCCCCTCTCTACAACATAGCACTTCAGTTAGATACAGGAGGTGAAATGCCTTACACACAGCCTGGTACCTAGTAAATGTCTGAAAACAAGCAGCTGTTCTTGTTTTTATTAAAACGAAATGTGAAAAGCCCAGTACGCATTTTCTTCCAAGAAAATGACAGAAGTATAAATTTATGAGACCGTCTGTTCAGAGGGCAGATCCTCAGTCCTTTTTAAACTTCAACAAAGCCCCTGCATTGTTGGTCAACGCCAGTTGCCAAAACCACTTGCTCACCGGAAACCTGGGATTGCCAGTGAAGCAGACAGCTCCCTGGGCCCTGCTCCCTGTAATCCCGATGTAGATGATCCAGGGTTCAGGGTGGACACCTGCAAGGTTAAGGAATTTGCCTGAATTCGGATAAGTAGCAGGACTGGTCGACACCTTGGTGCAGGGGGTCCAGGAAGCAACCCTGAGCTGTATGCTTCCCTGAAGGCTCCCCACAAGCCGCCCACTGCAAGTCAGTCAGCAGTCCTGCGCTCACACAGGCCCCCCGCCACTGAGCACTCACAGATGGAAGCTATTCTTATTATTTAACATTTATTAAGCTCCCACAGTGTCCCAGGAGCTGCATGGAACAGGGACGTGGGTGGTCCCAAATAGTCTGTCCCCAGAAGGCTGTGGCCACATGGAGTGGATGGATGGGCGTCTCTTTCCTCGTCAAAGCCACACTCCCCCTCCTCCCACCCGGCTCTAGTGCCAGTGCCAGATGTCCTCGTGGAGCACGTGGACAAAGATTCGGGCAAGGATTCAACGTGATGGAGACCTGTACACCCTCCTTCCTGTTTGTCTGGCATTCCCAGCTCCCCAGGTTTTTGACTTACGGAGTTGGAGTAATGTGGGTTTCATACCACCCAAGGTCACGGCTAAGGATGGCAAAGCCCATCCTTCTCTCCACCACAACCTTCCTGGATGGCACCCCATTCTGTCCAGATGCACTACAGACATGTATTCAATGGTTACCAGGGATCTCTATTGAGAGTGGGAACAGGGAGCTGGCTACAAAGACACCCATGCACCCCCAAACCTGAAGATCTTCATATGAAAAAGAAAGTGAAGCTACCTAGAATAGCAGGAAAACACCATGACAACAGCACTGTTGGCCATCGGTTACGGAGTTCCCACAATGAGCCGGCGCTGCTCATGGTGCTTCACAAGCATCATCTCATTGAATCCCCTCTGGCAGTGAGTGTGACCATCCTCACTGCTACCAAGATGAGACGGGGGGACAGTCTAGTCCCATCCAGTGGAATCACAGAGATGTAATACCTTGTATCACACGGGGGCCCAGATGCCAACTCAGACTGGCCTTGGCATTACGTCATGCCGCCTGAATAATGTCATGGCTGTAGGACCAAGGCCTGGCATGTGCTTATGTTTGAGTTCTTTTATTCCTGGTACAGACTTTGGGAGGCAGAGCCTATGGGATGTCACCTCCATTTTATAGATAAGGAAGCAGAGGTCCTGAGGGGTCGGGCAACTTTTCCAGAGCCACCGAAAAAGGGTCATGGTCAGACTCAAGTTTCCTCGATCTGAATCCTATGCACTGAATCCTCTGGTCTAATTCCTGACTGTGCTGCCTCACGGAATAAGGAGAAATAGCTATTCGCCGGGGTTGTTTCTGAGAATGCTACGAAATGGACGATCTGACTGTCCCTCCAGTCCCCAAATCCTCTCAGGAGCCGATGAAGATTAGAGTGGACACCTTAGGGGGACACCTGTACCCACAGCACTGACGTGTGCTGGACTCCACCGCCTTACGCTGCGTCCGGTGCGAGGGCGGCGGGGCCGAGTGGGCCACGGTTTCACACAGAGCTCCTGCTCTGATCCTTCCCCTTCCCAAAGAAAATGATGCAAAAACATCCTTCGTCCCTGGGAAAACGCCAGCCACCCTGTCCTTTGGGAAGGATGGAGACCCTGTCTGGACGAGGCAGGTGAAGCCCTCCCACTGGGTGGGCTGAGGCCTTACAACTCTACCTCCCAGCAGGTGTGTTAGACTGCTCACTCTCCCGCCAGGGGCCTGGCTGTCTACGCGGCCTCTGGGGAGAGAGACTGGGTCCCAGTCATCGCAGTGTCTCCAGAGCTTAGAAGAGAACCCAGCACGGAACCCGTCATCACTAACTCAGTACTTTGCTGCTGAATGAGCTAACTTCACAATCCTTCTGCCTCCTATTTTTACAAGCCTGAGGAGTCCAGGTTAGAGTCTGAGCATTGCTGAGGACACTGGCCCCAGCCGCGCGAAGGAAAAGACCTTCGGAGTATTGAGCTCAATGTTTCTGGACATCTCTTAGGGTTCACCAGTGAACCAAGTGTCCGTGCTGGCTGCTTGCAGGCTGGTGGGATGCATGTGTTGTGGGTCTATCTTTAGACAGGCAAGAAACATAAATAGGGCTGAGCATCTCCATAATAAATCAACCCGGGAAAGCACTCACCCAAAACAACCTTTAAAAGACAGGGAGGGAGGGGGCTTCGCTTTGCCACTGGAGCCTCCGACTGCGGAACACCCGAGCAGCAAAGAGGAGTGTGAAATCCACAAGTCTCTCCAGCCCCGCTTGGCCCATGCCAACGTATTATAAAAAGCATACTTGCCGATAGAGCATGCCATTAAAATGATCAAAATGACAGATGGCTGCTGCAGAAATACACCCTTTTTATAGGACCGATAGTCATCAGAAGAGATTGACAGTGTCCCTTTAATCTTTTAATTAAAAGAAATACATTTCTACAGAACAGACTTTTCCTGATTTATGTATTTATGTGTGTCGGGATTGCCAATAGAAGCAGGAGTGAGATAGTTCCGTGATCTGAAGAACCCTCCTTGCCTCAATTACTGGATGTTCTTCTTAGAATGTCTTTGCTCCCTAGGTCATGGTGTTCTGAACTGTAAAAGAGGGAAAACACCCCACACGTACCCTGGTGGGAGACACTAGTGTAATTACTTCAGGTGGGAAGACGTGGAGTCAAATTGCCCTTTCTGCCCCTGATATGCCTGATCACGTATGGACAAAGAAGATGCACAGGATGCTGGTCAATCGCCTGGTGAATATGACCACTGGAAAAAAGCAACCAGGATAAGAAAGATCAGAAACCCACCCATCTTTTCCACAGGAAAAGGCGTGCGCAGGATTTGAGGAAGAAAAAAACAAATAAACCACGTTTGGATGTTTGCAATAATCTCAGCTATGACTGTTGTTGACAACGAGAACCTAGTTTTTACCTGCCTAACATATCTATTTTGAAAATAGGACTCAGTTTTTCTCTACTCAGAGCCCACACAGCTCAGTTAGGGCAGCCTCGCCCTCCAACTCCCTTGTGGGCAGTCAGAGTCAAGGGGATTAGTTGGGGGAGGATTAGTTGGGGGATGGCATGGCCAGCAAGATGAGCCAAGGTGACTGCCATCTGGAATTTTGCAGAAGCAGTTGGGAAAGAGACTTGCTGGGATGGGTGGGGATGGAAGCCTGGAATGGCAGGGCCACTGCCTCCACTTGGACATGGCACGCTAGTGAGCAAAGATCAGAAAGGTACAGCCCTTCAGTGTTGGCTTGTTGGAGCCCGGGAATTCAACCATGCCAGGAATTGGATATTTTCCCTTCTAGCCAGGGTGAATTAGATTTTTGTCATGTGCAGGTATAAGAGCTCTAAATAAACACCTTTTCTCTCTCCCCCCCCCCCCATATGTAAATGCCAGACCTTTTCTATGTATCAGGATATAAGATACATGTTGGCACTGAACTTGCCTGGTTTCCATTCTGCTTCATCACCCTCTCCTAGTTCACAGCCCAGCATATAGTAGATGCTTAATACAGATCTGCTGTACAAAGAGATTAATCGCATTTAAGGCTCACAGCCACTTTGCGAGACAGGTATTCCCGCTTTCATTTGGTCGCCGGGAAAACAGCCTTGGAGAGGTTAATTGACAAGCCCAAGGCCACACGCTTAGTACATGCCAGAGCCAATACATCAACCTGGACCTGTTTGACTCCAAATTCTCTTTGGAGAATTTGCCACCTCCCTGACTCTTTAATTTAGTCTGCTGTTGACACGGCCTCTCTGGCAGTACAGAGAAGTCACGAAGTGACTAAGATGGAGCTGCCCGAGAGTAAACGACACCACCAGCACTTGCAGCCGGCACATTCTGACTTCCTGCCCAAGCAGCCGCCGTTCGGGACACACGAGGAACACTGCAGGACAGCAGTGCTGGCATCTGAAAGTGCCTCCACCAACCACACAGGAAAGCAAGTGTATTTCTTTTAAGTCTTCCCAGAAACGCATCCAAATGACCAGCAAGTTCCTTACATGCTTCCCTCTCTTTCCGTAGCGGCGGTTACAGTCGGTCCATCGCTGAAACCAGCACTTGGCTCATCCCCGGCATGGCTACCCATGTGAAGGCAGACCTCTTGCAACACACTGCCAAATTCAATGATGCTGAGTTCTGCTTCAGGATGCAGATGAAGGGTTTGGTTATACCATCGCTATCCACATCAGAGAGGCATTAGTCAGCACGTCTCCCTCACTGCCCAGCTCTGGGAAGTTTAAGTTGGAAAACACTAAGCCTTCAGAGAGCTTACTATCTCAGAGAGAAAGGATGGCAAAAGGACTCAACTCTAGGGAATAGCATATTCACCTGCGGGATCACAGAAGGGGACCAGCAAGCCCGTTCCTATATCTGGGGCACACAGAGATTCAGGGCTCAGGAGTTCCCCTTCTGAGATTCCTTCTAACCCCTGTGCCCTATAGCTTTTGACTTTTGAGACCTATGGTGAACCATTGTCAACTCCCACAGTGCCAATGGGTTGGGAAAGATGCCAAAGGTCTGCCTCTATGTGTCAGCCCAACACGATGAATTCAGCTGCGTTCTCTGCTCTGCTGGGGAAGGCTTTCTCCTTTGCTTGCCTGGTGAATGTCTGATGTTGCTCTACAGCCTGAAGCAAACGCTACCTGCCCATTTGAACCACTCCGTCCTTACCCTAAGAGACATCCCCTACTCCCTCATCTGTGTCGTCAAATTCACTTCTGTGGCTAGACCTCACCATTGGATCAGCGATTAAGAGGGAAGGCTCCGGTCCAACGAAATCGGTCCAAGTCTCAGTTCTGACCCTGACATTCCTTGTGACCATGGGCAAGTTATCTTTCTCTAAGCGCCAGTTGTACTCTCTCCATATGCACAGTGTAGAACTGTGACTCCTTATCTGAGACCCTTGGGGCTGTCGTTTGACATTCAGATTTTGTTTTAAATTTTATTTTTTAGAAAAGTATTTCAGCTGAATACCGGTTATATAACACCCTTCGCACGGTCTGGGACAACACCTTGAAATCAGACACACTAATACTCCGGTGGCAAAATGTATGAATATTCACAGTAAGTGGCATAAAGAAAGTCTATAAATAGATGCACATCACTTTAGGTCAAGTTTGCTTCGCAAAGGAGTTCTTGGGCCAAACTCACCCTCAAAATCCCCTGATTCTCAGAGCTTTTTTGAAAAATTAAAATTATAGATAAGGGATGGTGAACCAATCATCTAACTTCAGAGTTATTGTGAGACTAAGTTGAGGGACTATGTCAAGTATTTAGCGTGGTGCCTGGCATCTAACAAGTATTCAATAATTGTTACCTTTCATGCTTTCTGCTGCTTTTATTATATTATTACAGTTTTGTGTTTATCTAGTGCTCTCTTCCACTAGGCTATGAATCCACAGGTTGGTGACTGTCACTTTTGTTTCCCAGTGACGAGACCAGTGCCTAATTACCATATTTTTCATTCCATAAGGTGCTCTTTTTTTCCCAGAAGTGGAGGGGAAAATGCCCGTGTGTCTTACGGAACAAATGTTGATTTTTTTTTTATTATTATTTTTTAGCTGCTGCGAGTTCCCAGACAACTAGACAAGTATTTGAACATTAAAGTCTCTTCTCGTTTGTTAATAACAGTGCTAATGGTTGTTAATACTGCTGTTGAGTTTACCTTGTTGAAATATTATTGTGATATATTTTATTAAATATTTTAACACACCATTTGGTTCAGAATATTTTGTTTTCTTCTTTTCCTCCTTAAAACCCTAGGTTCGTCTTATGGTCAGGTGCATCTTATGGTGCAAAAAATACTGTAGATTATGTATGCAGCGGATGGAAAGCTAAATAAACAAGTGCATGGTGAGGTGGGCGTGGCGGTGTTTACACTGTCCTCCATCTAGGAATATGTCTTTTGACTCATTATCTACAATATCTGAAAGAAATGGAAATTATTTGACCCAGTATGAAGGCTATTCTAGCTCTGTCTGGTCAAAGGGCTTATCTGTCAGGCAGACTTCTAGAGTGAGGGGTGTGACCCTGAACTTGCAACCCAGAGTTAATGGTTAATTAGACCCAAACACTAACCAAACAGATTAATTAGGGACAATGCCATTGTTTTGATTACGTCATTTGGCATTAGGCAACCATGGTCTATGGCTTGGGTAAGTCCTCTTAGTAGCTTCCATATTCAAGACCGCCTTTCACAACTGGCTTGTCAGACTCTCCTTTGTTCTCAGGTCAGACAAGTCATTGATCATTCAAGGTACCTTTGAAAATTAATTTAGAAGTTAATAAAGAAGTTCAAAAGGAACATAATAGGTTCTTCTTATCCAAAGATACCAAGATTGAGGTCTACGCCAAGGGAAAAAGAGCAATGTTTAGACAATGCATTTGGTAATATTGTCTTTCCTGTTCTCTTCTGCTTATTACTATCAGTGGAAAGGTCCAAACTGCTTTAGCTCAATCCTCCATAGAGATTTTTGAATTTCTTTACATGGCTACTAGGAAAAAACTATCCACCTTGCTATATATTCAATAAGTTTAGACACTAGATGACAGTTCAAGAGGTCCAGCAGGGTCAAGATTTTGATTTTCCTAGGTAATAGTGGCTGGAGTCAGTGATAACTATTGACTCTACTCCTAGAATGAAAGAGCCTGGTGAGTAACTTCCTCAGATCTGTTAGGACATACCTCCACTCACTCACTGTCTTTGCAAGACAAGGTGATGCTCTCCTAAAGCTTCTTACAATAGTTGGCCTATTAATTATTATTTTTTTCTCTAATTGAGAAGACAAAAAGAAGGCAATGATGGTCTGAACTTTCCATAGTGGCCCTTGGAAGAATTATGAAAAGAATGTTCTTCTGCCATAGAATCCTTGGCTCCTAAGGCTGGAAAGACTCTGAAATAGCAACCCTGCCAACTGGCCACTAAGGTTGTGTGTGCACATCTTTAGTCAAAGGGAACTGGCTACCAGGGATGGAGTACATGGTCTATTCTTGATCACTTTAATGTCTGGCTGATGACCTGAAGTGTGGGTGGCTCCTGCATGCTGGGAAAGCCCTTGCCTCTTGAGAAGTAGGGAAAGAACCCACGAGGTCAGGGAACTGGTGAGCAAGCTGGTACGGTCTGTTGGGACACTGGGCAGCTGCCACCGAGGCAGCAGCTGAAAGGTGACAGTGTGTAAGAGACGGTTGCAGTTTCTCTCTCTCTGAGCTGCATTTCTCCCCCTTGCATCGCACTTCTGCAACGGGGTGCACGAGTCTCATGATGCCGGTGGGCAAGTTGCATGGGCTGTCTCAGCCAAACAGAAATGAAGCCAGCCTCGCCCCGCCCACAGCATTCTGGTGGGTCCCATGGGAGTGGGTGAGGGAGAGGAGGAAGCATGTCACAGCAGCCGGTCCGGAGGCCCTGACTGCACTGCTTTCCTGACTTACAGGAGACTAGTTACCGAAGGGGTCAGTGGGAAGACAGACTATGATCAGGCTAAGATTGGCAAGTAAAATCACCTGCTCCTTCCCAAAATAACTGGACACGTTTCTCAAACGCCCTGAGAAGGAAGAAGAAAGAGGGTCTCCCCAATTTCTCGGCTGGCCAGTGCATCTTCTCATCTATCATGGGGGTAATATGTCCAGAGTGGCATTTTGTAATGACAGCAACATTCCAGCAAATCGATAGTTATTTAATTCCCAACAAGCTCTCGAGTCCATTAGGCCTGATTACATTCACCCATTTCAGTGGGTGCCGTTATTTTTCCTACACCGGCACTTAATCTATAACAGGAACTTATGAGAACTTTCAAAAGCAATTTCAGCATCAATCAGCATAGAATGAAGGGCACTATTTGCTTGTAATTATTTATCAGATGGGGTGGCAGAGGGTCTGACAAAGCTCTGATGGCCGACCTTCACCCCAAGTTTCCCTTAGAAGCAAAGGCCATCCTAACTGCCATGGAGTCCCACCTCAGACCCCATGCAGGCCACGCTGGCCTGTGTACGTTGGGAGCCATGGAACAATGCCCAGGTTGTTAGGGACCGTTCGTTCTCTGGGCACTGCATTTATTTCTCACACATAATATGGAGCCTAAAAATCAGCAACAACCATAAACCTGGGATGACAAATGGTTTGTTAATATTTGGAATCACCCCTGAATATCTCAAATCACCAAGGTTCGTACTGTTAATAAGCAACACTCAAAAAAGGAGGGAAAGGGGTGATTTGACCAGAACTCTCCCCAGAAATTGTAATTAATGAGCAAAGGTGCTACAAAAATATTTAAAATACCACAAGGTTGAAGGTAAAAGGACATACTAAATGCATTCAGTTTTCCTTTCCTGTGGAAATAAGACACAGAACGCATCCCAAAGGGATACTTGCTCTAAAACAAATAAAAACAAAACAAAGCAACAAAAGCCAGCCCTGTTCCCTGTGACGTCTAAGTTCCTAGCAGATGTTAGCTTTCCACAGAGAACTTCAGACATGTACCCAGAATCCAATGCTTCTTTAAAAAGACAAACTTTTGATAAGAAAAAAAAAAGTCACCCATATCTTAATCATAGATGATTCTCACTGCACAGGAAGAACAGCCTTAAAAGTAAAACCAGCACACATTAAGATGAAAAGAGCCAGTTTACAGGTTCTCTAGAATCATCTTTAAACGTCATAAATTAACTATCAGTCGAGTGTTCCTTTCTGCCTCGGGTGCCACCACTCAACCCAGGAGGTGGTGGCGGGGTGGGGGAGGGGACCTCCTGTGAAGACAGACTATCCACATGAAGAAGAACACACACATGAATTAACGCATAATTCATGTATTTTCTCTTTCCGGGTTAAAGCTCTTAAGCAAGTCACCTCGTGATAAGTTACTCTGCCTCTTGATCAGCTCTGGGAGACTGAGTTCCGAGGAAAGCTGGGGAAGAGAGCAAAGCCTTTGCCCCATGGTCAGGCTCCTGAAGCCCAGGCATGAATGTTAAGCAGCAGTCAGATCAATACAAGCAAATATAGCTCAACTACACCATTTATTCAGCCATGAGAGATGTCAATAGCCAGATTAGGGTGATCCATCTTTTTGATTTCCTACTGTCTTCTCACCGACTACACGAGGGCTTTTTCCTGTATTAAAAGTGTTTGCTTTCTCAACCATAAAAATTCCAATTATTACTCTGAGCGCTCTGGAGTTAAGTTGCTGGCTAGCAGTGGCCTTAAATTACCTGGATCAGTCCCGGGAAGTAGGGGGCTGCTGGAACGATCATAGGCACTCCATAGGGATGCAGGAGGACTCCTTGAGAAGGCAACATGCTTTATGTGAAGGTATTATTCCCTCGGAGGCTCAACACATCAATGGAGAGCTAGGGGGAAAATCTATAAACCCAACTTCTTCCGAACTACAAAGCTGAGAGCCAAATCGCTTCTGTCAGGAGCCAAGCGCTCATCACCGCGGAGAGGGGAAAGAAAGAAAATCCGAATCAGCAACTCTCTCGATGTGAAAGTTTTCTTCCCAGACGACCAAGAGAAACAGCAGCTGCAGGGTTGGAGCTACCAAAATGGAAGGTGCTATTTTGGGAATGGCTTGCCGAACATGACTAACCAAATACTCTTCATTAATTTAGTTCTCGGAGAGACAGAGGGAGAGAGACCAGGAGACCGGGAGAAACGTCGTCAGGCTATGAGATTTGGGCAACTGCTAATGAATTTAGGCAAAAGACAAGGGACGCAGATTTTTAGAGAGGAAAAAAAACAACAACAACTAAGAAATGTAAATTGATATGATTATCAGTTGCCACTTAAAACTTGAGTAGGTTAATGTGCCCCGGCGTTGGTACTGATCAAACAGAAACTAAGAAGATAGTCTAGTTTATTATTCTCTCTCGGTGTGAATTTTAAAGAGGCAATTTGTGTAAATAATATAATACTACTAGCTAATATTTGCAGTATGTGCTATGCACAGAGAACAAGCTTAATTATTTACATGTGTTATGTAATTTAATTCTCACAACGCCCCAAAGAGGGTACTATTATCAGTTCCAGGTAACAAAAGGGAGATGGGCTCACACTAGTTGAACTGTTTGCTCACAGTCATACACTGGGAAGAGGCAGTGAATTTCTAAGCAGACCACATTCATCCCAGCATTTCATTCTGTAATAGAGCATCATATGCTTTGTGTGCATGTGCGTGTCTGTGTATTTTTAAAGACACATTCTTTGTCTTTGAGCTTTGGATTGTTATATATTAATGCACAATATTTTAGTAAAAGATGTCTCTCTGTCCTAAGAATTTAAAGGAATAGCAGATGTGTACCAAATTGTATTACTATGGATGAGTAATACATTTGAGCCAGTCTTTGAAACCTTTCCAGTGTGTGATAATACCCAAATGATTGTTTAAGATATCTGACATGGTAATAGATAAATTCCTACGGAATGGCATGAATTGAAATTGTACTGACTTGAGAATCCCACATATTAGCTGTGTGGTCTTCAGCAAGTTACTTAGTATCTCTGAACTTCAGTTCCTTCATTTGGAAAACTGAGATAGTAGACCCTACCTCAAAGAGTTGTGTGACATAAAATTCCTTGGCATCTCTGGGCATATACAATGCAAAAGGTTATTAGCCACTCTTCTCATGTGCTTCCTAGTCTCCTGATTGTTGATCTAGTCACATCTGTGGCTTCAAAATGAAGGCACAGCCAACATTCAAGTTGTCCCTCTTCTAATCTCCATCCCAGGAAAGCATGTAGGTGAGTTCTGAGAACAAGGATGTGAAACTGACAAAGCAAGTCCACTTGACTTAAGCTCAAGGCCCAGGAATCCCTGAAAATCACCTTCAAACCAAACATCTGCCTGCCATATTCCACCCTTAACTCTAAATAGAATGCAGGATATAGATTTTTTTCCAAACGGGAAGAGCTTCAGACACCGCAAAACATATTCAACTATCGGCTTTTTTAAAATCCAAATGTCAATTCCACCACTTTTAGATAGCCAAGGTGTTTTTACACTACACTAATTTTAGTTGCTTGATTTAGCTGCATAATTACATTTTTTAGATAACGACAGTGGACAGCATTTGGCAGCGAGTTCAATTATTTAAAGCTGAATTTTGACCATCTTGACACAGTCTCTCTTTAATTGATTCTCCTGTATCCGAGTGGCCACGTTGGTACAATCCGGAAAGCTCCAGGAACAGCTGCAGGTTGACCCCTCTGACTTAACAGCCTGATACTGTTTCTAACTTTAGCTTTTGACTCTGACTTTCAACACTGCTCTTCTGATATGTTACTAGTGAGGATATCAGGTCCTGAGGAGACAGCTTCCTAGGAGCGGACAGCTCTCTGTTACTGTGCGAAGGCCTGGGTCAGATGGAATGATGTCTCTCTAGTGTTATAAATTAGAAAGACCATTCATTGGATTAGGGTAGGAAACTTAATTCTATCGGAAGTCCAAAAGTTTACACATTCAGACTCTTAGTTTCCTGAACAAAGACTAGTGACAACAGTATCCACTTACACTCTTCACCAAAAAATGGGTCAATGAGCAGGGTTGTTGGAAGTGTTGGGGAAACCATAGAGTTACACAAATAAAAAGAATCGCTATGTTGCTATGTATATATATTGTTTTTCTTAAAGAACAAGAGGATTTTAGACAGAGAGAAATGAGAAGCATATTATATATGGGACTTATAGCTATACAGTTAGAAATGAGAACTACATATGGGACATATATATAATATATATACACACATACATATATATATATATATATATATATATATATATATATATATATATAGAGAGAGAGAGAGAGAGAGAGAGAGAGAGATAGATAGATATTAGGGGTCCCCAAACATTTTACACAGGGGGCCAGTTCACTGTCCCTCAGACCGTTGGAGGCCCGGACTATAAAAAAAAAACCTATGAACAAATCCCCATGCACACTGCACATATCTTATTTTAAAGTTAAAAAAAAAATACAGGAACAAATACAATATTTAAAATAAAGAACAAGTAAATTTAAATCAACAAACTGACCAGTATTTCAATGGGAACTATGGGTGCGGATGCATCCTGTGCTCCCTTCACTGACCACCAATGAAAGAGGTGCCCCTTCCGGAAGTGCGGCGGGGGTGGATAAATTGCCATAGGGGGCGGCTTGCAGGCCAGAGTTTGGGGACCCCTGATATATGTAGATATATATATATGGTGGGTGTGTGTATCCTTTGCAGAGAATATTTTCTTTTTAAAAACTACACAACATGAAAAACTTTTACTGCTTCTGTGTAATGAGCATCCTTTTTCCTCTCTCTGAAAATAAAGGTTAATTTTTTGTGAGGTTTTTTACCCTGATGGCCAAGAAGCTCAAAGCCATATAAAAGGTTCCATTCTGTCCAGTTTCACCTTTACTGACTGTATGTTTGTGTTCTCATCTCCTTGTTCTCACCACCTCCAGTCCTACCTACTGTTACTTACATTTCCTCTGATTCTGCCTTCATCTGTAGTTTTTCTTTTGGGGTTCATTTCCTCCACTAAAAGGCAGGCACCATATTCTCTGCATTTCTGCTCCCCAGTAGCTGGTGCACATGGCCCATGGCAAAGGCAAAGGGTTGGCCACCCGATGTCTGGCGTGCAGTATTACATTCCTGGCATACTGCAGGAACTTTTTTTTTTTTTTAAAGTACAGTGTGTCCGTAAAGTCATGGTGCACTTTTGACCGGTCGACCGGTCAAAAGTGCACCATGACTTTACGGACACACTGTAGAATAAAATAGTTAGATAAAGAAGAAATAAGACATTCAGGTAATGGCTAGGAAACATAGGTAGTTCTCATAAAAGAAGTGATTTCCATCTAAGGGCCATAAATTATCACCGTTATGGTCATCACAAACAAAATGGCAGACCTTCTTCTGTAAATGGGAGATGGGAAGATGATGAATCCTGATGTGGACTCTATTCTCTCTGCTGCCCCTACCCCAAACTCCATCCCTGTCACAGGAAAGTGGCCACAGACAACACATAAACCAGCGCTTTAGCCTGAATTTCCTATCATGTTGATCCGCCACGAAATATTCGTCTCTCGATTTTTGTCAAGCATTTAAAAGTACAGAAACTATTGTTAGCTTGGGGGTCATACAAGCACAGGCAGCAGGCCAGGACTGGTCCCCAGGCCACGGCTTGCTGACCCCTCATTTGGAGTATTGCATTTTATCCAAACCACTGGAAGTCAGACTTCAATACAATAGCCAATATGTAAGCTTTTAGTTCTCTTCCATTTCCTCACTTGCTCCTTGTCCTTCCTGTCACTTTCTTGCAGCCAGTCCTGTCGATCTTCCCTGTGTTGGGAATTTTCATCAAGAGATTTATTTTTTTCTTAACCAGCCTTTGAGAGTTCAATCTCAACCTTTCTCCCTCCCCCCGCTCCCACTCAAAATTCCCCCACCATTCTCCATGTTCCATGATGGCCCTGACTTCTTCATTATTAACTGTGCTTTCCCTTTCTTAGGTTAGGATGGCTCCTCTCTCACTGTCAAATCTGCGTCCTCTTCTCCAGGTCCTAAGAGCCACCAGGTGGTTAACTGTGTCTACCATGAGCCCTGATGAGCAGCGGCCACCCAAAGTTTAAATGTCCATGGAAGAGAAGGAAAGGGGACAGAAACACAAGAGTTGTCCAAAGGTGGGGGAGGGGAGCTTTCAGAGAAGACCAATTCCTGCCCATGGGTTTTGTTGGCCAGTTCACCAACTGCAGCATCCTGGACTGAACCTCATCCATAGAGGAGAAGAGTGATGATGATAATGATGGTTAGTCTGCATTGTGTAAAAAAAAAAAAAAAAAAAAAAAGAGCTAGCATTTTTAAATGGCAGCATCTTGTATATAATTTAGACCTATTTTATCTCTTGAAAGACTGGAAGAGTGACAAACTTGGGGCCACTTTTCCTCTCTACCAACAATCTCTGGAGTCTGGGAAGAATCTGCCTTGTCCACAGATGAGAAAAATCGGGCTCTGTGACACTGTCTCTGCCATTTTTCCAGGGGGGAAAAAAGGTCCTGGAAATCTTCCTGAAAGATGTCATATGTCATCTGCCACTTGACCATTAAAACAAAACAAAATAAAGAACAAACAAAAAAAAACTATAAGACAGAGTGCTTCTCTGACAATATTAATTGAATATTGACAGTGGCTACCTTATGATATAGATGAATGCAGATTATTTAATGACCCATACCACCTATTTTCATGCCAAGGGGGTTGACATTCTCCTACATTATTCAAGACCTTTTACAGTATTCCTCAGCTTTATTTTCCAGATTCATCCTCTAATAATCACTGTCCCTCCTTCTACAAATCACTCTTTCTGGACACCGCCCCAGGAAATTGCTTTTACCAAATACTTTTATGAATCCAAGTTAATCAACAGACTTGCCTGCTATGTGAAACCACCCTTTCTCTCTCCTTCCTTCCTTCCTTCCTTCCTTCCTTCCTTCCTTCCTTCCTTCCTTCCTTCCTTCCTTCCTCCCTTCCTTCCTTCCTCCCTCCCTCCCTCCCTCTCTCCCTCCATCCCTCCCTTCCTTCCTTCTTCCCCACACACATCCTTTTCTCCTTCCTGCCTTATATCCTTCTAATTCAAACTTGCTGGATTAAATCAAAAGTCACATTTTCAGCAAGGCCTTTCCCAACAGCTCAGGCAGACCTAACTGCACCATTACCTGTGTTCTGGAGTCCCTGGCATTGTGTAATAGTGGGATGGTGCCTACTAGAAGGTAGATTGTCACAAATAAAGAAAGATGCCACTGACTGTCATATGTCATCTGCCACTCGACCATTGAAACAAAACAAAATAAAGAACAAACAAACAAAAACTACAAGACAGAGTGCTTCTCTGACAATGGCAAAGACGGTAACTAGGTGAATGAAGTTTCTTAAGACGTTTCCCAGGAGAATGGCTGACTGAATGACTGCTTTGGAAGAGTATGGCTAAAGCTAAGAGACTGCAAGGGCCCCCCAATAATGAAGACTTTTGTTTCCAGTGACGCAGGAGCATGTGGCTCAGTAGACACAGCATGAGTGTCCTGGTTAGGGAGGCTGGGTTGGGATATCGGCTCCTGTCACCCTTTCCCGCGGTTGTTCTAGAATGAGATGCTCCGCCAGAGCCCCAGGCTTCTCAGGGATAAAGGGGGACACTCCCTGCACCTTCTCCCAGGGCTGCTGCCGCAGACAAATGACAGGACCTGCAGGGCTGCTCCCGGAACTAGAACACAAAGTGCTAGTGTATTTTTATTTCTTTTCCTTCAGAATACCTTTAATGGAGACATCCTAAAATTGTTTTCTGAGCATCCCTGTCCTCATGTCCGGTCTGTTCCCTGAATGCCCACTGATACCCAGCACCGAGGTCTCTGTAGGACTGGCCATCTTTCTGCCCCCTTTACCTCTTTACACAACTGCCTGCTGGACTGCCCTGTCCTTCAACAAGCTGCCACATGCTGGGTCCTCAGAGCAAGCTCCTCGCCTCTCCAGCACTCAGGCCCTGCTCATTGGAGGCCCTGGAGGCCCAGTGGTGACTCGCACAGGACGGGGAAAGACATGGTGGCAGGTACTCACAGCCAGAACACTCCCATGTTGTCTCTTCCACCTCCTCCTCGAACATTTGGCTTTCCTGTCTCTCCCTCAGGCCTGGGCCTACAATGGATGCTCAGTAAGCACTTGGCAATCACCTGTGGTATCTATGAGATGAGATGGAGGTTCAGAGAGGTTAAGTGACACGTCCAAAGTTAAACAGGAAAGTGTGTGCTTTGTCAGTTACAAGAGCCCGTTTTCCCTTCTACATGTCCCTAATATCTGCTAGATCAGGGGTTCCCAAACCGCATGCGGCCCTCTGAGGCCATTTATCCGCCCCCGCCGCACTTCCGGAAGGGGCACCTCTTTCATTGGTGGTCAGTGAGAGGAGCACAGGATGCATCCGCACCCATAGTTCCCATGGAAATACTGGTCAGTTTGTTGATTTAAATTTACTTGTTCTTTATTTTAAATATTGTATTTGTTCTCATTTTGTATTTTTACTTTAAAATAAGATATGTGCAGTATGCATAGGGATTTGTTCATAGTTATTTTTATAGTCCAGCCCTCCAACGGTCTGAGGGACAGTGAACTGGCCCCCTGTGTAAAAAGTTTGGAGACCCCTGTGCTAGATCATTATGAGTGACCACTCCAGGGCAACAATTTGAACCGAAATCAATAAACTCCACTCCTCACCAGATATGCGTTCCAACCTAACCCAACACAGGAGAGAACACAGGCTGGGAGGGCCTTACCCAGCATGGACCTCCAAGACAAATTCCCCGAGAAGTGACATAATGCTTATGGTCCTGATGCCCAGGACTGACAGGTGAGTAGTCCCCAGGAGTGGGGAGATTGGAAGCATCTGGTAGATTACTAGGGAGGTAAGACCTTCCATGGTGAAAGCTTCCATAATGCACTGAGCCACCAGCCAGCTGCTTCCCAAGTTATAGTCACCTCATATATCCTCAGCGGAGGACCGATCCAGCCAGAAAAGTCACATATTGGGAAGAGAAGCTATGTCCCTAACTTTTCTTAGGGACTGGTTCAGTTAATATGTGCAAGTGAGCTGAAGTCTGAAATGCTCTTACAAGAACATCAAGTACTTAGTAAGCTTTGGTTCACACCGTGACATTACTTGCCACCCCTTGTCCCTCCTCACAACCGGGCCACAGCATGGTAGTTCAGAGCTCACAATGAGCGACATTGCTCATATTAAAACCTCCGTCTCCCCTTGATCGCTAGCTGTGTGTTCTTGTGCAAATTACTTAAACTCTCTGTGCTGCATATTGAATATTTGTCAAATAACAATATTATTAGCAACCAGGCCTCGTAGCCCAGGGATCTGAGTAAGAAAGCCATTCAGATGTGTCGCCGAGGGTCTGGCCCACAGTAGACTCTTAGTAAGTGGGTGCCAGTGCTTGTCATCGTAACAACCACATTAGTAGCAGCTGGTTTGGAGGAGTGAACCAGCTCAAATCACACTTCTCCCAAACCTGCAGTATTGAGACTCATACTCCCTTCAACAGCTAATTGGTTAAATAATATAACACTCACAGATGTGACTTGTGAGGTGTCTTCTTGTGTAAGAGCTCACCTCCCTCTTCCAGGCTCCAACCCCAAAAAATCAGACACTGGGGCTGATATGGGTGTGGCTTCCATACATGAGAGACACAGTTTTGAAACTCAAACATGAGAATTTCACATGCAAAGGGGGTTCATGGGGACGCCGGAGATAGTACCTTTGAATCAGGAGTAATCCAAAATACCTGGGACAGTGGATCACTCTACCACGTAGCATTTCCCCATGTCCAAAAATGCTTAGGAAGATACACAGAGAACATTCTGGTAGGTCCTGTCAGAGAGGAAGCTGCTTATCACCGTTAGAAACTCGAACCCCTGGTGGTCGAGGCTGTATCGCGCTCTTCTTGGTTCATTAAGCGCTCCTTGACCTGATACTCCTCCGAAAGCCAGACTGGCTGGCTGAACGAGCAGAGCCAAGAATGCCAGGTTCGCCCATCATCTCTGCTGAGATCAAGAGTGCTTCAGGAAGCCACCCCTGCCCTGTCTGAGGAGGAATGGCAACAGCGTTTGAGAATTTGTCGACTTGGCTAGAGGCAAACAAGTCCTTGCTGGGGACTCCCGGAATGGGAGACGAGTGATCCACTGCTCCCCTACATGCTGTGGTGTGTCCTTTCTGCTGTCTTCTGCCTTTTGTGCTGCCGGCCTCTGCAGGAACAGAGTACAGGAGACCAGGCCACTTAGCACAATCTCCAGCACTCGAACCTGGGCCTTTCTGCCCAAACTCCATCCATACTCTACTCCCTGTGACCTGAACAAACTACCCGAGCTCTATACACATTCTTTTACCCTGAGAGACTAAGTCCCCAGACTGGCATCTCCCAAAGCATGGTGTGCACAGCTGAGATGCTTCATTGTAAAAAGAATCCTGTAGCCAAAACAGTGGAGAAATTCAGCTTGCTCTTTCTCCCTCTTAGGGATTCAAGACACCTATAAGCATAGTAAAGCCCCTGAGAAGTCCTGCAAGAAAAAGAAATAGGAACCTGTTTGACCCTGTTTGATCCAGACACTCCCAGACTTATTTTATGGCCAATTGGCCATCCACTCATCCATCCATCCATCCATCCATCCATCCATCCATCCATCCATCCATCCATCCATCCTTCCTTCCTTCCTTCCATCCATCATCCATTCATTTTGCTACTTATTTGAAAAATCCGGTTATTAAGAATTAATTATGTGTTAGTTCCTGGGCAAAGTTCTTTACCCCTTCTCCTTGTCTCTATTTTCTTACTTCTTCATCCTCATCAGGATTGTCATGAGCATCATCATCAATTATCACCATCATCATTGTCATCAGCATCATCAGCACAGTTGCTTACTTTGTGTCAGGCACTGTGCTAATTTCATTATATGTGTTATCTTGGTTTATCCCCCCTACATTCCTCTGAACCAGATTCTGTTACATTTGTTGTAGTACATACAGGAACACTGAAAGAGGAAACATATTGGCCAAGAAAAGATAGCTAGTAAATGGCAAAGCTATGTCTTTAATGAGGGCTGCAGGGCCCTGGTTGTTAACTCCTATGAGAAGTTCTTGTTTGGTATGTGACCATCATTAACACATTCTGAGAAATGAGAGCCTGGATAGAACTCAAGCCGAGTGGCCTCCTTACCTCCTTTACCCCAACTCCTCACTCAGTCTCAACCATTAGAGGCAAAGGAAAACTAAAGGTGAAGCCAGGAAAAGCAGCTACACAAGACGTCATAGCCTGGGGAAGGGCTGGCCTTTAGCACTTCCCATTGCATCTTCGGGAAGGAGGGAGTAACCTCCAAGCAAAAAGAGGTCCAAGGCACATGGAAATGGTCTTGCTGCACGGGACCACCAGCAGGAGGAACCACGGGGAGAGCAGAGAGCAGAGGGATGAGCCAGGAAAAGGAGTGCTAAAGAGATTGCCCTGTGACCTTTCTGTGTGATTCTGACATGCCATCCTAACCACCAGAGCTGTGTTGTCCTTGGTAACTTCTCATACCAAGGCCTCTTCTGGGGGTGAAGTGGTGATTCTTAACTCTTACACTTGATTCCCGGACCACTCTGAGAACGTTGCTCTCGTGCCTGAAAACTGGACATAACTCACAAAATTTTCCATAGCATTGTAAGGCATTGACGACCCCCCCTGAAATTCATCTGTGAACCTTTGGGGGGGGGTCTCTGAGTCTCTATCAGACTTGAAACTATGTAGTCAATATCTGCTGTGTTTTCTAGAAAGGAAAGGCAGGGGTAGAGTCAGAATTTCTTCAGTCAGGCTCAGATTAACAGTTCAGATGATGGCTCCTGCGTGGAGTCATGATGGCATGCTTACCTGCACTGTGGCTTTGAGGATGGGTGGCGGCCACTAACAGGACTCTTCCCAGAGCTAGACAGGGGTGTGGTTTTCAAGAAGGCAAGGAGGCCAGAAGAGCTCTGGAGGTGCTAAGCCCCTCCACGTTGTCAGACCAACTCAGGCTCTAAGAAGTCCAAATACACATCCTTAGCCCTCTTGTCCAATAATGAGCGATCACCCTAAGAGAGGGTCTGGCTTCTCTCTGCCGAAGCTTCTACCTCCTACTTCAGGCTGGGGAATAGAAACCATCAACCCCATGAGTGGGTGTCAAATATGGAAGGGCAGCCATCAAACATAGCGCTGAGGAAGGAAGGAGGTGGGAAACATAAACTTGGGTTTTCAGAGATTATACAATCTGGTCTTTCAGAAAGGACTGAGATAGGAGGTCCCAGAGTCAGGTTGTGCTGAACTGCACAGCTGAGTATCTGAGAGGATGGGCCAAGGGACAGACCATTGCAAATGGTTTCACCACAATGTCATGATCAGGCAGCTGGTGGCAACAGAGAGCATCCGACAGGTGGGCTTCTCAGCTTCCCAGATTAGCAGTGCCCTTCTGGGACACTCTGGGACATCAAAAGAAGAACCATCCTGCATGACCTCATTTCCTTTCTGATTCTTATATGACAGTCTATTTTTAAATGTATTTTTAAACAAACCATATATACCATTTACTACTGGCCAGACACCTTCTAACCTTTTAACCCCTTTATGCATTATCTCATTTAATCTTTATCACCACCTCATAAGGCAAGTCCTATTATTATCCCTGTGTTGCTGATAGGGAACCAGAAGCACAGAGAGGTTAAGTAACTTTCCCAAGATCACACAGCTTGTGAGTGGTGAATCTGGCTCCAGAATCAGGTTCCTCATTATACTGCCTCTCCAAAAAAGACATGTTTTTTGTTTCTTTGTTTTGAAAATATAGTTCTGCTGGTTTCCAATTGGCTAATTAAGAAAACAAACTTATTTTATTTTTTATTATAATAGAAATACATCCTATTTGCTAATAACTCATATCATAGCCATACGAAGCTGAGGTGCAAATTCTGGCTCTGATTATTTCTGGTTCTGTTGTCCTGGGCAATTTTCTTAACCTCTCTAACTCTCAATCCACTTTTACATCTGGAGGTAATAATGCTTTTGTCACAGGGTTGTTGTGCGGAGTGTTCAATAATGTAGCAATGCACTTAAAATATTCCTGGTGCTTAAATTCCCTGTTATGTGTGTGAGCTTTAGCCAATGTGACTATGTCTTAGTGCCGTGATGGCGAACCTATGACACACGTGTCAGCACTGACACGCGTAGCCATTTTCGATGACAGGCGGCTGCATACCAAAGAATATGGGGCCGCATGCTGAGAAGGACGTTTCATCCTCGGCTCCTGCACGGCCAGGTGCAGTAACCGAGGATAAAACATTTGCTGTAGTGTAGACATTCTGTGCCGGAGGTCTGGAGGCCAAAACAACAGAACTCCGGCACAGAGCGTCTAGTTCTGGGACTTCCGGTTAGGCCGTTTTTCTCGAAGTGACACACCACTCGAGTTATGCTTGGTGTTTTGGCGAATTTTGACACACAAAGCTCAAAAGATTGCCCATCACTGTCTTAGTGTGACCATCTTCCTTTACATGAATGTCAGGTGTTTAAGTAACTACTCATTTATCCCTGGTTGATCCAAGACATGCCAGTTTCATGAAGTAATCGATCCTCATATTGCTTAAGCTGGTTGGAGCTGGTTTTCCATTCCTTGCCACTAATTGATTCTGGACTAATTCAATAGTGATGGTGAGAACAGCAGATACAGATATACACAAGCAGAAAAGGAAGTCATCAAACATACTTTTCACTTGTTTTTTTTTTTAAAAAAAAGATACTTTTATAGAACTTTCTAAGTGTCCAACACCATTCTAAGCTCTTTAAGAGCTAACTCACTTAATCTTTTAACAATTTTCTGGTACTGGTACTCATAAGAGCCTATTCTACACATGAGGACGTATAACTCAGACAGTTTGCATAGTTCCTGGCTAGCTGAGTGGGTAGACCTTAACCAAAGCCATGCCTGCTTAATTCCAAACCCCACTTCCTTTCCTCTGCCTGCCATGCATTACCAAGGGTGTTGATGTATTAGTAAGTAAAGAATCCTGGAAACCTCCCCAGGATCTTGTACCAACACTCAGGTGCCTACGTTATAACCCATGTCTCTATGCTGAGACCTCTTCTAAGTGACTCCTAGGAAGAACATTCTTTCAGAGACTTCCCACTGACTCAGAGCCAACACAGACTCTAATTGGCATTCAGACCCAGTCACAGCAGCACCGTCCTGAGATCAACCTGCCATAGTGTGCATCTTCTTCTTAAATAACGTTTGGCAGAGAGAGCCCTTTGTGCCCCTACAAATGTGGGTGAACTTATTGGGCTGCTTTTCTAGTAGGGACTCATTTTTCCACACACTCAACCTAACACAGATCTGAACTCACCAAGTTGGTATTCCCTAAAATAGTCGCTGTGTTCTTTTGCATCTTCCCCGACAATATTGAATAGAGCTCCATGTGGAGATTCACAGATTTCGGGGTGGCTGTTTGTTTTAGGATTACCACCCAGATCTCACTTCCTTGGAGACTGGTGATTGGCTTCAAAGATACATGTCCCTTTTAGGACCAAAATAGAACAAAGGCACAAAAGGCAACGGAAAGATTTAAAATTAGGATAAAAAAAAAAAAAGAAAAGAAAACTTGGCACTAGGAGTGGCCTTCCTTAACAGCTTAAAACTCACCAATGAGGCCCAACTTTCTGTGTGGTTTATCTCCATATGTTGCCACACTCCCAGCGGGACCTCACGTTTGCAGGCACTATTTATCATTCAGGCTAGTGGAGTGCTCGCTCATCTGCCTACCTCGCCAAGCGGCCCTTGTTATCTTTATAATTACTAGGGGTCCTTTTCATGCTGTACTCTGCTAGACTCCGGCTTACCTCACCCTGTCAAACTCAGAACACATGGAGAGATGGGGTGCATCTTCAGTGAAGGGTAGGGGGACAACCTTTCTGCCCACCAGGAAAAGCAAAATCAAGAAGAAGCAGACCGGAAGCGACCAGAGACACTGTTTGCAGGCTGCACTCTGTGCCACTGTATTTAACAAACACTCTCAATGTTCACTGTAGTGTTCATTAGAACAAAGGCTATATTATTTTCCCACACATAGTAATTCCTTCAGTCTTCATAAGGACTGACAACAAATATCATCATTCCCATTCACAGATAAGAAAACGAAAACAAAGATGGCAACACAAGATGGCAAGTGGCAGATATAAACCAAATTTATATCCAGACACTACGTGTGAAGCTGCTCTACCGTATTGTATTCTAATCGGCATCATCACCAAACATTACAACAACCACCACTACAGTATCATCACCGTCACTGCCTCCATCACGGTCACCATCAGCATCACCACCACCTTCATCACCGCCACCACCACCAACACCAACACCAGTGGCACCACCAACATCGGCAACAGCACCGTCAACACAATGACCACCATAATCAACACCATCACCTCCACCACTTACACCATCACCATCACCACCTGCACCACAATCACCTCCACCATCACCATCACCACCTCTGTCACCAACATCCCCGCAACCAAGAATAAAAGTGGTTATTGGGCTTTATTCCATGTGCTGGGGGCTGTGCTGGGTGCTATACAAACAATCTCATGCCAAACTCAACAACGATCCCAGTTCCTGGTCCTGCTGTTATCTCTATTTGACAACTGTGGAAAGTAGGCTTTGGAGAGCTTTCAAGACATGCCCAGGTAGCTGATCAGAGGTCTGAAAGATGAGTGATGTTTTTAAGATTCAAAGTCAGTTTTACCCAACACTGACGAGGATGCATTTAACTCCTGTGCTCCTTTTACCAGAGGTGGGAGATGGCGGCCCTGCCCACTGGACATTTCATCAAGCTTGCTTTCCACTCCTCACCCATTGTGTTAGAAGTCAGTTGCTAAGATGTGAGAGGTCATCCCACCAAAATGGGCAACTCTGCTACCAAACAATGCACAAGATCTCCCGCCATCCCCCACTGAGATCTCAGCTCTGGCCAATCAACATCCAAGGGACTTTGGCCTGAATGGAATAAGCTGAAACTGGCCTGTAATTCTCTCTGGGGAAGTCCCACCTGCCCCAGGTTCCTGCCTTCTGAGACATGACCCTCCTCCCTAAAGCCCTCAGATGTCGCCCTCAAGCATGTTATCTTTGTTCCCTTCAGCTGCATCTGTTTTGGGGA
The DNA here is from genome assembly GCA_037038555.1 of Rhynchonycteris naso. Taxonomy (NCBI): domain Eukaryota; kingdom Metazoa; phylum Chordata; class Mammalia; order Chiroptera; family Emballonuridae; genus Rhynchonycteris; species Rhynchonycteris naso. Next base: position 193,800,578 of record CM073000.1, read on the forward strand.
GGTGCAGAAGTGTCACAAGAAGACTCTCACGACTGTCTATCGCCCTGTAGACTCTTAGTCCAGGTGACCATAACCTCGCACCTGAGTTATTGCAGTGGGCTTCCACCTGAGCCTCGCTTTCAATTTTGTCCCCCTCTAATCTGTTCTCCACGAAACAGCTGGACTGTTCTTTTTAAAGGTGAAGTTCAATTATGTTTCCCCTGCTTGAATCCTCTTAGTCTTTTTCTCTTTTTACTCCTCCTGGCAGTAAATCTAACCCTACATCAGCACTTCTGAAAACTATGGATTCTGGTGCCTCTCTGCTTCTGTCCCCTCTCACTCTGCTCCAGGCTCCCTGGTCTTTTCCCAGTCCCCTGAGGTCCCCCAGGCCCAGGACAGCCACCCTGTATACTCTCAGGTTAGTACAGAGGGTCTTCTCCACCCTGATCGTGGCCACCTCTCTGCCTACCTCTGACTTCATCTCAGCTTCAAGGTCACATTCAGAGAGAGCTTCTTACTTTCCTTAACCCACCCCCCTACTGTTTCCTGTGGGACCCCCTTCTTCTCTTTCAGGGCATTTATTACAACGTACAAAGCAGATTTCCACTGTGATCTCTGGCTTATTACCTCTCATCCCCACAAACTCATAAGCTCCATGAATCCTTAGTGACTCACTCAATTTTTGAGGCAGAGCAGAGGCTGAATAAATATTTGTTGAGTGAATAAGCGAGTGAATTAATTATTAACCAATTACTTACATGAGAGGAGGAGGTCTGATTCAATCAGTAGGCATGTCACCTGCTTTGCAACAGATGACTTGATAAGTCTTTCATAAATAGATCATGAAGTATTAGGGACATTCTAAAACATGGTTAAAAACACAGCATTTCTCTTCTCTGGTAGTATCAGATACACTCTTAAAATCGTACATGTGAGCTGATAGTTGTCTTATGTAATATAGCAATTGCTGGCTGGAATTAAAGACATCATTATTTTGGAGAGTGGAGAGTCACTCTATTTCTGATCTAAAAGTAAAGAATCCATCCCTCATATTAACACATCATCTTCTTGGCATGCTACATGATTAAGGAGGAAATGTGATTTTGTTTTGTGGGAAATTGGTATTTTTCACCAAGTCAAAGAAGCACTATAAGAATAAAGGGATGTTTATTTGGGTGAATCACCAGCTTTGCACAAATCCCAAGCGCTAATTGCATAATGGTCTTTACAAAATGCCATAATGCGGGTTCGGCTGCTTTCTCTGTTTTCGGTTTGAAAAATAGATTGTTTAATAACCCATCAAAGCTATATGTAAACCAAGTAAACAATGGAACAGATGTTGACTGCTGTCTTGTGCCTCACAGACATAATTAAAGACAATGAGACACTCACGGATTCATATAATAGAGGACAAATGCAAACACAAAACTCAGTACAATGGGAATGTAAACTGCGTTTGCTGGACACCTGCTTTCTCGTTCCAAGTTGCTGTATCATATTTCCTGTGATGAAAAGGGTTTGTAACACTCATTGCTTCCTTATGTACCGATGTATGTACATTCTGTCCTCCACTTCTCAGAAAGACAAACACTGTGAGAGGTAGTCTTTTCAACTGGGTGTTTCCATCTCATGACCACGGACAGGACCCTGGATGGCTTCAACGAATGTGTCTGATTTTATTATAAGCATAAATAAAACCTAGTTAGCTCAAACTTTCACATGCATAAGAGAAAACCAAGCCCTAATTTGGATAGGTGTAGGTCGGGGCTTTCTTCATGTTTTCTTTTTTTAATTCCTTTTTTTTTTCTTTTTTCTTTTTTTTTTTTTTTTTTGCACTTATCTGTTCATGTATTTTTAAAGAAATTCTACTAAATTGTGATGTTTATTTTCTAAAAGCCTTACAAATCTTTCAGTGAGGCATATGTCCTAAAATGAAGATTTCACCTTATACCAAAACAATCCTGCTGGAGAGAATATTTAAAGTATCCTTCTAATTTTCTAAATATTCTGTTTCTCTCCCCTCAAACGCCTACTCAGAAGTCTGTTAGTTTTCAGTTCTCATTTCTATAGGGGAAAAATGTGTGAAACATGACATAATTGAGAGAACACAAGTGCAAATAAAAAAAATACAGGGCTTTTCTCTGCAGATATTTTGAAAGATTACATGAAGTTTCCCAATACATTATTTGATTATATCATTTCCCCCTTCTAATTAGGAAAAAAAAAACTGAGGCTAGCGTCAGCTTTCTGTGGCTTACTGGACAGGAAAAGTTTCCTAGATCCAGAGTCTTAATTCAGAAAAAATAAAATATCCTCACTCATTTTCAAAACAACAACAAAAAAGAGAATCCACCGAATTATTTCTTTCCGTGAATAACTGAATTTCCTCAAAGCCTCAAACGCCTCATTGTTTGAAGCATGCAGGATGCTTCCTCCCAGCCACCGGTGGGGAAGGGTGGAGACCCCTGCGTGCATTCACCACCTCCCCTGTCTGTCGCTTTTGACGACTGGAAAGGGGGTGGGGTCTGTATCTGCTTATGTTAATAAAACGATGTCCGCCCACTTTCACAGACGGCACCATAAAGCATGAACACCAAATGGGAAACGGGGAGAGCCATGATGCCACCATGAAGCAAAGCAATCAACCCTGAAACACCTAAGACAGATCATATCCCTTCCTCCATTCATTCCTTACAGAGAGGCAGTGGAAATGTCCCTAGGTGAATCTGATTACACACACACACACACACACACACACATACACACACACACACACACACACACACACGCATCCAGGATCTCAGAAGCTCAGGAAGGTTGTAAAGCACTAAATTCTTCTGATTTACGGAGCAGCCTGCACTGCATTGAGCAGAACAGCATGGCAGTCGGGGACCCCACTCCCAGAAATTCCTTTATGAACACGACCAGAGCCTGGCAAGTGAACAAAAGCAGTGGTGCAGGGTGTATAAATCATTAATACGGTGCCGAGCAGTGACTGCATTTCCTGTGTTAGTTGGAGAGCCCCTCAGCACCACGGGGATTTGGGGATTGGAATTGGCTGCAGAGAAATGCACTCCATCACCCTCCGAGCCAGCGAGCAGATACGCTTCCCATCAGCCTCGCTCTCACTCTCCTCCCCACCCTCCTCAAGTCTGACAGCCTCACTGTGTGTTGTAATTTATTCAGCAGTAATCATAATGACTTAAAAATAAAATCACGAGAAAGCTTCAAAGTTGAAAGCTCTCCCCACTGACTCCTTTCCTTTCTGACAAGTTTTGCCTTTGAAAGAAAAGAGAGAGGAGGACCCTAGGTGAGGAGAAGCTGTTTCTCCATTCTGATGGAAGAGCAGGGGCCTGGGTGAACTTGCAGAAGCAGCCGCCTGCAAGGCCCGGCTGAGAGCCGGGTCTGGGGGGGCGCAATCTGCTTTTCCTCGTCACCTCTACCTTCCTCCACCTGCCTCAGATCATGATGCATGGGGGAAAGAAAACACGAAATGATCCTTATCAACTCCCTGGCGGCCTTTGGTGGGGGATTAAATGAGGTGATGCATGCGAAAGTGCTTCGTACTGTGCTTGTCACCTAGCACTCTATAAAAGTTATTGATTATTGCGTTATTTTAATTATTTTATTATCATCATCACCACTGTCGAGGCCGGATGGGGTCTCTGGCTCCATGAGGCGATCTTAGAAGTGGCATCTCCTACAGTTCACAGAGCAGACTCACTTTTGGAATGGAACCGAAAGGGGGCTAAAGAAAATAAAAGAAAGAGAAAATGAGAAAGAAAGGGAAAGAGAGAGAGAGAGAGAGTTCTCAAGAATCCTGAGTCACATGTTCTGAATGGAGACCCCTAGTGGAAAGTTCTGCCATTGCACCACAAAGAAAGAATTTCTCCACTTCCTATTTTAAGTGTTCATTGCAATCATTTAGGGGGGAAAAAAAGATCGGGAGGTGCAGAGAGGGAGAGGGAAGAAGAAAAAAAAAGCAAAAGAAATTCCATAGTTTCATGCAGACTATTTGGATGAGAGCGTCTGTCAGCCAGTGTAAGTAGAGACAACACACAGGTTCTACGCCAACTCATTCGCAACAGGAGGCATGGCTGTGTTTCCAGAAATTCCAGGAGTGGCCCAGATGAGGAGAGACGGGGAACTAGGAGTCCCACACCTCATTCCTTCGCTCTGGAATAAAGAGGACAAGCGAAAGGGCTGCAGCGGCACCCATGTTCCCTCTCACGGGACAGATCCAGGTCCTGAAAATGCCTGTGTCAGCCACGCCGTCGATCCTGAAACTGGGGCATTTGTCCAGATGGCAATGCCAAGCACCTAAGCACTACCAGGCCTCAGAAAATCTCCCCTGGATTCTCCCAGGTGACAATCTGCACTGTGCCAGACACCCGCCACATTCGACCTTGTGGGAATAAACTTCAGCGTGTGCCCAAGTCCCCCGCATCACAGAATAATGACATTCTGAAGAGAAATAAATGAAGCCCCTGCAGTGTGATTCTGTCAGCTTTTGAAAGTAAATAACTTTGCTACTGACAAGAGCAAGACAATTTTTATTTTCCCTCCTCCTGTCACAGAGCATTAATTGAGATGTGCAGTCACATTACAATCCAACACCGCCAGCAGGACTGACAGTTGACAGGAGGAGAGGGAAGAAACCCAGAACAGGTAGAAGGGACCCAGGGACCTGGGAGAGACCTCCGGGCCCCTCGGGTCTCTGTCCTCGGCAGGCCGTGGGGCATATAGTGCATCGGCTTGGGAGAAATAAAAAATCACGTTCGGCTTCAATAAACAGATACAATTTTCCTTTAATGTAAGTGTGCATTCATTCATTCCTTCACTCATTCTTTCATTTCTTAACAAGGGTCTACCGACTGCTTTCTGTGTCCCAGGCACTGTTATGTGTTTTCATCCGCATCGTACAAGGTTCACCAAGAACAGTTATGAAGTGGTTATCCTTAACCCTATTTTCCTGAAAAAGCCACCAAAGCTCTGAATCCAGAAAAAAATAAGCCACTTGCTGGTTCCAGTTAGGTCAGCAAATTAAATAACTGAGTTGGGATTATGCCTTCAGTTGATGACTTCTGTCCTATATAGGACTCAAGAGATAGCATTTGTTTTTGTTAAAGTGTGTTTTGGGCCTGACCAGGCGGTGGCGCAGTATATGGAGCGTCGGACTGGGATGCGGAGGACCCAGGTTTGAGACCTCGAGGTCGCCAACTTGAGCGCGGGCTCATCTGGCTTGAGCAAAAGCTCGCCAGCTTGGACCCAAGGTCGCTGGCTCCAGCAAGGGGTGGCTCAGTCTGCTGAAGGCCCACGGTCAAGGCACATGTGAGAAAGCAATCACTGAACAACTATGGTGTCACAATGAAAAACTGATGATTGATGTTTCTCATCTCTCTCCGTTCCTGTCTGTCTGTCCCTATCTATCCCTCTCTCTGACTCTCTCTCTGTCCCTGTAAAATAAATAAATAAATAAACTGTGCTTTGGCGTGGGGGGTAGGGGCGAGCTGCCACCAACTGATTCTAATATGATGTAGGTTTCTCACCTGAGTTTTGTAAGATGCTTGAGATGGACAGCTGCATACTGCACAATGCAGACCTCGCTGTGCCTTCGGCTTGTGGATCTCAGTACTGCTCACTGTTAAGGGAAGACTCATCTCGGAGAAGTCTCCCAGCTCTCATTCCTGCAGAGGAGCAAGCCTGACCCATGGCTGGGCTCAACAGCAAGAAGACCCATCAAAGAGAAGAGAGAGACGTTTGCTATTGCTTTTGATAAGGGGGATCTAGTCCTCACAGTGAAGCCTGGCAAACATCAAATGCCCCAAAAGAACAGTCTCATTAAGACTAACCCTTTTGTGTGTTTACTCATCAGGACTGGGAAATCGGAGGCACTTAAATCCTACAGCTGCCTGCACTTTGCTCCATAGCTGCACTGGGGAGAAAAAAAGTCATTACATCTCTCTGGGAACACGCACTCACCTTCTGAATGCTTTCCACTCTGGCTCCCAGTCCTAATTTTGATTCTGTGTGTGTTTAAACACAACATGAGGAATAGGAGCAAAGCCGGGTGAGGCTGCTCCTCACCTGGGGCCTGGTCCAGGGTTGGAGGCCACAGGGCCCCCTTCTAGCCCCATTGTCTCAAAGCCCCCACATGCTGTTGACCTTCAGGATATGCTTGTCTTCCTCTGCAGTGCACTCTGACTGCTGAATGCGAGAGGGTAGACAGGAGATGCAAAGCGGTAACTGGAGTCTTGCTCTTTGAAGAACAGGTCAAGAAACGACCCCATGCCATGCATGAAAGGGGGCTTCTAGGAAATCCAATGGACAAAGCTAGCGTTTCACAGCATGTGGCACTACACCAGTGGCTCTCAAGATGGCAGAGGGGTGAACGATTTAATGAACACTCCATGAGGACAGAGTCTGCTGTTTCCTGAGAAAGTCTAGAAGAGCAGTGGACACCTCCTAGGAGTTCAATAAACATGAAATGAATGAAGGAACATGTGAATGAATATTTATGTTAATATATATTGGGACAAATGATCACATAGCTGTCATTCTTTGACTATGTATTTACTTTGGTTTGGGCAAATCTACCTTTCATTTCAAGCTATAAGTTGATTCTAAAAACATCAAGTGGATATTGACTGTGATGATGAGAGCATTGGTGAATATTAGGAATTAGGAATTGAATGCCTGAAATTTCAGAATCGGTTGGACCTGTTTCATTGTTTTCAAAGTAATAGCTCATGTTTATGCACCTTGATGAGGCTTTATATATATATATATATATATATATATATATATATATATATATATATATATCTCAACAGGATTCTTGGTGCTCAACACTAATGTCTTTCTTTATTTTCTTTTTAATTTACTCATTTAGGAGGGGAGAGAAAGCAAGAGAAGGAGAAAGAGTGGTTGGGAGGAGTAGGAAGCATCAATTTCTATATGTGCCTTGACCCGGCAAGCCCAGGGTTTTGAACCAGGAACCTCAGCATTCCAGGTCAACACTTTATCCACTGCACCACTGCGGTCAGACCATTAATGTCTTTCCTAAGGCTCCCACCAAAACCCTCTCTCCGCCTCTAACCCCAACCCTATTTCCAAAGACCCCTGGGTTTCTCCACAGCTCAGGAGTAGCCTTTCCTCATTCATTCAAGAAGCATTCATTTCCATTCTTTGTGTTTTCAATATGGCCCCGGAGGATAACAGACTACCACTTGACACGTGACCCAGTTCCACTGCTGGCTGCGTCCCTATGTCTCTTGGCCTCACGCACTGTCTTTTGCAGAAAAGGCAGGCACACGTCCCTCCCCCATTCTTAGAACACCTTTCTCAACTTCTCTCATGCTTAATGCTCCCTTTTCCTCAGGTCAGAATAATCTAAGGGGACCAGACATCCCGCTTTGGGTGGGACAGTTCCGATTTTTAATAATTTGTCCCACGTCCCGCGGAATTTTAAAAAGTCCCAATTTTAAAAAATATATTACAATACTATTTTTGCATTCTATGAAAATTTTTTTTTGCTCCGTATAGACCAAATTTTTAATCAAGAACCCGCCTGTCAATGGTGTCCCGCTTTACCAATTTTAAAATCTGGTCGCCTTAATCATTACCTCCTTAGAGAGACCCACACCGACTCACCCATCAGCTAATGCTCAACAACCAACAGCAACCCACTAACCCAGGGGTCGGGAACCTATGGCTCGCAAGCCAGATGTGGTTCTTTTGATGGCTGCATCTGGCTCTCACACAAATCTTTAATAAAAAAATAATAACGTTAAAAATATAAAACATTCTTATGTATTACAATCCATTCATTTCCTACCACTCATGTTCATGGTTGCGGGTGGCTGGAGCCAATCACAACTGTCCACCGGACAACACTAAATTTTTATTGGATAATGCATAACGTACACGGGTCATTGTATGGCTCTCATCGAATTACATTTTAAAATATGTGGCGTTCATGGCTCTCTCAGCCAAAAAGGTTCCTGACCCCTGCTGACTAACCTCTTATCCCATCACCCCACTTATTTCCTGTACAGTGCTCTTTCCGATCTGAAAATACCTTCTTGATTCACTTATTTCTGCATCTTCTAGTTTTGTTTTGTTTTTTTTTAAACTGGAATGCCAGCTCTATGGTGGCAGGGACCTTTCCTGATTTGATCTGTTGCAATATTTTCAATGCCTGGAAACAATTTTTTTTGCACAGCCAAATGAAAGAAGGAATGAATGAATGAGCGCTTCTCCATAGAAATCTGTATAAATGGGGGGCAGTCACTGCCTCCCCTTGCTTCTAAGGTTCTAGAAAGTCCAAATGTACTCATTCATTCATTCACACCTTAAGATTTTTTTAAAACAACTCTGTGTATTAGACTTATTCTAGGAATTTTAGGTACAGTAAGAGACAGACTGCAGAAGTCTCTGCCACCATGGTGCTTATAGTCTAGCAGGTCAGAAAAAACCGTAGCAAAACTGCTCTGTAAACTCTCCAGTGATTAACAAATCTAAGAAATGCAAACGAAGCCAGGGATCAGAAGTGAAAGAAACCCCAGGCAATAGAAAGCAGTCATTTGCTCTTTTTCAGCCAGGACCAATCAACCAGGGCCACGACGTGTGCCAGAATCGGCAGTAGCATTAAGATCCTTTTTAACCCTGGACACTTTCCGTTGCCAGGAAGTTCCAACCACATAAGCTTTTTCCTAACTGCAACCAGGGGTGGCCCCTGGGGTCCTTCCTAAAGCCTCTTCTGCCAGTTTCTCTTCTCTGCAGGAGGAGCCTGAGGGTTTCTGCTCATTTTCCCAGCTCACTGGCATTCAGCACAGTCGAAGGGCCAGGGCCAGGGCCCTCCTGAGCTATTGTGCCTGAGAACTGACCTGATCTGACATAGCCCCTCTCAATGGGATGTACACCACATCATGCAGAGAGCCACAGGCCACTGCTCAGGCCTGAGAACTTCCCTCGGACAGTTCCCGGAAACAGGAAACTTTATTGATGAATGAATCTACCTTTGCTTTTTCTTAATTGAATTAAACAGCACACTGGGCACCTCTCCCCGTCCATTCGAAAGGCCTCCGCAGACGGGGCAATTACGCCCACACTTTGTCAGCTCTGCCTTCTTCCCAGGATGACACCTCCTGCCTCCCCTGGCCCCCTGGGCGCAGACGCACCAACCCGATTTTGTTTACGAGGCTGCAATCTCCTTCTCTTCCAGAAAACTATTATTTGCCTGACAAACGACAATGTTTTTACCCGGCCGATATGAATAAACAATCATTGTGTTTCCTCTTGGGGCAGAGAGCCTGGTTAAATGAATCAGAAAGCCCTCAAAAAGATTGTCTCCCCCTCAGTCCATCAGCGACTGGACAATGACTCAAGGGCCCGCTGTAAGGAGAGCGGACAGCACATGAGCACAAATAACACGGGCTTCCCCCACTCCTGCAGAGGCAGGCGCGGCCAGGTGGATGTTCTGGCACGAGAAGCGCCATGAAATGGCAGGTGGAGCCACCGCCTGAATGACACAGGACATGGTCCATGGCCTCCCCGATATCTTTAATTAAATACTCTTAACACAGAGGCCACCCAAGTGACCCTGTCGTCAATCCCCAGCCCCCTTCCCTCCCATGTATTACTGAAATGGAAGAAACAAAGGCAAACCCCAGCCCACCTGAGACATGGGCCTTTCCTGGCCAAGAAGAGCCCAGCTATCACGCCTTCTTCCCTGACCTGGAAAAGTCAGAGCGACCAGAATGATTGGTTAATGAACCAGTTCATAACATAGGTTCTCTCTAGAAAAAGAGAGGGACTCGTGTTCTATCAGACAGTCCCCCAGGCCTGGGAACGTGCTCATCCTGACCACTTACATCCCTTAAACAATTCAGACATGAAGATAATCTATTCTAATTCTTTTCTGTGTTATTGACACTATTGACTACCCCCAATCCACAGCACAATCTAATAAATCAACATGGGATTAAGCCAAGAAGAAAGAAGGTGATAAAATGCCATTTGGTCCCCTATAAATCATCAGACCGAGCAGCGCAAGGTAAGTAACTGGAATGAGAATTGAACTTGTCTACGCAGCCATAATTGTTATGGCCTACTGAACGTTTCCCAAATTTATAACCGCGGCGGGGACGTGGGGGCGACCCCCCCTCCTACAGCCTGCGTGTGGGAGCCCATCTTCCCAGTGACTCTGTACTGAGCACTGCTTTCTAATTAAAGACAGAAAAGGGTTGATATGCAGGTTTCAGTTCAATTGCTTTCGATCTGAAGATGTCCACAGTGAGCAATGGCTTCATTTACCAGGAATTACCCTTTGTACAAACCACTTCACTATTTAAAACAAACCCCATGGATCATCATTAAGTGGGAAAAATTACCAATCTTCGGATATCGACAGTGGCATGGCCCCCTTTGGAGGCCCTCTCCCCCCTCCCCCCACTTCTTTTTAATGTGGATTTTTAAGTATTTGACTTGTTTTTAAATTCAGGCTGATAAAAAGGTTCTGGGTGAAGAGAATCTGACAGATGAGAAGCTTTCTTAGAAAGATACTGGGAGACACGGAAGGGGGTTTAGGAAGAGAAAAAAGAAAGTTAATATGCTACTTCTACTCTTGCAGGGAGTTGAAGTCAGCGTGGATCATAGTTCTGAGGGGCCTGACAAGACGCGGGCATTGGGAGGCAGGGCCAGTCCGCCGTCCGCAGCCTCGTCGTCACTTCCCATGTGATGCACACGCTCTTTAGTGTGTTCCCTGTGACTTAGAATGTCGATCAAGCACCTCTCAATTTTTGTTTTGTGTTGTGTTCTGTGTGTGTGTGTGTGTGTGTGTGATCGTTTTCTAGATTTCTCTATGAGAAAAACAAAACATGTTCTCTTTAGAATCTACTGATTGAGAATCTACTCATTGAGAAGTCCCAAATGTGGGATTTATGTTCAGAATTTTCCCTCAAAACAATAATGCTTACATGGGTCCCTGCTTGGGAACTGTGGGGAGATTCTGTATTGTAAGCAGGTGAGTTTGGATTTTACCTGAGCAGATCCACCAGCAAAGAAGATGCAATAAAACCTCTGCAGTGTGTCAAGAATGGAAGGTGAGGTGGGACCTTCCTTGGGCAGCAGGACTGAAGCCGGCAGCTCCAATATCCACCTGTCTCTTTCATCTGAGAAGGATCTACTAGATACATGCTCTAGAATAGAGGGATACATATGTGTGTACACACCTAAGAGTACGTTTGTGTGTGATGACGTCACTGGATCCCGTACCAAGGTGTCAAAAGAACTATGCAAAGTTATATCACTTTGTAATTCAAAATTGTAGAAACATCTCCACTGTTAAAAGGAAGAAGAAAGAGAAAATAAAAGATTTACAACTCTAGTAAAAATACCTATCTAGATTAAAGTTCCTGGAATATAAACAAATGAAATGGATTAAGTCAAATAATTGAAACATTTAAATTGGGCTGAATAAATAAGTTCTTTGTGCCAAAAGGGATATGTCGTCTTCATGTGGTCATTTGGAGAAGACTTGATGCTGAGGTATCCCAATCGATTTTTATTCTTTTTTATGAGTTGTCTTAGGAACAAATCCGGGAAGCTTCAGGAAGAAAGGCTGGATGTCAGGGTGAGTCAAAGAAAGCAGATGATGAAGTAATTTTCCTTAAATATCGGCTGAGAAATAAGTACCAGATGAACTTCATTCCAGGGAATTATATTTTACTGAAGACTCAGTGGCCCTGATCAGAGTTTGTGATCAAAAAAGAACAAAAAAGGCTCCAAAATAAGATAGTGGTTTCTTAGTTATTCTCTTATATAATTGGTGACCTGAATAACAAACAGCTCTTAAATATGTTGATTTGTAAATAATAATAAAACAAAAGGTTTCCAATAAAGATGTCATTTATCATAGATGCAGCCTGACTCATGCATTTGATCAACTTACTTTGAGAGTACAGATCATCAAAATTAAATAGAGCTACAATAATAGCTAAAGATTCCCAGTAGATAGAAAATATAGGGTCTATGTATAGGGAGTAAGCAGGTGTATAGATTGTACCAGTAAGTGGTTGGTGGCATTTAAAGTAAGCTATTTCACACACTTAATCAGCCAATGGTCTGGACCAGTAAATAAAAGCAACGACTGAGACTTCTATACAAACTATGATGACAGCCAACGTCCAGAGGAGACGACCTGAAGGTATGGCTCTCCAAACCTGACAGTGTGCCCTCAGGAAGGGTGGGATGTGCAGATAGAAAATCTGATGCTCAAATAGACAGGCAAAAAATAACTGTCTGCTGGTACCATATTTCAGGCATTTAGTGATACTCAGAGCACACACACGTGTGTGCGCACATGCACACACACACACACACACACACCGCATTCTGACAGTGTGTCACTGCATTAGCTTATCTGCACTTCCACTCAAAGCATTACATGCTCCTTCAAGAGGGAGGTACGTGCCAGAGCACATTTCAAAACCCACCTCCGTCTATCTTTATATGGGACCACAATGCTGATTTAGTCACTTCTACATATTTGTTATGGCTGCCAACATTCCCTTTGAGCCTCCCCTTTCCAGAGCAGGAGTGTTTCCCCTCTTGGAAGAGACTGCTGGACAGATGCCGAGGACCTCTGCATTTATTCTAAATACTTGTCCTTTCCATGGCGAGAATAACCTCCCACTCAAAGTACCTCTCGTCTTTTCTAAGTTGTGCTAAATGGGCAAACTGATTAACAATTTAGAAAGAAGAAAGATGGATTTATTTAAAAAAGAATAATGCACAAAGAAACTGTGAGAACACTGAATATCTATAGCATCCTACTTTTTAGGTAATACTGTTCAAATTGATTAATACCATGAAAGAGGTGAATATAGGAGGCAAAAAATCAACTCATATTAATAATTAGATTAAATTCAACTAAGGCTAGGCATCTGTAGAAATACTCATTAGGATACTCTCCTAGTGGCTAACTGATCTTAAACACACACACACACACACACAGTAAAGGCACAGAAATGGTAGGAGCAGATGAATCATACAATATTAGTTACCAATAAAGCTTTTTGGAAATGTTTCCTGGCACAATTGACTTAATGAGAAATGGGATAAAATAATGTCAAAGGACAAACCAATTTCTTCCCAAGATATAACAATACAAGAAAAAAAGAGGCTATTCACAAACAGATTTGCAATAGGAAATATGCTTAAAAATATCTCCTTGAGGCAACCAACTTGATCACAGACTACCCAAATGTTCAAAGTAGAATCTTGACATTTTGTAAATATATTTCCTACAACAGATTGACACTGAGGGTCTTTGGGGAAAGAGGCCTCATCCCAACACTTGTGAGCGAAGTTTAGTAGACTCCTACCACACACAATTAACAAATGGTCCTCTTGCCGGGAATACATCGAAAAACAGATGAAATACTACAAGCATAGTTAACTCTTCATACAACAGGATGGGGCAGGTAGCAAGATTCCCATCTGCATGACAGAAATCCTTCTAACCCTGCCAATCTTACGTAGAGCCCCTGCCCAGTAAGAGAATGCTAGGCTTGTCATCTGTCATCCCCCCCCCCAAGGCAATATTGAGCTGTTTTCCAAAACCAGGAACCAACTTGGAAAGCAGCTCTACTACTAGTCAAGAAGGAAAGACAGAGAAAGTCCAAGGGAAACACCCAGGGAAAGAGACACAATGAAAGATTCTGAAATGTACACAGAATGACAAATAAACACAAAACCCCACAGCAAGACCATTAAGGGAGAGTGGAGGAGGAAAAAATAAAAATGAAAAAGCCTTTACACATAGCAACAAAGACAGCATCCTAAACAGCTCGCCTTCACCACAGTACTGCCGGGGAGTTTGGAGGCAGAGTCTGAGGCTGACCCCACTCCACAAACCCAAAGGCTCTGATTCCAGAAGCAACTGAATATAGCACCACCCAGACAAACTTAAGACAACAAAAACACTGAGCATACACACACGTACACATATATTTTTTTCACTCCCTGTGAACGCCGCTGAATTAAAACTCCAAGCACTGGAATGCCTCCACAAAGATCCAAACTCAGAGAGCATCAGAGGGGTTAGACTCAGATCACCACGGACGCACTAGCCTGAGAAAGATGCGAAGGAGAAGGCAGTTTGCGATTTTAAACTCCCGTTACCCACGCTTGGAAGCAGGCGTTCAAAGTGTGCACAGAGGGGCAAAAACAGCTGGACGCAGGATATCCGGGGTCCACGGAGCCTGAGGGGCTCAGTCCGATGCAGCCCTTCGGTCCAGACGCACAAGCCTCCTCCCCAACCCCTCCGAGGTACCAAAGCGCAGCCCAGCGACGCGGGGACCGAGTCCGTGAGCCCTGGAAGCAGCCAGGGAGGGAAGCCGCGCACCTTACCTGCTGTAAGTACATAAAAGTCAAGGCACACGAGAGCTGGGGACACATGCCCACGTTGGGGAGCGCCACGCAGGTGGCCCCCGTCAGAGGATGCTGCATTTCGTCTCTCTGGCGCCCGCCGAGCACGCGAGGGGACGCTAGCATGCAATCGCCGCTTCTCTTTGCCTGGACGCTACAATTTCTTTTTCCTTTTTTAATTTTGCTGATTATCTAAGTCAAACCCCGGTGGCTGCTCTCCTCTTCTCTCTCTTTCTCTTTCTCTCTCTCACCCTCCCCCCGCCGTACCCTGCGTGTCCCTCCTCCCTACTTCCCTTCTTCCCTTCGGGTTTGCTAGATCCCAATGTTCATCTGCCTCCAGCGAAGACACTTGAGAGGATCAGGAAACTATTTTGCTTCCTTCGTATCTCTCTCTCTCTCTCTCTCTCTCTCTCTCTGTGTGTGTGTGTGTGTGTGTGTGTGTGTGTGTGTTGGGCCTGCTTTCTGGTGTCCCTCAAAGTGGCAGGTGGCCCCCGCTGCCCCACACCCCCCCGCGCAGATGACAAGAACAAGCAAAGGCAACTTCTATGAAAGGTAGAGGGGGTGGCTGCCCTCCTATAGATGCTGAGTCGAGGGGGGGATAGAGCTGAGGGAGAGAGAGGGAGAAGGAGGGGGGAAAGGAGAGAGGGAGAGAGAGAGAGAAAGAGAGGAAGAGAGAGAGATTTGACTCACACTGAGGCTCACTCCGTGGGTCCTGATGCTGCGTCCCTCCTCATTTGTCAAATGGGTCCAGGGTAGGGTTGGAATTTTTTTTTTTCTCTTTCCCTCCCCTTTGCCTTTTTTTTTTTAAAAAAAAATAAAAAACGACTCACCAAAATTCAAATTGTGTCTGCTAAAAACCTCCGTGGGGCAGGCGAGGCAGCGAGCGAGCGCCCCACATCGCCGGCATCCAGAAGAGCTGGACAATTCATGCGATTGCCCGGCTGGGATCCAGAGACTTAGATTTGGGTGGCGGGTTCGTTTGCCGGACTCATTGGCAAATAAACGCAAAAATGGGATTCCCCTGGTAAAGTGCTGGGAATATGCTAGGGGCTGGGGGCGCGGGGGCTGGCACCTGAAGCAGGGCAGTTTCTGGGGGCCCCCACCCCCTGGCGGGGCTGCCAAGGCGATGACGCACCCCGGGCGTTGGGGGCACAGCTTTCCCTAGGCGCCTCGTCTCGGTTGGGCAGGCAGCAGCCAGCACACCGACAAGCCCTGCGCCGCCGAGGGGGGAAACCGCCTTGGATGGTGTGAAAATGAAGCCTGTTGGACTAAGTGACACAACACGCCAGCCCCGGGTGAAGGCAAGGGGGGTTTCATCCAGCATAGAATCCTCGCTCTCCTCAAATTGTAAATGCACAGGCTGGGGAAGTCCCCGTCTGATAAGAGATTAGTCCGTGGGCTACAGCAGGCAAATAACAATGGTTGATTTTTTTTTCCCCTTTGCCTGACAGGCCAGGCCCTGGCCAAATTAGCATTCTGCTGTTGCAGAGGGGGTCTCCCCTCTCTTTTTATTTTATGAAGTAATAATTATTCATTAGTAGATTTTGTTAGTCTTTATGCAATAAAATAGGATGTGATCTGCAGATCAAAAGAAAATAGTAAAGACTCTAACAAGTCCTTGGTCCTCACAGAAAAAAAAAAAAACAACAAAAAAAGAAACACCACGTTCTTGGCAGGGGTAAATTTGTGATCAGGGATAATGCCATATCTTGTGATATAGATTTTGACCCAGTGACTGGATTTTCTTTTTCTTTTTCAGAGCAAGAGGCCATCTAAACAGCATCTTTTCTGATTGTTGGGTTCCCTGCAAGACACCTTACTTCGGGTTGGCCACCATCCTGAAGGGCAGAGGCTTCCTGAAAGTGCCGGGGGGCACTGCCAGGCTGGACCCAGGGACTGGCCACCAGGGGCATCCCTGCTGATCCCCTCCGTTAAGCTCACAGGAACACTGTCAGCCAAATGACAGCTTCTGAACCGAGGCATCAGCGTGCCAGGCACAGCTCACTTTGCAGGCTAATCAAAATGCTTTCTGAAGAAAAGCAAATTAATGACAGCGCTGCTCCGTTTTTTGTTGTTCCGTTTTGCAACGCCATCAATAACTATAATGTCTTCCCTGTGCCAAACACAAGGCACCGGCCAGGCTGGTTCCTTCTACTCCTCACCCTCCCCCCCCCCCCCCAACAGCCCGGGACTCCCATATCCCACCAATTTAGAGGGAAGACAGTAGCATGTTTAAGCTTAAGGGAGTTGGTATGGGCGATCTGGGAAGCACAGGCTGGCATTTTACGCGGGTTTTTCTAGGGAGTTGGGGCACTGGTTAGTCTGAAAAATCATTGCTGTCTATGTTGTCTCAGAAATCACAGTTATCAGACAAGGTTGGCTTTACAGATAAAATGTTTCCTCTTTTCTTTCTTTTTCCCTTACTTTCTGCCTGTCTTCCTTTTTTTTTTTTTAATTTTTAAATTTTTTTTTTTAATTTGGCAATTCACAGAATCCAAAGGAAAGCGACTCCACAAAACATAAATGGAATGAAAGGTCAGAGAGTCTGCCTCTCCAGCCCTGACTCTCCCTCTCTGAGACCAGACTTTCTGCCTCCAGTCACGTGCCATTCTGATTGGGCTTCACCCCGCTTTCTTTCATTCTTTTGCCCCCTCACTGGCATTGGAAAAACCTGCAAATGCCCCCATAAGAGCACAGAATTTTCCCTTCAGCTCATTTTCATACGAAGCACGATAAATAATACATGGCACTTTAATAAGACCTTATCTGAATGGTTTAATGAAAAACAAATATATTATGTAAGGAACCAATAACTGTTCTCAGCTGCCCTGAGCCAACCCTGGTTTTCCAGTCTTTCCCCCCCCCCCCAAACTTGAAAATCTTCAGTGGTGATGGGATTCCTACAGACCCATTTTGCAATAATGGCTTTGGCTTCCGCTTAAACTTAGGTCTTCACAGTCAGGGCATTGGAGGTCTGCAGAGTGAGACAAGAGGATCCTGACCTTCTAAAGGCATCTCAAAATGATCTGGAGTGGGCTCCGTTCTGCGAACAGCCACATCCCAATGTCCCCACACAAGTAAGATTATGCACAAAGCACACACCCTATCCACAAGGCACCTGCTTATAGGATCAGGTAGGAAAGACTTCACAGTGGTGAATATCAGTGCACATCAATCAGGAACAGAACCCTGGGTGATCGCAGATCAAGTGGTAACACCATATTTCCCACTATTGCTCACTTGATGACAAAACTCTGCCAGCCTTTTAAGTAGCATCTGAGGATGCTGAATTGGAATCCCATCTCAACAAAAACTGAGAAAAAGCCCATCAATGCTATTAGCTCCCAAATGATTCTTCTACGGCAGTAAATGGGAGAGGTGGGGGAGGGGTACTCTTCTCTCTACAAAGCATCCCTGGGCACTCAGGATCACTTGGCTGGATATACCACATGTCCAATCAAGAGCCACCCTCCTACCTTTCAGCCACAAGGACCCTTAACTGAATGGCTGTACATACCCTGTAGGGAGCAGAAAGAGAGCTGGAAAACCTACCATGGACAACACCACCTTCAAATGACAATTCCTTGGGCAGAAGGCAATGGCTCCCATTTTAATTTGCTTCATACAACAGGATTTGCAACTTTTCCTCCCCTCAAATATGCCAGCTATTTAGGTGAATACAGGACATTGTTGTTGTTTTCCCTTTCTTACGTAATTCCCTATATTGTTTCCTAAGGCTTCAAAAAGACAGATATCTAGTCTAAGGAGATCTTCTATAGGAAGTGCCAGTCCTCAGATCAAGTGCACCTCCAGTTAGACCAAAGGAAGGGGTGCTTGGTCTCAAACGTAATCATTCAAACTGGGGTTAGACCATGACAATGTCAAGGAGTGGTTTAAATGTGATTCTTACGTCCAAATTTTGATAAAAGCAGCTACGTCATCTGAATCTTCAGTAAAGCGAGGATAAGAGTATGTGTAAAAAAAAAACAAAAACTTGATTATTTATTGTCTCTATCCCAAGCACTTTGAGTCACCTACTTGTTGAAACACTTCAACTCTACTTGGTTAGCGTGGATGACACTTCAGGCACTGTTCCGGTCCTTAGGGCTATGTCCACAGGGCAAGGCGAAGATCCCTGAGATCACAGAGCTTACAATCTCATGGGGGCGGGGGCAGAAATAAACAATAAAGATGAGAAAGATGAAGTTGCACAGAACATAGGAAGTGTGAGAGTGCTGTGGAAAAAAGTCAAAGGAAGGACAGGATCAGGGGGTTGGGGACACCTGCGATTAGCAGGGTGGGGCAGGTTGCAGCAGCGCTCTGGAGAGCGCACTTGCTCTGCAGACAGAGCTTCGACTTGAAAAGAGCCTCCTGCATCCTCATCCCTCCCCGTCTGTCTGTCTGCCGAGCCCCCGATTCACCAAGGAGGATATTCATTCTGAAGCTCTACTGGGGCAGTGTACTGAGAGTGGCGATGGGAAGTTTGGCACTTCTAACAACTAAAAATTGAAAGCTTTCTCACCTGCGGGTTTAACTACGAGCAGTACAGGATTTAATGCACTGACAGACAGTAGGCGCTGAGAAAGTGTCGAACTGGTGGAAAGATGAATGCAGAGGTGAATGCAACAGGAATTTGGACTGAATGATGTTGACCCATGGTGATCTCTTTCTGTTCAAGAAATCCAAGAATTCTGAGGTTAAAAAAAAATTATTGGGTTTTATCTCTCTGTATGTTAAGCTGACCCTTGGCCTTCAGCATGAAGTTCTAGCCGCCCCCCCCCCTCCCACGGTCCCTCTGAGCTACCCTGCCTGTATCTCCGGTACGGTTTTCCTGGCAAAGACATGCTCACGCCGAGGCACAGAGTTGGAGGGTTGGGAATTCGACTGTTCTCGGATTAGCGCAGTATTCTTCCTTCAGGGTAAAGAGCAAAACCAGTGCCGTGGGTTTGGAAACAACTGCTTTGCCTGCAATGACAGGATGGAGGCTGGCGCTCAGAGGCTGCTTCTGGGTCACAGACCCCCCAACCCCGCCAGCTCTCTGGGTGGGAGGTGTTCATGAAACCAAGACTCACGGGACAGAAACATAAGTACAAGCGACACCCCGTTGGCAGCTCGCTCTTGCTACAGAAGCCCTTTCAAAATTAGATTGCTTGTTTGCTGCAATGTTTTGTCCACAAGCGCTGCATCAATTAATAAATGTAATCAACTAATTAAACAAATAAAAACGCCCACCAATATGCTGTAGAATTCACGTGGTAGAGAAATGGGTCATCTCAAACACGGAGGGTGACACTCGAAATTGGTAGGGTGCTGGAGGTGACAGGTTGGCACCCACGTTCAAAATTTAAAATACGCATATTTTTTTCTAGCTAATTATTCCAGTTCCAGTTTTCTGTCTTGCAGAAAACCTGAGATGGGCACAGAGGTGTGTATACGCGGATATTCCTTCCAGCTCTGCTTGTAAAGCAACAAGGCAGGGGTGAGCACAGTCTGGCACATACACAGATGCAGCTGTTAAAGAGAATGAGGTGTGTCTGTGTGTTTTCCCTTGGAAAACATCTCTAGGAAAGGGCTATATAAAGTTTCCCGGTGTACATAATAAAATTTTATATGCAAAAACAAAAATCAACCCCAAACCACAAAAACCTACAATCTCTATACCTGTGTGGATGACTGTGTCTTTGTGTGTGTAGACATACACAGGGACAAAAGTGGCAGCATGCCCAGGGTCGAGGTATTCCAGGTCTAGAGAAACACAAATCCTAGGTGTATGTCCAAGATTTGCTAGTTGTAGGCTCTGTGAATGTGGCCATATGAATTAAACACTTGGAGCCTCAGTTTTTCTAATCTGGAAAATGGGATTAATAATAGCTTCCTCCCAGAACTGCAATGATTTTCAGATTTTATTTCTCTAATTCATGAATTCTTGCAATGAATGTTTAAAAACAACAGAAGGATTGCATGAAATTAATTACTTTCTTTTTGGCCAAGTTAGTATATTCACACACACACACACACACACACACACACACACACACACCCCATCTGCTATCATCATCACTTCATAACAGAAAGGGCATTTTGTACCAAAAAAGTAAGAAGGACATAATCTGAAAATAAAGGACAGCCCTTTGTATTGATTCAATTTAGGTCTATTAAAATTTTCACCAAATTGCCCTTAATTTTCTCATTTAGCTGCAGTCTGTTGAAAATGTCATTATGGAATCCGATGAATCCATGGGTCAGCGTTTGGGAACCACCGAGATGATGAATGCAAAGTGCTTCTTAAAGGGCATGGGCACAGCAAGAACCGAAAACACATGCTAACCGTGGTAGGGATGCTGGAGCACCGTGAGCACTCACACTCATCAGGCCGGCATCACTACCCTCTCCACCCCAATGTGCCCACTGCAGAGAAACTAACCAAACACCTTTCTCACTTTGGAGTGCCCCAAACCACTGAGTGCCACCTTTCTCATGGGAGAGGCTCAATAAAGGTCAGGTGAGTTGAATTTGTGGGAGCACCAGAGTTTATTCATTTTCCTCCATGGCAGCCCTTCTCCTTCAAGGCTACTTGATGTACGATGACCACAATGGTGGGCAGGGGACACTTCCCGGCTCCCGTGTGTGCTTACAAAATACTGTAGAGCGGGAAACACAGCTTCCGGAGCCTCGGTGCTTTGGTGCGAAGGCTCCGGTTCCTACGTCTACCGCTGCTATCAACTGTCTATGGATGTATAAACCAACAAAGCCCCGGTTTCTTTCTCTCTAAGAGAAAATAGTTTTCATTTTGCCTTCCAAATTACATCGGTAAAATGTTTTAAAGAATGTAACATGGGTAAATTCTGAGATTGGTCTGTGTCATCTAGTAACCAGTCCATGCATATTGGCAACCATTATTATGAGTTATCTTTATTCTCAGTCCCCAACCTGTTGACAACAGACATTCCTCATTTTCTTTAATTTAGTTTTATTGCGTTTTCTAAAAATGACACAAACAAGACCAACAAAGACAACACCTTTATGGAACAACTAACTTCAAGAGAAATTTGGTTGTGGGGGGAATTATTTTCAAGTGACACGGCATTTGTACAAATAAGTGTTGACATCACCTTTCTGCCCCAGACTTCTGAGTACACACAATTTCTTTAATCTAGCTAATGAATCAGATGGACACAAACTCTCACCGTCATCCTTGTCAACTAAACTCTTCCCAGCTGGATTGCACAAAATGTCAAGTATTTTACTCCTTTTTGGAGATTGACGAGAGCAACACATATATAGAGATTCCCTCCAGCAGGCACAGTAATTAACCCATGCATATTTTGATCTTCCCCATACCCCCTCAGGTAGGTTTTTATAGCCCCAATTTACAGAAGAAGAAAGTGAGGCTGCGAGAAGTATACGCTTTGCTTTGCTAATAAGAGATGGCGATGGTGTTTCCAATCGGTTCTGTTGAACAGAAAAGCTGGCAGGAGCCTTTCCATCACCGTGCTGTGCCAGCTGCGGCAGAGATGCTGATGGCCAAATCAGCATCATTTTGTTCATCATCTGCAATCCCTACACCTAGCAAGCACTTCTCTGAGGCATCACTCTATGTCACTTCAGCTGCAAGATTTCCTTTGCTTAGGAATCTATAGCTGACCCTGGGCACCTCATTGGAGAGTAGAAAGTTCCCTTGCTTTCCAGTCCCTGCTTCTCACAGGAGGAGGAAGTTCCACCATCCACAGTCTACCTTGAGCTCTTCAAAAGTAGAGACCCTGTCTCTATTCTCATTTGCTAACACCGCCCTATCACCTCCCCCGATAAAAGTGACAGGTTATAGAAACGATGTTCTACCAGAGTAGCCAACTAACACCTGTCAGGTGAGATCCAAGACATACCAGGCAGAATCCCAAATCTTACAACACCCAGAGCAAGCAAACAACTGAAGTCCCCAGAGAGGCTTTCCTGAAACAATAGATTGCAGGAGGGGACAGTGAGGGAGGGGGAAGCGTTTGGCACTTGGGAGGGTAGGAGGCAGTCTGTTTCCAGTGCACAGGACAGAATGTTAGAGCGTGGGACAAGGGACAGTAGGTGGCAGAGACAAAAACAGCTAAGTGGTGATTTCTCCTAATTAACAAGTAGGTGGGTGGGGAGGTCTACTTTGGGAAGCCTCCACACCCCACCCACTCTGTGTTGCGACTTTCTGGAACTTGAGCAAATTTGAAGGCAAACAAAGTCTGCAGAAGATTCTATTTTTTTCCTGGTAACAAGCTCAGCTTCAGGGTTCTCTGACCCCGTAAATGCTCAGAAATGTTTATCTTTATGCAACACGCGTCACCCTCCAACATGTTCTACTAGAAACGACATCACCTCAAATGTCTCAAGTTCTGGAAGAATCCCTTTTGACCTTAACCTGACCAAGGTCCTCCGTCGTCGGCACATCGACAAGAGCCACCACAGGGGTTCTCAGTCCCTGACATTATTGGCATACCTTCAAAGGCTGGTGATTAGTGGTGGTAGGCTAGGAAGAATGTAAGGACTCAGAGCAAAAATAGGTGAGTCTGCAAATATTGGAATGTTACATAGCAAATGAACTGGGTGCTGGGTGAAAGAAAACCTGCCTGGTTCTCAAAATTTCACCTTAAACTCTTCAAACACACAATTTCTGCAATTCCAGGTCTTAGTCCCCAAATTGCAATTCTCAATGACAGGCACCTTATACTCTACAACTTCATCTGCACTGCTAGCTCAGGTTTCTGTATCCCCGGGTCTGGGTTACATCACAAGATGCGCACATACAGCTCAGCCCCTCACCGTGTTCCACGACATATGCACTTGAATAAGGAAAGTTTGAGTTTAGTAGTCATGAAGACTGGGGAGACGGAGAGAAAGAGACATGATTCCCATCTTAGGAACAGGATTCTAGAAGGATCTGTGGCCACATCTTTTCAAATGACATTTGGCTATTCTACCACCATTGACTTTGATTAGACTCTCCTGGGTCCAGACTTTCTCTACCATATTTCTATTTCTTCTCACCCTTCTCTTGGGAGCCAGAGAACAAGTTGTCATTTCCACTGCTTTTCCCCCATGTTTCCTTCTCCCTGAAAATTTGACATCAGCTTTCTTGTGCCCTTGAGGGGCTCAACTTCTCACCAAGTCTGCATCAAGCCATTTTCCCAAACCAAAACAATGCACTGCAGAAGATGACTTCTTGGGCCTCTATTATAAAAAGCATTTTCTTCACTTGGTTATAGGGAGACTGTTTCAACACTGTTCCAGCACAGGGGCCCGTAGGAGAAACCCTGTATTTCTCCCGGCTGGACCTTGTTATGCACGTGTGCGGCCGACTTCTTGAGTGCACAGTAAACATAAGATCTTGCCTGGTGGCTTCTGTGCTTTGTTAGGTCTCTTAACTCTTGTAACCCAGTCCTCCTCACCCTGTAAAACCACTTGCCATGATACTCTCTGCACACCTTGGAAGGACTGGCAGCGATGGTTGGAAAGCCCCGCATCCGACTCTCTGTGGGACCCTCATGGCATCTGCAGCCCTGACCCCTCCTCACGGGCTCCCTGTACCACACGTCCCTCAAACAGGCTGCTGCATTAATATTTTTAAGTTCCTCAAGTTAAAGAATTTAAAGGCAAATCTTTGTAATTCTTATCATTTCCTCATTATGAGTTGGTATCCTTGTGAAGGCCCTATCCCCACTGCCTTTTTATCAAATACCCCAAAAATGTCTGTACATGCTTGTCTTCCTTGGTAGACTTGGTATTTGTTCCTGAAAGCACCTCCCTTCCATTCACTTAACCTTGAAACCTCAACATTTGCCCTTCACACCTCCCTCTCTGCTGTTGGGAATGGCCAACTAACTCCCACCTTTGCCTCCCAATTTTCCATTGCTCCTGTTCCAGAGCATCACGTTATCCTCTGTAGCCTAGGTTTAAAAATAATTTTTAAAAAGGCTATACTTCCCTAATTGGTTCCTTTGCTTTCAGTTCCTCCCAACTCACACTCCACACTGATTCCATAGGGGAATTTTAAACAGACAAAACCAAACGTGCCAATCTTCCACTCCAGAGCCATCACTGACCCCTCCCACAGACAAGACCATGCTATTCAGAGCTTTCACCGGGTGTGATACCTCTTATCTTGCAACATAACTGGCACTTTCTTTAACGTATATCTCCCTCTCTCCAGATTCCAGTCACCTCGTACCTAGTCTTGTAGTTACTCAGGCCCAGTGAATATTAACACATCTCCCGATCTATGTTCTCGGGCTGAAGCCACTTTAACGATATGCATGTACAAATCCCAGAATACTCCGTGCAGAATTAAATAAATAACCCCAGAATGAAACGTGCACCTTTGTGTGTTTGCAATGTTGAGATGGAGATGAGGACGACAGGACCTCGGAGTGTTTCCCTTCATTCTTCCCAAGGGCAGTGCTGGGTACACACTGATAGCACTCTATTACCCAGGAGGACGCCGGAACTCAAAGGGCTTATGTAAGCATCCTGTGTATAAATGGGACAGCCAACGTGGACAGTGAGTTCCCTGTCTGTTTACTGTCTATCTCCTGCCACCCCGGTCTGCGCACACCGGCACGCACGTGGTCTGCGAGAACCTTTTCCTCTCAACGTGGCATCTCCATCGCCTTAGAACGGCATCTGGCTTAGGATAGCAGACACTTGTTAAGTATTGGGCGAATCAATGCAAAAACTTGGAAATGACAGCAAAAGCCCTCCTCTACCTCTATCCTTCAGAGATTCATTTCATTCCCAATAATTGACTTGTTCATTCATTCACTCATCTGGAATGTACTCCCTCTGTGCCAAGCACAGTGCTGACCCCTGGAGATTCAAAACAGGAGATGAAACTTACATTCTATATTAACCAGATAGTCTTAGTTCAGAAGATTATCTTTTGCAACTCTGTATCAGCACGTGAATCAGCATGTTCTCAGTATTATGCAATAAAATAAAATACTGAAGTGAATTAGATTAGGAGACTTATTGAAAACAGTGCTGTTTATCCATACCCCCAATTTTGAAATTGATATTCATCAAAAGTGCCTTATTTTCTCACTGATTGGCTTTATAATAAATGTTCCACGTTGGAATTTATATAACTCCTCTCTTTTATAAATGGAGCTCTGTGTAGAATTTATTTGAAAAAGGGTTGTTACCGGTGTCCATGCACATGCACCTGCATTTGAGAACCATTGGCTTGCTATCACCCTTTGAGGCTTAGATGATAGGTCTACCCTCTGGGGGAAAAAATGAAAAGGAGATGTTCTGGGACTACAGAGTTTCCTCTACCCTTTGCATTCTTGACCCAGAAGTGGATGGCAATAAGGACTGGGAGACAGACCGCCTGGTTCTGAATCTTGGATCTTTTTAACACAGCCTGGATGACCTTTGGCAAGTTATTTAAATGTTCTGGGTCATGGCGTCCTCATTTATAAAATAGAAAAAGCATGTGTGCCTTTTTTACAATTTGGATGACTTGGAATTACATGTGCAAATTTCTTAGTGCAAACCCTGGCGCCTAGCAAGTGTACCACTCATGGGAACTTCATAGCTTCATGGTGACGGTGATGAGGATGAGGAGGATGGGACTGTCACTGGTGGGCACTGGTGCTGGTGGCGGTGGTGGTCATGGAATGGTGGCAATAGCGTTGTTGTTGGCTGTAAACTCAAGGATAAGGTGAATTATGTCAGCCTCCGTACGAACGACAGCTCCATTCTCTCCATCTGGAGAGCCAGGGAGTCATTCTTTGTACCTCTTCCGGGAAAGCCCACTGCGAGTTAGCTCTCCCACCCTCCTCTCTTACCTCTAGTGTTTCCAGCTATAGAAGTGATTGGAACTGCTCTTACTACCTTGACTCCCCCATCTCTCCCTCCTCATAACTGGGCCACAGACATCTCTAAGAGGCTTCTTTTGTATAGCAAGTAGGAGCTGACACCACTGTTCTCTGGGATTACTCTAGGGGATATTAATATTTTATGACCTCTTTAGCGAAACACTGAACTCCGGGGTGCTGATACTGCCTTCTACTATCACTCAGGTTCTCAGCAGGCTCCACTCTCCCTTCCTCCAGCCCCCAGCTGTCACCAGCCAAGCCAATCTCATCTTTTCTGCCCCCCACTGACATGGTCCTATCAAGACCCACATAATTCAAAGAAATGCCAAATAATAAGAATAATAATAACAAAGCTAAGAATTACTGAGGATTTACCCTGTGCTAGATGCTATGGCAAATATTTTATAATCATTATCCCACTCCTTCTTCTTGGAAACCCATTTTATAGATGAGAAAACTGAGGCCAAGAGAAGAAACCCTTCAAATCTATATACTTAGGCCCTGACTCAGGTCCGTGTGATTTCCTTGCCTCTGATCTTCTGTTTTATTGCATAATGCCGTCCTGAAATAGATTGTAAAGCAGAATGTCTGAAAGTTGAATGCTTAGTAAAGGAGTTCTCTGAGACTCTGTTTTCCTTGCCCCAAGTTAAATTGAGCTACAAAGTACCACACTATGGTTCAGGTAGTTGCTGGCTCCCCCAGGCCCCCATGGCTATTTGAAACCACCCCAGGTTCTCTCTGTTGACATGGAAACACTGGCCAAGATAGACAAAGAGCGGGTCTTGACCCAATGCCTGAAGGGGTCAGATGGCGTTGTTTCCCTTTTTCTTCCTCAGAGCCTAAGTAAAATGATCTCAGCCAGCAAACACTCATAAGACACAGTTCTGATTTTTGCTTAAAAGAAAACAACTGTACAAACAACACCTTTACTGCACATTTCTTGGGACAATGTTCCTCAGTTGTGGGACTAAAATAGAGAAGAATAGTTTTTATTCAGCAGCAAAATGCATATGACATGGAGGATGGAATATATACATATGCATTCATATTTCCACTTTATGATTTAATGTATGGAAAATCAATCTGTATCTATAATTTACACTCTGCGCTTCTAAGTTTATCTCCTAGATCTAAGTCTGTATATCTATCTAGATGCAGCCAGAGATTCAAGGACACAGCCCAAACGGTGAGAGTTCGGTTAAGACTGCTGGTAATTTTTATCACTTTTTTATTGCTAATCCGTAGTAACCAATGTTCTATAATAAACATGGGGTTGTTTCATAACGAGAAAAGAGGAGGATTTCCTCTTATTATTCCTTTTATTTTTCTCTCTTTCTCTTTTTAAAGTGGCCCAAACTACAGAGTGAAAACCCTCTCCCATCATAGGTGAGGTCAGAGTCTCACCAAGAGGGGAAGGGAAGTGGTGAAAAATGACCTTTGACTTCCTCAGGAGCCCAGCAATTTGGAGCTAGTTTAATAGTGACTCCAGAAGGAGGCGACGGGCCCTCTCGCTGAGTTCCTGAGCACCGCAGCTCTCCACACAAGCCTAATTATAGTCACCAAAGAAGTTTCTTCCTCGTCTCTCTGGGTCCTGCGTGACAGCTCATCATTCCAGTGGCATTTTTGTTGAGAAAATCTCATTTCTATTTTTATTATGAGGACTGCTTGTCTTTACTAACTCTTAGTACATAGATCAAGCCATTATGAAGACCTGTGCTTTCCTCGGGCAAATGAGAATTACCAATTTTCTCTCTCTGTGAAGTCCTGTGCACCGTGAGTCGGCTCCACCAATATTTATTTCTCACAGTAAGACCATGACGATCCTGGGACATGGTTAACCTGTGACGTGCCATTCACCTTTTATTTAACACCCCAGAGGCTGCTATCATATATTGTCTGTGCTCATTTTCAACAGAGAGAGCAGCCAGATAGCCTCACCATGGAAGGGCAGTCGTGTTTAAAGTAGAAAGCACAACTCCCATCCTGCCACTTTTGAACGTATTCATGAGATAGGTGGAGGTATTCATGGCGAAGGTGGAGGGGTGTGAAAGTTAAGTCTTGTCACTGCAGTCCTCTCTGATAATGCTAACATGGTAAGAAACCCTTTTCCCACTATTAGAGGTTTCTCTAGGCTAAGCATTCCAAAAACGACTTACATGCATTATTTTACTTACTCCCCTGCCAAAATATTTATTCATGCATTCCCTCATTCATTCCTTATTTAATTCATATATAAATATTTATAGACTAGTAAATTATATTCTAAGCATTGTACAATGTCCCCGGCATACAGCGATTAGACATACAAACAAGCAAGCAGACAAACAAACAAAACTCAGCCGGCTTAC
The DNA here is from genome assembly GCA_037038555.1 of Rhynchonycteris naso. Lineage (NCBI taxonomy): Eukaryota > Metazoa > Chordata > Mammalia > Chiroptera > Emballonuridae > Rhynchonycteris > Rhynchonycteris naso. The sequence continues at coordinate 193,829,190 of CM073000.1, forward strand.
TCTGGTGGGACTTAACTTTTACTGGCAGAGATTTTAAAAATCAATTCAGTCAGTTTCTTCTAAAACTAATGTCCCGGCAATTTCGCTCTTGAGCATTTATCCTAGAAAAAGGAAAACTATGTTCACACAAAAATCTGTATGTGAAGTTTTATTTATAATAGCTAGAGACAAGATTCAGTCCAGATGGCCTTCCACAGATGAATAGTTAAATAAATGGTGATACATCCATACAGTGGAATACTACTCAGTCATGAAAAAGCAGCTACTGAATTATTCAGCAGCTTGGAAGAATCTCTGGGGAATTACGCAGCACAAACAACATAGTCAACTCTAAAAGGTTGTGTGCTAACTGCTTGCTTCCATTTTTGAAATGCCTGAATTTTAAAAATGGAGAACAGATCCGTGTTGGCCAGGAGGTAGGAACTGCAGGAGTTGGGGAGGGAGGTGTGAGTGATTATAAAAGAACAGCAAAGAGAATTGTTCTGGATCTCAGCTATGGTGATGGACCGATCGCTCTACACATGTGATACAATTGCATGGAAATAAATATATGTCCCGCCCTCCACACACACAGACAGTAATGCAAATAAAACTGAGGAAATCTTAAAGTCAGAAGATTATACCTATATCAATATCCTGGTTGTGATAATGTATTATAATTTTGCCAAGAGTTACCACTGGGGAAAGTTGGGTAAAAGGCACATGGAATCTCTCAATATTATTCTCACAACTGTATGTGACTCTACAATGATCTCAATGAAATGTCCATTAAAAGAAACAAATTATACAGTTACTTTTATAAGGCCAGTTGTGATAAAGGCTATAAAATAAAAGAACAAGGTTTAAACACTTTTGTAAAGGGGACTATATATATCTATCTATCATGGGCTGGATTTAGACAGGCTGAGGGAAGACTTCTGTGAAGAGGTGCCATTGCACTGGGTGATGGAAGGACGAGAAGTTGGCAAGGAGAAGAGTGGGTGGCAAAGTGTTCCAGGAAAAGAAACAGTGTGTGGCGGGGGTGCAGAAAAGGGGGTGCCTGCTCGGGGAAGAGAAACAGAAGCACCACGGAAAGGAGGGGAGGTCTAGTGCAAATAGGCAGTACCTAGGGGTTGAGGGACCTCTAAGTGATTGACATCCCTACACCCTGCGTGGGGGCGGCCAGCCTACCATTCTTCTGTTGCAGGAGAGGGAGGCTAAGACAATCTCCTCGAGGTCACAAAGCAAGGGAATGTCAGGCCTGCAATTCAACATCAGAGCGATGCCTAGGTCCACTGTCTCCCCAAGGAAAACATCTTGAAACATACACTCATTGTCTGACCAGGCAATCTCACTCCTAGATCTTTATGTAAGAAAACAAAAAAATTTATATCTCCGAAAATGCCTGTACACTAATGTTTATAGCAACTTTCATAATCAGTAAAAACTAGCAGCAACCTTAAAATCCTTCAGTTGTTGAATAGATGAATCATGGTGCATTCAGACAGAGAATGCTACTTAGCAATAAAAGGGAAGAATAAACTATTGATAGACACAAGCGCATAAATGAATCTCAAATTCATTTCACTGAAAAAAAAAAGTCAGACTCGAAAGCTACCCATTTATGATTTCATTTATGTGACTTTCTGGAAAAGGCAAAATTATAGGAACAGAAAAAGGATTGGTGATTGCTGGACATTAGTGTGGGGCTGACTACAAGCAGACCCCAGGGAATATTTTGGAATGGCAGATATGTACCATAACCCTATGGCATTGGTTGTTACATCACTGTAGGCTTTTGTCTAAACTTGCAGAACTGTATGCTAACAAGGGCAAGTTTTACTGTATGTAAATTATACTTTGATAAACCTGGGTATAATAAAATGATCTTATGGAATGAGCAGATACTCATGAAAGTCAGAGAAGACCCCCTCTCACTTTTGAAAAGTTTGATACGGGCCCCAGGAGACAGCAATATTAACGAGTTTAATCTTCAGACAGTGCAATGAAGAAGAATTGAACGAGGAGACAGCTGCTGGGAAGGGTGGGTGAGGGGTGACCACCTCTTCCTACTCTTGGGATCCATAGATGGAGCAAAGGACTGGAAGACAGAACTCCTGAATCTCCCCACTGGGGAGTGGTCCACGCTCCCTGAAACAGGGGTGTGCTCATTTGACAAGGAAGGTGAAGGTGGAGTCAAGGGATGAGTTCCTTTTCTTGTCTTTGCGGAGGACCAAAACCGTGTGCTCTGGGGTCCCCAAAGTCACTCAGTGCTGGGATTCCCAAGTCGGTCCTCTTTTCACAGTCTAGTGTCCTGCACCAAACGGAGGTCCACCCGTGGGAGGAACCAGATGCACTTTTGGCAGCTAACACAGGGTCAGCCCTCGGGCCAGCAAGGGCACTGGCACCTGCTGACAGGGCCCCATTCCCTGCCATGGATCTCCTCCCGCCAGGCCTATGGGTTTCTCCAAGCCCTCACCCCATGGGGATCCTAATGAGCCCATGATCAATTTCCCTCTCAGCTCTGTGAGTCTCTGGGGGCTATTTCTGAGGCCATGATGGAATGCGTGGCCATTTCCGGTAGTTGTCTTTCCCCCTGAGGTTTCACATTCGAGAAAGATGAACTCTGAGTCCTCTCTGGGGACCAGCTGGTTCAGGTCAGGAAGTATGAGCTGGCATTTTACATCACTGCTAGCCCGCTAGCTAAGCAAATGGATCTGACCAAAGTCTGCCTAACTCTCACCCCACCTGCATGTCAGACCACCCTTCTTCTCTCTTCCCAGGACACTATCTTTCTCTTGAGTACTGTCTTTATAATAACATCTGTTCATCATGCCTTCCTATATCTGTTTCTTAAGCTCCCATTTACCTCGGAGACATCTAACACCATATGACAATCCTGGACTGCTTCTCCTACTGCAACCCAAACACTTGGCTGAGGCCTGAGTGTGACGTGGGCTCCGTGAACGCCTCTTGAATACACAAAGACTAGAAGGCCAGGTGCATGCCCAGAGAAATGAATTCAAGAGCAAACCCCCAAAGAGACCACTTGGTGAAAAGCAGAAAATATCATTAACTGAAAACAAGACATTTTTGAGAAATTCGCATTTCAGTTTTACCAAAGAGACATTGTAAGCACTTCACCCAAGTGATACATTATACCCAGAGAAAATGCTGCAGTTATTTCTATTACACTGAGGCTTATGCTGGGTATGTCAGAGAGGTTAGACACTCAGCACGGGGTCCCCCATGGACAAAGATCTGTATTTTAAAAAATAGAGACAGAGAAAAGAAAAGAAAAAAATACAGTGAGAAAAGAATCTCCAGAAACCTATGGCACATTTATAATCAGAGAGAATAGGACTTTTTACTGGTCTCTCATCAATATTTACATTATAAAATTTAGCTCCTAGGAGAAGCATAATAAAAGAAAAATTAAGAAGAGAGACAAAAACAAACAAAAAGAATAAAAAGAAGAAAGAACAACTGAACAATCAAACCTTAACTATCTCTGCTCTTTAAACCCAGTCAGAAGAATTCTCTCTTCATGAGATAGAATTAGTCTGAGAACAAGACAACCTTGGCCCTGTTGCATAATTCATTGGCAGCTTTAATCTTCAGAATGACTATTAGTGAACATTTCAGGTTTTATTGCAATTTTTTAAACAAATGATATTTTAAGTTCAAAGTGAATATATCATGAGTTGGCAATTTGTAATACGTTTTCACTAAAAAGGAAATCAAAATAAAGTTTTCCAGACCTTTGGATGTAACTGAAGACTTAAAAACAAACTGAATGTAAAGCACGTAGGAGAGAAAGTCAGACAGACAGTAGACAACATGAAACAAATGTCTTCATTAGACAGCATGATCAATTCTTTGAACTGCAAAAATTTGGATAGACTTCCTTAAAAGGAAATGCTAATAATGAAGGACAAAGCTACATAATTCAAAGGAATATATTAAGTCAATCATCTAAATGGTTTGCCTTCAAAATGTCCAACACTCCATGGTTTGTATATACAGTGTGTCCGTAAAGTCATGGTGCACTTTTGACTGGTGACCGGTCAAAAGTGCACCATGACTTTTTGGACACACTGTATATATGAGTCTCTATGCCAATATTTTGTTCTTGGGCAAATTTAAGGCTTAACCATCCATCTAAGGACATTGACACTCAGGGTCAGTCTTTCTTTCAGTATTAATTATGGAACACTTTTCTATTTAATGAGTGTATTTGCAAATCCAATCAAAAGGTGTGTGAAACAGGCATGCGTTTGCACCTGGGCAATTAGTTGAATCCATATAACAAGCATCACCATATCAAACATTTATTACTGAACACCACATCCATGGAATTTACCTTAGAGCTGTAGAAATTACACAGAACCAAATACAACTAGGATACATTAAGCCAGTCGTTCTCAAAGTGTGCGCCAGGGCGCGCTGGTGCACCCTAAAAGATCTCCACGTGCACCCTATGGTATTCCAGAGAAATATGTGCCTGCTGGGGACCAAAAAACCAACAGGGTTTTTGGAGTTTAGATTTTGGGGGGACAGAGGTGTGGGGAATTGGCTGTAAACTGACAGTCTGTCCCCATCTCACTTGCCTGATTAGGTTGCAAAAGGCTGTTAAGCTGTGGTGCTGGATTGTTTACACTATCCCTCATGTTTCCCAAAGAGACTGGAGGCAAGTTTCTTCTATCCTTTGTTTGGTGTAAAGTTAAGATGATATGTATGGTGGGGAGTTTTCTTCACCCAACACAATTAAGAGTAAAAAGAGAGAAATTCTTCAATGTTTTGATGAGGAAATGAGAGTTTGCCCTTCAAATATATGCTCAAACATTGAAGAAATCCCTAGGACACATCAGGCTCATGTTTCTCATAAACACAAGAATGAAAAACTTAACACATTCATGCCGGGACCTGCTGAATTTACTAAATCTTACTAAGAATGTATCTATCTATATAAAAATAACTATTTTGTCATTTTTAATTTTTTAACCCCTCTTTTTTTACAAATTCTAAAAAGCATAACTCAAAAAAATGTAACATAAAAATGTTTTTTAATGTCAGAATAAATTTAATTTTGTTGTATTTATTTTGTTTAATTACTATAAAAGCACGCTTAAACTTCACATATTTTTCTTTCATATTTGACTTAATTATTATAACATATTTCTCAGAAAGTTGTATATAGTGCACCTACAATTACTTATAAGATTTTAAATGCGCCCTGGCTTCAAAAAGTTTGAGAACCACTGGGTTAAGCCATCCCTTTAGCTACCTGTGCAGTGAACTGCACAACAGGTCATGCTCACATTAATCAGTGTTGATCCCTGTAGGGAACTGGCAAGAATACTTGCCTCCTGTCATTAAGTCTTCATCTGCCTTAATCTTGGTTCTTTTCTCCTCCTAACATTTCATATCCATTTCCCCCAAGTTGACCCTTTTAAAAAAGGGATATTTCCAGAAAGAGAACAGCAGAAAAGAATTCTCAGACTCTAAGAAGTGCCAATTTTTATTTTAATGCATATACCCGTTTCACGTTAACTACACTGCTCACAAAAACTGGGGGATATTTCAAAATGAATAGGAAGTTATAAAAAAAATCTCTGAATTTTTGTGAGAAGTATAGTATTCCCATGTCTTTTACATGGGACTCAGGTTCCTTGTGCTATCTTAATTAAATATCTTGACTATTCTTTGCCAAATGAAGTCTTACGACTATGATTTTTGGATGGGTACATGTCCTGGTAAATTCTTTCCAAGCTTCTTATGTATTAAAGAACTCATCTGCTGATGGGAAAAAACAAACAAACAACTAATAACCATCCAGATTTAAACACTTGTCATTTATATGGCCCTAAAGATTGTGTCAGTTACAATGATCACTAGTTCCATTGACTAGTATAATAATCCTAACAATCTGGTGTCCAGTTTGCCTTTATTCTTAAGATAACATCCATTTGGTGGCGCAAAGGAGAGTCAGTCATCCTACCCAGAAATGGGAGGAGCGACGAAGGAGATTTTTGAAGATACCCCTGAAGGGAGGAGTATTTGAGACCAAACCACATGGGATTTATCTTTGAGTCACTATACAAGCATTGCAATTGAATACTATGATATTTTGTCTCTTGATAATCCATTCTCATCTTTGTTAATAATCAGCAGATACCATTCCTTCAGGATGAATAACTTGAGGCAAAAAAAAAAAATCATTAAATAAAAGTCGGTTAATTGCATTTCTTAAGAAATCCAACTTTTTAATGTTCCTTCTGAGAGCAGAGCAACGGTATAGTCAAAGGATCAATTATCTTCCCCCCCCCCCAAAAAAAAATGGCAGAATATAACAGTTTCTTTTCTTAAAGGGCTGCAGACACTCCCATTTCTTTCCGTAAGGATAACTTGAAAAGGATGCAAAGTTCTACAATCGACCGTTCACTGCACACAAGCTGCTTTTGATTATATTGCCTCACAAACTAGATACTTTGCTGGGAAGCATAAAACTGTTTATCACTAAACATTTGAGATTCCACTCAGATAATTTACACATAATTAGACAGAAGCCCAGACTTCCTAGCGGCAGCATTACCTCCTGTCTCACAGACTATTCTTAAGAACATTTTTTGGTAGCATAATGAGCGTTTTACGAGGATTTGTAATCAGTCTTCATGTAGGTGGGAACAAAGGTGAATTACTCCTCAACACGATCACATCATTACATAACTCAGCACAGAATAATGATGAGCTAAGGTTGGAAGAGGTAACCTGCCCAGGTATTTGAAGGTATTAGGAAATTCTGGTCTTTTCCAGAGGCATAAAATGAATTAAATGATCCCTTAGGAAAGCAGAAAAATAAAACAGAAATCAGCCAAGAAAAGAAGCCTCCCACTTCAACTTCTCGATTCCTTTGCTCGCTAACAGGGAAGGACATAAAAAGACAAAATACAGAGATGAAGAGAAAAGCTAATGGTATTTTCTATCCACAAAGTCTTAGTTCTCACAGATGTCTAAACTCTTTGGGGACCAGTCTTGTCTTTTCTAGACATCTCCTGTCCTAAGACACAAACAAATCCATGGTAAGGAAAACTAAACCAGCTGTCCCCGAACAGGCTGACCATCACTCAAATATACACAGTCATCAGGCAGAAGAAGAATTTCAGGGGGTATGGGGGAAAGTGTCACCACTTCATGACACAAAGACCACAGCCAGAAATAGCCCGGCGTCCCGACACTGCATCACTCTGAAGCGTCGGCTCAGGCCTGGCACTGTGCATCTAAGGGGGGTTTCAAAACTGCCACCTTGCATGGTCCCTTTGAACCCTCAAAGCTGGGTTGTCTGGTTTCCATTTATGGATAAGGAATTTTTTTTTGGTTTCTTTCTTGCCCTTTTCAACCAGAGAGGGTCTGTATCATGCTTTGTTGCATAGAATTTGAGCAGCTTATAACTTCAGCTATATCCAGTTCATAACAGGACACAACTATAGGGTGGCTTTCCAGATTATGGATAAGGAGAAGCACCAAGGCCAAACCTTATGGTGATCAGATTCTCAGGGCCTGGGCAGGTAGGACTAGGCAGTCTCTGAACTGGGCAACAGGGAAAGCGACTGCCTCAGAACAGTTTCTTTGCCATTGCCGATTACAAAGTAGAGTTGGATGCTGGTGGCATACACAGTCCAGGTGCAGTCTATCAATTTTATAACTATGATCATGGGAGACAGTGTGTCTAGAACTCCAATTGAGTTCCCTTTGTGATCTGAGTTCAATGTTTCCTCTCAAAGTTTTATTCATAGTCAGAAGCCTGTCCAGAACAGATTCTTCTTCACTAAAGAAAGCCAACAACTAAAAAACAAAACCTAAAAGAATAATTTGTACATAATTACAATAACAAATATATGTGAATATGTCCAAAAAACCCTATGCATAAGAATATCTGTACTCTATTGATTTACATTAATGCCTGACAAATAATAATTCCTAACAAAAATTTGATGAAAAAATGAATGAATGATAAATAAATGAATGAATGAATGATGAAGAATCAGAAGCAACATGCATGTCAAAAATAAAGGAATGGTTAATAAAGGGTAATCTAGTCATATATTTGAATATCATACAGCCATTTGAAATCAAGTGTCTAAGAAACATTTAATAGCATACATGAGAAATAATCATATATAATGCTATTTTTGAATGAGTTGATAAGTTTATATAACTTCTATAGTTTATGTTTCCTTCTTTCCTTCCATCTTTCTTTCCTTTCTTCCTTATTTCTTTCCTTCCTTCCTTCCTTCTTTACTTACTTCTTTTCTTCTTTCCATCCATCCATAAATCCCAGACATAAGCATAAGTGCACTGATTAATGGAAGTCCATAGTCCTATTTGATCATCCTTGTCTTCCATGCCCCCACCATGCCCCCACCATGCCCTCACCATGCTCCCTGGGCCACCTACTCAGACTCTTGAGCTTCAGGAAGTAGATGAAAAATTAATGACCTCATCCAACCCTCCAAATCTGGCCCATAACAATACCTAGTCCCAGAGAGAAGAAGACATCATTAGCTTAACATTAGTGTCAGAAACAAAATCAGAACAAAAAGGCCCCAAACTCTTAGACACTCCACATATGCATGTATCATCTAAGTTCAGGAAGAGACTGGTGTTTCCTAAGTGTACAGTGTGTGTGTGTGTGTGGGGGGGGTCATGTATTTAACCATTGGACTGCTTTCATACGGTGTGTCCCTGAGCAAGACAGTCATCCTTTCTGATTTGTTGCTTCAATCATAAAATGGGAATAAAAAACATACCTCCTTTATGAAGCCGTTGTAGAGATTAAATGACTTAATACAAGTTGAGGTTATAATAACATTTAGAACATAGCAAACCCTCTATAAGCATTAGCCAATTTTACATTATTTATTAAAGCTGCCATTACTGCATTACTGTCCCAAAGACTGCACAAATCTCTCAGAGAAAGAAATGGTAAGCAAATACCTCGATGGGTGTCCTGTACTTCTTGGAGACAGTGGGAAAATTCCACCTTTTTTTTTTCCAGTGCTTTGTGTCATTTCAAATATCTAAGCTCTGCGTTTCAGTTAGTGAAAAGAAGTAGCCTTCAACCATTGTTCAGTAACATTTCTTGGAGATTTAATAAAAAGAATTATGGACTTAAGTAATACTACAGAAGAACCAAAACAATCGATGACATATTGAGACAATTACATAATACATTTATGTAGGCCGACAATGAAGTTATGCGGTAGCAAAGAGAAGGAGAGAGAAAACAAATTTGACGTTGAAAAAATAAACAGTTTTATGAACAATACCATGAAATGGATGTGGCAAAAGCCTGCGGAATTGTGTTTCCAGTGATGGGGGATTTAGATAAGACTACTAAATATTCGGTATTTAAAACTAATGCTCCGCTTTGATTAAAAGAAAACCTTACACTTTGAAAAACAATTTCTCTTACATTTTCTCATTCATCCTCCTAAAAATCCTGGAAGATAGGTGTCTCTTTTTTCATTTTCTTTTCTTTTTTTTTTTTTTTTGTTGCAGAGACAGAGAGAGAGTCAGAGAGAGGGATAGATAGGGACAGACAGGAACAGAGAGTGATGAGAAGCATCAATCATTAGTGTTTCATTGCGACACCTTAGTTGTTCATTGATTGCTTTCTCATATGTGCCTTGACCGCGGGCCTTCAGCAGACCGAGCAACCCCTTGCTGGAGCCAACGACCTTGGGTCCAAGCTGGTGAACTTTGCTCAAACCAGATGAACCCGCATTCAAGCTGGCGACCTCGGGGTCTCGAACTTGGGTCCTCCTCATTCCTATCCAACACTATCCACTGCGCCACTGCCTGGTCAGGCTCTTTTTTCATTTTCCAGGTGAGAAAACCAAGGGAAAAAGGAGCTAAAACAACTTGCTCTCAGTCATAGACCACCCAGGCAATGTAGCTGGGATTTGTACCCAATCAAGGGAAAATTCCAGTGGCTTTTCAGGCACTTGAGAGAACCCCAAATGGACCCATTCCTGCTTAGAATGTAACAGTGACATGCTCAGAGATTAGAAACCACCATAGCATCATCCAGACCATCAGTCCCATTGGAGATCTAGTTGGGACGGATGGAACCAGCGACCCAAAGACACAGTGGAGGGCTAGCTGTGTTTCCATCAGTACCACAGTCTGGGATTGCTAATGAGGATGAAGAGTGAAACAAAGAAAGGAAGGGAAGGGAGGGAAAAAGAGTGGGAAGAAGGAAGCAAGGAAGGAATCAAACCTTCAGTGAGAGGCATGTAAGGTAAGAGAACGCTCCAGAGAGGTCTGGGAAACATGTGGGAGCTAATAAGCCCCAGAAAGACATGGCGACATGCGTCACCTGTGACCATGAGCCCCCGTCACCCTCGCCTCACAGAAGCCTTCCCTCTCCACAAGAACAGTATGATGACTCCAAGGAGGTAAAAGCATCAAGAGTGTTCCAACAGAGGAGGAGGGGATTCCCCGGAGGACAGGGACACCCCAGGGATATCCAACAGATTTATGTGCACAGGAGATGGGGTGACAGCAAGAGCTCCCCGGAGGAGCTCTGAGAATTTTTCCTGAATGAAACTACTTAGAAATTTATAATAAGATCCTTTATAATAAATTGACTGGGAAAATTTCCTTAGACTCTCTAGACATGGCTATTTTGCCCTAATCTATGAAACAGTTTCTGTTAACTAGGTGTTTCTCAACATCCAGCATTGGGGTTATGAGTGGAACATCACGTGGTCTCAGCTGGGAGTCACATGATTATTTTAAATATTCATTTACTCACGTGGTTATGCTTCAATTGATAGCATCGTTTCTATTGACTGTAATCACATACATATATTCAGATAAAGCAAATCAATTAACCATTTAGTAAATAATAAAAACAAGTGATATTAAGAAATGACAAAAATTATAGTGGTGAAACGTGGTGACTGTCACTAGCCTGTTTTAAAGAGTAATTTTTTAAATGGGGGGGAAAAGGCATTGTATGAATTGGAGCGGGGAGGGGGCTGTTAATGTGGGCTTCTCTTATCAAATAGCGAAGTTATAGTAGTTGCAACTCAAGCCTGCAACTTTGAAGTTGAGAGGACACTGACTGGCGAATGTTCTCACACACCGAATGGATGGAAATCAGACATGAAGACGCACACGCAGTTAAAACGGGTGGGCATGGGACAGAATGTTCAAGTACATCCCATCTCCATTTGGGGGAAAGCACACTTAGAATATGGACTTGAATCTTATATTTAGCCTCCACTCATGATCCTTCAAAAATGTGCACAATGTGATCCGTTCTATTTCGGGTCTCCTTCAGAACTATGATGCAATGCAGGAAAGTAAGGGGGAGCTTAAATTACCCCGCCATCTAAGCAGGGCTAATAAAGACTTAAGCCCGAACTGACTTGCAAACCTCTGTGTCTTCCAAATGGCTGGGGAAATAGTCCCACCATGACCCTCAAACTTCTTCTCCCTAAGCGGCTAGAAAGGTGGGTTCCCCATTGGAGCAGGCATCTTAGTTGAAATGTAACAATGGTGTTAAAAGGAAGATGTTAGAGAGTTGGTTCAGAAGGAAGAAAGTGGGGTGGCCACTCAGAAAGCAGAAGAAAGCTAGGGAGCTCACAATAGATGCAATCTCAAACACCCATTGAGATCAAACAGATACTGTAATTTATTGAAATAAACAGTAGTGGATGTTTCTTTTTACTTATTTTTAATTTTTATTTATTGATTTCAGTGAGAGAGAAAAGGAGAGAGGAGTGGTGAGAGAGAGAGAGAGAGAGAGAGAGGGATCGAGGGAGGGAGGGAGAGAGAGAGAGAGAGAGAGAGAGAGATTGATCACCTTCTATATGTGCCCTGACCTGGAATCGAATCAGCAACCTCGGTGCCTTGGGACAATGCTCTAACCAACTGAGCTATCAGGCTAAGGTGATAGTGGATGTCCCCAGATCTTCCATTTTTAAAGAGAAGGTGGAACTTAGTTTTTGTGCGAAGGCAACAAAGTCAGTATCCAGCACTATACATATAAATAAAATAAGCCTTTGGGCTGACTGTAGTTTGCAGGCCAGCAGTGAGCAACCAATCACTGAATTGAAGGGAAATCTGACTTTGCCCACATCTTTTGTTTCCTTATTATTCCTAGTTGTTTCACTCCTATTGAATTTCTGAAAGTTTTTTCACAAGGGAGGGATTTATTTAGAATAAGTAGTTATTATTTTCTAAAAAATATATTTATTGATTGATCTGAGAGGGTGGGGGGAGGAAGGGAAAGAGAATGAGAGGGAGAAACACTGGTTTGTTGTTCCACTTAGTTATGCATTCATTGGTTGATTCTCGTATGTGCCCTGATCAGGGATCAAACCCGCAACCTGGATGTATTGAGCTGATGCTTTAACCAACAGAGCTACCTAGGCCAAGGCAATTATTATTATTAACCCGATAGATGCTTTTGTTGGTCATTCACATGTTAATGCAACTTGCTTGAAACAGATTGCTTTTCTGCCTCACAGTCAGGTGAGAGGGTCCTTTCATTTTGAGGCAGTCTAGAGCTAGAGCTACTGTGTAGACTCAGGGGGCACATTGCCTGGGCTGAATTCCAAGAACAGGTCCACCTCTTAGCAGGTAGCATTAGTTCTGCCATTTGTAAAATGAGAACAAGATTGCCACCTTCTACGATGTCTGGCATGCATGGTAAGGGCTTTCTAAATGATTGTTACTTGCATTACTGAACATACAAGTTAAAAAAAGAGGAACTTGTAAACAATGACATAAATTTTTCCCATCAAGTTGATAAAAATATATAATAATACCTCCACCTATTGGCAGTGATGAGATGAGATGAGATGGCATTCTAATAGGCTACCATTATAAAGTATACATGGGCACCGTCACTTTAATGAGCAATGGAATGAAATCTATTTAACAGGTATAAACATCTTCATCTCTTTTGATCCCAGAATTACACTTTTTATCAATTAGTCCAAGGAAACCTTTAAGAATGTAAACAAAGGCTTGGAAATAAGAATGTTCTCTGTGGCATTATTCATTGTTACAGTAAGAGAGAAAGAGACAAAAATACATTCTTAAATATCAACAGGGATGTCAAATTCCAGTAGTAAGTTATGGAATCATTACGTATAATGTTGAAAAATGACTAATGACATAGTAAGCTGCTTATGTTTCAATACTAGTTTTTAAAAATGTATGATAAAGATAATGCATAAGGAATAAAACACACTATAGGTCTAATATTGTAAATGCAGACACACATGTCTACACTAAACCGAACAACAAGAGAAATATTTAAAATGTTGTGTGAACCCACCTATATGACATTCTGGAGAAGGCAACATTATGGAGAAAGGAAGAAGGTCAGAGGTTGCCAGGGTCAGGAGGACAGGGAAGAATGACAGGGGAGCACAGGGGTTTGGGGTGCAGTGAAAATACTCTGTATGCTACTATAATGGTGAATACAGTTATACACATAGTTCCAACAGAATGTACAACAAACCCACGGGAGGTACAACTCCAAAATTGAACCCTAGTATAGCCTATGGTCTGTGGGTGACTACAGTGTGTCAATGTCGGCTCATCAATCATAACAAATGTATCATTCTAGTGGGAGTGTTGATGATCAGGGAGGCTGTGCATAGGGGACAAGTGCAGGGTCGGGGATACAAATCTCTGTACTTGTTCATTTTCCCTTAAACAAAACTGCCTAAGAAAATAAAGTCTTAATTATATATATATATATATATATATATAATTTTTAATTCTGGTGGTGATGAGCAGCTGAAAATGGAATTTTGCTTTTTTCTAGGTTTTATAAACGCTTTTCAGAGGATCATATGCTGGTTTCCTAAAGAGAACATTACGAAAAACAGGTTTAAAAGGTATGTGCGTGTGAAGTAGAAAGCCCTGAGAAGCAAAGGAAACGAGAAAATGCTGTGTTTTTTGGAATAACTTAACTTTGGGAGAGAAAAAGGGTAGGTTCGAGATCGGGGTATTAATTCCCAAATGCAATGTAGACAGGATTAAATTATAGTTATACAAGCTCAAGCAAAAGAACTGACTAGTCACAAAGTAACTCCAAACCATTCAGAGCATAATCTATTCTTTATTAGCTGTAAAGCATGAGGCGATTGGCAATTCCAGCTCTTCATTAGAACATATTCCTCAGAGACTCCACGGGAGGGGAGGTAGGACACTCCTGAAAGGGGTGATTTGGGCGTGCAGAAGACCTGCCTGTCTCCCAAGACTGCAGGTAACTAACTCCTCCACACTTGTTGCCCAGACAACAGCCATCAGAAAGGGAAAGAGCTCAAGAGAGAGACAGCGGCCCCTACCGGCCATTCTCCACATAGCAACCCAAATATGGTGAAAATGCGGATGACTGGAGTACAATACTTCTGACCAACCAAATTGCATTTCAGGTAAAATGGCACTTAACATAAACTCTAAACTCCTTATCATGGGCCTCCATTCTCCACTTTGCTTAGCCCTTTCCAGGCACAATGGCCTTCTCTCTGCTTCCTGGCTCACTGCTTTTTATATCCTGAAGGCCCTTCTGAATCTCTCTCTCCCTCCCCCTCTCCCTCCCTCCCTCCCTCTCCTTCCCTCTCTTCTTCTCTCTACCATGGGAGGATACAAGAAGTAGTAGGTGGCCTGCAACCCCAAGAGGACTCTCACCAGAAGCCGTGCTGGCACCCTGTTTCGGGAACTGTGAAAATGTTCTGTTGTGTAATCTCCAGTATTTTATTACTGCAGCTCAGACTGAGTTGGACAACCAGGAGAACCCTGTTGTCCAGGACAGAGCCTGTCATCTATCAATCATTCAATACATATTGACAGAAGAAAAGATTTGGGGTTTATAATGTTTTTGTCAAAAGGATAAAAAAAATGGGAGTGGTCCACTTCAAGTTCTGGGGGCTCTGGTTTCAGAGAATGAATGCATTCTACAAGCAATGGTTTGCTGGGGCTGATTTGGGGAAAACAGAGAAGTTGAACTCTTCCTGGCTTGAAAGTGTCTTTCTGTATGAAGTTCAACTGAGGACACAAATCTCAGATGGACATACATTAATTTTCTTCTACACCTTCTCACCAACTTTTTACCCTCCGCACGATTTAGAATTTGAACCAGGACTGGCACATCCCAGCCCACGGGTTATATCTGTCCCGCTGTCTGTTTCTGTATAGCTGGTGAGCTAAGAATGGTGTTTATATTTCTAAGTAGTTGAGAAAAGTCAAAAGAAAAAGAATAGCTTGTGTCACATAAAAATTACATGCAACTCGAGTCCATAAATCAAGTTCTATCGGAACTAACCACGTTTACTTGTACATACATTCTCAACGGATGCTCTTGGGCTGTGAAAGCAGGTTTGAATGATTGTGGAAGAGGGTGCATGGTTAGCAACACCTACAAAATTTAGTCCTGAGACCTTTAGAAAAAACTCAGCTCAGACACTGAATAGCTGTGTGAGCTTGGGCGAGATGCTTGACTACTCTGACCCTTAAATATCCCATTGTAAGCTGGGGGCCATGGGTTTGTCTCACATAGCTATTGTGAGTTTGTCCCAGGGCCTTGAAGAAATATGAATTCTGCTTCTTATTTGCTGCGTCATTTGTTTTTGCTTTAATGCCCACTGGCTCTCCTTGGCTTTATCGATCTTGAGTTTTCTCCTACCCAATCCACTCCCATCTTCCTGAGCATCTATACCTTATCTTTTTGAAGGGACACAGCCCAGAGACAAAGAGCTTGGGGACTGGAGTTCAGCACCCTAACCCTTCATTTCTTAAATGCTCCTTGCTTTGGTGGAAAGAGGCTGATCATTTTGTTAGGGTTGCTGTAAAAAAGGAGGGAATAATCGCAAACCAGCGGGGCTGCGATCAATGTCTTCTCATCGTTGCATACACTGTTCCTGGAAGCATCACAATTCTGGGAGATGCAGGGGCCCGTGCATACCTAGCAAGAGGGCCAAGCAAAGCACCTTCAGCTCCCGTGTGTTTGCTGGGCACTAAGAATGGATGTCAGGTACCTTCCTGATGCTAGACATTCCAAGCACAGCAATTCACAGCTCACACTCTGAAGTGGCTCGGAATCTAGCAGAGGAGATAGACACATGTAAGGCAGCCTGCACAACTGCTTTCAATGTCTCACTTCCTAAGTGCCTTACAAAGGGATGAGGGTGGCTCAGACGAATGCCCTGCAGCGGTGTCAGGGGACCCTAGAGGAGAGAGCAGTCACTCTCCTGGGCTGAAGAAGGCTTCCCAGCTCATTCCCACTACTCATCACCCTCCTTGCCCCAGATCAACGGAGGCCCCAGGGACCACGGCCTCTTGCCCCAGGTCACCAAATGCAGGTACCACTAGGCGGGCTCGGGTTTTTTAATAATAGCACAGCTTCTCTCTCTCGCCCCTTCTCTAATACTGAACACCCTTTTCTTTTCCTCCTAGTTTTCAGCACTAATTGGGCAAAGAAATTGCATTCATGAGTGCACGGTTGCCTTTGCAATACTTCTGTCCTCCGTGCATGCTGGGTATAGTGTCCTCCCTTCTGTGATGGCCAAGGCCACTGCCGATGGCCCAGTCCACCTCCATGCCCCTTCTGACAGACTGCACACTGTGAGGTGCCTGGAGACAGTGATCATGGCTGAGACAATGGCCTGAGGCGGCTGCAGACTCCTGGGATTAAAGCTGGACCCAGGATGAGGTGCAATAGTTACCGCATATGCTGGGGCGCCAGCAGTGTGAATGCAGATGTGCTTGGTTGTAATGGAGACAACTCTGATAATCTAACTGTTAGCACATACATGTATCCACATTTGCCTAACACTTATCCCACACTTTTTCCTTGACACATTTCCCAAGAATAGTTCCCCAAAAAAGGCAGGGAAACAAACTAAAACCTTTAAAAGAGAATGTGGTTGTTTTCCTCATTCATATGTAAAGGCATCAGTAGGGAACAGGATAAGGAAGAAATAAAACAGAAGCTAAGGATGACTCAACAACAGCCTCTGCTCTGCCCCTTAATTAATGATTTGCCATGGTCCTCAGTCCTGTCTGTACCGTGGAAACACCTGGAGGACTTCTCGCACTGTGGATGCCCAAGGCACCTTCCCTTCTGACCAAATGAATGCGAAACTTCCTGCCGCTCCGCTCCGCTCAGTATCAGTGGTGCTTTGAAAGCTCTCGGAGGGATTCTAACTAAAATCAGGCTTACATCATCTCATTTTGTTCTCCCAAACATCTTATGGGATATGTACTATTATTTTCATCGTGACCATTTTTTTAATCAAAAAGAAAATGAGGCTCAGATTGGCGTGCTGGTAGACAACCAGCCAACAGCAAAGCGGGCAGTATGTCAGGAGGTTGGCTGCCTAAGTACCCTGCTAGACTGCCTCTCTGCAGAGATATCTGTAAACTTAAGGTGACTCGATGAAGAAGCAACAGCTCCCAGCCAACCTACCACCATGAGTTATCACCTACACAGGTCCAAGATCCCCCCTGGCAGGAAGATCCCAAAGAGGCCATTCATACACTTTTCCACAAGCCTCTGGCTTTGAACTGTCAGGCACCAAACACAGACACGAGGCTACGGAGAATAATGTTTGCTGCCCTAAAGCCTGGGCACCACCATGTTCATGGAAATGATGATGGTAGAACCACAATCCCACCATGTCCTATTCCACTTTATCATACACCAGATACTGTCTCTTTTAATACTCTGAACTATTTGTTCTACAAACGAGGTAGTGAAGACTCAGAGAAGCTAAGCAAGACACCCAAATCCACACAGCCAAAAACACACTAGCGCTGGAACTGGGACCCTGCCCAGGCTGGCTCTGCTGGAAATGCCTGCTGGGACGGACATGCTGACACAATGCCATTGTGTCTCTAAATACCTCAATTTCTATTTGAGTACATTTCTCAGGTTGAGGAGTACTGGACCAGCTGGTCTTGGGGGAAATTTGTACCATCCCCCAAAGAGACTCAAAATCCTTGCCTGTGAACTTTTTTGACCCTTGAAGGGACAGTGGGACACTTAACCAGAGCATAGCACTTACCCTAATCATGGGGCCAACCCCAATGGCTGCATCAGAATTCCCCCCAGGCCTTAATTAGATGGAAGTTCCATAAGTCTTGTGCGTGGGGTCGATAGAAAAGCAATTTTTCCATTTGGTCTCTCTGAGGACCCTGCTTTTTGCCAGCCCAGGGAAGTAGCCCATGTGTGTGGTACACCCCGAGGTCAATAAAATGCTTTAGAATCCTTCAGGATGGAGTGGAAAATATTCTGGTTATAACATTAGAGAAACTTAAAAAAAAAATCAATGAAGTAATGGGATATAGCACCAAGCAGGGGCCTTCAGCCAGACTCAATTGTTTTACCCTCATAAAGTCTCTGGGTGACCCATAATGGAGAGGCAATGAGTGATTCCCTGGAGAAACAGCCTGAGATAGCAGGGGGTGGGGGTGATGAGGAATGGTGGGGGCACGGTGCACATTGGTTCCGGGATAACAAGTCCAAGATCAGGTTATCCCCAAAGCCAACATTCCTTTGGAGCTTTGTGGGTGACTTGGGGATGGCTAATTTTGTCTTTCTTTTATTTTGTTGTTTTTTTAGAGCAGTGGTTTTCAACCTTCTTACACTTGGGGACCTTTGAAAGTAGGAGAATTCTTTCAGGGACCGCTCAGGCAGAAATCACCCTGAACATAAGAAAATTTGACAAAGATCCTTAGGTCGATGGTCTTCACACAACATCAGGGTGGGTAACTCTTTCATGGACGGACTTCGCACGAACAATCCTCAGACCGGCGGTTGATCAACACTGGGTTACGGGGTGGCTGAGGGACTCTGAATAAAACTCACGCTGCATTATTTCACCTGCCCACTAATATCGAGGGGGAAGCACGTCTGGGTTACTGAGAAATCTGAATTAGCAGCTAAACTGAAATGCAGCTTTATTTCTCCTAAATATAACAACTTTAATTAGGTTAACAGCATGCCTTTTCATAGCAATTCCATTAGAGTGTTGCCTTGATTTGTGGGTAAGAATATTATTCCTTTCTCGAACCATAATGTTGAAGGACCTATGCACACGGTGAACGGTTAGGTTCTTACAGAGCTTAGAAGGGCTGATAAAAGATAAGCCACGCATTGCCCTGGGGACTAGCTGAATGTCTGACATTAGTAAACAAGGGAGGGAATGGAGAATGCCAGGGTAAACTGGCAGGCATTCACTTATTCTGAACTGTTTACACACTGCCTAGTACACATTAGGCACTCAAGACACGAAGTGCGCTGGATTCTTATTACAAACACATACGGTGATCTTGCTTCAGAAAAGGTGGATTTTTCAAAGGTTCCCTCCCTCTCCATCAACATGCCAGCAATTGGTAAGGCATGGGACGTTGTTACTACACGCTGGCCCCAGGGCTGTGGGAGTGACTTACACGCAGGGGGACATAGTCCCCTCTCAACTAAGGGGTAACATTGCAGCCTCTGTGGGCTTGCTTGTTAGGAGAAGAAAACAGGGAAAATGTTGCAACTGACACTGCTTCTCAACCTTGTTTTCCCCCTATTGTGAGTGGCCAGCCACAGTCTGTTTCTCTCAGTAAACCGCGTTCTTGATGTTTCAAGCGGACTTTGCACTGCCTTTAAATGCAAATAGTCGCAGGATTCTGTGCAATGGCACACACTCTATAGGGGTATGACTCTTTTTAAAAAAAAAGTCCTGCTGTGGGACTGGGTGGGGTGAACAATTGAAAGGTCATTTGCATGTGTGTGACAGGAGACAGGAAGGTTGGAGGGGTTTCAGTTGGGCTTCAGCTCCCTTTGCAGCTGGTTTCCTTCGAGCAAAATTCTTCCCACCTTCCGTCTAATTGTAGGGCATCAAAGAGAAAGCTCTTGGCCCCGACGACTCCAGCGTGACAGTGGGAGAGAGGTCGCCTGGTGTTGGCAGCCTCTCTGCAGGTGGCAGATTGACAGATGTGGTCAACCAGGTTCAATTGCTTCTCAGGGACTGTTCACAAAGTGGCAGGAGCTTCTCGGTTTAGCTACTCATTTGTTCCAAGATAGAGGTGATCGCTAGTTCGAAGAGGGGCAAGAGATGAGGGGGGTCACCTTCTTCGGAGGGCATGCAGTATGTCTCCCAGGGGAAGGGCGTCCCCTCTTTCTTCCACCTGAAATCTTCACCTGAGGGGGAAGCCAAAGCCCAGTCACCAACTTGCAGCATTCTCTTTTCGCAGGGGACTGAGAGGCGCTTTGAATCAGAGTCCCTCGCTTATAAATGTGAAGGCTCAATGACATCTGTTGGCACAACTCTTCTCCAGCGAATTTAAAATCAGTGGTAGCTGCAGCCACTAATAAAGTGGAGACCAGTCCTGGGGAGACAAATGAGGTGACACGGCCCTAACAGGCCAGCAACTATGACCTTTGCATTTCATTTGAAATTCAGCCATCACGTTAGTAAGATAACATCGTACGGGATGGATAGTAGTTTGCTAATATGATTTATAGATCTCTAATATGAATCTCATACTTAGGAGTAAATTACAAATGTGCCAGCTCTGATGTATTTTTATGTACGTGTACCACAATATTTCATCATCTACTAGCAGTAATTCCCCACACACACACACACACACTTGACAGAGAGAGAGAAAGAGAGAGAGAGAGAGGGAAGGTGGAGAATGAAAAAGGCAAATAATGTATACAAGTGAAATAACATTTCAGCCTTTCCCAAGTTCAGGGTACTTGGACATGAATCTTAAGGGCCCAGTCAATAAGTATAGGCATTAACATTTCTTTTTATCATTTCTTGCTCATTTTAATGTCCAAACCAGGGAGACTCTATAAATTAAAACAACTAGAATAATTAATGCCGTATACTGAATTGAAAATGCAATTAAGGTTCCTCTGATATGTATCCCCTTGATCCTGTTTGCTGCCCATTTGTAACCGTACCGATCCAAAGCCCTTCAGGAGAAAATAGTTAAGAAATTACAACGGGTCCCTCTGAAAGCTGTGAGTTATAAAGAGACGTGTTCGCAGACAGACTTGGCCCACTGAATTTTATTTTTCCACACTGTGATCTTTGCCTAAAGTTGCTGGTTCGGCTGATTGCATTGAACGTTTCAAATGTCAGGCTTTCCTTCGTTAGGCGGTGCTCGGCTTTTCTCCTTGCTGCTCCCGTGAAAGAGGGAGAGACCAAGATGCGATCTCCTTTCAGCCAAATAGTAACAGGAGACTCCCAGATCCAGCTGGAACGCAGGGCCCTCAGATGTAATGTCCTTAGCTAAATGCTTGCCATCAGCAGTGGTAGCCCTTCCTGCCCTCAAATCTTCCACTCAAGTCTGCAGAGTTCTACTGAAATTCAGGGATCATGACAACACCCATGCAGAACAGAGCCAAGAGGGGATTTCCTGTCTGTAGAGAAATAAAAGTGGTTCCCCCAAGATCAAACGACAGGTACAGAAGAGAGAGGGGGTCTCTTGATGGGTGTGGATGGACAAGGTGGAGCAAGGCTTTGGCGGAGGGGGCAGGGGAGAAGAGAGGCTTGTAGTGCAGCACAGACAACTGCCTGATTAAGCAGATAGAGACCAGGCACATGGCTCTCAGACAATCACACACATCCTGCTCTCTCAGTGGCTGCTACTTCAGTTTCCCATCAGTAAATGTTCAGTCCGGCGAGTTAAGGAATACAAGGGAGAGGTAGAGGAGCCGCAAGTCTCACATGGCTGCCGTGTAATTGTACCCCTAGGCGGTGCCCGTCGGGAACTAGAAATGGGCAGGAAGTGTGTGGGCCCAGTGACAGGAAACCAGGAGGAAGCTCTCACTTCTTCTCAGTCGGGGACTGCAGCCTGACCTCTGGGATGGGAAGATGTTACCAATTAAGTCTTAATAAGATTTTTCTGATAGAGAAACAGCTGGACCGGAAAGGGCTTTCGGGAGGCAATTTTGTTCAGTCCCACGCCTCTTTTCTGGGGGACCCTGGCATGCAAAGCCGGAGCCACACAAAGTGTGAGACACCACAGGGAACAAAGGGTAAACAGTGGCCTGTCTTCTAGGAAGGGCACAGCATAGCACAGAGGAGACAGGACAAGAACCAGTAGTAGGACAAGGCTGGCTGTGGCAGGTGCACCAGGTGGTCAGGGAGAAGGGGGAGACATTCGGACAGGTTTCCCAAGGGCGGCAGGAAGACAGGTGTGAGAGGGACCCACAAGAAGAGAAACCTGCATGTAGGAAGTTTAGGGAGGTGGGTGACGCTGGCCCAACATGCTAAGTTAGACATGAATTGTGAAGCGGCCCTTGTTGCTGACATTAACCACAAATGAATGTGGCCATGCATGCTCCATGGGGGAGGCATGGCACTGCCTGTCACAGGGGTGAAGATTGGTACTTGTTGGGAGGGAAAGCAAAACTTCTTAGCTATGACAATGGTTTGTGACTCTCCCAAGAGCCTATGTACACAAGAAAGATACTCAATCTAGTTGTAGTAATAAAATGTAATAAGGGGAGGGAGGAGGTGACAAGGACAAAATTGTCTAAAAGGGCTCCATGGTGAAAAGGCAGCAATAATGACATACAAGATGGAGAAATACCAGCAGCGACTTTTCCCCATGACAACTTTGTCCCTCAAAGAGGCTGAAGGTGAATTTGGGGTAAAACTTCAACCCTCTAGCAGGTCAGGCAGCTTCTCTAGAAACCTGCTTCCCAAGGGCGCAGACGAAGCTCACCCTGTGCCCTCTCCATGGCTCTCACGGTGAGACATGTGGGGGGGGGGGGGCGGCAAGGCAAGGCACTGAGATAACACCATTCCCGATTCTCCCGTCCACTGGAAATAGGTCAGTCACATCTTGCCATTTCAAGGGTTTATTTTTAAAAGTGTATTTTGGAAGCTCACCATTTCTTATTAAAAATGAATGATATCTTTAAGAGTTTATTTTCATTCCAAATAACAAAGGCAGGGTATGTATTTATTATGGAAATTTGGAAAATGCAGATAAGATGGAAGGAAACAAGAAACTAACAGCAACGCACATAATCCCAGCATCCCGAAGTGGACACATTATGATCGCATTAGACTTCCACTAGCCCAGTGAGACCAGCGGAGGGACTGGGAACCACATGTAGCTTACAGAACACTTGAAATGTACCCGGTCCAAACTGATGTGTGTCGTCAGTGTAAAAGGCATACTGGATTTTGAAAATTTTGCAGAGAAAAAAAATATAATAGTCATTAATATTTTATATTGACGACATGTTGAAAGATATTAGGTATGCTTTTTAAAAATAAAATATATTATTAGAATAATATCACCTATTTACTTTTATCATTTTTAATGTGACTACTTGAAAATTTAACACTAACATTTATGTGTTGCATTATATTTCCATAGGCAACGCTGGTCCATACTTTGCCTATGAAGGCAGACATGCACACAACACATATGCTCACCTTGGACAGCACATAGGCAGTGCAAGTTCTTCTGAAGTCTCTGCCACTGAGTATAAGCTGGGCATCTGTCTTAGCAATGCACTTTCACTTATGTTTAAAGTGAGTGATTAAATGCTAAATAATATTGCATTATATGGATATCACTAAATATATTAAATCAGTCCCCTATCAGTGGGTACTTAGATTGTTACCAATTGGCCATTAGCCCTTGAACTTTGCAGTTAACACCCTTGTACTGTATCAGTGCACACAAAGCTTCCATAGCAACGCAGTCAAATTGCAGTAGCAGGTTCTTGATTCAAATCAAGTCTCAGCCTTCAGGGAGCTATTTCAAGTTAGGCAAATTGTATCTCCACCCTCAGGCTCATTGTCTAAAATAAGAACAGTTTCTTTATTTTCCAGCCCTTTTGGAAGGATCAGAAATGGTATTATTTGGGGGCACACTTGAGACACTCACTATATAACAGCTAACGTTTTTTTAACATTGTAAATAACACAATGAAAGCCCTATAGTTAGGAAGTTCCAGAGCTGTGGACAGTCACCCTACCACAACAAATAAAATGACAAAAAAATGACTTACGAAAGGCTGAGTCATCAATGCGTACCTGAGTTGAAATCTGAAGTGAATGGAGAGATTTACAGTATCCACTGAAGTTTTCACTGACTTCAGATCGAAATCATTCATCCCAGACTTCTAGTCCTTTTCTGCCTGTTCAACCCTGAGTAGCATGCGTTGTAAGGTACCATTCTAGGTAAGAGTAATAAAGTTTCAGAGACACAATGCTTACGTTTTAGTTTTAGGATCACAGCAGTTGCAAAGGCTGTGGATGCCTTTCTAACTTCGATTTGAATGGGCTCTCACCTCTCATTGGAAGATGGAATTGACTAGAAACACCAGTAGCTTAGCAAGGGGGGAGCGGTGAAGGGGGTCTATCATGCCCCGGGCGCCACTCGCCCAGGGGCACCAAATGGTCTCCAAGACAAACAAGAAAAGCAGCATCCTACGCCCTCAGGGGGGCGCCAGTTATGTTCGCTAGGCCACTGAGCAACACCAATCCTTTGGGAAGATGCGACACAGAGAATTATAACCTGGGAGGCATACCATTCCTTTGGGAAAATGCGACACAGAGAATTATAACCTGGGAGGCATACAAAGGATATCCTGACATAGTGAGACAAATGGCAAAATGGCACCTAAAGTGAGTATTTATATTGATAACAAAGAAAGGGACTTAATGTGCTGGTGTCTCCGAGGGCTTGACCAGGCCATTGATACCTTGGCAATGGACTGGCATGGGTGATCAGAGAAGTATGATAGATAATTCAATAAACTCAATTAACCTAAATATGCCCAGAGTTGGTCTTGCCAATGGATGCGCCATCCAAGAAACAATCAAGTGGTTAAAGGCAAATAAGTCAAGAAATTCTTTACATAGTGATTAACCTTGAGTCCTGGCAGCCAGGCAGCTGCTGTGGGATCTTTGTCCTCTGACAATTAACTGTGCGACTTTAGGCAAACAATTTAACCTCTCTACTCATCAGTCTCCTCATTGCCAAACCAGGGGTCATAGGGTTGGCATGAGAATTAAAATAACTAATGGAAACCAAGGACTTGCTTTTAAGCAAGTACGACACCAACGTGGAGTAAGCTCTCAAAAGTGTTAGGAAGCTCTGTAGCTTTCCTACTTCTAAGTCTTGTGACATCTTTTTTTTTTTGTATTTTTCTGAAATGAGAAGTGGAGAGGCAGAGACAGACTCCTCCTTGTGCCCCACCAGGATCCACCCAGCATGCCCACCAGGGGGCGATGCTCTGCCCATCTGGGGTGTTGCTCTGGGGCAACTTGAGCCATTCTAGTGCCAGAGGCGGAGGCCATGGAGCCGTCCTCAGAGCCTGGGCCAACTTTGCTTCAATGGAGCCTTGGCTTTGGGAGGGGAAAAGAGAGAGAGAGAGAGAGAGAGAGAGAGGAAGAAAGGGAAGGGTGGAGAAGCAAATCAGTGCTTCTCCTGTGTGCCCTGACCAGGAATTAAACCTGGGACTTTCACACACCGGGATGACGCTCTACCACTGAGCCAACCAGCCAGGGTTGTCTTGTGACATCTTTAACAAAAACTCTTCATTTGATGTTTCAGATTCCTATGTGGCCCTCTCCTGATACAGAAGAGCTCTTCTATAGAAGAAGTCTTCCAGAATTAGGTACTGAATATATAAAATATTAAATCCTCTAACACACATTTCTCAAGTGCTCTGATGCAGAGAGATTGGGCTCAGTGTTGAAGACACATCAAGACAAGATCTCGGCCCCCTCCACCTCCCACCAGGAGTACAAAGCCATAACTCAGCAATATGATAGGTCATGGTAGCTTGGCACCTCTCATGCCATGATGGACAAAGGTATCCAAGCTGCCTGAAGAGCAGGTTGGGGAGGGTGATGTTAAGCTTAGGCAAGATGGACAAATAGGAACTGACAGGGCAGAAAAGGAGGGAGGAGATAAGAGCCTTCAGAAAGAAGAAAAACTGCCAGAAAAGGCCTGGAGGTGAGAGCACAGCAAGGTTGTGCAGGCGCTAAGAAGGGAAGTGATGGCGAAAACCAAGGCTGTAGAGGTAGGTGCAGGTCTGATTCTGGAGATTTTTCTGGGAGCTCAGACTCTATCCTGAAGGCAACAAAGAACTTTCCTCTTCATTACGAAATTGTTAAGCCAAAGAGTACCACTCAAAGAAGTTAGAAGAAAAGACTGAATCAGTCTGGCATTTTCCATTTTCAGCCTGATGCCACTAACATCAACATGAATTTCTTGGACAGCTCCACGTGGCAGAAATGAGTGAATGATTTGTCCACTTCACCTCCGCAAATACACTAGTGAAAAGTAAAGCCACTGCGCCCCACACCCCCTTTGGTCTTGGTCCTTGCTTCTCCCAAAGACAGAAGAGACTTTATGGAAAACTGTCACAATGCAAGCACAATGACCTGGCTGTGCTTGCCAAGTCCAGCTACATCATGTGTAAGAGGGAACTACAAGGGCATAAACAAGAGAGGAAAGATGTGGAACGATTGCTTACCCAGAAGGGCTTATTCAATTATCAGAGGTTAAGATGCTGAATTGCATTTAAAATGAGTGTATGGCCCTGGCCTGATAGCTTGGTTGGTTGGAGTGTTGTCGCGAAGAACAGAGGTTGTCAGTTCGATCCTCTGTCAGGGTACATACAGAAGAGATCAATGTTCCTCTCTCTCTCTCTCTCTCTCTCTCCCTACATCTCTCTCTAAAATCAATAAAATAAACATTTAAAAATGAGTGTATGGACGTCTACAAAATTTACAAAATGTCAGTACTTACGCACACACACGGAGGCCCTGAGATTATGGCTCTTAATACGGAAAGGTAGGTAGAGTAACAAAAGAACACTTGATCAGAAGTCAGAGACTTGGGGTCAAACAGCATGTCTGACAATTTCTACTATACAACTTTAGCACAAAATTACTATTTTTCATCTCAAGTGGACATAATAATAGCTAAGCTGAATTTGACTTGTGTTTGTCATGTGACCTAAATTCAAGAAATGATTTGGATAGAAGAGATGAGCTCTGGGACAAGCTGAACCATCAATTAGGAGAACAGGCAACTAAAGACCTCATGCCACACCCAAAGCACT
Organism: Rhynchonycteris naso; assembly: GCA_037038555.1. NCBI lineage: Eukaryota > Metazoa > Chordata > Mammalia > Chiroptera > Emballonuridae > Rhynchonycteris > Rhynchonycteris naso. The sequence goes on from CM073000.1 coordinate 193,856,308, forward strand.
TCACAACCACCAAAGTATAACAAACTGTTACTATGTGGGATGATGGCAGTTTTGCAAGATCTTCTAAATGTTTTTTAATTTATTTTTTGACAGAGACAGAGAGAATTTCAGAGAAAGGGACAGATAGGGACAGACAGACAGAAAGGGAGATGAGAAGCATCAGCTCTTTGTTGCGGCACCTTAGTTGTTCATTGATTGCTTTCTCATATGTGCCTTGACTGGGGGGCTAAAGCAGAGTGAATGACTCCTTGCTCAAGCCAGTGATCTTGGGCTTCAAGCCAGCATCCTTTGGGCTCAAGTCAGCAACTATGAGGTCATGTCTATGATCCCACACTTAAGCCAGCGGCACTGTGCTCAAGCTGGTGAGCCCGCAATCAAGCTGGATGAGCCCACGTTCAAGCTGGTGACCTCGGGGTTTTGAACCTGGGTCATCCACATCCCAGTTTGATGCCCTACCCACTGTGCCACCACCAGTCAGGTCAGATCTCCTGATTTTAAACAAGAAAGCAAACATCTACATGTCAAAGTAAAAAAATCCCAATTTTTCAATGTTAGCACTAAATTCAAGTTTTCAGTAGTTGGAAGGCAAGTAAGTGCAAAAGGCATGTGGCTCGTCAGTTTAAGACCTCTGTTCTGACCAGGTGTACCACCTTCCCTTACCATCAGCGCAACACAGGGGAGTGCATTCCACACGCTTCCCAATGTGTACGTGAGCTGCATTGCCACTGACTTTCAAGCCCATAGAGGGGAGGCTTGAAATTTAAATTTTATAATAAATGAATGAAGCAATGAAAAGAAAATTAAAGGAGGAACAGCTCCTTTCTTCTTTTTAGTTATTTAAGAAAGGAAACATCTCACCAATAGTGTAGGATTGGTTGTTCCTTTGTCTTTACAGTCTCTTCATTGCTTTTTTGTTTGTTGATTGATGATAGCCATTCTGACAGGGGTGAGGTGTTATCTCACTGTGGTTTAATTTGTATTTCCTTGATGATTAGGGACATTGAACATTTTTTCACAGGTCTATTGGTCATCTGTCTGTCCTCTTTGGAGAAATGCCTATTCAGGTCCTCTTCCCATTTTTAATTAGGTTGTTTGTATATATTTTCAGTGTGAGTGGTATGAGTTCCTAGTATATATTGGATATTAACCCCTTATCATATGTATCATTGGCAAATATCTTCTGCCATGCAGTAAGTTGTCTTTCTGTTTTGTTGATGGCTTCCTAGATGCTGCCACTATGGGAAACAGGGTAGAGGTTCCGCAAAAACTTAAAAATAGAGCTACCATATGACCCATCAATTTCACTTCTAGATATTCATCCAAAGAAATCTAAAACAGTGATATGAAAAGACATGAATATCCCTATGTTTACTGCAGCATTATTTACAATGGCCAAGATATGAAAGCAACCTAAATATCCATTGACAGACGAATGGATGCAGATGATATGGTACAAGGGAAGATATACCATGGATTACAACTCAGACATAGAAAAAAATGAAATCTTGTCATTTGGGACAACATTGTTGGACCAAGCAGGGATTATGCTAAGTCAAATAAGTCAGACAGAGAAAGACAAATACTGTATGATTCCACTTATATGTGGGATCTAAAAGAAAACAAAATAAACAAGCAGAACAGAAACAAACTCATAGATACAGAGAACAAATTGGTGATTGACAGATGGGAGGTGGTATTAGGAAAAAGGGTGAAAAAGGGAGAGTGATTAAGATGGAAAAATGGCAGTTATAAAAATAGTCAAGGGGAGATAAAGTACAGGATAAAGTATATAGCATAAAAAATTGACTATAAAGAATACAGTCAACAGTATTGTAACAACCTTGTATGGTGTAAGATGCGTACTAGACTTATTGGGGTGATCATTTTGCAATTTACTTAAATGTTTAATCACTGTTTTGAATACTTGACACTAATATAATATTTCATGTAAATGGTAATTGAAATGTTTTTACAAATTAAAAAAAGAAAACATATCATATCTGGCCTCTGCCTGTTATTCTGAGCTGGAAAATTTATTTCTTTTCCTCCTGTTCTGAATTCTAAAATCAGTGGCCAGGTCTGCAGTATCCTAGAATTCACTATCCTCTCCACTGTCTGTCTCAGCCCCAATGACTGCGGGGGTTTTAAATTTTCCTTCAAGAGCCTCTTTAAGAGTCTTTAAACACCCTCAATTGCCCAAAGGAAGCACATTAGCCAGGAGAACCGCAGAAAGCCTGATTCTTTGGCAGAATGACATAAAAGGTCACACCCAGTGTGACACTTCCTGGTAAATGCTTTTATATATAAATGCCCTGGGTGCATACAAATTCTGAGAAGCACAGCCCCCATGTTCTTCAACAGTCTAAGGGTGAAATGTAAACATCTAAGTACAATCAGGATCTGCTGAATGGTGACTCAGGGGCCCGGGGTAAGGAGTCCGAGTGTCTGCCTGCAAGCAGTTTACCTTCTTGGAGAACAGGCTGAAAACTAATCAAACAGAAGAAAACGTAAGTTATGATCAGGGTGGTGGGGGCCAGAGCTTAGGGGATGAAGCAGGATTTCGCAGAGAAGACTCAATGCAAAAAGAGATAGTTTGATACCGGCAACTTGCTCTAGAATGTAAACAGAACGGTCATGTTGGCATTCGTGGCCACCCGTGTACTGTTAATATAAGCACTGTCTTCTTCCACTTATGGCAGATAATTCATCCCTTTTACTTCTGTAGGGACCTTTCCCCCTCATCGTAAAATCTATAACTGTCTGCTCAGGGAAATCCAGCTTTTGCTTACCATTCAGGAGCACTGTGTTTGAATTTTAAAAATTAAAAATAAAGACACAACCTTCAAAAAAAAAACCCAACTATTAAAGGCATGAAGAGGATTTTCCCGGGGGGGGGGGGATCACAATTGGTCTTAGAACATATTAATAAAAAACAGGTAAACTGTAATAGTTATTAGATAAATGTAAAACCAAGACAGTTGATTTTTTTTGCCAAACTGGCAATAGGAGAGGATTTTTATAATGCGAGTTTTCATTATTAAAGGATATTTGGAGAAAGAGTCGCTCTGAAACACTGCTGTGGAGAGTGTAAATTGGTTTAACCTTTCTGAAAAGACAATTTGACAATGTGTATCAAAAGGCTTAAACATTTGCATAAACTTTGTTCAAGTATCTCCACTTGTAGGGCCTGATTCCAGGGAAAGTCCGAGGTGTGCTTAAGATATAGACACAAAGTTGTTCATCACTGTCCCTTTGGTATGGTGGAAAACCGGAGATAACACAAGAGCTCTACAATTGGGAATTATGCAAAATATAATAAAATAAAATAAATAAGGTAAAAACATCTGGTAACCATTCACTGGTTTAACTCAATTTTTATAGAAAGAAGATTTGTGCAGAAGAAAATTTCGCACAATATATTGTTACAATAAAAAATTGCAATGCATGTGTACAGTTTAATATACAATGTGTTGAGCCAGTAGAATAAAGAGACAGAGAGAGAGAGAGGGAGGAAGAGATAAAGGAAAGAAGGGAGAGAGGGAGGAAGGGAGAGAAAGAGACTTAGATGCCAGTTGGAAAAACCCTTTTTCCTTGGGGATATAGGAAAATTGACACAAAGCTCCCATTTCTATGGCCTTTGGGAGTCTAAAAACCACCCGGGTTTCCGTAAATGCCCAAGTGGGTTGTTCTTATTTCCTTCTCTGACTTCTAGGTTCCTCCTATCATGTTTATTATCTCTCCGAGGCACCATTTCCAGTGCCTATTAAAAAGCAAAGAAAGAACACAAAGGAAAAGGAAGGGCAAGAAGGAAAACAAAGAAAGAAGTGGAGGCAGAGAGCTACCCTGCAAACCTCTGAAAGGGGAGTCAGCTTTCCTGAAGGTGCGACGTCAAGGAGAGGGGAGGCTCCCGATCAAGCCAGAGTGCTGTCCTTTTCCTCTTCGGTTCCTTTCTCCCCGTCTGTCAGTCCTATTATATTTCCCTCCTATTATGCAGAATACCGTGATCCACAGCTCATCCTCCCAAACTGACCAAATCAAACCTTTCCAGGATTCCAAAAGGCCCTTCCACTGAACAGAATAGAGGCATCTGTCCTCTTTGGGCAGCAGCTATACCTAGCTAGCTAGCATCACTTACCTTGCTCTTTGTAAGTAGATGAGACATATGTCTTATAAATAGATGGTAACTTAGCTGTTACTCACAAAGACCATTGTCAGGAAGAGCAATTTTTTCCTGGCACATCTATATCGAGATATATAGAAAAATAGATGAAGTATAATGTTAACTCACATTATCTCTGGATGATGAATGTCAAGTTATTCTAATTTTCTTCTTTGTGCTTATCTGCAGTATCCAAACTTTCTAAAACACACTTAGATTGTTTTTTTTTAATAATAAGGGGGTGGGGTGGGGGGTTGAAAATAAGCAACACCTCCACAAAGAAGAAATTCCTGGTGCTGCAGGTAAGTTGGAGTCGTGAATGAGATGACTGATGAGACAGACCATCGATGATGGTTGACATTAATTAAACGAGTTCCTAAATTAGCCACTCAAGTAGCGAGTATAAGTATGAAAGTCCCTGTTGATCCATCCAGACCACCTTTTCTTCTTGGGGTTGAGATAACGGGAGACTCAGCCAAAAGGTGCTGGTCAAATGCAGCCTGCCTGAGGCCCACATACGACATTCTAATTAGAAGTGGCAACAACTGAGAATTGTCCAACAGTCGCTGTCCTTTATGAGAAGGGAAGGGAGATAGCAGAGTGTTTGGGGGAGCCATTTGTGTGCCAGGTCCCCTGTTAATGCATTGTGAGCCTTACCTTTAATCCTTTAAGGAACTCAGGGTTTAACTTGTACTATCTCCAAATGATGGATGAAAAAACAAAAACCAAGTCTCAACACAGAGAGCTCAGCTCTCCCTGAAGTGTTTGCCTTGACCCTGACCACTGGTCCCCAGCCAGAAGCTGTTCTTCCTTCCAGAACCACAGTGTAAACTGCCTAGACAGAAAGGGACTCACAGGTCTGGAGAACACTCATGGTGGCCAGAGAAGGGGGGGTTGGAGGACAGGGTGAGAAAAGTGAAGGGACTGAGAAGTGCAGATTGGCAGTTACAGAATAGTCACGGGGAATGTAAACCTCAGCATAGGAAATATACTCAATAAGATTGGAATAATGATGCATGGTGTCAGGTGGGTACTAGAAATATCAGGGGGAAACCCTTTGTAAAGTATATGTTTGTCTAACAACCATGTTGTACACCTGAAACTAATACAAAATAACATTGAATGTAAACTGTAATTGAAATTTTTTTTAAAAAATTAAAAACCTTGGCAGACAGCCCCAAGCTTGTTCCCTGTAATGAAAATAAACAGTACCTAAATTTAAAGAGGCTATGTTTACCATATCCTGTGACAACTGAATTGAAAAATTGACTATAATAATAAACAGTCACTAATGTGTTCTTAAAATCACAAAATTGTTACATCAGGCTTAAATTCATTTAAGTATAACTTGTGAGCTTTTGGTGGCTTTTTAACATAAAACTATTCATTAAGTTCATATATCATTAAAGTGTCATGCATTTGATCTTATAGAAAAATAATAAGTTATTATTGTTAATCATAATTGAACAGTTATTGAGCATCTATTATGTACCTGGCACTTACCACTGATTCTATTATTCAGTTCTTAGTGTGTGATAGATCTTTGAACTATACAGTCTGTGGTAGAAATCTTCACTCAGTCCCCACCTCCAGGGCAGAGTATACTTCTTTACCCTTTGGTTGAGGGGTGTATCTGTGTGACTTATTTGGCCAAAGTATGTTAATTAGTAGCCAGTGTGATGTGGCCAAATGGTTAAAGGCACTTGCAGAATTCGCCATTGTTCTCTTGTGCTTCTCTCATCACCATGAGAACATCACTGGACTAGCCTACTGCTCCCAGGAGGAAGACAGCAGACACATGGACCAGAGCCCCTCCCATGAGGAGTCTTCTCAGCCTGGTGCAACCTAGATCAGCAGCAGCTCCTAGGTCACACGACTGAGTCAGCCTACACCAATGCCCACATTATAGTCCAGACACATGAGCTAACTAAATGCTTACTGTTCTATGACAATTAGATTCTGTGATTGTTAGGCAGTGACAGCAAAAGGACATGTGCAGTGTCCTAATGAGGGAGGCATTGTTCTCATTCTTGTTTTAAAATTGAGAAAACTGAAGGTTAGGAAGGTTAGTAACTTGCACCTTTAGTGGATGGCAGACCTGGAGTTCTGGTTTAACTCTAAAATCCAACCTTCATGCTGAAACCCACTTTGATTAGTCAGTCAGACAGCCATTGAATCCAATGTTGAACAAGCACACGGCGTGCTAAGTGCTGTCCATGGTGCTGAGAATATAGTAGTCAGCATCATGGAAATCCATGAATTTCAAGGCTTGCGTATTACCAGGGAGGACAGGAAAGGTGCCCTTGCATTAAAACTGAGTGAAGAAGCAGGTGACCACAGAAGCTAACAGTCATAAGACACACAAGATTGGGATGAGCTTGGCGTTTTGGTAGAAAAGACAGGGGAGCTCAGTGGGGAGTGTCGTTGCAAGGGGAAAAGTGGAGAGAGATGAGTTCAAGGAGCAGGTAACACAGAGCCCCTTGGCAACAGCGGGAGGCCTGAGGCAATCCTGGATACAATGGAATGCCACTGGAAAATTGTAGGCACAAGAGAAAAAGGTTCCGATTGTCATCTCAGAACAATGTCCATGGATTCTTTGTTGTGAGCAAGCAGACTCTAAGGAGTAAGTCTGGAAAGGGGAGGCTGTTGGAGCCACCCAGGTAGGAGCCGGTGGGATTGGAGGAGGATGCTATATGTAGGGAGGCTGAGGATTGTTTCCAAATTGCTTTTCAAATTCAAAAGCATTCTAACTTCCTTAATTCTGGAATAGACTTGGCGTTTTGGCACGCCAGAGCAAAAAAATTTACCACGCAAGGGCCAAACTAAATTGTAAAAAATCTCTCAAAATATTTGCTTAGAGTCCAAAGTAAAAACTCACTTCAGAAATTGTGAATGAGTCATTCATCTAAGGTGGGTGATGATTTATGTTGCACTTGTCATTGGAAAAGAAATTTACATCTACCCTGAAATTTATACTTTTTATTTTTCCAGCAAAGCACTAATTGTATTTGTTGATTTTTTTTTCTAGTTGCTATGGGCTGGGAGGATTGTGAATCTATTTGCAAGGCTATAAGGATTAAGTTAGATAAACCCAAAAAGAAAGTAATTGGGAAATTGCAAAATGTTGTATGAGTATATGAAGTATCGTCTAAGGCACTATGGAAGATTAATGTGCAGACAGTCAACTTGAAGCTAAAAAAATGTAGCACCCAACTTAACTTTGATCCTAAGTATCCTTGAGACAGTAAACAAATATCTTTTAAAACAACAACAAACAAAAACATTTGGCTATGTGCACAGTTCTGTTCCAGCCCCGCTCTACCTTTCCAAAAGACTAAAGTGTTACCTCCCAGGAAAGTTATGAAGGTCAGATTTCTTTTCTACTTTTCATTCATTTTTGTTTGTTTGTTTGTTTGTTTGAGTATGAAAACAAGTCCTGCAAATCATAATGTTTTACCGGTCTCAAAGCAGTCACCCAAAGAACAGATTGACCCCACCTATATTTTTGTCTGGTCTAAGTCAGGTATAAAGGGCTCGATAGGAAGCCTACTTTTTAAATGGAGAGATTTCATTTAAAAAACAGATATTGAGACTCCCTTGAAAATCTGATATATCCCTATGTTAAGAAACATTTTTCCTGGGGCTGGGTTGTGCCTGCCACCCTTAGAGTGGGCGTGAGCTTCCTCCTCTGCACTGTCCCTTTCACTCCCCGTTGTGCCCCTAAAGTGAAGGTCAGCTGAACATTAGCTCCACATGGGACATGGTATTTTCATATAGTAAGGATGATCTCCTTTTACATTCGTGATGGTCAGCCGTGCGAACAGGAGAAGTTGAGGGAGATGGCCGTGCTTTCTGCCCCAGCCTGACTCCTTCATGTATGACCACTCCCCAGCACCTGGGTAATGTCTCTGATAGTCCCACATCACACAATATTGGAGGAAAGTAAGTGAGCAGGGGAAGGAAGCCCCAGATAACAAGCCACAGATTGACAGGTTTCAGCAGCGACATTGGTCAAGTATTCACTATTAACTGGAGCCCTGGGCCGGGGGCACTGTGTCCTGATTAAAGTGTCCATTCTCTGGTAGCATCGCAAACGAAAGTGATGGCTGGCTTTGATCCTGGTGGAAGCATGCCAGAAATATGCTCCCACTTAAGAAAATTGAATATGATTTTGCAAAGGGCATGGCCAAACTTGAGCTCAATATGACAAAGAGTAACAAAGAAGTGTGCTAAAATGGCTCGCTTGAAGCACACGTCTGGCGTGGCCTGTGAGACTGCACCTTCAGGGGAGGAAGAAGATGTTCGAGCACCAGCAATGCTCAAAATCAAGGTGATCATCAAGACTAAAGGGTGGCTAATACAACACTAGGGATTTTATTTCTTGGTGAATACATTGGCATTTTCCTGGAACACATTTTGAAAAAGAGATGAAAAGTACATTTGAATGAATGTCCATTTACTTTTACCATTTTCTTCTATGAAGACACCCCTCACTGAGAATGTTGCCATTTAAAATTGAGCTAGACAATGACTCAAGAAACAGAAATAAAATCTTTAACATATAATGGGTATTTACTCTTGTGGAGAACAGAGAAAACACTTTCAGACATTGATTTAAAAGCTATGAACATTCTACAGAAAACAAGTATGTTAGACACACATGCAGAGTTTGCTCTGTGACCTTAGAGGTTTAACGGATCTTCTGGTTCCAACACTAGAAATTAAGATCTTAAAATCTTTGATCTCAGGAAATCTAAGAATACAGCATCGTTGTTAAGAATACAGAGTATGGGGGCAACTGACTGAGGTAGCCTCCAATTCAGCCGTGCTCTGTGTGGACATTCTGAGCCTCAATTTTCCTCATCTACAAAACAAAGGGAATGTCAACCCATAATTCATGGGCTTGTTTGGAGGATAAGTGAACTGAATTTATACCAAGTGCTGAAATAGTTGCTGGCACGTGGTGAGAGATCGATAAATGTTTGCTGAACATTCACTTTCTGATTTAATACTGGCTGTGTTACAATTTTAATGAAAACCTTCAAATGTATTTTCTATTGGCATTCCTAACATTTTAAGTTAATGACAAAGAGAATCAAAAGAATACATTCTTCTATCTATCTATCTATCTATCTATCTATCTATCTATCTATTATCTATCTATCTATAAAAGTTGGAGCTTGACATTCTAAAAATCAAGTCAGAAAAGTAAGAGGAGGAGGAAGAGAACAAAAGAAAGAATAAGATAAAGATGGTGGACATGGAGGGCAGACATGGTCTCAGATGTAGGAGAAGAATATGAAGAATCAGCCCTCATCCCTGAACACAGACCTCACAACCATCCCGGTGGCACAGTCCACCTCCAGCTAAGATAATCAGGTCTGCACCAACAGATGGACCATTTGGCAAAGCTGTTTAGTCCATTCTATCAGACACTCAGTAGGCTCAACCATATCAGTCATATATACAGCCAGTCTCAATCATAAACCCAGTCCAACTGGCTGAGGGATGCAAGTCGAGAAGTGTGCATGTTCACCTGGACGGACTGAGCAGTCAGTTCTGAAGCTTGCGGAGCTCATTGCCCATAACCAGAGTAGTCCAGAGCATTCTACCTCCTCGGTGCACGTGTGGCTGAGGAGGCCAGTGAAGGTATACACTCTGTCCATGAACTCAGTGAGTGGTAAGATTGAAGAGCCAACAAGGCCTTCTGCCTCTGTGGAGACCTTCTCCTTTCATGGACAGTGGGTTCTAGAGTCTGCCACACCAGGTGGCCTCTGGAGAGCCATGAGAGGTTTGATCCTCCTTGGGGGACTAGGGTGCATTCAGGAACAGGGCATTAGGAATACCTCCAGAAGTCCAGTTATTCTTCTCATGCTTAGATACTCGGGGTGCTTCTCCTTGTCTGCATTTGACCTACCTCTCTATTCCTTTCTGCTTTCTTCCGCACCATTCTTAAAAATAAGATTTTCAAAATAAACATGAGGTCTCAATTTTATAGATGAGGGAACAAAGGCTCAGAGAGGTTTAGTTACTTGCCCAAAGTCACACAGCTGTTATGTTGCACAGCCCAATATGTCAGCATCAAACATGCCTGCTTTCCCATCATGACTCGTCATGACTGCTATTAGACATTTATTTTTTCCTTTATTTTGTTCAGGTATTTATGTGCAGTCATGTCCTTGAATTTTGGGTGAATGCTTCTGCCAGTCCATTGATTATACTCATGAAATAATGGTTTCTATTTGTTAGAGTGTATATATGATATCCACTTATATGAATGTACATGTGTATATTTTATGATATACTCAGATATGAGCATATGTATATGACATGCATATCTGAGTGTGTGTACGATAGGCACATGTGTGTGTGTGTAGGTGTGTAGAGTGGTAGACAGTGGTTCTTCGCAGGCAGGCCATCACTCCCTCTGACACTTGGCAGTGGCTGGGAAGCATGTTTAATGTCATAACTCGGGTGTTGTGTGCTAATGGAGTCTAGTGCATAGAGGCCAGGGATGCGGCTGACCGTCCACCTTGCAACAAAGAATTCTCAATCCACATTACTGCTAAGGTTAAGGAATTCTAAACACACACACACATAGATATACACATTTCTGTAATGTGTACTTGTGTTTCATGTATAGACTTATCACATACAAATATATGTACATATTATCTATACATATAAACTATCTATTTACCCATATATATATAATATATACTTATGTATATGAGTAAACATACACATGTATGTATCTATCAAAATATCTCTATCCATATCAGGAAACAGGTAGGGGGATGTGGAGATGGACATACGTATGCATATGTGTGTCTGCACATATTTGTGTATGCGCATATATAGAATTGTATCTATATATTTGTCTCATATTTGTCCCCCAGGTGTGGAGTTTCCCATAATGCACTCTTAACTGAAAGCACAATGGAGGTACAAGAGGAATGTGTTTTTCTCTCCTATAACTTCCAACCACAACAAAACAGTTTAAACAGTCCCTCCACAATGCCCCAACCCAAACCAAGTCCATAAAGTCCATAAAAGTTTTGCTGTGAGATTTTAATAACTTTCAAAATGCTCTGCCCAGAAACATGTGAATCATCTTGAATGAACCAAAGGATTTCATTAAACAACCACACCACCTTTTTACTGATTGCACTGGGGTGACATTGGTTAATAAAATCTATAGGTGTCAGGTATACAATTCTATAATACGATCTCCATACATTGTATTGTGTGTTCAGCAGCACCCCAAGTCGAGTCTGCTTCCATAACCATGTATCCTCCATGAACCCTATTCTACCTTCCCCAAGCTCCCTTTCCTTCTGACAGTCACAGTGCTGTTGTCCCTGCCTGTGAGTTTTTGTTGTTTTTCTTTGTTTTTTGCTTAATCCCTTCACTTAAATGTTGGAGTGCATAGTTTGCCCAGTGAACCTCAAATCAAATAGTAATTCTACAGGGAATTGTATACTTTTTCCAAGAGGACAGTCAGTTCAAGAGGCCAGGAGGTGACTTGCTCTCTGCTTGGGCCACATCAGTTCCTCAAGATGAGACGAAATACAAGAAATATCAGCATTGAGATGGAAGTACCGGAACTTGGCGACCGATTATGAAAAAAACTCTATTGCAATTTTTTTTTTTTTTTTATGGAGACAGAGAGAGAGAGTCAGAGAGAGGGATAGATAGGGACAGATAGGAACAAAGAGAGATGAGAAGCATCAATCATCAGTTTCTCGTTGCGGCACTTTAGTTGTTCACTGATTGCTTTCTCATATGTGCCTTGACCGGGGGGCTACCGCAGACCTAGTAACCTCTTGCTCAAGCCAGTGACCTAGGGTCCAAGCTGGTGAGCTTTGCTCAAACCAGATGAGCCCTCACTCAAGCTGGCGACCTCGGGGGCACAAACCTGGGTCCTCCACATCCCAGTCCGATGCTCTACCCACTGCGCCACCACCTGGTCAGGTATCTATTGCAATTTCTGTGAGAGGAAGGGTGAGATGTTTCAGGATTCTGAATAATCAGTTCTCCGGTGAGCTTCTCATTTTCCAAATGCACCCCTAGCCAGAAATGGCAATCTGATATAAATACTGAAATCTCCACTTTATAATTAAAAGAAATTTGCTTCTCCAACTCAAACTCTGTGGCTTAATTTCCATCACAGCCGGAGCTGACATTGCTACACACAAAGGCAACAGCCTCGGAAAGTGTGGGGAAAGAAAAAATGTCACATCAAAGCAAGAAACCTTGTGTGCTGCTGTTTTAAAGTCTGAAGTAATACCAGTACTTCAAGAAAAAAAAAATTAAGAAAACAGTGTCCATATAATAAAACTAAATATTTTTGTTTTGTCTTTAATACCCATTAAATGTATCAACTGGGAATTAAAAAAAAAAAAAACTGTTAGTACTTTAGTTTCCTCATCTACAAAATATAGATGATATAAAAGTAACAAGTATTTTATGCAGATTAGTGAATTAATATGCATAAAGTATTTAGAATAATTACAAATATAATTTATATAAGTAATTATATTAGTAGTAGAAGTAAATATTATATGAATAATATGACAATTAAATTTTCTTCAACACTGAGAAATTTCCTCTTTGAGCACACTGAGCTATCTTGACTCATTTCAAATTGTAGTGTTCAGTAGTCAAATGAATGTAAATGGTCTTTATTTCTTCAGGAAAAAGAGCCAGTACATGTTGTGGGCAGAGGAAATGGCCTGTGCAAATGCCCTGTGGAAGCAAGGAGCAGGATCTGTTTCAAGAAATTAGAGAAGAGCTGAGTCTTGGTAAAGAGAGTAGAATTTATTTTCCAAAGTCACACATAAGGAAAGAGGAGGAGTTGGAATATTAAGCTAGTTAGTCCAACTCTAGGGTCTGAATTATTTACTTTTTTTTTTGCTCATTCCATTCTGCTCTAGGTTAATGAGACATGGAGATAGATAACAAATATGTAAATGAGTCACAATCTGTGCAACATTTAGAGCTCTGCCTCCTCTGTAGACAGAGTTACGTAAGGACGCTTTGTGTCGCTATCATTAATTATCATTGAGATGTACAGCAGACTTGATTAAGACCGTGACCAAAGGCCATACGGCACTCTCTGGTGATCTAGCCAAATGTTCAGTTGACATGCAGGAAGAAAGGGCAGAGGGTCTCCCGGTCCCAGCTGAAACAGAAGTCCAGAGTGTGGTCTTCTGGGTCACCAGGCAAGTCCCCAGATGCCAGGCAGGGCAAATTATTTTCTGTGATGGCATCTGGCATGCTGGCCTACCCCAGTGACATTTGTGTTGGCTGCCGTGTTGCTGTCCCTGGGAAATCTGGGCAACAACTGATCTGCTCCCAAAGCCCACACTGCTCTCCACTTCTCCTGTCTCTGAGTGATGGAATAACCTCGTCTAATAAAGCAATGGTTCTCTTCTTCCCAAGCCAGCCCGTCCTACATCCACCTAGCATCCAAACCACAACACAGATGCAGGCCTGCAATGGTTCTCCTCTTCCCAAGCCAGCCCATCCTACATCCACCTAGCATCCAACCACAACACAGAGGCAGGCCTGCAATGGTTCTCCTCTTCCCAAGCCAGCCCATCCTACATCCACCTAGCATCCAACCACAACACAGAGGTAGGCCTGCAATGGTTCTCCTCTTCCCAAGCCAGCCCATCCTACATCCACCTAGCATCCAACCACAACACAGAGGTAGGCCTGCAATGGTTCTCCTCTTCCCAAGCCAGCCCATCCTACATCCACCTAGCATCCAACCACAACACAGAGGCAGGCCTGCAATGGTTCTCCTCTTCCCAAGCCAGCCTGTCCTTCATCCACCTAGCATCCAAACCACAACACAGAGGCAGGCCTGCAATGGTTCTCCTCTTCCCAAGCCAGCCTGTCCTTCATCCACCTAGCATCCAAACCACAACACAGAGGCAGGCCTGCAATGGTTCTCCTCTTCCCAAGCCAGCCCGTCCTACATCCACCTAGCATCCAAACCACAACACAGAGGCAGGCCTGCAATGGTTCTCTTCTTCCCAAGCCAGCCTGTCCTACATACACCTAGCATCCAACCACAACACAGAGGTAGGCCTGCAATGGTTCTCTTCTTCCCAAGCCAGCCCATCCTATATTCACCTAGCATCCAACCACAACACAGAGGCAGTCCACTCATGTAGAGTGACGACGCTAGATCCTACTGACACCAGACATCCTAGAGAAAGAAAACCAGACTTCTCAGCATCATTCACACCCGATGTGCACTTCTTGTGAACCTAGTGTTTGCTGAGAACCAGCTCTGTTGACCAAGCCAAGCACTGACTTGACCCTTAGCACTGACTGCACTTTCAATGACTGCTACATAATTGCATGCTTCTAGAGGCTGAGGAATTAAAAAATGTAAAGTTGCTAAATTAATTCTAAAAACAACTACCAAAAGCCAGAGATGTACCACTCACTATCTGGGAAGTTGACCGCAATATGCTACCGCACAAAGTAAGTTATTCCCAGGTTAGAGAGATCAGTTCTCACGGTAGTAATTAACCAAACGGATGGGCAAAAAGTCAGAAGTATGATCCTAATGGCAATGGGGTGGATGCATCTGGAAGCCCTGGAGCAGAGAAAGGTTCTGTCAGATTCGACACCCGCTGAGAGAAGCACAGGGCCGTGTGCTGCATAATGTCAGTGCTACCCCTACAGAGGGCGTGACGGTCTGAATATGATGGGAAGGGGAGAATGGCTGTACTTTTTACATATATGACATCCTTCTCTCAGCTGACTTAAAGCAATGTGTTGTTAAATAGATCCTATTAACTTTGGTTCACCCTGAATATGGAGCGTTTGGGCTTCCCTTTAAAGGTCTAAAATACACCACTTGAATATTTGCTTTGATAGTTGAGCTATTCAATAAGAGAAAATGAATGCTTACTTACTTACTAGGAGCACTGTGTAGCTGTAAAACACAAAGGCAGAAATGCTTGGATTCCTAGGCTGCTGAGGAGTTGAGTTAAACTCAGATATACTCAAACCAGGATCTTCATGATCGGAGGGGCTACTTAAACTAGGTGCCCCACGTTCTAGCTAAATCCTGCTGCTGCTCGCTAATCAGTTCTGGTACAATCTAGAGAACACACCTTTCCTAATGAATATTGAAATTGGCTGTTTTTAAGAGAGATCACTCAAAGGAGGGCAACAAGACAGTGATCAATATTCGGATGGATCCACGCTGCCTCATTGATTAATAGCCTTCAACTGTAAAAACTAGAATGGCAATAATAAAGCATTATTTTTAGTGCAAGCTGACACAGGATATTACTTAGAGCTGAACTTTTTTTTTTTTTTAATTTTGAGCAAGTCTTCATAAATAAATTGCCAGGAAGGAAGAAGGGATGGATGGCTTTCCTCCCCCCGCAACAGGATGTTCTTAACGCCACACGAGAGGGCAGCGTCGTGTTCATCTCAGACAGGCTTGTGCATCCCCAGAGTGGCTGCCCATCTTCCCAAAGGCTGAGAAGCAGCCCCCTTTACGACCCCCTTGCCTTCAGTCACTGTGATGGAGCTACAAGGGCTCACCCAGTGTCACTGATTCCTAGCTTCTCCTGGGTGGTTGATGATGAAGTCCATTTTAGAAAAAAGGATTCCTCAACCCACATGATGTGCCGCTGTATGTCTCTGTTCCTTGAAGCTCGGTCGGCAAGATACTCCCTCTTTTACCCCCCGAATACATGCCCTGCCCTAAGCCAAGAGCCATAAATTCCACTGGCAGACCAGCCTGCTTCCTCCACTTCTCCAGTCTTGAACAAGTTGCTGACTTTCTGTAGGATCTGACCTGTCCTTTAAATGGAACTCTTCTCTCTTTTCTAAGCAATGCCAACATTTTAAACCATTTTAAAATCTATGATGCCAAATGAAGGTTTATCATTCATGTGACTCCTGCCGATGTGTTGATTTATGTGCCTCTTAAAGAACCCGTGCTGATTCACAGTCTTCCTTCCCAGGAGGCACGTCTTGGAAAGAAGTCCACTAGGACACTTGGACTCGCGTAACAAAAACACATTGGACTGTCCTTTTTTGGACTGCGGTGGTAGAAGTGAATTTCTTGGATCCAAGCTGTAGCTATAAAAGCAAGTCTACAATAGGTCTTTGAAAATGGAATTGGAAAGGGTTGATGAATAGTATTTTTGTTTATTTATTTTGTTCATTAGATTCCACATATAGGTGAGATAGTATGGTATTTATTTATCTTTCTCTGACTGGCTTATTTCATTTAGCATAATACACTCCACATCCATTCATGTGGTCGAAAAAAGTAAGATTTTCTTCTTTTTTATGGCTGAGTAGTATTCCATTATGTAAATGTACCACAGTTGTTTTTTATCCACTCATTTAATGATGAATTTTTGGACTGCTTCCAAATCTTCGCTATTATAAATAACACAGCAATAAACATCGGGGTGCATATATTCTTTCAAATCAATATTTTGGGTTTCTTTGAGTATATTCCCAGAAGTGGAGACACTGGCTCATAAGGCAGTTCCATTTTTAATTTTTTGAAATAACCCCACACTGCTTTCCACAGTGGTTGCACCAATCAGCATTCCCACCAACAGTGCATGAGGGTTCCCCTTTCTCCACATCTTTGCCAACACTTGTTGTTTGTTGATTTACTGATGACAGCCATTCTAACTGGTGTGAAGTGATATCTCATTGTGGTTTTAATTTCCGTTTCTCTGATGATTGGTGACATTGAGCATCGTTTTATTATTTGTTGGCCATCTGTATGTCCTCTTTTGAGATACTCAGTTCTTCTGCCTATTATTTTAATTTGAATTTCTTTTTCTGGTGTTAAATTTTATAAGTTCTTTATAAATTTTGGATAATAATTCTTATAGGGTATATAAAAGTTCTATAGATTATATGCTAAAATAATCATTCCCAATATGAGGTGCCTTGATTTTTTTTTTTGGAAACTGAAGAGGACTTTGACTTTAGTCTATTACCGGCTTCTGATGTCTCTGTTCAGGACAAGATGTTTGGAAACATTTGGAAAAATGACGAATTCACTTATTTTTATTGTTTGAATCTATAAAACTTCATTTTTAAGTGTCTAATATGATCCAGGACAAGGTGTTTATGTGCTAGGTTGCGGGCAAAAGCTTGGGGCTAGTCCCCCTTTTTGTTGGAAAGAAAGTTTATTTCACAGGTCACATCTTTCCTTCTTACCTTTTACCATCCAAGGATAGTCTTTCTCACTGCGTGGTTTTGCTAGAAAATGGATGGAACCCAAAGGAAATGGGTCCTCACTTCCTCTTATACCTCCATGCTGTGTGCAACACAAACTTGCTGGGAGCCAATTCCTTTTTTATTTTGATATTTTCCCCTCAAAATGGTTCATCTTTCTTTAGCCCGAGAAACCCTTGCCTTGAGCAGAGGAGGACTTACTGTTCCTTGCAGGGACTTAAGTGCAGTGACTGAGGTATCGGGTGAGGGTGTCAGACAACAGAGCAGACTTTTGTGACCAGAGTTGAGTGCCATGGAAACAGAATATTTTCTCATGAAATAATTTTCATGTTACCCTTTCCTTTTCATTATACTATGACTTCTTGAGGTTGTCTCAGTTTTGCTGAAAATGAAAAGTATCAAAATAGAATTAAGTGTATGCATAACTATTCTCTTAGGACCAGCAAAGCCGGTCAAGATGGAAATTTGTCCATTGGCTAAACAGTCAGAATAGCTGCTGTTGAGCAGTGATTGACTTTTTGGCTAAGCTCAGCAGAAATGAAGCTTGTGGTCAATTAGCTTTTCCCTTAATAGGATTGTGTTGGGCAAAATAAACTAGAGAAAGAAGTTGAAGGGAAAATTGTCACTTAATGAATTCCCAAATGTTGTCAGCTTTCCCTGAGACATACATCATAAATAAAAGAAGGGATCAAAGTTCAACGGACTGCCACCTTGTGCCAAAGTCACACTCCTTGTTGAAGTGGCAGAGAATGGAGAGAGGGACGTTTGGAAGATAAATTACTATATAAGCGTATCCCTTTATATATAAGTCTCCCCCTTTAATCATTTCACCCGTTTGCACTTTAGGGCAAAGGCGGGCTTTGTAGCCCTTTTAGGACTATAATAATAATGACAATTTCCACACACTGGTCTCATATAACAAACACTGATAGAGCCTGCTATATACAAGGCCTTGCATTGGTCAGCAGAGCTGCATTCATAAATAAGGTGGACACAAAGCACCAGCCAAGTCAATGGTTTAAAAGTACAAATGTTAATAAGGGTTTTAAAGCAAGTGAACAGGGTGCAATGGCCCAAAGGAAAGATGAAGTAGGGTACCTACTGTGAAAACGGTGGTTAAATAAGGTCTTCGAAAGGGTGACTTTTCAGCTGGGATGGAGCCAGCTTCACACAAGTTCAAGTCAATAGGATCAGAATGAGAAAAAAAGGGGATAAGTTTAGAGAGATTGGCAGTAGCCAGACCCTGAGGGTTTCACATGAGGCAGTGGCAATTAATTCTAAGTGCGGTGAGATTTCTAGCTGAAAGGACAAGCATCCTGCATGCATTCTGAGCTGGGCTGTGTGGTGACTGTGAGAAAAGTCTAGTTAAAGCAGAGGAGTAAAGCAGGGAGGGCAGCTCACTGTGGCGGACAGGGATGGGGGGACAGTGGCCTGGACTGAGGCACAGACAGAGGAATGGCAATTTTTGAGAAACCTGTGGGCGTGGCTTTGATAATATTTGTTAATGGTATGTGGTCAATAACATCTTTACATATGTTACCTAAAACTTCCAGTTCATCCTACTGAATGGGAGAGTTATTTGGGTGCCAGTGTGCATACAAGTGTGTGTGTGTTTGGGGGTGCATGTGTGTGAATGACTGAGCAGCTAGCCATTGCCTTATTAACATTAGCTCCTTTGAACCTCACCATCTAAGATGTAGGCATCTCTCGCTCATTTTATGGAAGGAATGTGTGGCTCGAGCAAGTTTCCTATCTCACCTAAGGATGCATCCTAGGCGTCCTTGCTTTTTTACATGAACTATTTTAGAGTAAACAATTCCGTGGCATTTGGCACATTGACAGTGTTGTACAACCATCACTTCTGCCTTGTTCCAAAAGATTTCATCATTCCAAAGGAAATTTTCAAACCCACTGAGCAATTACTCTTCACACCCTTCCACCAGCCCCTGGCAACCACCAACCTGCCTCCAGTTTCTGTGGATTTACCCATTCTGCATATTTCATATTAATGGAATCATACAAGATGCGACTTTTTGTGTTTGGCTTCTTTTAATTAGCATGCTGTTTTTTAAGTTCATCCGCATTATAGCATATATCAGAACTTAATTTTTTTAAATGGCTGAATAAGACTCCACTGCATGAATAGACACAATTTGTTTATTAATCCATTGGTTGACGTTGGTGTTGTTTCCACCTCTTGGCTATTGTGAGTAATGCTGCCGCTATGAATGTTCATGTAGTAGTATTAGTTTGAATTCCTATTTTCACCTAGGTGTGGAATTGTTGAGTCATACAGTAGTTCTGTATATAAGCCTTAGAGATACTTCCCCTTGCCTTTTGAGAGTTTGGCTAAGCCGACGACTGATCTGGATAAAATGCTTGCTCTTAGAAGATATACAGTAGTAGACATAGATAGCTTCTCCCCTTATTACCCTGACTAAACTCTCTAATACTCCAGTTCAGGCACAGCAACCACAGCAGTCCATCCCTGACTCATTTTGATTGGTTTAAAACAGTGGTTCTTAACCTTTTTTGAGGTACCGAACCCACCAGTTTCATATGCACACTCACCGAACCCTTCTTTAGTAATAAATAAAATATGATTTTTTTCCCAAATTCAAGTCATAGGTATATGTTTTTTTACTGGTGCACAAAATGAGCCATGCATGAACATCACCTTGCTCAAAGAACAAAACCAACAAAGTGCATGAACTCACAACAAATTACGGTATTACTTTATTCTGGCCTCTGCGGCAGAGGCTTCTCCGAACTCCTGAGACCGACTCATCAAACCTCTAGGGTTCGCTAGAATCCAGGTTAAGGACCACTAGTTTAAAAGGAGAGACACATGGTCCAGGTAAAACCAATCCAAATCCTCCCTTCTTCCTTTACATGGATATCAGAAAACACACAAATATGTTCCCACTTCCTGGGTTGTTCTGTTGACAGGATGGAAGTTTTGAGTTACAGTGATCTCTTTCCTACCATGTTAAGAAAACCCACATGGCCCAGGTAACCACATGTACTCCACACTGAATTCTGGAGCGATCGTTTTTGAGAAATATTCTCCATTTACTAGAAAAGACTGACAATACCCACGGAACCAGAGCTTGCCCAGGTTCTACATCTGACTTAGTGCTGAGGCTGGAACTCGAGTCCAGGTCTTTGGACCCCTCAGCTCCAGAGACCAGTGCCTGGCTGCCTGGTATCAGAATGTGGATCGCCAGCCAGTGATTTGGGGGAGAACACACGTGTTTCCATAAAACAAACTGTCAGTTGCCTAAGAATAAAATGACCTCCGTGCACAATACTGACACTATGGGGTAAAGACAAACTGATCAAAAGTGTGGAGAAAGTGTAAGTCCAAAGAGCAGAAACCCAGCAGTGTAAATTCATGCTGGCCGGCTTTGGTGACCTTGAGGTCACTCTCACCTCCAAGTGGCTCTCCCTTCTGTAGTTAATGCCTCGACTCATGTTCACGAACAAGCTTCACAGCGAACACATCAGACGCCAGTGGAAAACCCAACTCCTTCACTCGATTTGGGAAATAACACCAACCTGGATCTCCTACCCTTTACTGACTGGGGCGGGCGCTGAGTCTGTGGAGCAGTGCTTCATTATGGCATGATGGGTCAGCTCCTTCCTTAATGTGCTGATCCAGTGTCCCAAATCTGTGGGCTCTGAGAGCCAGGTTGGTAAATTAATGAACTGTTGAAACTGACATGTCGGGCCACAAATGAGGTGTGAATGCAAGAACGCATTCTTCTGCCCCGGTGGGTTTGGTTTGCTTTCCCCACTGGATCACGCACCCCATGGGAGCAGCTACCCTGCCCAGTTCCACTGACCACTGTTTTTCACGTGGCTCACACAGTGACTGATACATAGTACATGCCCGATTCTAGAAACAAAATTAAAAAATAAAATGGCGGGCTGAAAAATAAATGGAGGAGAAAAAAAGATGGTGCAGAGGGGGAATCTTCCTTTTAGCTCTTTTTTCTCCCTCTCCCCTCTCTTTCTTTCTTCTCATTCTATGATATTAATATTTGCCTATATCAGCATCTGAATGATGGAGTTACCTACGTAGACAGGAAAACTAAACAGGTTCTCTGCCTTTGTCCATTATAGAGCAAGGTCCAACGCATCATCCTTGTTAAAGCTAATGTAAAGAGAACTCAGTGGTTTCATCTTTAGAGGAAATATGGACCATCTGAGGTACTCGCTCATCAGCCTGGTGGCAGCGGGGGAGGTATGTCTTTGTGGAAAACTTCAGAGTCTTGCGGAAGATTGCAATGAATTATTGGTACAAGGCAAGGTTCAGGACTGATGCTTTCTGAAGCATGAACAAAGTACTCGCAGCTTTTCCTTTTTTGTGTTTAAATTACCTCGCTTCTTACTTGACTACTTTCTCTGACCTTTCCGTGTGCTTCCTTCTTTATATTTCTCCTTGAGTTCCTTACCCATGTTTTAAAGACGGTTTAGCTACATCTCTTCCTTAGCCTCCTGCTCCCCACCCCTCGGGATCCGCCTCTCTTCACTTGACCCTTCCATATTAAGTCCTTGCAGTATTATTTTCTTTGCTCCACTCCATCCATCTTCTTTTTCCTCTTGCAATGCAACAGATAACGCAAAGCTATGGATCTATGAAATACTGTCTTCTCATTTGGAAGTCAACGTGATGTTATAGCCCAGGGGTTCTGTCTGTAATCATTTCCCCCCAAAATGAATGTAATGGGAAACTCAGTCAAATCCACTTCACGTCTTGGACATTTCACTTTGGGACTGACATTCTCCATGTCATCCTGTATTGAGCTCTGGCAGAAGACAGTGAGACGATGAGGGACAGAGAGAAAAGACAAGTCTGAGAATCCTTCCAGACCAAGTCTGAATCAAGTCTCCTTGACTCTCCAGCTGTGCAGTCTTAGACAAATTACTTAAGCTCTCTGGTTGGCACTCTCCCAATCTATAAAATTTGGTTAACATTACATACATCAATGAGTCCCTGAGGAAATTAAAGTAAGTGATATTTATTTAGAACTGCATTGTGGTAGATGCTCAAGGTAAGATATTCATACTAATACCATATTTTTTGCTCCATAAGACGCACCCGACCATATGACGCACCTAGGGTTTTAAAGAGGAAAATAAGAAAAAAAATATTCTGAACCAAATGGTGTGTTAAAATATTTAATGAAATATACCACAATAATATTTCAAAAATGTAAACTCAACAGCATCATTAACAACCATTAGCACTGTTATTAACAAATGAGAAGAGACTTTAATGTTCAAATACTTTTCTAGTTGTCCGGGAACCCCAGGAACTGAGCATCGCTAGCGTCAGAATTTAAGAAGCTCAATTGCTCACAATCACTGGTATCACTTTCTTTGCTATTTTCATATGTGATACCATCTTCAGTGCCATCTAAGGCATCGATTGCTACTGCCACATTTTTTGAATGACTGTACCATGGTTTCATTCTTCACTGACGGCCATGATGTTTTCACCCACTCACAAACTTGAGTGACAGTGGGTCTCTTCATTTGTCCCGCTGGCGTCAGATCATGATTACCAGCAGCCATCCATTTGTTCCACTCTTCTCACATGAAGACTTTAAACGGTTTGTTGATGGAAACATCGAGAGGTTGCAACTGGCTGCTAAGACCTCCAGGAGTTACAGCTAGATGAGTCTTCACTTCTTTAAAGTTTTTTTTTTTTTCATGGTTTTGCTAATATGTGCTCTAAACTGGTCAAACACTAATAGGGCAGCAAGTGAGGTTAGCACTTCACACAGAGTTCCCGCAGCTGCTGCATAGTCCTCCACCGCTGCACCGTGCCTCTCACGTCTGCCCTTGATGATGCCAGATGAATGCGCCCACATAACGTTGCTCCCCTTCCTCCTGCGCTGCGTGCAACTGTGGAAACCGGAACTAGGAGATCACTCAGCAGATGCCAGGGTTCAACATGCTGCTGTGGCAGGTACGATTCTGCTCCTGCTGGCGCTCATTCTACATACGTTAACCGGCGCAGTGCCCTGCAGCAGCTAAAAAAAATGAACATTCACTTCATAAGATGTATGGGCATTTTCCCCTCCAGTTTTGAGGGGAAGAAAGTGTGTCTTATGGAGCAAAAACTATGGTAATTTGGGCTTTCAATCAGCAAATATTGATTGAAAATCCGTTTGATAATGACAGTAGGCAGAAAGAATAAAAAGGAGCCCTTGGTTTCTCTCCCAATCTGGGAATAACAACCACCTGACTTTTTCTATTTTACTTTGGGGATAACACAATCTTCAGCTCTGACCAGGGGGAGGTTCATTCATCCATTCAACAAATATTTATTGGGAAACTACTGTGTGTTGACAAATAGAAATGAGCAAAATTAAACGCAGCGCCTGCTGTCCTGGAGCTTATCCATGTCATGTTCCTGGAAGGCAGTGGCTTTCAACCAGGCAAATCTGCTCTCAGGGGCCATTGGGCAATGTCAGAAGAAATGCTGTCACAATCATGGGCTATCGGTGTCTAGTGGGTTGAGCCCAGGGATGCCGCTGAAGTCTTCCGGTGCTCAGGAGAGCCCCAAACAAAGAGCTGCCTGGCTGTAGAGAAACCCTGCTATAAGGGGACGGATAAGGGTGTGAGATAATCCATCATTAAGGCGAGGAGTAAAAACAGCTGAGACAGACTTCATCATTCCTCCGGGCTCTTCCAGACACTAAGCTGCAATTATGAGATTAGAGTTTCCTGCAATTTGCCATAGGAAGGGAAGGATTCCGGGGCACCTAGGCTACATGGTACAGCTTCGCCTGCAGCCAGGAGGGTGGACCATATGCCCACTGTCATGCCCCATCTTTGCCCCTTGGTGCAACACCTGGGCTGGGAACGCTGGGGCATGCAGCCAGCATCCCTGGCTTTGCATTTCAGTCAATGCTTTCGGACTCAGAGAGCTGCCCCCAGGGAGAGTACTGCGCAGGAAGGGCTGTAGAAGTAGCACTTCAGTAGAGATAGTTAGATAAATAATCCTGAATAAAATTGCATATTTTTAAGTGCTTTATTAATACGGTTGGGTAGAGAGCATGCTAAATTCCTCCATTGTGGAGATGAAGGCTACAGGAGGAGGATTATGCGCAGAGCTAAATGAGAGGGGGCAGGGAAAGAAAAGAGCATGGCAAAGGCAAATGCTTTCTGTGTGCGTGCGTGTGCGTATGTGTGTGTGTGTGTGTGTGTGTGTGTGTGTGTGCGCGCGTGCGCGTCAGAGAAAATAAATATAGAAATCTAGATGTATGGAGATGGAGTGCATGCAGTGTTTTGGAGCTGCATGGGGGATGAACTGACACACTGCATAGGCCACATGTGTGTGAGGAGGTGACATGCTACCACTACACCAGGATTTGCAAACTCAAATGCCTCCAGTGCTGCATGCATCCCATAAATGACTAGAGCTGGCCAGGTGGGAACTCTGGGAGAAATGCAGGAAGCATGTGCTGCCTGAGGGAACAACCATATTTTAGCTCCAGTCACCTGTTATCTTAGAGGGTTGAGGAGAAGAAGCCAGAAATTCATACTTTTACATAAAATGTTATTTGTTAGCACCCACACACAACATAAGGGAAGGAAAGGTTCTTTGCAAGTTATAATATCCACTTGCCTTGTAAGCCTCCAATTTTCAAATTCATAATCTCTGGCTTGGGTTATTATTTTAATGACATGATTTTTTTTAGTTATGTATTTGCAGCATGGGTTTTTGAAGTGAGCTGGGAATCTAGACAGTCCTTCTAATTAGTTATGACCTTAGACCAGTGGTTCTCAAACTTTTGAAGTCAGGGTGCATTTAAAAACCTACAAATCATTGTAGGCACACTATATACAAATTTCTGAAAAATATGTTATAATAATTAAGTCAAATATTAAAGAAAACAATATAAAGTCCAAGCGTGCTTTTATGGTAATTAAATGAAATAAACACGACAAAATTAAATTTATTCTGACACTAAGAAACATTTTTATATTCCATTCTTTGAGTTATGCTTTTTAGAATTTGTAGAAAAGAGAGGGTAAAAAATAAAAAACGACCAAACATGTTATCTTTTTATATATATAGATACATTTTAGTAAGATTTAGTAAATTTGGCAGGTCCCGGCGCAAATATGTTAAGTTTTTTCATTCTTGTGTTTCTGAGAAACATGAGCCTGATGTGTCCTAGCGATTTCTTCAATGTTTGGGCATATATTTGAAAGGCAAACTCTCATTTCCTTGTTAATACATTGAAGAATTCCTCTCTTTTTACTCTTAATTGTGTCGAGGGTAAAAAATCCTAATTCACATAAATAGGATGTTGAAAATTATAGTAAAATGTTCAAAGTTTTTTTAGATATTGCCACATATTCTTCTTTTATAGAAATCCAAAAGGTTTCAAGAGACAATTCCTTATGTTTAATCATCAATCCAAAACCCCCACCATACATGTCATCTTAACTTTACACCAAACAAAGGATAGAAAAACTTGCCTCCAGTCTTTCTGGGGAACATGGGGGGGGGTAGTGTAAACAATCCAGCACCACAGCTTAACAGCCTTTTGCAACCTAATCATACCAGTGAGGTGGGAGGTTGGGCAGACTGTCAGCTTACAGCCAATTCTCCACACCTCTGTCCCCCAAAAATCTAAATTCCAAAAACCTTGTTGGTCTTTTGGTCCCCAACAGGCACATATTTCTCTGAAATACCATAGGGTGCCCCGGAAACCTCATAGGGCACACCAGTGTGCCCTGGCACACACTTTGAGAACCACTGCCTTAGACCCATCGCTGGATTTTTTTGTGTGCTGCCTTTTCTGAGTTGGAAGTTTGTGTCTAGAAGATCTACTTACAGAGCCCTTGAGGACATATAATGGGTTCACAGTGTAAATAACTTAGTACTGTTCCAGTACCAGATGGAGCCACCAGATGTTGCCTCCATTCCTCCTCAGAAGGCTGTCTGGAAGGTATCACCATGGCAGGAAGTGGGGAAAGCCAGAATTCTGTCCTCAGAATGTACACACTGGCAGGTAGAGAGTCAGTGCAAGTTGTCTCGCCACCCCCCTTCTTTCTACCTGACTCCCTTAACTGACACCCTGTGGTGACATGGGTGTCCAACATCTGCTAATAATTTCTTCTTCCTGATGTGAATAAGATTTTGCATCTCTTTGAAGAAAAACTCCTTCTCCAGACCTACTCTTATGGACCTTATAGTTCATCTTACTTCTTCTTGAGTTCAAACCTATCTAATAAGAATATCCCATGCTCCAGACCAGAATAATTGGTTCAAGCATGTGTATGTGATATGTGAGAGTTATCACTGGGATGTTGCCTTGGTGACTGTGAAAGAGGTACTCTCTTAATGCTGACTTTGATCAGGGGGCATGTTCTCAATCCAGACATGCTGGTGACACCTTTCTACCATTTAGGGAGAAGGTGCCATGAAATAAAGTAAATACCATGGAGAGCAGAGCCTAGAGTTACAGCAAGTCAAATTCCGGATGAATTCATCATTTGTTTACCTTGATCCAGCCATGCCTGAAACCCATCTTGAACCATAAAATCCACAGTTTTAAAAGTACATTATATTCAGCTTTTGACCAAAGGCAGTTCTATTTGGATTTCTGTCATTCTTAAATAAAATGTTGAGAAGAACAAAGCATCCCTGGTCCCATGCCAGCTTATTTATCTCTTAATACAAGGCCCAATCCCATAGTCTCACATGGCCTATGGAAGGAAGACAATCGGCGAATTTACATCTGAATTCATAATTCCTCTCCTTTTACATTACAGAGAACAGACTAAGTGCATGGCATTGGGGAAGGACCTCAGTTGGCAATTCCATTCTTCCATCTACTATCTGAGGACTCTGAACAAGTAACTCACAATTTCCTTATTGTATAAGATTCATATCGCCTTCTGTATAGGGTCATTGTTAGAACTAAGCAAAATAATAATAACTTATTGTGGGAACTCTGTCTGGATATTAGACAGAAAGTGATGCTTGCTACTTTCCATGCATCACATCATTTGATTCCTATAACAATTAAAGAGAAGCATATCATAAACATGTGCTAGCCTCGTGCCTGACATGTAGCAGATGCTCAGTAAAATAGATTCGACCTCATTATCACCCTCCTTCCTCCTCACCGGTTTCCATCTCGTGCAGTGACCACTTGAGGGCATTAAAGCTCAGACTCTGATTCAGCCTGTGGGGAAAGGGGCCGGAATCTGCATTGCCAGCAAGTGCCTAAGTGATGTTGATGGTACTGGTCTTCTACAACACTTAGAATAGCAGGACCTAGTGCACCCACAAAGCCAGGCTAGCTCCCCAAAGAAGACTACATTTCCTTTTGGAGACATGTCCTCTCTCCCATCCCAACTCTCACTCATTTAAAAAATCTCCAAGTCCTGATGCCCTGACTTCTTCTATATTAATTAAATCAGCAGTTCTGAGATGGGGCCCAGGAAGCGGTATGTTCCCAGCTCCATAATTTGAAGGCACAATTGGGAACCACGAGGTCAGAGACCTCTGCGGGGACACTTCATGGGCCCAGGGTGATGAGAACACCCATTACCTCACATGAGCAGAATTAAATGTCACCGGGGCTGCTAACGACTTTTCAGAGTATAGTGACGCGAAAGCTGCTAAATTTTGTCACCGACACTTAGAGAAACATATTCCTTAACTTTTGCTTGTGCTAAAACCAAATAATTCCCTTTGTACTTAGACTATGAGTATTATGGACCTCTTCTTACTAAGTTAAGGTATTACATTAGGCCATTTCTTCAACTGAAACTTTTTCTAAGAAAACAGAGAAGGTAGGGTAGAAAACGCTATTTGAAAATCTAGTTCCTGCGAAACCTAAAACAATCGACTTAAGAAATCGCCAGTTCATCCCTATAATCGTAAATTAAAATATGCATATATTAGTTATGCATCATACATTTTCCTTATGCACTTGTAAGTCACAGTACGTCAGAAGTGCAGAAGCCATTGAGAATTGGCTTCGGTCTTCCTACCCCGATTTATGTCCACTTTCACTTGGGTGCGTCTAAACCATAAGGTGCGCTCACCAACCGGTGGTGAGAGACACAAGGATCTTAATAAAGAAATTGCTATTTCTAGAAAAAATAATGCAATGCTCCTTTGGTTTAAGAAATGTTTCCATTTCTGTCAAACAAAAACTAAGAATTGCCAGGGGCACACTCTCTGCCTCTGTCCACCTCGCTCACATCCTTCCACACTGAGGGGTCCACGATGGGTGGGCAGAAATAACAGGTGTTACTTTGGCTTGTCCCATAAAGCCCAGCACCGTTCGCACGTGGTGCTGAATGGAGTCAGCATTTCTGTAGCTTCTTGGCCTGAGACACTCAAATAAAGAGCGTAGCGTGGAAAAGCACCGTTTGGGACGTACGCCGACCTGGATGGAAGTTTGACCTCCTGCCTAATTCGCGGCTGAGTAAACTCACCTGTAAACTGGAAGTCCTGCTAGTATCTCCTACAGGCACAATGCTTAAGCAGACTCTATTGTATTTTTAACATTACCAATACTAATGTATCCTAATTAGATAAAATAAAAGACAGTGAGATTTGGTTTCTCTTTTCACATCTATCAGGGTAGCTCACTGTAGGCACACCTCAAACCCTAAAGCCTTTTTACTACGGACTATCAAATTCTAGGTTCAGAAAAGATCCCTTCACACGCTCTGAGAACAGGAGGTGCCCAGGATTTCACTGTGGATGCCCTTGGATGTCTTCCCTCCTCATTACTGTGATCTCAAACTTGGGTTCATCGGCTGACCTAGCCGTGAACGAAAGCCTTCCTGATCCTGGCTAGTCCGGCCCGTGCTCCAGGCTCTCACCCTGGGAGATGCAATGCACCGTCCTCATGCAACTTGGCAGCTAACCCCCGCGCTGCCGCTGGGAGCTTCTGAACAGAAACCTGCCCTTCAAGCAGGCTTCAGCCCCCAGAGTCTTCCTGCAGAGTGGAGCGATGGAGAATGAGCTAGCATAGAAAAGCCATAGAGCAAAGACTTCTGCGCCGGGTAACAGGGGACCCTCCCAGAAAGAACTTGACCACAAATGGGAAGATGGCGCAAAACTTAGTGAGGATCCTGGGCAAACACCTTTGTAGAAAGCCAGTGAAGGACACCTGTACAGGTGCCCCTTGGACTCAGCCCTGGGGGTAGGTCCTGATAAAACCATCAGTTGAAAAAAGACAGGAATACATTTAATATCCTTTACCCTAAAGAAGGCAGTGCTTGACCTAGCCTACCTTAAACATGCTCAGGACACTTACACCAGCCTAGCGTTGAGCAAACTCATCTCACTGGTACTGCCCAGCACCTTGAGAGGGTCAGACTGCATTTCGCTAGTCTGAGAAAGACCAAAATTCAAGATGTCACTGTTAGACTCAAGAACCATAAAAATTCTAGAAAAAAAAAAAAACAAAGGCAGGAAAATCTTGGATATTTCTCATAAGAATAGTTTTTCTGATATATTGCCTTGGGTAAGGGAAACAAATGAAAAAATAAACAAATGGGACTACATCAAACTAAAAAAAATTTACACAGCAAAGGAAACCATCAACAAAATAAAGAGACAGCCCACTGAATAGGGGAATGTGTTCACCAATGGTACATCTGAGAAAGGGTTAATATCTAGAATTCATAAAGAACTTATAAAACTCAACACTCAAAACTGAATAATCCAATTAAAAAATGGGCAAAGGACTTAAATGAACACATCTCCAAAGAGGGGATAGAGATATACAGATAGCCAATAGACATACGAAAAGATCAATGTCACTAATCATCAGAGAAATGCAAATTAAAACCACAATGAGAAACACTTCACACTTATTAGAATGGCTATCATCAATAAATCAACAAACAACAAGAGCTGGGGAGGATGTGGAGAAAAGGGAACCCTTGTGCACTGTTGGTGGGAATGCAGATTGCTGCAACCAGTGTAGAAAACAGTATGGAGTTTACTTTAAAAATGAGAAATAAAGATGCCTTGTGACCCAGTGATTTCACTTCTGGGAATATATCTGAAAACACCCAAAAGACTGACTCAAAAGAATATATCCGCACCCCTGTGTTCACTGTAGTGTTATTTACAATAGCCAAGACTTGGAAGCAGCTCAGGTTTCATGAGTAGATAAAAAAGCTGTGGTACATTTACACAATGGAATACTACTTGGCCACAAAAGAGAAGGAAATGTTACCCTTGGCGGCCGCATGTATGGACCTGAAAGCATTATGCTAAGTGAAATAAGTCAGTCAGAGAAAGACAAGTAACATATGACTTCTCTTATATATGGAATCTAATGAACAAAATAATCCAACAAAAAAGTAGAAACAGACTCATAGATACAGAGAAGAGACTGACAGCTGTCAGAGGGTAGAAAGGTTGTGGGGCTGGCTGAAAAAGGTGAAGGGATTAAGCAAAAAACAACCACATATACACGGCAGCACAGAGATGACCAGAGGGGAGGGTGGGGTGATGGGAGATAGGAGAGGATAAAGGGGGGAAATGATGATGGGGGGAGACTTGACTTGGGGTGGGGAACACACAATACAGTATACAGATGATGGATTATAGAGTTTTACGCCTGAAACCCATTTAATTTTATTAACCAATGTCACCCCAATAAAGTTCATCTAAAAGAATTTGATGTGTGGTTTCTGCCGAAGGTGTATAACTTTCACACACTTGTGAAATTGAAAAACCATCAAGTGGAACTATCGTAAGTCAGGTTCCGTCTCTACATACATGGAACACTGCCATCTTCCATGGTGAGTACTTGGAGAGCTCCTTGTAGCTGCGCCAGGTCCTGCTTCCCACTTAAATAATTGTGTCAGGCTCAGGGTTAAACCCAACACATCATCTCAATTAGTCTGCATGATGACTCTATGAAGACGAAAGGTTTACGACTGCTAAGAACCTTGTCAAGAGCACATGTTTCACACGTGGGAGAGGAGAGATTTGAACTCAGGCAGTGGAATGTAGCATGCCAGCACCCAGGATGCATAACTATTGTGGGTGCTTCCTCCCTGCCTCCCCAGGATCTCAGTATCTGGAGAGCTTTAGGTTGTCACTTCCCTGCACTGCCAACTCTTCAAGGGGCACAACTCATTCTGACAGAGCTCTGGGCTGCTGCACGCCCTAACAGTTCTGTAAGAATGAATGAGGAAACTTTCATCGCTGAAGGATGTATTAATAATTGGGACTGACATGGGAACTACCTACACAGCCAACATGAGACTGTGTACATTAGGGCTGTTTGCCTGTCAAGTGCAGCGATATAACTTTAATTGCTGGGACTCCCTGCACTCATGTAAAATAAACAAGAGCCATGAGGAATTTACGGTCCTTTGTGGCCACCTTCTTTCTACCATGGTCATTTCTGTGTCACTTTCTTGCCTCCAGCTGGGCTTTTGAAACGAGGAATCTTTTTTTAGCCTGAATATTCACCGCCGCCTTTCATAATATCAGCTGGAAGGACTGACATGCAGTTTTCTACACTTGGCTCAGGGTCTTCAGGAGGAAATTTTAAATGATTGACAGCTTGGCTAATAATGCTAAAAAAATAAAATGCCACCTCGCTCCTTTTCCTTCGCAGAAGAAAACCGAGATGTCAAAACCTCTTTTTGTATTTTATCGTTTTCTACCCATTTTGTAGTTGGACATGCTGAGACATCAGTTTCTGGGGATGGTTAAGACACATCAGGAACTTCTCTGAAAAGGGAAATCAATGTCTCCTTTCTTGGCTGCTTTGCGTTCTCTGGTCACACTTTTAAATGAGGTGACCAGTCGGCTGGAATAGCAACTTCAATGGATAGGAGCCACACTAAAATTTTCAAGTATGTACGTGGTGTGGGGGGTAATTTAGAGAAAAATATTAGTTAGAATTTCCCTTTTATAATTTGGTCATCTGCCTTTGGAGACCTGCCTGGTGACTAGGTAGCCCGTATTTCAACAATTTTCTAACTATCTCTTGAACCTTTCAAATGTACAAAGCAGCTGTTTTGAATCACAGCCCCTAAAAGGCACCGGTGGCTCTTGTAGAGACATATAAATATGGGCCAGCATAAAATGCAGCAATCAAATCAAATCTCAATTAGTCACAACGAGTCTGGCTCCATCCTGGGGAACAGAATGAACACACACCTGTTAGTCAGGAAACCGAATAAACTAAGCTCTTCATTGTTGGATTGGAGAACAATAGATCTGCTCAGTTAGTTGGGCTGGTGTCCTTTTGTCATCAGCCTTTGAGATGCAAATTCAGTTAGATTTCCTAGCCACACTTTTAATAGAACAGTCCCAGAAATGTACCTGGTCTTGACAGACAGAAAGTAGAATGGGATGGAAATGTTCTTAGTGACCAAGGGACGTTGGGGACACCAGGATGCCCATTAGGAATGTTGATGCAAGGACTACTCCTGACATAATAGGTCAAGAAGTGAGCCGGGGAACGTCACTTAAAACCAGCATCCCAAGTATTTCTGAGGCAAGTCCAGGGACCAAAATCTGAGAGAATACTGCCACAAATCATCTACAAAGTGGCTAAAATTGAAACGTATAGGTAACAGTTCTCAACTAGGAAAAAATAAATAAAAAGATGAAGCCATGGCATCTGAAAGTGTGTACCTGAAAATGGTTTAGCTTCCAAGAGCCACATCCAACATTCGGGTCTCGTGCAATGTAGGCTCATAAAGCACAACGCACACATGGTCAAGACTTAGGAGATTGCTTAGGAAGAAAGTATCATGTCGGTGTCAACTCTCCCTGGTTCAGACATTTCTGGTATGATGGACTGCAATTTCAACATCAGATGAAACTGTTGGCTTGTATTTGGGGACATGAGACATTTGCATGAACGATACACAATTTGAAATGGAATTGCACTTGGCATGGTAGGATGACAGACCACGGGAGATGGCAGGAATGAGGCCCACGGAGAGATGCCACCCTGAGCCATCTCCCTCATGCCCACTTCAGGGCATGTGCCCCACTAATGCCGATCATTTCCCTTCCGCATTTCCATGGTTACAACTGCTGGGAGGACCTAGCACTTATAGGACATGTAGAACTGTTGGGTTTCATTGGCCTGACATCCCTAATTGAATTCCCTTGGGTTAAACGTGCAAATGATGTGATTCTACTATAGGCACTTTAATGTTAAAATGAAGTTTCGTTGGACCAGACACACCACATTGATGAAACCAATCCAACCAAAGATTTAAAAAAAAAAAAAATCCCTAAAATAGCCACTGAAACCCATTGTGTTTCTATTTTTTGATCAAATGGATTTCTCTTTGGTCAGAAAACCTTTTTGTACAAATGGACTTGCTCTTTTAGAAACAATGAAAAAAACCCTTTGGTTGAAGGAAGGTCATGTATTAATCTTTTGAACATAGAGAATAATCATTAGATTATCCATCTGGCTTTCGGGAAGGAAGGGAATGGTTCCAACACCACTTAAAAAAAAAAAAAAACCAAAAACCCTACCTTCAATTTCCAAGGTGTGTGTAGAGTTGGCATCCACGTATGAGGAGCACTCTTTGCTTTGAGTTTGACAAAGACAATCCCATCCAGTGTGAAAAATTCACCACAGTATTCATTCTGGAACAGCCAAGTCTCATGTTTTCCGGGCGCTACAAAATGCCTAGTCTATCATATTTGTTTCCAACTGCATATTACATCCACTAACATGCCTAACAGTTACTTCCAGGGGAAAATGCATTTATAAATGAGCACGGTCTCAGCACTGACAGTCCCTTCTCCCCCTCAAACTTTTAACTACGCTCATCAATTACTCTTAACGGTGCAAAGAGTTGGCAGTATTCACCCCCCATCCTTTCTGAGTTATTCAGCTCGGTCTTGTGGCTCATTAAAGGCATCTCTATTTATTTGCTGTGTGTTACAGTCCTTAACTTTGGCACAACATGCCAAAAGGAAGCCCATTTTGCTTTTCCCTGTGGTGTTAATTGGTAGAGCATGCTGCCTGCCTCTTCATTAATTAAGTCAATGCCTATGAAACTTCCATTTTCATGGGGGTGAATTAACAAGGCTTCTCTGAACAGGGCTGACAAAAAGCCAGCCCGAGTACCTGTGACGACAAGGATAATGAAGAGCACTGGTGGTCAATGCCATGTTCCCTTGCAAAGGCTTGCTTTGTCTGACTCCGGGGTACGCCTCGCCTCCCCTTCTCTTGTGACCACCAGCAGGACACAGGCACATCTGTGAAGCCAGGGCATCAGCTCTGCTGAGGACAGCCCCGAGGCCGGCCCAGAGCCCAGAGATCAGATTGTGCGGCACTCATGAGCGGCATGGGGTTGATAAAGGGAGGCGAAGGGGGCTGGTTCGAGCCCACCAAATGCGCGGCGGCTCCTGATGCTTTCAGACAGGTTCCTGATTACCTCACCGCGGGGGAAGCGAGGAAATAAAAGGCAATCCCCGCTGAAAGCTCTGTTTTTATCACTCTGAGGGAGATGATTTGTGGAAGTCTCACAGCGAGGGAGGAGCAAAAGAAGCACACGCGCACACACGCACACGCACACGCACACGCACACCACTGCATAACCCTGAAAACCTTAAGCCGAACCACATCTTGCGGTTAACAAAATTATTCTTTTTTTTTTGTCTACTCTGCTCAATTACTGTGAAGGCTGGTAAGAGAGTGACACCTAGTTACTGTTTTACTGTTTTCTCCCTCAAATGTGCATCTGCCTCGAAGCTCTCTGACGAACAGCGGATGCAGATCTCAGTCTCTCTCCCTCTCTCTCTGGCCTTCTTGCTCTCTCTCACTGTCTCTGTCTTCATCTCCCTTTCCACCTCTCAGATGGCACATGGACAGAAGGGGAGTGAGCGAGATGCTGTGCACAGACAGGGGCTACAAGACGTGTATCTGCTCACCCCCCCCCAACTTTTCTGGGAGGCAGAGAGGAGTGATTTGCAAAGGGTTTGGCTAGAATCACGAAGAGGAAGAAAATGTCAAGTTTAAGCTCAATTTCCAAGTCCCCTGGCAAAGCTTTAGACAGAGTCAGCACAATGCAGTTATGTCACCTGGGGACTCTGGTCAGGTATATGTGCGTGTGTAAACACACACACAAACATGCACATCCATGTAGATACACACACATATACACAAATACATAGGAACACACTCATACACAAGCACGTACAGACTACACATACACACACAATGCAGCACACATGTATATATACTCACAAAAATACAATACACACAAATACATACAAACATGCACAAACACATGTACACATGAGGATACGCACAAACTCACATATATACACATATAGTCAGTGCTGTTAGTGCTGTAGCCGCTTCGCAGAGGAGCTAGCCCAGATCTCAAAATCTTGACTATGAGGAAGTTCTTTCTGATGTCCCACTGCAATCTTTCCTGCTGCAAATACAGCTTTTTCTCA
Source organism: Rhynchonycteris naso (assembly GCA_037038555.1). Classification (NCBI taxonomy): domain Eukaryota; kingdom Metazoa; phylum Chordata; class Mammalia; order Chiroptera; family Emballonuridae; genus Rhynchonycteris; species Rhynchonycteris naso. Next base: position 193,892,178 of record CM073000.1, read on the forward strand.
GAGAAAAGTGAGGGGCTCCTAGTCATCAAACACTCCTTACCCATTGTAAGCAGCTATACCTTTTCTCCATTACGCCTATTCCTTGATTTTACTCTTAGAACCAGCTACATCATGACCTCTTTTTAGGTCTTCTATGAGGATGGAAAATGGATAGCAGATTCTCAAATGCCAGGAAAGGCAGGTTTCGGAGAGTTGCAGTTTGGGTTCTGGAAGAAGTACTGCCACACTTTTTCTTACCTGTGTGCACTTGGGCACATTCCTCAATCCCTCTGACTCAGTTTCTCCACACATAAAATGAGATTACAGTGACTGCGTCACAGGTTTATTGAAAAGAACGAATACATGACTAACAAAGAGTGAGAATGTAATAAACATTTGTGAAAAAAATACTAGCTGTCAACAACTGCTCCCATAAGAACTTTGTCCCAACCAAAAAGGGACTCTATAAGAATAGCACAGGTTTCTGGGGTCCTCATTATGTGACAGATGCTGGACTAAACTCTCCACCCTCCATTACAGTTCATGATCACAGTGACCCATTGGGGTAGATGCTATTATTGTACCCATTTTACAGAAGAAAAAACTGAGACTTAGATATTTCAAATGGTTCACTGAATTCCTGCTGATAGTAAATGGAGGAACCCAGACTTATTGATGCTCTTAACTGGTGTGCAAGGCTAAATGTAATTCACAGTATCAAAAGAGTGCAAACAATACAAATGTCCATCAACTGGTGAATAATAAAATAGAATATAGTGTATCCATACAGCAGAATATTCTCCGGCAATACCTGCTACGACATGGATGGACCTAAAAACTGTGATGCGAAGTCAAAGCAACCAGACACAAAACCCCACCTAGTGTATGCTTCCATGCCTACGAAATGTCCAGCGTAGGCAATCCACAGGTTGCCTACAGTCGAGGGGAGGGGTAAATGAATGCTAATCTGTTGGAGGATCTTTCTGGGGTAATAAAAATGTTATTCCTCTTGTCCCAGATTTAAAGAGCTATAATTGACACATAAAACTGTATATATATATTTAAGGTTTACAACATGATGTTTAGAAATTCATGTACATTGTGAAGGGAAACGTTCTCACATGAGACTGCAGCACTGGCTGCACAACTCTGCAGCTCGACTCAAGAACACCGACAACGGTGACTTTCATGGTGTGTGAGTGATAGCTCAGTAAAGCTGTCTGCAAACCAGACAAAAATCCTCTCTCGCGGTGAGACAAACGACCAGACCACCCCACTTACAAGTTCATGGGCACAAGCACGTAATGGAAGGAATGCTTACCTACTTAATTTTGGAGAGGTGGGAACCAGGAGAAGGCAACACTGGAGGGAAATGAAGCAGGAGAGAGGAGAGAAAGGTCGTGTAACATACATGTGGTAGCTTGTGGGCAGGATCCGGTGCTTTATTTCCAAGGATTGGAGAAGTTCGTTACTGTGTGTGTGTGTGTGTGTGTGTAAATGTGTTTGTGCGTATAAACATTTGTGTCTGTTTGTGTGCATTTGTGTGTATGAGCGTGTTTGTGGACATGTGTCTTTTCAAAACCGGAGAAGTGTTGTGCAGATACATGATCGGCTTGGTATTAAAAACTGGTACTCTGGCTGCGGAGGATAAAGTAGAGATCGTGAAGCAAGGGGTTGATCATGCAGAAGACATAGTGGTTTGCTGTCTGAGAGACAGATGAGGTCTGAACCAGAGACTAGAGAGGAGAGAACGGCGGGTTCTGCAAAGCAAGTCAGAACATGGTCATTTACTGGGTGCAGAGGGTAGAATAGCAGGCTGCAGGAGGAGGAGGAGGAGGAGGCGAGGAAGGCACTGAGTTCTGTTTGAACGGCTGGGGTCATGTCACTTGCTAACATAGGAGCTATGTAGGAAAAAGTATTTGCTGGGTAAGATCATTGAGTCATTGTGAGGACCACCCTCCTCCCACATGCATAAGAAATGAAATCTCAGAAGGTCTTTGGGGAAGAAAGATGAGAAGAAAAGAGGATAAAAGACATGCTCTTGATTAAGTGTAGGGTCTGCGTTTGCTACAGTAGAAATGGAATACTTCCTCGCGTGAGATACATGGTCAGGGACCAAGAAAATGAGGTGATGGAGGAAAGAAGTGAGAAAAGGCATTTCCTATAAGCAAGCTGAGAAGCTTCCAGCAAGGATTGGGGTCTAGGCAAGGGGGAAATATCAAATTACTTCTGTCTTGCTCCTCAGGACAGTGGAGATCAATCCTGAGTTACACAGCGTAAACTTGGCGTGTTTTACCTCCTTAACGATGCACCACATCAGATCCCTGTCTGCCCTGTGGCTGGCAAAGCCCTCCAGCTATCTTTGAGTCAGTTTTCCTATTTCTGGGCAGGACTTTTTTTAACCCTTATTCATCAGGGAAGTCTATTAGGCAGGACTGGCTTTGGCATAAAACAGACCTGAATAGCTTTATGGCTCTATCCTGTATTCACGGTGACATCTTGGGCATGCTCCCTGGCCTTCCGGGACCTCCACTCCTTCATGTATAAATGAGACAACCCCGGGGCTGTCGGCATGATTACATGAGATCATCTATCTCTAGAGCCCACTCTCGTGCGTGGCACACAGTAGGCTCTCAGTTAAAGGAGGTGACGGTTACCACTATCCGCTAAGACAACAATGTTCTATCTTTGTTTGTTTCTTTGTTGACATTAGGGGATCCTTTTCAAAAATCAAAAAAACAAAAACAAAAACAAAACAAAAACCCATGCCTCGCACCTTCAATAAATGCTCACGCATAAAAACTTTGAACAGTCCTATCGAAGCCTGATCCATTAACCATATTTTAAGACTCTTTGATCTCAAGCAGTGGTTCTCAAATCTGGCCGCCCATTAAAATACCTGGAGGACTTAAAATAAAATACTGGTTATCAAGACCTTCTTCCCTAAATTATCTTTGATTAGTCTGGGGTTGAACACAGGTAATACTTCTTAAGGCATCCCGGGAGACCTTAATGTGCGACCAACATGGAGAACCATTGACGAAGGGAGAAACGTGGTGCCTCTTTTCCCCTGCTCAAGATGCGATTCTGAATGTCCTTCTTGTCCCCTGACTCTGGCAGTGCTACAAGGTTGTTAGGGGATCAGTCCCTGGGGCCTGGATGACCTACAAGTCATCCATGCACGACCCTCATTAGAAGCATAATCTCAGCGAGCTATTTAACTCTTGGGCTCTCAGTTACTTCCTCCCATCTCTAAACACAAGAACAGGACAACCACACATGTCTTCCAGAGTTTGGGTTTTTTTAGATAGACATGGCACTAGCTCCATAATATAGGTCTTATGTAATCCTCAATGCTTTCATTAATATTACGGCTACCACCATCACCGTCATCATCATCATCGTCTTAGCACAGAACCCCATTTATCCTCAAAAACTAAACTCCTCAAATATGGACATTATTTTCTTAAAAAGCACCTGGGTGGGAATGTTTTTTGCCTGAGTTATAGACCTCCCTGAGGGAGGAGACTCCTCTCTTGGAAAAAGGTTGGTGCCCAGGCCCTTGTCCCAGCAGTTCTGGCTCCGTGGGCCCGGGATGTGCCCTGATGATCCGTGTCATGGTCCTGACTGTGCTGAGATACTCTGCTCTAGAATGTATCCAGATGTTGAATTTCCTACACCCTAAATTTGCTTTTGTATAGATTCAAGTGTGACCATATATTTGAAATAGAGTGTGTCAGAACTCTAATAAAATGGGTATCCCTCGGTCACCAAACACAGGGGCCATTGATGCTATAGCCAAGAGATTGCTCTCCCAGAGGGTGAAGAACTGTGTCAGTGTCGGGGAAGTGGGAGCAAAGGGCTCTTACACAAAGGTTCTGATGTGATGACCAAATCCAGTGGCTCCTGCTTCTCCCAGTCCTTGCTTTCTGAACCTTGACCCTAAATGACAGATGCCACTCAAACCATCTGCTTCAAGCAGCCCCTCTGGGACTTGCCATCGTCCTCACATGTGAATCATACCGCAGTTGCTACCTTCACTTCCAATCATCAGCCCATCATCGCTCCCTTGACTTGTCTGATGTCTCCCCGGCCCTGCTTGGCTGGAAACAGTCAACTACCAGGCAAGGCAGGTCACGTTGGGTGGCTGGATGGGGCTGAAAGGTGATGGGCAGAAGAGAGGAGGTGTGAGAGGAAAAGGCAATTCACAGCACCTGCCCATGGGTAGCAGGCTTCCCCCTGCTGGCATGTTTCTAATTTTATTGTGCTTGCATTTATATTAGGAAGTGTTGCAACCACCTCGTGCTAGTGCGTACTGGGCGGGGGTGGCCCAGAGGGTGTGAAGGCTCACAGCAGCTTAGAGACAGAGGCCTCGGATGACTCCCCCAGAGGCTTCCTGGTTCAGGCTACTGCCCACCCGGAGTGGGAGCTAAGGAGGAAAGCCCCCATGACCCGCACCCCCCTTAGCAGGTGTCACTGTAATCTAGGTTCTTGCTCATTGCCCCCTGGAAACAAAAGGCATCACCTGCTCTTGCCAGGTGGGGCTCCAGATTCCAGCAACACTCTCTTGCTTTCTCATTTCAGATTCGTGGGTTGCTTATGACATGGAAGATGCTCCCTGGGGTTTTCACTATTTCCTATATTTATGAATGACACAGAGCCCAGAGCCCAGAATTTCTGTCCCTCTGACAGCTACCTGCACAGCATGATGGTTTAAAGCTCGAACTTGGAAATCACACAAGGTACTTTTTAATCTGATATGACCTTGGACGTGTCATTTAACCTCCCTGAACCTCCTTGTATATAATATGAGGATAATAATGGGAGTAAATATATAAGCACAGTTACCGCCTTTGGTCTATAGCTCTGCTTTCTGTGAATTCAGTCATCCTCAACCTCAGTCCAAAAATATTAAATAAAATTTTCCAGAAATTAATAATTCATCAGTTTTCAATCGTGTGCCATCCCGAGTGGCAGGACGGAAGTTCTGCACCATCCGCACTGCCCCACCCGCGAGGTAGAACCCTCCTTTGTCCAGCGCGTCCACACTGTGTCCGCTGCCTCCCATTGGTCACTCAGCAGCCGTTTGGTTGACGGTCCTGGTATCACAGGGCTTGTGTTTGAGTTACTCTTTTGCTTAAAAAGGGCCCAAAAGCCATTAGCATAGCTTTTAGTACAGCATGTTGTTTAATTGTTTCATTTTATTAGTTATTATTAAGCTCTTACTAAACCTAATTTATAAATTTAACTTTATCTTAGGTATGTAAGTATTGGGCAAAACAGACAGTATATTTAGGGTTTGGTGCTATTTGTGGTTTCAGGCGTCTACTGGGGATCTGGCAACGTGCCCCTGCTGATGAGGAGGGACTTCTATATCTATACTTCATGTAAAATTTTAGCAATGTGCCTGATACCCACCAAGAAAGCAACACAGAGTAGCAGCTGTCATCATAACTATCATCATTATGATGGCCAATTTTACGTGTCAACCTGGTTAGGCATGGAAGTATTTGATCAAATGCTAATTTTGTATTGTGCTGCAGGTATTTTTGTGAATGGGATTCACACCTACAATTCATTGTCTTTAAGTAATGGAGATTATCCTTGGAAAGTTTAGTGAGCCTGATGTAATCTGTGTAAACCCTTAAACGCAGAACTGAAGCTTCCTCGAGGCAGAATGTTCACCTACGGACTAGGCGTCAGTGCCTGCCTGCGAATTCACAGCCTGCTCTCCTAGATGGTTGCCCTATGGGTTTCAGACCTGCCTAGCTAGCCCCGCAGTCATGTAAGACATTCCTTTGCAATTAATGTCTCTCATCTATCTATCTATCTATCTATCTATCTATCTATCTATCTATCTATCAAGAAATATGCAGAGCAGCTGTGTTTTCATTTTGTGAGGTTAGCCCCTCCACATTTTCCCTGGAAACACATTTAGGGTGGGGTAGTATATTCCTTTCACAGTTTTTCCATAACCAAGTACCACAGACTGGCCTAAACAATAGAAATTTATTCTCCCACAATTCTGCAGGCTGGCAGTCTGAGATCAAGGGGTTAGGAGAATTGGTTTCTAGTGAGGACTCTTCTCTGGCTTTTGGACAACTGCCTACTCACTGTGTCCCCATGGTCATATTGGATAAGTGCCCACCCAGGACCTCAATTTACCAATCTTCAAATACAGGTGTATGCTTGGGCGCTGGAAGTTAGGACTTCAACATAGAAATTTTGAAAGGGGAGCACACTCTTCAGCTCATAACAGACAGGGAGAGAACTGCCCCCATTTCATACCTTAGCTCCAGTAACATCCCTGCCTCCCAGAGCCAAGTTCCAAACATGGGTAGCAATCCTGTTTCCCTTGTAGCCACTCAAGTGTCTCTTGGTTAGCTCACTGGTGATACCTCAAGTCCCAGCTTGCTGGAGAGGATGGGATGAACCAAGTTCAGTGGGCAGTGGGCAAAGTAGAGTCTACTTACAAGGGGCCCAAAATAAAAGTAACCAATGAGCTTTCATAAGACAAGGACAGAAAGGAGTGAGGGTAACTTCCTTCACATTGAACTTTCACTCTAACGGTTCATCTTCTCTGTGGGTTTGCCCTCTGAATAAAAGTAAGATGTTCTCTGGCGGTAGCTGGTTCCTGGTGACAGATAGCTTGCTAGTCAATTGTTGGGTTATGTTTTAAAAAAAGTAAGAATTCTTCACTTGAATCCATTGTCAGGTTGCAGAAACGTTTCTTAGCGCCGAGCACCATTTTTCTGTAAGACCGTATGGTAAGAGTCCTGTACCTCCTAATAATATCACTGATAACCCATCTGGCCCCAAGCCTGAACGGCTCTATTTCTATCTCAATATTTTTTGTAGTAAGATCAGCAATTAATTCAACCATTTCACCAATTGAGCAATATTCAATGGATCATTTACTATGTCCCAGGCATTATTAGGGACCCATCTGGGGTGGGTTGGATTTGGTTTTAACCAAGTTTCTGTTCTGGCTCTTTTATGCTGTGGAGTGCCACTTTCTCCCATTCATGTGAATCTAATGGAAGGAGAAATAAAGATTCTTGGAAGAGACAGTGGAGGAATAATGAGAAGCATGTTCCTTCTGGTCAGCACCCCGCGTGACTGATCAACCTGCAGCTAGCAGAATGAAGGGCCAGACGTGACCAAAGGAGCCACCATAAAGCCTGCTTGACGATGCACTATACATGGAAATGGGCTGCTGTGTGAGAGACAAAGGCAATGAAGATGCTATAAAAGAAAACACAGCATGAACCTCTTGCTGGGAAGGTAAGAAATGCCATTAAGATGGATGGAGTTATTTGAAGGCTCTACAAAAGCACCCACACATATGTATGGCATTTCCCTAACGCCCTTGAAATCTCTGGGATGAGGAGTGCAATGATGATGAGCTACAAAGGACTAAATTGGCTGTAAAAGGCCACGAAGCCTTGGGACTAAAAGAGAGAGAGGGACAGGCCAGGGACATAGGAAGAAATAGGCACATTTCAAGGCAAAAATGCTTTCTCCTGCCTCCCCACTTTTCTATAGATATAGGATATGGTTTGATTTTTTTGAGAGAAAGAAAGAGAGAGAGAAAGAGATGGACATTAATTTGTTGTTCCATGTAGTTATGCATTCATTGGTTGATTCTTATATGTGTCCTGGCCAGGGATCGAACCTACAACCTTGGTGCATCAGGACGATGCTCTAACCAACTGACCCAGTTGGCCAGGCCCTTGTTTGATTGTTTATAAATCCCAACCTAAACATAAAAAGAACTGCTTGTGCCCTAAAATGTGTCTTGGGTAAAATGTCCCCTTCCAACACTTCCACTGCATACTTCTTCTTGACCAGGAGCTGAGGACTCAGTTATGAAAAATCTCATAGTAAATGGCGCAGGCAGGTGTTTGTCACTTCGTAAATCCTCACTCTGTGCACGACAGGACTCCAAGATCACCTTTTACAGCTAATCTAGCCGAGGGATAAGACAACATTCTTAGCACTTCAACTCAAGTACAATATGACTGGCAATAAAATCTGCCTTAACCCATATGATTGGCAGAGGGTTATAGTATAGTAGGCAACTAACTTTTGAGAGCTTTAAAATATCCTAATGGAAAAACCCATGCAATCTATTTGTACAGGGTCTGTTAGTGTTATTTGGCAAGATAGAGTCAGGCAGATGACATAGAAGACAATCTCAAAACTCCTACCAACTCCCCATCCTGAACTCGGCCAGACCTTTGCAAACACCAAACAATAACACAGTCTTCCTTAGCCAGTCTACTTTACCTACTAAGTCTCCCTAGCAAGATGATCAGTCTATACTGACTGGCCTATTCTGACAATAAATATTATTATGCAGCAGGGGTTGTTTTTGTAAATTTGACTGTAAGTAAGCATTGACCTAAATCTGTTAGACATTTTATTAAGATCCTAATGTTGGCCCAAATGAAACAAAGCATTCCGTTTTCATGTGGGTAGCCAACTCACACCCATGTGTAAAGAACAGCATCTGCTATAGACTCACCATGCTGTTGGTCCACTCACGTGAGAGCCAGGCAATCCTCCCATGTTCCATCACAGAGGCTGGGAGAGGCGCTAGTGACAGCCTGGATTTTGGGGGTGTCAGTGGAACATTATTTTTCCTCTGCAATTTCTACATAAGGTTCCCAGAGATAATTATTATGGTCCCTGCACCCACCTTTGCCCTCATAATTCTTCCATTGATTTGAGAGAGAGAGATAGGAAGAGAGAGGGAGAAAGAGGGAGAACGGGAGGGAGAGGGGGATGAGGGAAAGAGAGAGGGAGAAGCATCAATTCACTGTTCCATTTAGTTGTGCAATTATTGATTACTTCTTATACATGTACTGACCGGGGATCAAGCCCACGACCCTTGGTACACTACTGGGACGACACTTTATCCACTGAACCACTCAGCCAGTACTGCCTTCGCCCTTTTAAAGGACTCAAAGGGTTCCCTTTCTTCTTTTCTTTCTGCCTAATTCCAAAGACCGTTGGGTGAATGACCGGGTTTATGTCAACACTATTAATGACCAGAAAGACATGGGAGTGCAGTCTCTCATTGCGTCATGCATCGTAAACACAGATGGCAGAGATGGAAACGTGCTGGGAGGAACATGCTAGAGGATGTTCTGCATCTCTCTCCATAAGTTTCCACTCCACTGGAATTTTCCAAAATATTTCTGTGGCCAACACTCATCTCTTTTACTATGTTCTCCATCTTTTGACTTCTGTCTTATTATCAATGTTGGGTGGGGTCAATACAAAGGAAATGAAACACTCCACATACAGTTGTTACCTCTACCTCAAAGGGGAGTAGTGTAATTCTTCTCTCTCTTTCTCTAAAACACACACACACACACACACACACACACACACACACTTGGAGAGTGCAAGATAAAGAGAAACTTGCATTATTGTTTCTAAGATAGAGAGTGGGGGTTTGGGGGTTTGGTAGGCAGCCCAGAGAGAGTACAGAAAATAAAGAGAAGAAGCAAAAATATAAGAAGGGGGTAACTTCCCACTAAACCATCACAATGATAGGCTTTCAGTGTATGTGGTACCATGTTGCTCCCTCATGGAAAGAAACCAGGCCCTGGCTGGTTTGTGCTGTGGGGGAGCATTGACCTGGCATGTGGACATCCTGGGTTCAATCCCTGGTCAGGGCACACAGGAGAGATGACCATCTGCTTCTCCTCCCCTCCCCTTTCTTATCCCCTTCCCCTCCCTAACCCCTCCCTCTTCTCTCTCTTTCCTTTTCTTCCTCTCCTGCAGCCATGGCTCAATTGATTCAAATGTGTCATCCCCTGGCATTGAGGATGACTCCATGAAGCCTCCTCCTTAGGCACTAATAATAACTCAGTTGCAAGCATTGGCTCCACACAGGGGTTGCCAGGTGGATCTCAGTCAGGGCATCCATGGAAATCTGTATCTCTACCTCCCCTCCTCTCACTTAAAAAAAAGAAAAAGAAAAAGAGAGAGAAGTCAAGAGTAAAATTGACACTCAACAAGGCATCAGAAGCTCTACATGGTAATCCCTTTGCCTACCTTTTGCTCCTTGTTCATGTTTATATATTTTGGCCTCACACGTCCTTCTTCCCCAACCATCCATACTGGGTTCTTTTGTCTTTCTGCAGGATGTTGAGGGATCTGCGTTTCTGCCCTTCCACTTAGAACCTACCTCACCCTGACCTTCACATGGAGCTGCCTTCCCATGCTTCAGTCTCAACTAGTAACCAGTTATAATCCCTTGCTTAGGAGCTATTCTCTCTTATTACGGTGAAGACATCTTGTTCACTAATTTTATATGTTGTGTGTGTGTGTGTGTGTGTGTGTGTGTATCTCAACCAACACAACACTGGAAACTTCAGGGGGGGGGACTTGTGCATCTTGTCCACGAGCTTATCAGTACCAAATGTGTGTTTGTGGAATGACATGCATGGCTGACTCTTCATCCACTGAGAGAGAAAAGGAAGAAAAAGTTAAGATAAAAGCAAGATGGAGAGGAGAGAGAAGGAGACAGGGAAAAGATAAAGAGGAGAAAGAAGAGGAAAGAGGGTTGGAAGGGGAGGAGAGGAGAGGGAAGGAGTGGAGAGAAAAGGCTAGAGATCAAGATATAAGTAAATAAATTGCCAGTGAACAATCCCTGATGTCTGAGAAAGCTGAAGCTCTTTCAAAAACAAGGATGCTCACACTGAATTCTCAATTGTCTGCAGCAATGTGGTCCCTCCATCCTCTCTAACTCCACATTCAAAGCTGCTATACACAGAAGCATCTGAGGATGCTGCCGCCTGTGCCGAGACGGCCTGAGCAAGGGCCCAGAGCCTGGAGGTGGGAGGAGAGCACCAGAAACAGGCAACCAAAGGGAACGGTGACCCCGAGAAAGTACCAAGTCCCCCAGGTGGGCCTACACAGATGCCCCAGAAAGGCACTGGACTGCCTGCCACCCGTGGATAAACGTCGTCGTTGGAGAGGTTTGAGGCACCCAGGCTGGAGATCTAAATGTTAGTCAAAGACTGTGGCAGTCTTAAAATATAACTTGAGTGATGTTTGAGAAGACAGCACAGCTTGTGCAGCCCTGTGTAAAGCAGATGCAAATCTTATGTAAATGTGCACGTGTCCTCCTTGACTAGTTCTGATTACCGGCCCTTTCCGGGGATTGGTTCTCTGAATACCCTTAGAGGTCAAGTTAAGTCAGTGAATGGGGAACCTCTTTCTCAAGTTTCAGAGCACAATGCTAGCTGCCTTTGTTGGGTTCTGAGGGCCTTTGGAGAAGTAGTCACTGATAAGTTGATACTTTCTGGGGGAAATGTGAGACTCGGAGACATTGTTTGTCAACAAGATGGTGGAATTGGGACTCACAGATCAAGGGACTTGCTTCTGAGCTGTGAGGGCAGACAGGCTTGTTCTGGCTGAGAATCATTGCAATTCCATGGACGGCCCATATCAATTTTTTTTCCCATTTTTCTTATTGTGGTAAAATACCTATCACATAAAATTTTTCATTGTGACTAGTTTTAAGTGCTCAGTTTGGTGGTATTAAGTACGTTCATGTAGTTGAACAATTGTCAGCACCATCTCTGCCCACAACTCTGGCAAAATTGAGACTGTACCATTGAACACTAACTGCCCATCCCCCACTCCCCCAACCCCTGACAACCACTCTCTACTTTCTGTCTCTAAGAATTTGATGATTCTAGACAGACACCTCACAGAGTGAAACATACAGCACTTGCCATTTTGTGACTGCCTTATTTCACTTTGCATAATGTCTTCAAGTTTTATTCATATTGCAGAATGTGTCACAATTTCCTTCTTTTAAAGGCTGAATAATATTCCATTCTAATGATACACTACATTTTGCTTAGCCATCTGTCCATAGATATCTGGGTTGCTTCCACACTTTAGCTGTTATGAACAGTGCTGCTATGAACATGAGTATGCGAATACCTCTTTGAGACCCTGCTTTGAATTCTTTACAGTTTATACCCACAAACAGAAATGCTAAACCATATATGGTAATTCTATTTTTAATTTTTTTTGAGGAACTGCCCCACTGTTTACACGGTGGCTGCACAGTTCACGTCCCCAACAACAGTGCACTGGGCTCCAATTTATCCACATCCTCGCCAACATTATTGTTTTCTGTTTGTTTTTTTATAGTAGTCACTTTAATGGATATGAGGTGGTATCTCTCATAGTTGTGATTTGCATTTCCCCAATAATGAGTGATGTCGAGCATTTATTTTGTCTTCTTTGGTGAAATGTCCTCTGCTTATTTTGAATTGAGTTATTTGTGCATTTCTTGCTGTTGTTGAGTAACCCACATTGATGTTCCACGCAGGGAAGTGGCTCTAGCAATGAGGACTCCGTAAGTGAATCTTCCAAAGGCAATGCAGATGCTACATCTGTGCTCATCCTCCTAACACAGGCTGCCTGGGTTTGAACTGGTGTCCCCAATGTCTCGAAGTCCCCTTAGTGCTCTCTCTGGCATAGATCCTGCAACCGACTCTCCCCTGGATGTCCACAGTCACCAGTGATGCCATACTCACCCCCATTTTTGACACAGCAGCTAGGAGGAGCTTTGTAAATAAATAGAGGGACTTTGTCTTCCCTGTCCCTGTCCTGCTCTGGCAAAGCCTCTACATCTCCTACCACTCTGACTCTTCTGCCTCTCTTCTGTTTCTCCGCTAGGCCATTCTAGTCCCTTCCGTATCTGGCGTCCCTTCAGCGTGGAACGTTCCTGTCTCCGAACTGCGCGTGTTCGACCCACTTTGCGGTTCAGACCTCAGCGAGCGCCCGCCCTTCCCAGACCCCAGCAGCCTGACCCCCACGCCAGCCAGTCCCCGCCCCCGCCCCCCGCCCCCCACCGCTCCGCTTTATTGCCTGCACAGCAGGTCCTGCTTTGTGAAATTATTTTATATTTGTGGTTTCCTGCCTTGAGCTCATAAAAACTGGGGTTGCTTGCTGTTTACAGAGCCCTAAACGAACTGTGGCTTAAACAGAACACAGGTTTATTTTCCCTTCCACCATAAATCTCGTCGCTCCTTTCGCTTTTCTGGTCCACCCTCCATAAGCCACAGATTCCATCCTCAAAGTCACCTCAAGGTCGCAGAGCTGCTACAGAGGGAGAGAAAAAGAGAGAGAGCAGCACGTGGGCGCTTCCCTCGCAAGTGAGTCAGCCCCTCCTAAAGGGCTTTCCCGGAAGCCACCCCTAATAATTTTCATTGCCATCTTGTCGGCGTTCCCTTGCTGCTAGGAAGACTGGAGAACATGGTATTATTTTCCTTTAATTTGGGCATCCTGGCTATGACTAAGGGACCTATTCCCAAGGAAGAAGGAATAAATGGCTCTTTGGTAGGCAGCTGGCAGTTTTTGTCACAATTCCCACTTGAATGTTTTTCCTGTATCAAGAAATAGGAGCTCCAGGCCAGCAGCGATCTAGTCCGTGTGGGGTTATGCAGCAACCCCAACGCTTGCTACTGTGTCTGATGGGCATACCGTAAACAGAGGAGCAATAAACATTTTCAGGATTCAAACAAAACACAGTAGTGGCTTTTATTTTCCAACGTGGTATTGAAAAACACGCGCGGATCCTTCCTGCTACATTCAGATTCGACCAGAAGACAGGACAATTTTTGTGTTGCCCTGAGTCTATCCACCTCCCTGCCCCCCTCCCTGGGAAAAAAAAAATCACTTTTCTTCAATCTAAGAGTCTTAGAATCATTCTTCTGATCTAGAAGGAGAGTCAGCCTTCCTCTCTACAAGTCGCCACTGCCTGGAGTTAACCACTGCATGCCGGAATTATTCAAACCCTCTTCATTGACGCTATGTGTTCACGTCCCTACAGAACGACTTTGGGATTTCTCTCCAGAATTGCCCTGGAATCTGGTTCTGACTGCAACTGGCTCCATTCTATGCACATTCATTCAAGAATGGGCTGTTGCAAGAGTGGTCCCGTGCCGCAAGGTTCTTCTTGTGTGATGTTGTTCCAACCCCACTCCGCTATGGGCCGATGCTGTGTGCAGAAGTGGCTGCATCCTTCCGACAAGGGACAGGACAGTGTGTGGCTGTGTTAGAGATGACGGTCCTCCAGGTGCCTGCTGCCTACAACACACAGACATCTATTTCCACAGGTGTTTTAAAGTGCACGATTCCGGGCCCATCTTGGAAACGTTTCTCATCTATTACTTTTTAACTGATTACCATTCGATTTTTCAAATGATAAAACAAGAAAACCTTTAAACACTCACTGGATCCTGAATTATTAAAGATAAAAGGGCACTTCGGTGTATTTATTATCCGACTGAAGAAAATCTTGTCTGGTTTAAGCTCTTAGCTCCTTAAAATGTCCCCTCCATGCTGAAGCAGAGTTAAAAAAATGCATCGCCATAAAACTCCATCCCTTTCCAATTTTCTCATCACCAGGTTCTGACAGTATATGAGCTGTCACCTTCCCAGGCCGCAACTCTGGGGAGGAGGCTAGTCGTGTGACTTTGGTGGTCATACTTCACTGGCACCTCGGGACCGAAACTGAGCCCTGGTGTCCAGGGAGGCCTCCTTGTCCACTCTCCAGATGGACTTTGTTTCTCCAACGACTAGTTTCTGTGGGCTTCTGGGAAATGTGGTTTGTACCTTGCACGCATGTGCAATGCAGCAAACTCATGTCCTTGTGAGAGTTTTACCTTTGACGGTGCCTTGTATTTTCATAGAAGCGAAATTCACATAACATAAAATTAACCAGTTAAAGTTGTACGATTCAGTGACACGTAGCATTTTCACATGTTGCACAACTACCACCTCCATCTAGGTGGGAATTGTGACAAAACCCGCCATCTCCATTTTCACCATCCCCAGTGAAAACCCTGTATCTATCAGGCAGTCACTCCTTGGTCCCCTCCCCCGAAACCATATGCCACTTCCTCTCTTGATGGTTTTCCTATTCTGGGCATTTTATATAAATACAATGACATAATACGTGACTTGTGTCTGCCTTATTTTCACTGAGCATGATATTTTCAAGTTCTGTCCATACTGTACCATGTATCAGCACTTTAGGACTCTGCGGCATCTTTTGGATGGATACGCCATGTTTTGTTGATCCATTCTTCCAGCCATGGGCATCAGGGCTGTTTCCAACTTTTGTTTATTGTGAATAATGTATGAACTTTCATGTACAAATTTTTTGTTTGAGTACCTGTTCTCAATCCTCTCGGGTCCATGCTTAGGCATGGAATTGCTGGGCCCGATGTTTCACTTTTTGAGCAACTGCCAAACTGTTTTCCACGGTCTGATTGTACATTTCGTTCACCAGTTTTTAAGCTCTTGCTTACTGATGTCTTTTTTTTTTTAACTTAGTACTCAAGAAAAGATCACTCGAGAAAGAAAAAGAAGCTCTGAATTCCCCAAAGCAGGAGTTAAAATCAACAGCCAGCTAACCTGTCCCTGCTTCAAATACAAAAATACAAAGCATGAGGTGCTCAGAGAAATATTTTCCTTATCCCTTTTCTCCCACAGGAGAATGGCTGTGTAGGAGGCTGAGAGGAACCACATCTGTACTTAGTCTCAACAGCGTGGAGAAGCCAGAGAATGCTGGGTGAAGGGCATGTTGGAGCTGGGATGA
Organism: Rhynchonycteris naso; assembly: GCA_037038555.1. NCBI lineage: Eukaryota > Metazoa > Chordata > Mammalia > Chiroptera > Emballonuridae > Rhynchonycteris > Rhynchonycteris naso. The sequence continues at coordinate 193,907,800 of CM073000.1, forward strand.
AGGAAGAGGGAACACTTCGGGGAGATGAAAAAGGAACTATGCGCATTTTCAGGTATTGTATATATAGAGAACAGGCTGGCTACTCAGGCTGGCCATGGTGTACACCTTTGAAATGGAGTCTTTTAAACTCTCCTTTAAACTACCCAGACTTACATATAAAGATGAGACCATTGGCTTTATATAGTTCAGATAGCCCAACTTCCCTCTTCACAACACTAACTATATTTAGCCAGGGAGATTTATCTTTGGCTTAGAATTCCATTTCTTTCCCTTTGCAAATGTTGTTCTCTATGCCTGAAGTCTCCTTCCATAGATTGTCTGCCTGAAAAATGCACACCCCTCCTCAAAACCCTGTCTAGGAATCAACTCTCTCCTTCAAACTTCCAAGACACCCTTCTCAGTACAACCTCCACCTTCTGTGTGTGCAAATGTCACTCAATATTACTTATAGTTAGGCAGGCCTATCTCCCCTTCGTAACCATGTGTTCTTTGAAGGCAAGGATTCTAGATTCCTCTTAAAAATTGGAATCAACATATTCATTTCTCAGGGTTGTTGTCAGGGTGAAGTGACATCGCCTGTAGATTGTATCGTGTGTTCTGCACCCCAAGTCAAGTTTCCCTCCTTCACCATTTCTCCCCCATGTACCCTCTCCTACCTTCCCCAAGCTCACACATTTAGAGAGTGCTACCTTGAATGTCACAGGTATTTAATGAATGTTTGCAAAACGTTCAGACCTTTGGATACCTGCACAATCAAGGTTGGCAATGGTGTGAACAAAGGATGCTTCCTGATTGTGCACTGCTAAGCAAGCCTGGTGCATGGGGCTGGGGAAAGAGCAGAAGAGAGGTGCAGAAAGTTGGGGAAAAGATTTGCTGAGATCTTCAGGGTGAAAGTTAAGAAGGATATACATTAGCAGCATGAGCAGTAAATTTACAGCACCTACACATGCTAAGTAAATGGAGCCATCATGACTGGCATTATTATTGCCATTCTGACTGTGGAACATACTGATTAAGACTTCAGAATTGCTGGCCCAACCTGTGCTTTACTTTCTTTGGATAAATAAAAGAAGGAGATGGAAAAGGAAGAGAAAAAAGGATAGGATGAAGAGAGAGAGGTAGGGAGACCAAAATAAAACAAAAGGGGAGGGCTGTAGAAGAGGGTCAAGGGAGGGTAAATGGTGATGGAAGAAAACTTGATTTGGAATAGTGAATACTATGCAATGTACAGGTGATGTATTATGGAATTGCATACCCAAAACCTGTATATTTTATTAAACAATGTCACCTCAATAAATAAATTCCATTTAAATAAATAAATAAGATCAAAGCAAAACAAAGAGAGTAATCAATAAAGTTTCAGGACTCTCTCTGAGAGGCTGAGAAAGATGATGCTCAGGTTTGTTAGATGCTCAGATCCTAGAAGACAGTACTTAGATCCTGATACAAACATCAGTGCAACAGAGAATGAAAGAAAAGCATGTCACCTGTGCTCAGCTACATTCAGTCATCCATTTACATGACATATAAGCCAGCTACCGTTCTTTAACTTGTGAGCATCTTAGGGACTCGTTTCTTCCAAACCTGTGCTGCTGAGTCATTGCCTTGCTCTGCTGTACTGTATCCCAGATATCAGACAGCTGCCCTGGTCCATGCAATAATGTCCATCTCCTCTAGCCTATGATTCACAAGGTGGACAAGACATCTGCATACCTGCTCACTGGTAGGCTTGGCTGGGTTGACTTCACAGCCAAAATTCTCACAAGAAGCTGTATCCAGCAGGGCTGGGAGATGCCGAGTAATGGAAGAGGATGAGGCTCTAGGAGACCTTCTTTCATATCACCAAATAGAAGGCCATTTTGAGAAAGCCAGACTAGTAGCGGAGTACATGCTCGACTCCGAATCTGGCAGGTCCAACAACAGAGCTAACTCAAGGCATGATAAAACAGCGAGGTTAACAGACAATAAGGTTGTTTTATAAACTTCATAAAATACAAAGTTTTTTTTTTTTTAATTCTGTTGCTACAATTAGTAGAAAAATAAACAGCAAATTAAGAACCAATGGATTTAGTTTATTCTAATCAAATTTTAAGGTTGAAAAAAATGTTATGAATTTGTCTTTGGAGTCTTCACTTTCTAAATTCAAAGAAAGTATTTATTTCTGGTGAAGAAGTAGAAAACAAAATGAATTTAAAGATACTTGTGGCCTATGTTGCTTAGTAGTTCCCAGGGTCGACAAGTCAGCCAGGGGAATCCCCCAGACGTGGTCAGGTCTCCCAGGGTCGACCAGTTGGCCAGGGGCAGCTCTTCAGTCTCAAAAAACCAGATATTTCCAAATATAAGCTATTTATTGGCTAATGTCATTAAGTAGTTACCATGTGCCATAATGGTAAACTATCATCTGCTTAATATATCTTTACACTGATGAACTTTAATGCCACTGAAACATGTTTTGTTTTGTTTTATTTTACAGGGACAGAGAGAGAGTCAGAGAGAGGGATAGATAGGGACAGACAGACAGGAATGGAGAGAGGTGAGAAGCATCAATCATTAGTTTTTCATTGCCGTTGCAACACCTTAGTTGTCCATTGATTGCTTTCTCACATTTGCCTTGACCACGGGCCTTCAGCAGACCGAGCAACCCCTTGCTGGAGCCAGCGACCTTGGGTCCAAGCTGGCGAGCTTTTTTCTCAAGCCAGATGGGCCTGCACTCAAGCTGGCGAGCTCGGGGTCTCGAACCTGGGTCTTCCGCATCCCAGTCCGATGCTCTATCCACTGCGCCACTGCCTGGTCAGGCTGAAACATGTTATTTTAATTAATTAACTAATATATTTATTATGTTTCCATTGAGAGTGAGAGAGAGAGAGAATAAGGAAGGGTGGAGTGAGAGAGAGAGAGAAGCATCAACTCATTGTTCCACTTAGTTGTTCCATTCAGTTGTGCACTCAATGATTGCTTCCTTGTACATGCCCTGACCAGGGATTGAGCCAGAGACCTCAGTGCCCCGGGACAACATTCCATCCACTAAGGTACCCAGCAAGGGCTGAAACACATTATTTTTAAAAGGCGAATTTATATCAACACTGTAAATGTAAAAATATAATATGACTTATTCCAAATAGAGAGTCACCACATGCATACACAACAAAATACAATGTAACTACAAATTATTAAAATCTTGCTACCATTAGCTGCAGACACTGAGCCCTAGGTCTCTACTTTATTATTAAATATGGAGATCTTCAAGTATGAGAGAGATGTTTAAGACACCCTGGCACCAAACAAAGACTTTCTCAATGGCATAGACAGGAAAATTGGAAGAAAACTGAAAAAGAAATAATTCTTTCCCCAAGTGATTAACATTATTTAATAGCATCTTTGTGTGTCACCCAGCTCCATAGTAAATAATCCAATGGGATAGATCATTTGAGAAAGACATTTTCTAGCCTATGCTTTAAAAAACAAAACAAAAGATACTTTCTTTTCAACTGCTACCAGAATATCTTATCTTTCTAGTTACTCCTCCCAGAAAATTTTGTGACATTTCTTTCAATTTTAAGGTACCTCAACACAGTTAACATAATTGTTGCTAAGACTGACTGTGCTAGAGTATAGCGTTAATATCCCAGGCTGATTGCCCTTGGTGGCAGGTTCACAGTATGGACCCTGTGTCTCTAATTCTCTGGTCTTTACTTACCAGCTGTGACAGTGAAATCATTGACATCTCTCTGCTCAGTCTCCTCATATATAAAGCTGGATATAAGATAAGTACAAACCTCATTAGATTAAGGGAGGTGATGCATGTGAAATGCTTACATCATCTAAGGACCATGGATGCCATACTGACTTCTTGCCTGTATTTGATTCTTGTTGCCATTATAACAAATGACCAGAACTGTAATGGCTTGAAAGGACACACATTCATTGTCTTATAGTTATGCAGTTCAGAAACACGATGTAGGTCTGATTGAGCTAAAATTAAGATGCTGGTGAAGCTGTGTTCTTTACTGGAGCCTCTAGGGATGAAGCTAGGATCTTTCCTTTTCCAGATTCTAGAAGCTGCCTGCATTTCTCAGCACATTTCTTTTCCATTTTAAAGAGAGCAATGGCCTGTAGAGTTTTTCTTAAGAAACATGACCCTGGCACAATCTTGCCTCTCTCTTTCACTCATGAAGACCCTTGTCATCATTTTGGGTCTGAACAGATAATCCAGACTAATCTCCACACCTCATGACCAGATAACAAACAATACTCATTCTACTTGCCACCCTAATTCTCCTTTGCCATGTAATCTAACATATTCATGGTTTCCAGGGATTAAGGCATGGACATGTTTGAAGGGGTGATATTATTTTGCCCGCCACCTTGTCAAAGTTGTGAGATATCCACCCATACAATGCGGAGCAGAAGAGGTGGCCTCTCTAATGTCAAAGATATTAGACAGCAGAACCAGACCTGAGTGGTCAAAACTACTTCTCCTTCCCCTCTTCCATTTTCCCTTCGTCCATCCAGTTTGGAAAACAGCTCATGGAATTGGACAGAAAGGGCATCAATAAATTAAAAACTGTTTCCTTCTAATAAAACGTTAAACGATGTTGAAAATTAATCACCAGGGCTGTTGTGCTGCCCTCCTCAGAGATGGCTCAGGAAATATAATAAATTATTATCACAATGATGTTCTTATTATAGAATTTTCATTTAATTCCCAAGGCTTGTATTCACCCTCAAAGTTGCCTGGTGATGGTTAATAAAACCAACAGAGTCTTTCGCCTCAGTCGGTAGGGGGATATGCTTAGACTGGCCCGTCAAAGTGCATTCTTTGGGCTTCATACTTAATTATTTCAGCTTCTTCTCTAACCCCCTTCTTTCTATTTTTTGTTTCTTTAAGACAACTAAAGACAGTATTTAATCGTGAGAGTGTCCTCCTGCCGGAAATACGCACTGTAATGATATGCCTTGCTTAAAAGAAAATCTAATCTACTTGCTTATTAAATTTAAATGTGTTTAAGGCTGATATGGTTTGAAGATGATATGTAAAATAACATCCTCCATGGTTATAAATGTCAACTCTAAAAATTATATGCAATATAACATACAAAATAAATGCTACTTCATCTTTACATTCCACTGTGATCAATTCATTAAACGATGTATTACAAGTCATGAGGACGATTGTACAACACAAGACACCATTTGTCACAGTCTATTCTAAAGCACCCATGAAATGCTGTACAGTTGTTTTTTGTTTTTTTTTTGTCAGCAATGGATTATAGTACTTCTTAGAAAGGGGGAAAAAAAGCAGCTTTTTGATGTACCATGACTGAAATTACTTCTCCAATCAAATATTAAAGACTGAGGAAGTCCACTGTTATGATGAAGTTCCATATTAAAAAAATAGGAGGGATTGAGTGTGGCATCCTTAGGAAGGGAGCACAGACTATAAACAGTAAGTATGATGGTAAAGAATTAAGATAGATTTGGATTTCCCTCTGGGTTATGAATCACAGTTACGCAGTGTTCTGACCATAACACATTCGTACCCTACAAATTCCCAAACTGGATTGCTCATTGGGATACTATGTGGGTGGGCTGAGGGGGGTATGTAATATACATTCCTGGGCCCTATCTCCAGGTTCTACTTGAGAATATTAGAGAAAATTATGGGAATTCTTTTTTTAAAAAAAATTGGTTTTATTGGGGTGACATTGGTTAATACAATTATATAGGTTTCGGGTGCACAATTCTATAATTCTGTATACTGTGCTGTGTGTTCACCATGCCAGGTCAAGTTTCTTTCTATCACCATTTATCCCCCCTTAACCCTCTCTTACCTTTCCCACCCTGCTTTTCCTCCTACGATCCCCATATTGTTGTCTGTGTCTGTAAACTTCTGTTTTCATTGCTTCATCCCTTCACCTTTCCACCCCGCCTCTGATGCCCTCCCCCTCGGACAGCTTTCAGTCTGTTCTCTCTATCTATGAGTCTGTTTCTATTGTGTTGATTAGTTTACTTTGTTTATTAGATTCAACCTATAAATGGAATCATATGGTATTTGTCTTTCCCTGATTATGCTAAGGGAGGATTCCTTTTTAATTTTTATCTTTTCAAAGAAAGCTTCTTTCACGATTCTCTGAACAGTCAGCATCCTCTGAAGCATAAACAAACCTCGTTTAGCATGTGTAGGTATGTAGACAAATTCATTTTATCACTTAAACATTCTCAATTTTTCCTTCGGACCTAGGTCACTTCCTGTCTCCCCTTTAGTTCATCATCTAAAGATCAGAGTATCATTCAGGAAAAAAACACAGTCTGGCCGAGAAGTCAAAATCTCTTGAGAAGCTATTGAAGAGTGAGAAGCATCAATGCTTATAATGGCTAAGAAAACAAAACAAAAAAAAATGAGGTCAGTTGACTCTGGATACAAGGACTTATTAATATATTTTTACATTTATTTAAATGTGATTCTGCTAAGCATACTACTTTATCAATGGTTTTCTGTTTCTTAATGTCCTTCTAAGAAGTCCTGCAATTTTTGTCACTACTCAACAGAGAACTCTGAATTTGGGATATTAATTGATATCCTGTGCAATGGTCATCTATTTCATTTAGGATAATGATCTTCTTCCTTCTCTACTTGGGTTTGGCCCATTCTAGGTGCACAGGTGACCAGGCTATAGACTGGCTAGAACAGATTCTTCTAGAAGGCTAGAAGAAAGAAATAAAACTTTATTCACCAGATGTACCAGGGGAGTATGCAGGAGATTGCTTACAGGTATGTAGGAACCAGTTGGACTGCTGACCTAGACCACCTCAATAATTCACAGCCTATATAAAGTGTCATTTTTCCAATGAAAGGCTACTTATACAGAGATACAAAGACAGATAAATACACCTCACAGGGTGGCTTATGCCCTCGTGTGTGTGTGTGCGCGCACGCGTGCACGCTTTGGGGAAGATGTTTTGGAGTAGAGGCAATACGTTCTCAGAATTGGGGAAATTAGCTGAATCACTGTCAGTCTTTATAGCAGGGTCCCATAGCAATATCTTCCTAGGCTTCCTAAACTAGAAATCACTCAACCTTCCCATCAAAATGTCTGAAGTTTTGACCTGCCTCTAGCCAAACCTTCATTTCATGGTTTATCATGCCTCCCAGGCTGCAGCCATGGCTTTTACAGGGTCAGAGAGTTCCCTCCAATCCTAACTGCCTGCTGGTCTCTACCCTCTGTCTTCTCCACCATTTCTCTGAAGACTCATCAACCTCCACAACTTGCATTTTAAATAAGTCAACTTAGTGTCATTTCTTTGTGGAATGCCTTGCAACATCTCTTACGGTCATACTTTCTAAAAACATGAGACACATCTAATCTGCATTTGAGCCCCAAATAAATGAACACATAATCAACTCAGGATAGCAATACCACAAGTGGAGTGATGAACCAACCAATGCTTGTTGGCTAAATCTGCAGCATTATCTGCTCTCACTTGCTTACAGAATAAAATAGCAATTGGGCAGAACATTTTCTTCATGCATACCTTCAGTTAGGGACCATATCAGACCTCTGTACGTGCAGCTAAAAGCTTCCTTCAAATGGCATTATGAAACTAATTGCAATGCAAATTCCAACTTTAGGGTTTAGAATAAAACCCTACTATGACAATTTTAAAGTGCTTTAATGCAAGATTTACAAAGTCAAAGGATGTGCTATGGCTTCTTCATCTCAGCAGAAAAGCACTTACGTTACCTTCTACAGCTTTGCAGCCATGGGCTGTTTCAAGAAACCTATGGTGAACACATGGGCGTAGGGGTGCTTCCTTCTTTCCCACTGTGCTTCCGGTTTCCTTTCCAACTGGACCATACATCTCTGCCATGTTGGCTGATTCATCAAAACTCCTTAATTTAATCACCAACCTATTCCATTTTTTATGCAAAGAAATGTAAAAATATTTGGAAAAGTAAAATGAAATAAAATGACCTATAATGTCACTATCTAGAGATAACTGAGATTAATGCATCAAATAACACACGTGTGTGTGTGTGTGTGTGTGTGTGTGTGTGTGTGTGTGTGTGTGACAGAGACAGATAGGGACAGACAGACAGGAAGGGAGAGAGATGAGAAGAATCAATTTTTCATTGTGGCACCTTAGTTATTCATTGATTAATTTCTCATATGTGCCTTGACCGAGGGGCTACAGCAGAGCAAGTGACCCCTTGTTCAAGCCAGTGACCTTGGGCTCAAGCTGGTGAACCTTGCTCAAATCAGATGAACCTGTGCTCAAGCCGGCGACCTCAGGGTTTTTTTGAACCTGGGTCCTGCACGGCCCAGTCCGACGCTCTATCCACTGCACCACCGTCTGGTCAGGCACCAAGAATATTTTTTAATGTTTTTGTTTGGGTGCAAGTTAATTCTCAAAGTGCTAGGATTCTCCTCATGAAGTTGTGAAATCTGCTTTGTTCACTTGATGCTACACTGTGCGCATTTTTCAATATGACCAGCATAAATAAGCTCATTATCTGGGTCAGAAATGTAGGCTGTTTCCCAGTTTTCACCATTAGGAAAAATGCTGATAAATATTATTTTATAGAGTTCTATATTTGTTTCTATAATTTAAAAGGGCCTTTCCATAGCAACTAATTATATATATTCTCCTCTTGAGATATCATTTAATTTTTTAAGTGATTGGTAATCTCTCAGAAGGACCAAGCAAGGAAGGATGGATTCAGTATAAAGGAAAAAATATTTTAAGTATTTATATCTTGTCTTATACCACCTACCCTCCACTCCTTACATATAATTTCAGCAGTTCAAAGTGACTAAAGGGCTGTGTTTTACAAATAAGTAATAAGAGATACTATTAGGACTACTGAATACATGTGAATATAGACTATTTGATGATAGGATGAATTTAAGTTAATGCTATTAGTTGCAATAATGATATTGTGATTTTATAAAGGGTCATATTTCTTTTTTTGGACACATCCTTATGTATTTAGAAGGAAGTTGCATGATGTCTAAACACTTTCTTTAAGGGTTGTGCATATTTACACAATTATTAAATCCCAATAATGAGAAATATGCCTTGGCTGGTTTGCTCAGTAGTAGAGGTTCAGCCAAGCATGTGGATGTCCTGGGTTCTATTCCCAGTCAGGATACACAGGAGAAGTGCCCATTTGCTTCTCCACCCCTCTCCTTCTTGCTTCTCCACCCCTCTCCTTCTTGCTTCTCTCACTTCCCCCTCCTCTTCCCCTCCTGTAGCCATGGCTCAAATGGAGCGAGTTGGCCCTGGGCGCTGAGGATGACTTCATGGCCTTCATCTCAGGCACTAAAAAGAGACTGGTTGCTGAGCAATGGAGCAACACCCCAGATGGGCAGAGCATCACCCCCTATTGGGCTTGCCAGTTGGATCCCGGTCGGGATGCATGCAGGAGTCTGTCTCTGTCTTTCCTCCTATTACTAAATAAAAAAAAATAGTGAGGAATAGTGTTCATTGCATTACTCTTTCTACTTTTCTCTATGCATGACAATTTTTCACAGTAAAAATTGATTTTAAAAGGAATCACAGTCTTCTCAATGAGTCTGCAAGCACTCAGGAGGATCCAGGTGGCTCAATGTAAAAGGCTAGTGCTAGGTTGGCAACAGCAAACTCTCTATTTTTGGTATTTCGTGATGCTACACAAGAACGTGCCTGCTGAAGCAGAAGACATGATTAGCCTAAAGGACATCCTGTGAAATGGCAGTATTTGTGTGTCCTGGGAGCATCAGAGACCCCTGACCCTGACTCTCCACCACCTTTGATCTATACTAAAGCACACCAACAAGCCATGGGGGCTAAAGGCTGACACATAATGGAGAGGAGGGGGATAGAGGGTTAGGAAGTGAGTCTCCACTGAGAGGCATATGTGTCTTTGCTGGAGAATAGATTGGGATTATTGGGATAAAATGCCATGGATCCCAAATTGATGTTGCTCACCAAGAATCAGTGAATCTCAGTGATGATCAGATCGTCACATGCCAGTGTGTAAAGACCTTACAATCCAATATCTTGACATTTGTGTTCATCGTTCAACACTTTTAGTTGTAACAGGGAAAAGAAAAAAAAAAACACAAGTGTATTTGAAGATAAACTGCACAACTAGGCCTATCTCTGAGGACTAAATTGATTTATGATTCTGACATACAAATATCAGCCTAGATGTTTCTCAAGGTGGAATAAAAGTGGCAGGGTGTCTTGCAAAGTGGCACATCCTGTCTAGCCAAGAATGTGTATGTCCATAAAGAAGATCCATATTATCATGGGAATTATTAGGATGCAATAGCATCGGAGGCACTAGACCCAGATAGATCTGATTGGGACTTATCACTTGCAGACAAAAGCACAGAATCCAATGGACTTCCATGCAATCTATCTCTGTCAGATGCATTAAGGAAATTACCTGTCAGAAACATCATGGCTAAGATTCTGTGATTAAACACAATCGTGGTAGGCTCACAGGTACAGTGGAATCATTAGGGGGAAAAATTAAATGCAAACACCTCCTTCAATTTACTTTCCATAGAAATAATTCTGTGGTCATAAATATTTGGAATCTACCGAAAGATATACAGCATGAAACTTATGAAGCGCCCACTCTGACCGACAATGCCAAGTGTGTCCATACACTATCCCACATGCCCCATTGTTCGGTGAATTAACTAAGATTGACTCTGTGGACACTCCTTTATTTAGTCACTGCACACTATCTAATGTGTTTTGAATTTAAGGTTTCATTTCCTTGTTCGTAGAATGGGGCATTAATGCACGTAGCATCACCTGGTCATTGTAATGCGTCAAAAAAGCAATGTAGCCTGACCAGGCGGTGGCGCAGTGGATAGAGTGTCGGACTGGGATGCGGAAGACCCAGGTTCAAGACCCCGAGCTCGCCAGCTTGAGCGCAGGCCCATCTGGCTTGAGCAAAAGCTCGCCAGCTTGGACCCAAGGTCACTGGCTCCAGCAAGGGGCGGCTCGGTCTGCTGAAGGCCCGCGGTCAAGGCACATGTGAGAAAGCAATCAATGAACAACTATGGTGTCACAATGGCAACGAAAAACTAATGATTAATGCTTCTCACCTCTCTCCGTTCCTGTCTGTCTGTCCCTATCTATCCCTCTGTCTGACTCTCTCTCTGTCCCTATATATAAAAAAAAAGGCAATGTATATAAAGTTTCAAGCATACATTTGGCACACAGTAAACATTATTAAGCAACAATTATAAGTAAGCATAATTACTATTGTTGATTAGTATCCCCTTACACACACACACACACACACACACACACACACACACACACTTAAAAGTTAGGTGTCTTGTTTAAGGTTCTCAGTGGATAAGAAGATGCACAGAAATAAGAATTAAGGTTTTGACTCTAAAACTCCAGGCTCTATCTATAACTATTCATTATTTAAGTCTTAAAATATAGTTTTACAAAGATTCACAAACATAACAGGGGTTTCATATCTCTTTAAAAACACCCAGGTAATCAAAACCTGTATACATTGATCCTTTAGGATTCTGCATTACTGTACTATTTGCTAACTCATCAAGGTTAATCATAAAGTCACGCTAGAGGTGGCACGCTATGTCGCTTAGTCATTTTGACCATGACAGTGGAGTTGTGCCTAACTATGGGGAGTTAAAAACCCACATACATGGCAGATAAACAGATGCCCTATGTCATGTGGAGAGTTAGTGGATATATGGTCATCACCACCATTGCTGTCCTGGACTTCTGCTAAAACGTCTTAGCTTCCCCCCTGCTTCCACTCTTCCCGTCCCCAGTCCATGCTCCACAGAGTTTCTATAAACTGAAATCTGCATGATGTTCTCCTCTCTCAGGCCACTCCAGTGGCTCCCCATTGCTCTGAGACCAAAAGTCTAGCTGTTTTACCAGGAGCAAAGAGGGCTCCTTAATCTGCTTCTCCTCCACCCTCTTCTTTCCCCCTTGTTCTCTGAGCTCATTCCAGCCATGTGCTGCCCTTTTTCTGCTCTCCCAACACACTGTGCCCTTCCCTGCTGGGACTGTCCACATGTACTCCTCACAGATCTTGCCCCCCAAGGCTTCCTGCCACCTCCACTCATCTGCATCACCCCTAGGCATTCCAGTTCACATCATCTACTTTTGTTTTCTTAATGACACCATCATGTCTGAAACACTACCCTCTCTTTATTGGTTTACTCTTTCTCTATTTTCCACAGCTCTCTAAACTAGACTGGCAGTTCCATGGAGGCAGAGACCTAGTGCTCTTCACACCTAAGACCATGCCTGATAATGGGTGATAAGTACCTCCTTGCTGAATAAAACTGAAAGATGAAGAGTTCTCCACAAGTTTTACCAAATTTATTCTAATGACAACTCTAAGCCTCAGCTTGTTTTCAGTGTGAGTCAGCTATTCCATCATTTCTTCCTGGAGATTAGCACTTGGCCCTATAGCCTGAGTACATCTTCCTTCTTCAGGACCCTGTGAGATCATTAACACAGCTTCTGGGAACCTGAAAATAACACACACCTCAGAAGTACTGATGAGGTAGGTAAAGGGTGGGAAAGCACAAAGTATCTGTTGTAGACAAAGTTGGGATTGACATATGAAGCTTTAATTGTTCAACAGCAGTAACTAAATAAAAATCTTTGGGTTCAGGATACTCCATGGTGCCCAGTGGGCCTCAACTGCTGGTATGAAACTTCAAGCAGAAAAATTACCCTTTTTTTTCTGGCAGATGTAAGGAGGCCACCCCCTACTTTCCCTATCCACTCTAAACTCACAAATACAACGTTGTAGTTATGTGGAGATACATCTTCCCAGTGCATGATGGCTTTTCAAATCATCGAATCTCCCTTCAGACACAGGCACCCATAGAAGTGGTTGACCTATGTGATTCAACCTATATGCCTCAATTAATAGAACAGGCATTGAAGATCAACCCTAGCTGGGCCAATTTAATTGTCTCTCCTAGAGGATCTGAAATTAGGGGTGTCATTCTCTTATTTATACTTTTATATATTCAAAAAACCATATCTGTGTGCCTATTATTTATAAAATGTTGTTCTAAATAAGGCTGTGCTCTCAGAAGCTTAAGGTCTAGTGGCAGAGGCATATGGTAAATGAGTAAACAAAGAAAATAAGATATTTTATAACCATGACATGTGATTGGTATGGCCAGGGAAGACCTTTGAAAGAGGTAACATGTGAGTGGAAATGCAATTTACATAAAAGAACCAGCCATGTGAGGACCCGGGGAGAGCATTCCAGAAGAATTGTGCGCAAAGTACACAGAAGGGCAAATCTGAAGTCTGAAGGGCTGGTCACAACCACAGAGAAAGGGGTGGGTCACTGTCCGTGGTGCTGATGCCTTTCACGGTCCTTGTTTCATTCCATTGTGTGTCCTGCTCTCCCCCGCACCCCTCCCCCCCAACATTCTCTTGGCCCTTATGGAATACTTTCACACTAAATTCTCCCTTTTCACTTAAGTGAGTAGGCCATGAGTTTTTGTCTTTTCACCAGGAAGAAATTAGGACTACCTCTTCTCCCAAGATTTCTAAAGTAACAACTGCTCACCACAGAATATCTGGACAAAGGCCATAGCACTAAGAACAAAGAGAGATAACAGATATTTAGCTGCTGCTAAACCTTTTAGAACAACAACAACAAAAAACGAGGGAACTCATCATGTTTCAATGTGTGATTATTTCATGAAAAAATAGGGCTTAAGGCTTAAGAGAGGAAGAAAGATATTTACTCTATATTTTTTACTCTATATTTTTTATTTGTGGCCTCAGAATGAAACTAACTAAATAAATAAATAAAGTGAAATAAAATAAAATAAAAAGAGAGACACTGCTTACAAAGTAAGGATAAAATGGCCACCCTTCCACAGTTTCACATAGCCTATAATTTGAGGAAAGTCTCAAACTCCCTGACTCTCAAATACATAGCTAATACATAGGTTGCAGATACCTGATAAAGTTTATACTGTGAGACAACTACAAACCGTGGGCAGTTCCTAACTAATTGCATAAACACACTTGAGAAGTCTTATCCAGAAGGTCAGTGAAGAAGGTTGGGATCATCTGCTGGTGTCTGTCATGGACACTGGACTGAGGAAACCAGTGGTAAGCTCCGCATTCCTATCTTAGTGCCGAAAGTATGAACCCTGTTCTTCCCCACATCTGGATGGCCGAGGACCTTCTTTTCCTAACAACTATTTACCATCCACCTCACATCCAATTATTCAGAACGATGTCTTCTGGGGATGCTTCTCTAATACTGTCACAACCCCACAATGAAAACACTAACATTCTCAGGCAACCATGACTAGTTTCACTTATTAACTCACGAGCAGAAGGCAGGGAGCAGGAGAGCAAAATGGAGTTCGAAGAAGGCCGAGAATGACCAAATGGAATTTCTTCTATTATATCTGGTCTTTTACTCATTCAATTCTGTACTCACTGAACTTCTCTGAGAGACTGTGGCTCAGAGAAGTTCAGTGACTTTTCCATGGTCACACAGCTGGCCAATGGCTGGCCAGGATAGAAATTTTCTCTCCAAAATCCCTGCCCATTCCTTTATATCAGGGACTTAGTGAGCCACAGCCTGAAGACCAAATCTGTCTTGCTGCCTGATGTTGAAAATAAAGATTTATGATAACACGACCATAGTCATTTGTTTATGCATTGCTTACAACTACTTTGGCTCTACAACTGCAAAGCTGAGTACTTATGACAAAGACCATATGGTGTACAAGCCTAAAATATTTACTATCTTGCCCTTTACAGAAAAGAAAAATTTGCCAACCAACATTTTCTGGCATTATGATGAGCTTTGAGCATCATATCCTAAACCTGACACATGCTTCTTTTTAACCAGGAGGCTTAAAATAAACTTTCCCTGTGGTGATATTTTGCCTAAATATTTTCACCTTGAAGCAAATGTTCTGGTGTTTTTCTTTTTTTTTTCTTTAATCATAATAACTCACAGTAGAAATGGAGCAGGGGAATGTAGAAAAGATAATTTTCCCCAAGCAAATCTCTTGCAATCCTTTCTAACACCACAGGGATCCATCTCACCTTTTACAGGAAAGAGGGGAAAAAAAATAAACAGTGTCACTATACTTAGTGGCATCTCATCTATCAGACTGTAAAGTACTATCCAATAAAATCAAAGGCTCTCACCAGATAAATCAATATCAATGCATAAACAAGTTGATGTCTAGGCTTTCAGAAAACATGCCTTTAGAATGTAGGGACTTGTCCTGCCCTGCATCCGATGAGGAGAGTGTCCCATCAGGAAGAGTCAGGCTTCCAGAAACTCTGTTGCTTTCTACCTGTGTCACTAACCCTGAGCCTGTTTCCTATCTAAAAAAGAACTAGGAATAATAATAGCACCCTCACTGCTTATAAAATTACATAATAATTGAAGGAGTTAATCCTTGTAGCATACATTAAAAGATCAACTGGCATACAGAGTTATGTAAACAATTGCTGTTATTGTTCAGATATTATTATTACTTTATAACAATTATCTTGCAAGGCAGAGCAGGGACAGCCCAGTTTTCACTGTGAGGGTTGGGGCTTTTGTGGACACACCACAGAACTTTTTGTTTGTTTGTTTCCTGAGAAAAACGGGCCCAGTGCAAAATATCTAGTGAAATGATCATTTTTTTCAAAGATTCTGTATACAGATGAAGGACAACGCACCTCCAGGAATTTTATTGTTGTTGCTGGAATCACCTCTGTGTGGTCAGCTTGCTACTTAAGAACAAAAGCAAAACATGCGTGCACATTAAATTTAAAACACCTGACAGAAGAGAAATGCCGCCTACCAGAGATAGGGCCAACAGCAAACATAATGAATTGGTCTGCAGCTCGGGAAATTCTCTCACGGATCTGGGGGAATCGTAAATCAGTTCGAGAGGGCGTCAGACAAATTGTGGAGACCAAGCCAATCATTGAGAGAGATGGAAAGCAGAGAAAATTGTTCCCCCAGGAGAAGGTTTTCAGACGTGTGTTCTCTTAAGGGAAGGTTGCTTTGAGAAAGTCGGAACATAGAATCACGTTTACATTTTCAATGGAAATGAACTCTGAAAGCAAAGGTTATTTAAGTGTCTTCCTTTACAGCAGAAAGAATGTTGTTTAAGCATCTTTCCCTATAGATAAAAAGCGGGATGGTTCCCCCCGGACTCTCCTACTCAGGGGCACATCAGGAAAATTAACACCTCAGAATGCAACAAATAAACTGGGATCTGACCCAAAGAGTGTTGAATCTTGCACATTAATTATGTATCAGATTAAAGAAACAGCCATAAAAATAAAAACAGATCTACCCTCCATGTGGCCGCTTTATTAGTTAATTTATTACCCACCATATGTGCTGCCACAGAAAATTATAATGGGCCAGTATTGTTAACCATAAACAAAGGAGACCAGATTATTATTTATGGTCCTGTTAACCAAATTAGTAAAGTCAACCAGACTGGATCCATATAGAAAGTGAAGATGAGTGTTCATCTGGCGTAACTTAAAGAATAACAGGTGACACTCGATGTCAAAAGGCATTGTGTCCATGTGAATGTGTTTGACTTTAAGGACTGAGAAACATTCCAAGGTCAGGTATGGGATTCATAACACCGAGCACGGCTTTTAACCTCAAATACAAGACTGTAATACAGTAAGAAGCGTTTGACCCTCAGTATACAAAATGATTTCCTTTCAGATCCACCCCCAGTGCATAACTGTCCCAACTCTACTGATGCAACACAACGTCTCCATAAATGTTATACAGACATGTTGTTCACTGGGGAACACATCAGATTGTTTAGTAATGATCGCCCATTAGTGAGTTGATCAAATCAACCGATCAAACAGAAACTTTCCATGCTTACTCATAGCCAGTTTCCCTCCCCCTTCTCGACATTTGCCATCTCCTTGCAGCTAGTCAGGACCATGTGACTAGCTATGGCCAAACTCTTAGAGATGCCATCCTTTCATTGCTGCTGGAAGACCGCCCATTCTTGCTCATTCTCAGCCACGTCAACCAAGAAGGCTGTGTAGTTCCCAATGTGAAGCTACAGGTAGATGGTGACTCCATGAGGTTGAACCACTAGGTCACAGCATGGAGGACGGGTGCCCTGGAGAGCCACCCATACCCATGGTAGGTTTTGCATAAACAAGAAACCAACTTTTCTTTTATTGTCACAGAGATTCTGGTCCTGTGCAACATAACCCGGCATATACAGACGATCTGGGAGCTTTTGCAGAAGTGCACATGGCCAGCCCATGTCAGGAGGTCTGAAGGGAGGAGACACATGCACCCCGGCTCATCTAATGAGCACACCTACAGAGGAAAACATGCCCTAGAACAGGGGCCGGCCAGCCACAACCCACTGGCTGGGTCCTCTCTGCCTTTGGAAATCAAGTTTTATTGCAACGCAGCCTTGCTGGCTCACTTCTGCATTGTCTAAGGCCCTTTAGTGGTGGGAGAGAAGAGGTGAGCAGTTGCAGCAGAGGCGTAAGACCTATAAAGTCTAAAATATTTACGATCTGGCTCTTTGCAGAAAAGGTTTGCTGACCTTTGCCCCAGAATTTTGTGGAAGCGCCCTGCTCCTTGCTACGATCTTGTTAATAATGCAGCTCGCTTGCTTAGTGGCAGCTGTAGCTACAACCTGTGGCACAAAAGGTGGGCACCGTGAAAACCCTCCTGAAAACAAGAAACAGGGCATCTCTGACCTAATTCTTATTGCTCTTATTATCAGCTCTAGAGGCCCCGAGGGCTCCTTTGTTTGTTTGTAGAATAGATACTGTTCAATTCAGTCCCTTGCACAGACTATCAGCCTGGAAGAAGGCCACAGACACGATTCCTCCTTCGCTGCAAGTGGTGATGTCCTCACTGTTCTCTCCTTCTCTACATGGGGAGACCTATTCCTGGGCAAAAACCCACGCCAGCCAGCAAAGGCCAAGTGTCTGCTGCTCAGATTCATAACACTGTTGATGAGGTCCCTCTGAAGGAGCCTCTGACAGTCGGCTGCATCTGGATTCATTTCTCTGTGTGTGTGTGTGTGTGTGTGTGTGTGTGTGTGTGTGTGTGGCAGAGACAGAGATAGGGACAGACAAACAGGAAGGGAGAGAGATGAGAAGCATCAATTCTCATTGAGGCACCTTATTTGTTCATTGATTGCTTTCTCATATGTGCCTTAACCCAGGGGGCTACAGCAGAGCAAGTGACCCCTTGCTCAAGCCAGCAACCTTGGGCTCAAGCTGGTGAGTTTTGCTCAAACCCTATGAGCCCGCACTCAAGCTGGCGAACTCAGGGTTTTTTTGAACCTGGGTCCTCCGCATCCCAGCCCGACACTCTATCCACCACCTGGTCAGGCTGGATTCATTTCTAACCTGGGCTTGTTTTGTGGATGTGTTCAATGAGACCTCACGGGGTGGGGAGCATTTGCATTGCAACTGAAAAACCACCTTTCAAACAAATGACTAAAGAGAAACTTAGAATTTCTGATCTGAGAGCAGAGACATATAAATGGGAATTACTTTTTTCCTAAAATAATTTCTCCCATCCCTATTCCTGACTCTTTTCTATTCTCTTAGATGTCTTTATTTTTTTACTTTTTGTTTGTCACCACAAAGTATTTTGTATGTGTGCATGTTAGTATGTGTTCATTGATATGTTTACTCTCTGTCTCATCCTAACTATGACGAGAGCAGGAATATCCCCTTGCAATGTATACTATTGTATTCTCAGTATCTAAAAGAACGGTTGAAAAACGTTTTCTGTAAAAGGCCAGATACATAGTTTAGGCTTTGGGGGCCACACAGTCTCTGTCACAGCTATTTAACTACACAGTGGTAGCACAAAGAAGCCATAGGCATTCTCCAAATTAATAAATATGGCTGTGTTCTAATAAAACTTTATTTACAAAAACAAGCAATAGCTAGATCTATCCTGAGACCTATAATTTGGTGATCCAGAACCCTGACTGACACATAGTAGGTACTTCATAAATATCTATGACATGAGTGAACATACTGAATAAATGTATAAGTTTATCATTGCAACATTGAATGAATAATATATCATGGAAAGAAGGAAGGAAGGAAGGAAGGAAGGAAAGAAGGAAGGAAGGAAGGCAGGCAGGCAGGCAGGAAGGAAGGAAGGAAGGAAGGAAGGAAGGAAGGAAGGAAGGAAGGAATATCTCAATGGTATGCAGTTAAAAATTTGTCACTGAGTACTCATTATTTGCCAGGCTTTCTGCCAAGTGCCAAAGGTATAAAATCAAACATAACATTAAAAGTGTAATAGCTAAAGAAATTCAGAATGAGGCTAAGCACTTTACATACATTATCTCATTTAATCCTACCAACGATTTTAAGAACCAAGTATTGTTATTAATCCCATTTTACAGCTGATTTAACCAGAGCTTAACATAGTTAAGTACCTTGTCTAAAATCACACATGCGGGGTGTAGTTCCAATCGAAGAAATCTGATTGGAAGCACAGGCTCTTCCCCACCCCACTGGCCTGTTAATAGGGAGGTCTGCTGGCTGCAGTCCACATCGATTACGGCTGCTGGCTGCTCTGCACACACCTCCCAGGTATTTAGTCTTCCGTTTGCAGAGTCTTCGAGGTTTCTAGACCTTCGCAACAGAGGACCGGGTATCTGTTTCTATGGGCTCATATGCGTTCAGCGGGGCAAGGTGTGAACCTTGAGTATTTTCCACTACTCTAAGAAGTAACTTTTTCCTAAAATGCACAGATTACCACAACCCAGCTGAGAAACATATGCAGACATTTGTTTTACCCTGAGAGGGAACAAGTCATTTTATCACAAGATAAAGGAAACAGCACCAAGCACTGTGTGGCTAGAAGAAGTCTCCTCAGGGAGCATGTCACTGACAAGCACCACAGCAGAAGCACAGGGCTGCAAGTGTGGGGACCATGAGCCCAGGTCCTATCTTCTCCAAGGCAGAGTTCTGGAAGAAATGGGTCATGTCCACAAGTGGGAGGTCAGCATCCCCATCTATGACACACTGCCACAACTAGCCTGTAAGCAATGATGGTAACAGGGCAGGCAAGGTTCAGCTCCCTGCCCTACATTTCTGCCCAAAGGGGGGGGGGTCCTTTGCCCCTTCTTCTGTTAACTTCTCACAAGGGATAGGAAATTATTGGTAAAGATATAGGACTCTTTCAGTGAGTTCCATTTTATAAGAAGGTCAGGCATATAAAAAGATACTCAACATCATTAAACATAAGGGAAATGAAAGCTAAAGCCACCATGAGATACCATTTTATATTCACTGAAAGGGTTATGTTCAAAAGACAGATAATACCAAGAGTTGGCAAGGATGTGGCGCAGCTAGGACTTCTGTATGTTGCAGGTAGGAATATAAAATATTGGAGCTACTTTGGGAAATATTTTGGCAGTTTAAGTTCAACTAAAACTTAACATAGAACCCAACAATTTCCCTCCTAAGTAGCCACTCAAATGAAGTGAAAACTCATGTCGACACAAGAAACATGAAAACAGATATTCATAGTAGTATTATACATTATAGCCAACAATCTGGAAACAATCCAAGTATCTATCAATTGGTGAATAGAAAAACAAAGATGTGATATATCCAACAATAAATTATTACTCAACAATAAGGAAAAACAAACTACAGATACATGCATCAATATTAGTGAACCTCAAAAACATTCTGCTTAGCTAAAGAAGCCAGAAGTGAAGACCATTCACTGAATGATTTTATTTACAGAAAATGTCCAGAAAAGAGAAATCTACAGAGACAGAAGAATTGTATGCCTCTTTGATTATTTAAAAATTGAATTGTAGCCCTGAGAAGGTAGCTCAGTTGCTTAGATAATTGCCCTGATATGCCACGGTCGTGGGTTCGATCCCTAGTCAGGATACATATAAGAAATAACGAATGGATGTATAAACAAGTAAAACAACAAATCAATGTTTCTCTCTCTCTATCAAAAGTTCAATCAATAAAAAATGTAATTGAATTGTATATTTATAATAGATAAATTTTGATATGAAATTATACCTCAATAAGCTGTAAACATAAAAATTTCATGGGAATGACCACTCTCTTTTAGCTTCTCCATCCCTGCAATTGGGTGGTTAAGTCTTGTGCCAAGGTCACTCCATACATGCGTTTGGTTGAAGCTAGCAACCAGAGACACAGAGCTTTGTTCTCATGATGCAAGCCTGGAATATATGCTCTATTTGCCCAGGATGCAAGCAGACAAGCAGATACAGTGTTCTTTTTCAGGATTTTTCTGAGTGGAGTCAGCCAAGAAGAACTCTATTCCCTCTGTTGTCTGGAGGTATTTAGCAATTAGAATGTTTTTGGCTGAAAATAATAAAAATCCAGACATAAACTGCTTTAAAAAAAATAAAGAAATTAAGTAATGTATATCATAATAATTCAAGAGGTAAGATTTAACATTAATTGGACCCTTTTAGGCAAAATGCCCAACTACCAACCACCAGGGTAAGTGTTCAATAATAGCCTGAAGTCCGGCTTCCAGAATAAAACATTGACTTGGGGAGGAGAACTTTTAGGACTGGCTTTGACCACGTAAGACCCTGTACCACTTCACTTCCAAATGTAGATGAGGTCAGATTCTCCAGCGTCACATGAACTTGATGGAGAGAGATGGCTATGTGAGTCTCCATGAGACTGTGTGAGCAAACTCGGCATTGTGCCAGGAAAGGGAGAGCATTATGGAATCTAGATGCGCAACCGACAGGAGCTTCCTATGTTTTGCAACCTGCCTGGCTGAAAACAACAATTTTTTTACCAGAAGGGAATGAAGCCAATAGGGTGACATATGGGAGGTGGAGAGAGATAGACCAATTGCTGTGTCATTACCTGGTCCCAACGATCTGCTACCCTCTTTGATCATATGGCCTAAATAAAGCCTCCACCATGCCACTTTAAACTCAGTCCAAGTGGAGTTAACGTCAATAATAGACAGTGTCAAGACTAATTAAATGATAAAGAGAGTTACCCTGACTTCACATGGCAAAGGGACAGTAACTTTCCAGTGTTCAACACAGAGCACATGCGTACAGTGAATGGACCTCCATCAGCCAGCTGACTGGGTTAGGCTGCATTCTTTCCAGGAGAAGAATAGATAAATTGTCATTTGTTTGTTTGTTGGTCCGTGTGACACAGGATGGGAAACACTTGGGTTTCGCCCTCAATTCTTAGAGAAGCAATTGGGCATAGTAAGTGACTTAACGTGTATAATATAATAGTTATGACACTGGGCTGGGGAATATTACTTCATTCAATTTTATGATGCTTTGAGCTGTAAGTGGGACTTAACTATAGACAAGTCTGTGGAATTATTTTTTAATAGACAATTAAAATAAAAAACGTACTAAATGTGTTCCACCCTCCTGGAGCCAAGCTTGGTCTTCACTTCCGCCTCCTAATGCCTTTACTGCTCTTCCCTAGGTGTTTCTGAAAATTGCATTCAAAGTATAAAAATAGGATGCAGTGCTGTAATTGAAATGACAAACGCTGAAATACAAGGAAGGAAGCGAAAAGGAAAGAGAGAAAATGGCTTCAAGAGGAAAAAAAAAAAAAGATTGTCAGGCAAATTGAACTCAATTTCATACCAAGCATCTGAAAGGAGCTCCCTCCTCCCAGAATCCTTCAGCACAGCTATGCGCATACATCTGGCTGTCTCTCTGAAGTCTGTTTCACCGCATTCAAGTGAACGGGGGTTGGAGGGGACATGTTTTGGGCAGTGTGGCACTGTGCTTCAGCTAAAATTCCCGCACAATAGTGGTTTCTAAATGCAGAGGCACTTGGACTAAATTTCCATGGACAGTGGTGAGACGTGAAATAAAAGTGGGAAAGCAACGTAGTGATGTTTTTTCTTTTATTTTCATATTAAGAAATCATTTCTGTTACGTTTACTCTGATGAACTGAGTAAAACTGTATTGGCATTTATCAGTGATGACTGTTGGGATTCTTGGATTATTGTGTTTCTTTGATATGAAAGCACATGGGAAGGGAGTTCTCAAAATTTAGTTTAGAAATGTATTGCTCCAGGATATTTGAGTCTTCTTCGTTGGACCTGCTTGGTGGGTCGAGGTTAAGCTGAGGGAAAAAAATGATCTCCCCATGTCCCCCAAACCTTGACTTCAAAAGGCCCCATTCCAGCTGTTTAACTAGATTTTGATTCTGCCGCTCTCTGCCCCCATGAAGGTGAACTCAGCATTGCATGTGACAATGCTTTGCTGTCTCCTGCTTCCACACTGTTTGGATAACTTGGCATGACGTGTGTTCACAGTAACTCAGAAAGTGAGAATTTTGTTGGTGTTGCTGTGATTTACAATGTGAAGAAAACAACGGAAATGCTAATTACATTTAATAAACTTGGCACAGTTTCTCGGGAGGTGGTGCTAATTTGCAGAAGGTAACACTTCTGGTTTGCTGATAAAAGGCTGAGGATCAGAGTGGATTTAGGAGTAAGAGAAGTATGTATTTTTTTTATCTACCATTGTCAGGGTGGGAATAACGATGCCTCCTGCATTGTAAACACACCAGTGGGGAAATTTAGTTTTAGTTTATACTTTATTAAGAAAATGCGTGGGATATTGAGGAACAAAAAAAGAGAGCTGTTGGCCCTGGCTGCTGAGCTCAGTAGTAGAGCGATGGCCTGGCATGTGGAAGTCCCAGGTTTGATTTCCAGTCAGGCACACAGTAGAAGTACCCATCTGCTTTTCTACCTCCCTCCCCTTCTCTATGCCTCCCTCTCCCCTTCTCTTTCTCTCTCTCTTTTCCCCTCCTGCAGCCATGGTTCAAATGTTTCAAGCAAAGTTGGCCCCAGGCACTAAGGATGGCTCTATGGCTCACTGCAGGTGCTAAAATAGCTCAGTTGCTGAGCAACAGAGCAGCAGCCCCAGATGAGCAGAGCATCACCAGGTAGGGGGCTTGCCGAGTGGATCCCGGTCAGGACGCATGTGGGAGTCTGTCTCTCTGCCTCCCCTCCTGTCACTGCATGAGAGAGAGAGAGAGAGAGAGAGAGAGAGTCTGTGTGAAGTAAAGAATAAAGATTTTTAAATAGGATTTGAAAGCCCTTTGGGATGAGTTTATTATGGGGTATTTGGATTTCAGGCAAAACAGAAAAAATGTGCCCTTACTGGCTCATACCAATGAACTTTGATTCTGAGATGCAAAATTTTAGAAGTGAAAGGTAAAGTCATAACTTATCTCATAGGGATGATTCATTTTACAGATGGGATCATTCAGATGGAGTTTTCTGAATTGTCCCAAATCCTGTGAATCCTAAAAAAATATTAGAATCAGAAACCAAACTGTTTGTGAAGACTGTACTCTCTCCACTGCACCACACAGCCTCCAAGTAGGACCTGGAATGTCAGTGCATAACTCCTTCCTGGAAACTGCTCTCCTTGGGCACACACATCCTCCCTTAAGTGGTACTCATAACTGGAGATGGGTCTCAGGAATCAGTCTCATTCTAAGTAATATGGTAAGCGAAATTTTACAGATCAAAAGAGACATTGGTAAAGGCAACATTCAAAGGACTGTGGGACCTCAATGAAGTATCGAGACAGACCGATAACAAGTTATTACAGTTCAGAGGCTTCTATTCTCGGGAAACCCCATCTGACTGTTTGCCATCTAAATAAACCAATTTGCAATGGCCCTTCTGGTATGGCAGAGTAAATAAATGGAAATGCCCTCTTCCATAAAATTGATAAAGACACCGGAGTTCAAAATGCTAAAAGAGAAAATTATGTTCTAAACACGGAAGCCACAGTTTTACCTGTTGTGCCGAACTTGACAGCATATTAAAGATCGACTCTGAATTTTCTTTTCCCTATAATTCTACATGTAGTCGGGGAGATTAGACACGTGTCTACAGGGTGCGGCAAAAGTCGGTGTACAGTTGTTCCGATGGGAAATCATGCAATCATTAAGAAGTAATTATACAAAAATAATCTGTGTGCTTTGCAGACCCACAACTGTACATCTACTTTGACACACCCTGTATAAATCAATCAGAAAGAGACAGCAACAGTGACAGTAATTTATTAGGAAGATACAAGTGTCAGAGACTGTGCAAAACATTTTCTCATTGAGTCCTCAGTAAACTAGGATATATTATTGTTGTTCTCCTAGCAGACGAAATCAAGATTTCTATAAGTTGTTGGAGGGACAGACCTGGGGTTTAATACTGGAAGAATCTGTTTTTCACGACTCGTCTCCAGTTATTGCTGGACTTCCTGCAAGGCCCTGGGACTTGGAGAATAAAAGAAGAATGTTCCAGAAGGAGGTTGGGATTAAGTTGAGCCTCAAAAAAAAAAAAAAAAAATCAGCCTGACTAGGCGGTGGCACAGTGGATAGAGCGTTGGACCGGGATGCGGAAGACCCAGGATTGAGACCCCGAGGTCGCCAGCTTGAGCATGGACCCATCTGGCTTGAGCAAATGCTCGCCAGCTTGGACCCAAGGTCGCTGGCTCCAGCAAGGGGTTGCTTGGTCTGCTGAAGGCCCGCGGTCAAGGCACATGTGAGAAAGCAATCAATGAACAACTAAGGCAGGGGTCCCCAAACTAGGCCTGCTGGCCGCATGCGGCCCCCTGAGGCCATTTATCAGGCCTTGCCGCACTTCCGGGAGGGGCACCTCTCATTGGTGGTCAGTGTATGGAGTACTGTATGTGGCAGCCCTCCAACGGTCTGAGGGACAGTGAACTAGCCCCCTGTGTAAAAAGTTTGGGGACCCCTGAACTTAGGTGTCGCAACGGCAATGAAAAACTGATGACTGATGCTTCTCACCTCTCTCCGTTCCTGTCTGTCTGTCCCTATCTATTCCTCTCTCTGATTCTCTCTCTGTCCCTGTAAAAACAAAACAAAACAAAACAAAAATCCTTTAAAAAGATTAATATAAAAAATGGAGTTAGGACTAAAATAGAGAGCCACACTCCTCCCATTTGAAAGTGTATTTGTTCATGTCAGGAGAATGAAGGCTGCATGAATTATTCATTGGAATAACAGTTTATTGGCAAAATTGTTGTCTTTGGGTGGTATGCATTATGGAGTGAATAAATAATAGCGGAATGATATTTTTAGGGACTGAAGAGTAAATCTAGGAAGAAAATTCGTCGCAGGAAGGAAGGGAAGTCATGGCTAGAAGTGGTAGAGGCTCTCGGTGAAATATGTGAAGGGCATAAAAATGGCCTCAACCAAGATGTGAGGTAGAAAAACAAGCACAGCCCTTCTAACCGGTTTGCATGTGTGTGCAACTACTTCTATTCAACTTACTTAATGGGAAGCTTTCTATATCAGCATGAACAGAATTAATAAGGTTTCCTATCGCTACTTCCCTGCCCAATGGCATGCACGGACTCACACTGACTGTGAGCTAGAGAACAACCTGACCATTAAGGTTTTTATTATTATCGTTACTGTTGTTATTGGCATGCAATTGACCTATAGCACTGTGTAAGTATCTGATGCATTTATATATTGCAATATGATTATCACCATAGTGTTAACCAATGCTTTTAGCACGCTGCATAATTATTTCTACTTTTGTGGCGAGGGCATTTAAGACCTGGTGTCTTAGCAGTTTTGAAGTAGATAATGCAGTAAGATTGACTATAGTACCCATGCTGTACATTACCCCCCTAGAAATGATTCCGTTTCTAACTGCAAGTTTGTTCCTTTTGATGGACATCTCCCCATTTCCCCCACCTCCCCTCATCCCTGGCAAACGCCACTCATTCTATGAGCTCAGCACTTATAAGGTGATGTCCTTTCATATTGTTGCAAGTGGCCAGATTCCCTTTATCATGATTGAATAACATCCTATCATAAATACAGCACATCTTCCGTAATTCATTCACATCCACTGATGGACACCTAGGTTGTTTTCATCTCCTGGCTACTGTGAAAAACGCTGCAATAAACATGGGGGTGCAGAAATTTTTTTTTGAAATCATTTTTCATATCTAGAAGAGGGGCTGTCGGATCTTATAGTAGTTCTGTTATTTTTTTGAGGAATCTCATACTATTTCCACAGTGGCTGCACCAATTTACAATCCCACCAGCAGAGGGACTGGGGTTCCCTTTCCCCTACAACCTTGACAACAGCCATTCTAACATGTGTGAGGGGACACCTCACTGTCATTTTGCTTTGCATTTCCCTGGTGGTTAGGAATGGTGAGTGCCTCTCCTGTACCTGATGGCCATTTGTATGTGTCCTTTGGGGAAAAACAGTGTCTATAATCAGCTCCTCTGCCCTCTTCTTAATCAGTATTTGTTGTTGGGTTTTGCTGCTGTTGTTGTTATTGAATTGTATGACTTCTTTATGTAGTTAGGCTATTAACCCCCTGTTGGCTGGGTAGTTTGCAAATGTCTTCTCCCATCCCATACGCTGCCTCTTCATTTTGTTCACTTGACCAGTAAGATTTGGTTCAGTCTTTCTCACCTCTACCCAGTTTGAGGGGCTCAGCTTGACTCCCAAGCAAGCAGAAAGCAGACAAAGCTTGCCTTCCCTCACTGTCTAGCCAGCTCCAGGTCAGACGTTGGTCCATGTCTGGTGCAGAGTGAAGAAACCCACTCCAGCTCTCCAAACCTTCTAGATTAAACTAGTTTGCTGGGGAAACCCACCCCATATATAATATGAATAAAAAGCAGCTGCTCGCATAAAAGCTGTCATGGGTAAGGACACTTTGATGTCAACTGAATCAACAAGAGGAGACCATTTTACTTGAATCCCTTCAACGTGTCTAACGCTGAGTACTTCACAGCATCTCATTCAGGTCTTCCCATTAGGGTGAAATAAACTTGCTTCATGAAAAATAAAATCTAAGTTAAAAAATTCCCTGCCTTGCGTGGTTCTACACTGTGAAGAACAGTCTCTTATGATCCACCAACATCTCTAGATAAGCACACAAACTAAACACTTCCCTAGAAAAGAGAGTTGGCATGGATTATTATTTTCTCTGTGAAGAGCCAGACAGTAAATAATTTAGGCTTTTGGGGACTTTTGGTCCCCGCAAAACTACTTAACTGACATTGTAGATTGAAAACCACCATAGACAAAATGCAAATGAATGAGTAATGTTCATTCATATGTAAATACTATTTATTTACAAAAACAGGCAGCAGGCTGGTTTTCCCCCTCAGACCTTAGCTTGCAGAACCCTGGTGAGTTTGTTTCCCAGGGCTGCTAACACAACTCACTACAAAACTGTGGCTTTTCTTTTATCTCACAGCTCTGGAAGGCAGAAGTCTAACATTTAGATGTTGGCATGGTCGCGTGCCCCTAGGGGAGAAATTTCCCTTGCCCCTTCCAGCTCCTGGTGCTCCAGGCTTCCCTTGGCTTATGGTAGAATCACACTCCAATCTCTGTTTTGGTTTATATGGGATCCTCGGTTAAGACAGTGTCTACATATAATGTTTCGAGTTTACAATGCTCACTCCTATAAAAATTAAAAAAAAAATAGAGATGTGAGTGTTTTGGCTTATGCCGTTAGCTTCTACTGGGAAAACTAGTTTGGCTGCACGAGCTGCAAGAATACACAGTAAAGCAGCATATGAGTGAGGGGCTGGCGTCCCCCAGTATGCTTACCTACGCTATTCCGGACTGTTAAAAGCGCAAGTATTCCATTTGTGGTAGGCTAGGGTGTTTTCTGACTTACACCAAAATTCAGGGTACATCACTGTCATAGGAATGAAACTGTGTCATAACCCGAGGACCCCCTGTGCATAGCTTTCTTCTCTGCCTCTGTCTGTCCAAATCTGCCACTGTTTCTCTTGTAAAGACACTAGTCATTGGATCTGAGTCCCACTCTGATTCCAGAATAATTTCACCTCGAGATTCCTAAATAATGACATCAGCAATGACTCTACTTTCAAATATGGTCTCATTCGGAGCTTCCAGAGGGACATGAATTTGGGGGTGGGGGGTGGCACTCTTCAAGTCCCTCCACCCGGTCTAGAAGAAGTGCTTCTATTTCTGTATCAGACCTGGAATCACAGAAGGCAAAAAGGGAAACAACCACAGTGAAAACGGGACACTGTGAGAATAGTTACATGCTAAACCTGAAACCTGCCTTCTCTCTGTTAAAAGGGAGAGGTTGACCAGTTCCGGAGAGGAGTTAGAGACACTGATGGGTCAACCTGCGACTCTCCCTGTTGCCAGAAGGACTGAAAAGACATTCAGGAGGGCAGTGCTGCTGGATGCTGTGTCTGAATACCATCGAGTTCCGGTCCTGCATCACCGGTGAGGCATCACACAGCCTGGGGAATGCTGCCCTGTGTTTGTGAGAGATGCCCCTGCTCCTCTGAGCTCCCTATAGTTAGGCCATGTGCCACTGACGTTATTGCTGGTGTCTGCCTGATTGGAGTCCTAGCACGTCAGCCCAGAAGAGACAGGGACACAGAGACAGGCGCCCCAATCCCCTCCTCACTTGACTTACCAGGTGTATCAGAAAAAGGGCTGGCCCATTGCCACAAAAATGTGGATAACTTATAAGTGATTATCAGGCAGTTCTTAACTGTCCCCTGGCCATCCCAATCCTGAGTCTTCTCCCAGGCTACCCTGCGCCACAGTGTCCAACCTCGGACCGCCCTGCCCAGCCCTGCTCTCTCTCTCTCCCCCGCCCTCTCTGAATTGTAGTCTATTCATGGCTGTCTCTCTAGTTCTTTTTTCCTATGACCCATGCCCTCGGTACCTTGCCTGTTACCAAACAAGTGTTTGCTGATTTAGATTCTTTTAAATTTAGATTATTAACTTCCTTGGGGTGAAATATGATGAGTTGGGTGTGTGTGTTTGTGTGAGTGAGTGTGTATGTGTGTGTGTGTGTGAGAGAGAGAGAGAGAGAGAGCCTCCTGCTACATATACAGTAAATAACAAAAACATTAAAAGAACCGATATCAATCTTTTGATTCCTGGCCTAGTAAAAAGCAAATCAAAAGTGACAACCCCACTCTATTCAGCAGCACAGATCTGAGGCTTGGTTGAAACAAAGTCAAAGCTGAGCGCTTCAGAAATTGGAAACCAGGGCCCCTGGCAGCCTTTAGGGCAACTTTGCCTACTGCTGGCCGCAGCCCCACACCTGGGCGTATGGCTTGTGAGCAGAGTATGGCCTCCCACCCTCACCAGGTGGGTGCCCTAGAGCTGTACACACACTACCCACCACACACAACAGCCATGGCAGGGCCTGAGCCATCTCACACACCCCTGAACGCTCCCGGCCTGACACAGTCAGCATGCAACTCTAGCAGGTACTCACCACACGCCTGTGAAATGGGTAAACCTTGGCAGGATTGCATTGGTGACAGCCAGAGTCACAACTGGGGAACTGAAATGGTAGCCCTGCTTCTCCGGTCTGGAGTCCTTTGGAAATGATCGCATCTACCACAATTCCTCCTTCATAGCCTCCACCTCGGAGAGGGCTGACCCTAACATGCCTTGGGCCTCGCCAGCCCTGATCTCCTTTTGCAGTTTAGGATTTAGGATTAATTTAAACAGCAGACAATGGTTTGCTCATAGGCCATTTAAATTTTCCTGTTTATCCTACAGTTTCTTGAAAATATCCTCAAAAACGCAGAGCAGCCATGTTTTCAGAGCAAAAAATCAAGAACAACACAGTAGTCCATGTAAAGGGGATTTTGGATGAAATCACCCAGCAACCCCAAGAACAATTTCTCTAGAGCCATCAGGGGGGATGAAATTGAGCAGAAACACGGTGTGCATACTAAGATGATTTCTAACTGTGGTGTGTGTGTGCGTGCGTGCGCACAGACGAGAAAGTAGAAACTACTGAAATGGTCATCTCCTGAGTGTAGGATTTAGAAGGGGACTTTCATCTATTTCCTGTGCTCTTATTCTTCTTGGGTTTGGATTTTTTGTAACAGACATGTATTATTTCTGTCACTGGAAGAGAAAAAGAAAACCAAACTTGAGAAAAATATGCCCTCGAACTATTTTGCTACTTACCAACTGAGATCATAGAGGAAATTTATTGAGACTCTGAGTTGGTGAGGGGAAGAGACGGAGGGAGGTTCTGGGGAGTAATAAAGGATCAGAAGAGCCAGGGGATGAAATGGACAGATCAATGGTGAGCGAGGTCAGTCACCCACTTCCATAAACAAAACATCACCAGACCAGGCATTTCATACATAGTCATAAAATTCCCTCAGCCGTGTGCCATTTCCAAAGCAGAATCTCAGAACATGTCTCTTCGCTCTGAATTGATAAGGTTACTAGTTACCAGGGGACAAGGGCTCTCTGCAGTGACATTTATACAATTCCCTGCCCCTTCTTCCAAACCAAACAAGGTAATACTCAAAGGAAATTGGTCAGTAGACTCTCCATGTCCCACTCAGGCAAGTCAAAACCTTTTCAAATCTCAGTCAGCTGATACGAAAATAAGAAAAGTAAGATTTAGGAGTCTCAAGCTGCAGATGCTTTCACTAGTTTAGGGATTATATATGTGAGCCAGGGTGCATGGCAAATAACTAAGATGGACACTATCATTGTCCTACGACTTTAGACGTTATATAGAAACGTCTGCAGGTGCGTTCACTGTAACAGAGCAGTGATGATGCTAGGGGTCTTGCCCAAGATCCTAACGCCAGGTGGTCACTAAAATGGGAGCTCAACTCTGGTTGTGTTGATTTTAATATGATGTTGAGGAGATAAATTAGAGAATCCCTTACATTATACCTCCAGATTTAAAGTCTATGATTCTTTAACAACAAAGAAAGGGGATAAAGAAGAAGAAGAAAGAGAAACAGAAGAGGAGAAAGAGGAGAGCTTTTTTAAATTGACCTTTGCCTTTTATTTATCTAAGAATCAGGACTTCTGGATTCTTAAATCAGTTTATCATTGGTGCATTGGAACATACTGAAACTTTCTCGTTTATACTAATAAGATTACTTGATGTTAAAATAGATACACATATTCATTATACCATCATATGAATAGATAGATAAGTACAAACGTACACACACACACACACACACATACATACGTACATATGCAGATACATACATAGATACATAGATACAAAGATAGAAAGACAGAATGAATGGACCAGCGGGATGACAAATACAAAAATGGTATATAAATAACATTTTAACTTGCTATATTAAAAACCAGGCCTCCTTCCACCATTATTGGCACGTCTCAGCAGGAGGCTATCTGCTGTCCCCCCTGGAATGTCTGCTGCAGCTTGTAGGGGCTTCTCTGGCAGACAAGTCGCCAACTCCCCTGTGAGGAGCTGGCTGCAGCTTGGAGGGAAGGAAACGGATTCTTGCTACAGTAAATGTCAGCACCAGTGGGAAAACCTGAGGAGCTGGCTGTGTTCTCAGAACAAATGTGTTCTTAGTGGTTCATTGCTGGGATGACGCAACTTGGGTAGCCCCCAACGTTTCAGCCTGTTTACGGGGCGGGGTTGGTCAGCAGCACCTTTTTTTCATTCTGGGGGCTCCAAATGGATGTCTGTTGAATTATGTACATTCCATATTTCCAATTTAGGAGTGACGAGGAACTTCTCAACATCCAGCCTTCATGCTGACATCGCCTCTACGAATGCTGGTTTGTCTTCCTACAAATATCTAGAGCAGGGGTCGGGAACCTATGGCTCACGAGCCAGATGTGGCTCTTTTGACGGCTGCATCTGGCTCACAGACAAATCTTTAACAACAACAAAAAACAATAACGTTAAAAATATAAAACATTCTCATCTATTACAATCCATTCATTTCCTACCGCTCATGACCATGGTTGTGGGTGGCTGGAGCCAATCACAGCTGTCCTCCGGGACAACACCAAATTTTTATTGGATAATGCATAACGTACACGGGTCGTTGTATGGCTCTCACAGAATTTCATTTTAAAATATGTGGCGTTCATGGATCTCTCAGCCAAAACAGTTCCCGACCTCTGATCTAGAGAGACAGTTCTCAGGAGTAGCTGCTCGAATGACAAAAAGAAGCTCTTTAGGAAACTATTCACTAATTGTTGCATTTGTAAACCTTATTTTCAGTATCTTAGGATGGAGGTCTCTAGAGTTAGACTTCCCATGTTCAGATACTGATTTTGATCTTTACTATGTATACTATACTTTTTTTTCTTTTTTACAGGGACAGAAAGAGAGTCAGAGAGAGGGATAGATAGGGACAGACAGGAACGGAGAGAGATGAGAAGCATCAATCATCAGTTTTTCATTGCAACACCTTAGTTGTTCATTGATTGCTTTCTCATATGTGCCTTCAGCAGACAACAGAGTAACCTCTTGCTCAAGCCAGCGACCTTGGGTCCAAGCTGGTGAACTTTGCTCAAACTAGATGAGCCCGTGCTCAAACTAGATGAGCCCGTGCTCAAACTAGATGAGCCCGTGCTCAAGCTGGCGACCTCGGGATCTTGAACCTGGGTCCTTCTACATTCCAGTCCAACGCTCTATCCACTGCGCCACCGCCTGGTCAGGCATGTATACTATCCTATCAAGCAATGTTACTACCTTGCATCTCAATTTCTGTATCCAGGCAATGGAGGGAGCAATGTTCCCTAGCTCATAAGATGCCCTAAGGATTGAAAGAGTTTGTCCAGGGCCTCACACTTAACAATAAATGTAGTTACTGACAACAGTAGGGGTCATGATATCTTTAGCAAATATATAATTATACTGGTTACCCAGTTTGAGGCAACACAAAGAACATTAAAAAAAAAGGCACACCCGTTTAAGGTAGTTATGTTTAAATGCAATCGAGTAGGAGAATGTAGAATGATACATAGCTCTGGATGAGCTAGGGATAAGTGGGAGAGGGAAGGCTTAGAGTAGACATAAAAGTCACCAGTCGTTACTCTTAAGCTACCTCCCCAAACACTCAGGGGCTCCTTTCTGTGAGAAAAGAAGGATGAACAATGGATGTCCCAAGCTAAATGCAAAGCAGGGTCAGGAAACCACAGACATGTGCTGATTTCTTCATTTCATGCCAGATTCCACGGGGCATTCCTACAGACTATAAGAACATCTCCTTAAAGGTAAGGAAATCAGGTGAGCACCTGAAGTGCTGAGGGAACAGAAATAAGGAAGGGATCAGCAGATGAGTCAGGAATGAGTGCTGTGCTGCTGAAACTTAGAAAATATACCCTATGTGTACTATATCTTCCCATCCCGTGACCATGGGAGGCATCATTAATGGATCGCAGCACTCATTCCCCATGAACCTGTCCTCAACCCCACAATCCACTATGCAGTCCTGCTGAAGACAGACAATACCAATCACCCAGAAAGATAGAAAATGACATAAAACCAGTGGTGGGATTTAGTCAGTTTGCACCGATTCAGCAGAAGAGATACCTAATTTTTGGTTGAGTTTTGCAAACCGGTTGTTAAAATGGCACTTGTAATCATCGTTCTCTCTAAGGTGGGCGCCTGGACAGGCGGTCAATGTGGAAATCACAAATTTACATTCCTCACTCTTTTTTAATGTTCATCTGCACAACAGTGTATTCTAAGCACCCATAGTAATGTTCAGTCTGTCCATAGATGAAAATAATTGTAAATGAGGATGCTTATCAAGAAGCAATATGAAAATATCTTAAATAACCATTTTATTATTTTTTTTTGTCAGGTATTATTTAATATTTTTTCATTAATATTTTAAAACTATTTCTTATAATATAATCTTGTCTTGTATGCCTCTCTTTTATTATTCTTAAGTACTAAATGCATGAAATAATAAACTACCTTTTGTTATATCATTTTTTTATACTTAAAACAATCATT